>CM038681.1:529166471-529766471 GCA_021605205.1 Aegilops longissima | reverse complement strand
ACAGAGGTTGAAGAAGGAGCACGGCTGTTGGATTAACATCCAACGGTCCAGCTGCTAGAATCATTTGTTGATTAAGTTGACAAAGCCGTGCGTACATGTCTGCTTAGTAGGCCCACGAGATGAATACTTTTTTTCGCAAAACAAGGAGGCACGTCCTTCCGTGCGAAGATACAGCCGGTGGGTCCCAGCTGTCAGGTGGAGGAAACATTTTTTTCAGCTTAATAAGGAGGAACTTTCCTTGCGTGCGACCATGGACCTCGTGGGTCCCAGCCGTCAGGCTCTCCACGTACAGTCCTCTTCCGATGACTCTCGTTTGTTGACCACGCCGCACCGAACACAGCGAGGCGGTGGATGACGGCGAGGCCCCGGACGGGAACGACTTGGAGATGGGAAAACGCGGCAGTGCAATCGCATATTGAGAGGAGGAGAAGGGTTATAACTGGTTCTGTTGCGGCGTGGGGCTGTAGTCTGTGGAGAATAACAGGAGGTGTCGAGGGGTGGAGGGATAGCCTGGCCGGTGGTGGGGTAGCGCTTTGCAGCGATGCGTGCTAAGCAGAGCCGCTAGCCGCCAGAGGCCGGACCAGGTGGTCCCGGCGACGCTGGAGGAAGAAGACGAGAGATTGAAGGTGCATGTCGGCCGTTGGATATAAATCCAATGGCTATGGAGGACACAATCATTTGTTGACCAAGTTTACAAACCCCTGCGTAGGCTTCGACCTATTGGCCCACATGTCA
Source organism: Aegilops longissima (assembly GCA_021605205.1). NCBI lineage: Eukaryota > Viridiplantae > Streptophyta > Magnoliopsida > Poales > Poaceae > Aegilops > Aegilops longissima. Next base: position 529,765,736 of record CM038681.1, on the reverse strand, counting down.
GCCTGCAAAAATGTGGCATATATTTAACCCATGTTTTCTAGAATGTACAGTCCATTTGTTGGGCTAGGTGAACAAATAATTTCACGTCAATCAGGCCCATTTATATTTTCTAAGAAATCCCAACCCATTTGCACTTCCTTGAAATACACGTATTAGGTGGGCTTGTTATATATATAATGTTATGTTAGAAGGAGCAATTAATATCAAAGAATAAACCGAAGAGGCATATATATATATATATATATATATATATATATATATATATATATATATATATATATATATATATATATATATATAAATTAAGAAATTAGCGAGTATTGCTCAAAATAAAATGAGCGTTATTATTAAATTGGTCCTTCAAAATCTTCGCAAGCTTTTGTATGCAATCACGAGATTTTCCTTGCCTGTGAGTCAAAAACAACCAGGATTTTCTGTTAAACATTTACTTTTATAAGTTAATAACACGTGGGATGTTTTTATAATGTATATATAAGTCTCTATAAAATATACGATAATAGTAATAATATAAATATATATGTGGTTAGAAGGAAAACATAAATTGACACAACATTACTTTTATAAGAGACCTGCGTTTTATACCCCACAGTAGGCATACTAACAAGTTCACACACAAATACAACAGAAAAGGTAAACATTCATATCAAACTCAGGTTCACAGGACACGTTCATATTCATAGCCAACATTCACTATCAACAACTCAAAAGATTCATATATACACAAGCTCAGCATATCTATGCATCCAAATGATTGATAGATCACACGACAATATTCATACATAATTCACAAAAGATTCAGATATACACATGTTCAAGTATGTTTATGCATCCAAATGATTGAGATCACAACCAATATGATCCATGGACTAACTTTAATTACCTAGGGTACAGACTGGTAAATGGTGTTCAATCGGAGGTACTTCTTGCTAAAATTAGTTCTTGTACGAGTAAACTTTCGAGTACATAAGAGGCAGCATGCATAATCTGAACTTTGCTTGTAGGTTTATCCTCAAATAGTGGCCTCGTCGAGGGAGGTTTGAGCAACTTGGCCACTACTTTCATCCAACTAGTTTATGGCTCATCTTGGTCCTCAGATCTCGCCAAAATTCTACATTGCAGGGCGAGAAAGGAGGCGGTTGAGAAAATGAACCACCCAAAATTTTTGTGCAGTTCAACTGAAATGGAGCATCCTTGGCGCAGTGATCGATTAAGTGCCGATGAATATACGCGTCAACCAACTTGTCGGAATCTTTAGACTCCATGCCATATAGTTCGCTACCATATGTGCCGATAACCAAAAGGCACAAGTTGGGACCAAAGATCGGACTGCGTTTTTCTCGGGCTATGCACCAAGCAATATTTTGGCGCTCACTCTCCTAATACTTGAGTTTGACAATTGGTTGACGCCGATTGATACTCGAATGAATATAGGCACTTCTTGTCAACATCGATGCTTGTGCGAGTGAACTTTGGAGTACATAGCAGCAACATAAGTACCTGTCCATCTGATCATTTTGTGCAGTTCTCTGAAATCACCCGATGTAATGATTTGCTCTGAAGTTCAGGCTCCAAATTACTCCTTTATGAAATCGGCAAACAGTAGCACAATACCAAATTACCAATACATATGACAGCACAATAATCAGGATAAAGACCAGTACCAACCTGTGTGAGGTAGCATATCAATTACTATTTCCTTTGACCGAAGCGAGATAAGCCAAGCGATCGACAAAGAAAGGAAGAAAGCAACCGGAGATTAGCGACTGACAGGAAAGGACGGAAGTTGTCGAGGAAATGAAGCACCCAAAGTTTTTGGCACATATATTGAGAGAGTGAGATTACTGTAATAGTGGGACTAGTTGATGAAACATACACTAACAAATAGAAGCACCCTCATTATCTTAATGGGTAAAGTTAGCAACATAGTAGTCTTGCTTAAAGAGAGGTATTAGTTTATTTAATCAGTGCCAATTAGGTCAACTCAACACTCAAAGCATTGCCATTTATCATAGGTTGCAAAACTTAAAAGTGCAAAGATAAAGGAGTTTCTCATGACAAGAGTACGATACAAATAGAGATGACAACAAACTAATATGGATGAAGGCCTTAGGCCCGTATCAACCTGAGAAAAAAGCTTATTCATGTAGTCCCATAAGAGATGATAAAGCACTCTTTGGAATCACACAATAGTATATATTTTGTGCACTTCAAATGTATGGTTGAAATCACTCTTGTTTACAGTCTTTGAGATTATATCGAAGATTATCAAGAACTTCCAACAGAGTTAAAGCACTCGGCTGGGATACAGTTCATTGTATTGTCTTGTGTAGTTCCACTAAAATGTATGATTGGCACAACATGATCCCTGTTTGCACAAGTAGGAACAAGGTGAAACCTTCATTAGCTTAGTGAGAAAGGATAGGAAGACATTAGCATATTACTCAAACAAGAGCATCAAATTCATGATGGACAATACGCAAAACATTGCCTCATTGAACCAATGGCAATAAATTGACATGCAAAACAATAGCACTATTATGTCATGACACTAATAATATTCCTCCTGCTCCACCACATGATTCACCTCCATAGACAAACATTCACACGCATATGATTCAGCATAGGGTCCTACTAAAGATTTGTTTAACTCCAACAGAAAATTAGGCAAGAATAAATTAGTGGTACTTAAGTACTCCTAATTAATTAAGTGAGATAGCAGAAGTGGAAGGGCTCCTCGGAGGATCGCCTCACATGTAAGGTAGTCGCTGTCGGAGCCCTTGAATGGCCTCGACCGAGGCCTCAGCTTCAAAGAAGATCGCTTGGCACTTTTTATTCTTCTTCTTCTTCCTCTTCATGCTCGTTTCTCTTTCTCCTCACCAGTTGGTGAAACCAAGTACATGATTGGCCTTCTAATTCAGAATTGGTTTTGTCGGTGAGGGAGTACAAGTGTACTAGTAAAAACAGCATTATTTTCTCATGGCAATGGAAAATAGAGATGAACACATGCATTAAATATCATTCTTACCTAATGGAAGGTTATGGCGCCAATATGGATGATGAGGATTGGAACACAGATCTCCCTTTGTGCAGTTCCACCAAAATGAACCAACTGTTCCATTCGACATTCCAGCTTAAACAGCACAAAAGTCACTTCTTTTAAGAAGAGTTTTGTGCAAGGCACCAAAAGGTCACAACAAACAACCGGTGAATTGATATCCTGTTTGCACAAAAGGCACAGAGGAAACAATCGAGTCTCAAACAATTACAGACAAAAACATTTGGCTAAACTTGTCGAATCTCAAACAATTACAGCAAAAACAGTGGCATGGCTTCATTTTTACCAGGACATTATATTAAGAACAGCTAAGGCTGCGTTCGGTTCACATGTTTGGTGCAGGATTTTCGTAGGAACACAATTCCTACGGTATTCTTTCCCTTCCAACCGTTCGGAACACGGGAAAGGTGAATAGTGTTTCATAGGAAAGCTGGTCTGGTAGTACTGATTCCATAGGATTAGAAACATCCACGCGCTGCTCATTTTTTGAGCGGAAGCCCAAGGCAGGCACTCGCTGCCATGCGTTAGACAGGTTGTTGTGCTGTGTTTGCCGGAATAAAAAAATCAACCTATGTGTGGTACGTGAGGTGAGGACAAGAGTAGTCACCGTGCAGCTGAATAAACAAATATCATCTCATATGCCAAGCATGCTACTCTAAAAAAACAAATCTGTACATTTCGTAGTCCATCCGAACACATTCTCTTGAGAGTTTCCTCCGGTTCGCTGTTCCATAGTTTTATACCTACATTCCTTTCCTATTCCTCTATTTTCATCAAGATCTATGTTTTCTGCCCATTTATTCCGATCGGAGCCTAAATATTTGGTATAAGGGCATGGGACACGGTGGGTGCACCAAAGAAGACAACACCATGTACGTAAACAGGGGCATAAAGTGGTGATTCATAGTTTGTTGCCCCGAGAAACAAACATCCAAGAAACATATCTGGGTTGGTCCCATTTTGTTCACTCTAGCCACCTACTCCTATGTGTGGATAGCAAATCTAGTCCTGGTCATACCACTTGTGTACAACGTTACCCCTATATTTCCTTTTCACCAAGAGACCGTTGGATGACTAGTCTGTACTACTTTCACCCCTTTCCTTCCTGTTTGTACCAAGTCCGATGTACATACTAAATTCCCTCACCCCACTTTATTTCTTGTTTGAATTAGTACTTCTCCGTTCGAATTACTTGTCATCAAAATGGATGTGTCTATACATATAGATACATCCATTTCAATGACAAGTATTTTCGGACGGAGGGAGTACAAGATTCGAATCCATGAAGTAGCTTTACCTCTAACAATAGAAGAAAAAAAAATAGGTGACATTGGACCATCCGATCGAGAGGGGCTGAGAGGTAGAAAATGATGCACATGCAGCGACGTAGCAAGTGGGGAAGTAGAGCTAAGGCGGTTTGAACGAAGATATACCAAGGTCGTCGGGATGTGGATAGGTGGGCGGCGGAGGGCGGATCCGCCCACGTGCATCGACGAAGGGATCGGAGGACCTCCCGCGCCGGCGCTCGGCCAGAGATAACGGTGCGGCCGGCAGTGGGTCTCCTCCCTCGCTGTCGACGACAACCTAAACGCTGCCCCTCCTCCCCTTCACCGGCGGAGGGGGATACGTTCGGAAGTGTAACCAGCGGTGAGGATAGAAAGGCAGTGTTTTTTGAAGGGAGAAAGACAGTGTTACTACCCCTATCTTGTTTAGATCTGGAGAGGATGAGAGTATGTGAATAGAGCAACCCTAGCAAGCAAGCGCGGAGGTTCCGGCCTATATATAAGTAGTGGGGTAGTTTTCCTTTTTCACTCCATCAAAACAATCTTTTAAAATTGTGTACTACTACATGCCAGGTCGTGGTTTTTTTTAGTTGTTGATTGTTTTTTGAGATAGCTACCCGCTTATTCCAAGTGGTGTTACGGTGTGCCAGGTCGCACTTTGTATCGTTCAAGTTTGGTACTACAGGTCCCTCCATTAAATGAACAACCACCCCCTCGTAAAAATTGTGAACAAGCCCACGGCTAGAATTAGCAGAAACGTGGGTTGCCCCAACATGCATTATTATTTATATTTTCTACTCCCTCCGTTCCTAAATATAAGTCTTTTTTATTAGCCACACCTAAGACAAGAATTTTTTCATTAGCAGTGAACCCCACATGTCATAAACACAAAAATTGTGGCAAGATTCCCTTAGGCAAGCCAAAGTGTGTCTAACAATTTGAGCAACTCAGGTTAGGCAAGTGTGGCAAGTGTGGGAAAAATAATGTGGCAACATAAGACAAACATAGTCACAATCCAAACAGCCCCGTAATTTTTTGTGACATGCAAATTTGGTTAGTTAAATTTATAGTCAAAATTTGGCAAGGTGCATCAAATCAACACATGCAAGTATCAAAAGGAAAGTCACGGCATGCATGCATGCGTTGTACTCCCTCCGTTTCCAAATATAAGTCTTTTTAGAGATTGCAATAAGTGAATACATACGAAGCAGAATATGTCTACTCCTACATATGAAGTAGCCCATTTGAAATGTGTAAAAAGACTTTTATCAAGAGCAGTGCTTTGATGTGTCGCGTCAACTTGTACAAGACCGAGAAGTTTGATTACTACGACGCCCTCTCCCTCGCGGACTGAGCTCCAGTGCCTTAACTGCACATGCCTTTGGCTGCATGACAGGAGGGCCAACCACCTGTTGGGCCCACCTGTCATAGACGCAAAGGCAGGAGCAGCAAGTAGAAGCTTTTGCTACACGCTATCCCTCCCGCACGAGGTGGACGAACATGTAGCAGTGGATTCGATACTGTAGAAGTAGGAGTAGCATCATTGTTCGTCTTCTCGAAGAGGCGAAGAGCCAAGCGCAACCCGAACGTGGCAGCTGCGAACGCTCGCGTGGTGCGGTTCCTTGGAGCACGCGTATACTAGCCAGGCTCTTGCATGAGACAAAATTGCTACTCCCTCCTTTCCGGTTTATAGTTCTCAATTCAAAAATCTCACCAATCAATGTAGATGGTGAGTGGTGGAATCTGATTTGTAGTTTTGCAAAAGAACCTAATTAATGCTCTTGTTTTCCTCAAAAAATTATCTTTATCAATGCATTAATTGCAATGCATGCATGCATAAAGTACATGTATTGGTCAAATTTCTCTTAATACTTGCATGCAATGATTTAATGCACCTTGGAATCTGAAATGTGATGGAAAACAACCAAATTGAGCCTTATAAAATGGAAAACATAAAATTTTGAGATAAGCCCTATAAACCGGAAAGGAGGGAGTATTGTTTAACAATTAAACTCCATTATCCATTGGTTGATACTCATTCTGCATAGGTCCACGCGCTTACCATCGTTTCCTCTTGGGGTCACCAATGTTTATTTGCTAATTAATAGCATTGCATGCAATGAACTAGCCATTGCAAGTCATTAAAAGCATGCACACCTCTCATCTCTTATTGGTTGATATGTCAAGAAACAAGAAACAAGGTAGAAGTTAATGCACCGCGCCTAAGTGTTTTGGGACTATTTGGTTTTCGTAAGATGACTTACACACCTTCGACGGAGGGAGTAGTGTAGACCTGTAAACCGAAAAGGAGTATTTGCCTTTCTAGAGATTTCAACAAGTGACTAGACTACACCGTGTGTAGTACCCCCTCCCTTCCAGTTTATAGGGCTCAAATCTCAAATCTCATGAACCAAGGCATTTTGCGATTGGAGGAATGTATCTTGTACTTTACAAAACTACCCTAATTAAACTCATGCATTAATTACGTAGTTCTCTCGTTTTCCTCTCCGCCTTGGTCGCGGTGCACAATATTGAGCAGTCCTATATGACTAGCCTCTCTATCTACATGTGGGACATTTCAAAGCATCCGGGCCCGCGTGCCATCCACCAAATCACAGTGAGGTGCTACAGTCGAGACTCACCTGTCACCCCGGTGTAGCCTCCAAGTTGGACTGGACGAAGCAACCATCATTTCACTGGAACGCTCGTTCAAGCCCTTTCTTCCCTTTCTTGAAGAAAACCTCTCCTGTGCTACTCACTTCGCCATTTTTCTTGATGCCGGCGAAGGAAAGGTGGGCGAATCAGTTATGCTGCTATATTTTCATTCCAAGAATCTTCTTTTGTGAAGCACCACCAATTCTCACATCCTATTCTTTTCCGTTTTCATTTCGATTGTGGTTTCCTTTCGATTGCTTTTTGTTTGTCGGTTCATTGATGGATCACGGAGCACTAGGCAAAGAGTTGCGGCGGACAACCCATCGGAGACAAGCAATCTCCGTGAAGCAAAGCACCGACCAACGAGTTGACCATGTTGGCGGGCCAACCCATGGAGATGAAGAACTCCAAGAAACAAGCATCGCCCAAGAGTTGAGGACGGCGGACGAACTCCTCAAAGAAAGTTGGAAGAACAGCAAGGGCCCCACCGTGCCTACCCTGTGAACTCGATTGCCACCTATGTGAGGCTCAAGACCGAGTTTGAGGAGATAGTCGCCGTTGAGAAGCAGTATTCCCCGGCAAGGTGATGGCCCCATCGAGGACGAGGAGATGGCCCGGAGGATGAGATCCTCGGTGAGCTGCACAAGGTAAAAATAATGGCTTATTACCATAGTTGTGGTTTTGATTATTTGCAATGTGCTTGCTAATATGTTAGGGTTGTGCGGTGCGGTGGACGTCCTTGATGATTCGATGTCGTGGCCCGCCCTGTTGGCATCGCCCGGAGATCGATTCGATGCCGCTGTCCATCCTGTGGACATCACCCGAAGATCGATTCGATGTCGCGGTCGATCCTGCGGACATCGCCCCGTAAATCGATTCACATGCCGTTGTCCGTCTTGTGGTCATTGCCGAGAGATCGATGACAAGAAATAGTTGGTCACGCTAATCCTTGAGGTAGTTTGCATTGCCACGTGTTTAATTACCGAACGATTCATGTTATGAAACCATCTTAGGGCTAGTGCCATTGCCTTGTGTGGGCGGATCTTGCTACTTTTGTTTGATAGTGAATCATGCGAACCCTCTCCGAGTTATGGAAACAGATGTATCCTCACCAGCTTTTGATGTAATATATGGCATGCTTAGATGTAAGTTTGAACTGTTTATCATATCAGCAGGGCTGGTTTGATGATTCTTGGTGTTAGTAGGCTAGCTAATGTGCGAGCTATAGTACTTGCAAAACACTCACCAAAGAGAAACGTTGGGGCTGATGAGCTCGTGGTACGCTTATACTTATCTCTCGTCGATCGACCAATAGAGCTAGCTCCTAAAATTGTAGGCTTAGCGATCGATCAGACAATAGTCGACATACATTCAGGCCTCATTTGGTTCATAGGGTAGGAAAATCGTAGCAAAAGTACAGAGAACGTGCAACACAAAATCATAGCGGTCTTGCAGTAGACGTACTCCTCCGTTCCCAAATAGATGACCTAGGCGGGCTAGTTTGGCCTAGTGGGTTTCAGTGATATGACGTGGTACAGTGTCGTCCAGTCTTCGCGTGTGGTAGCAGTATTGCGGGTACAGTAAGTTTTCTTGAAGAAGCGTAATTCAACGAAGTAATGATGGTTCCTTCGTCCGAACAACTTATAGTGGGAAAGGTTGGGCCTGCGATACGACCGGGGTAGACCAGGATAATTTTGTGCATGGCAGGTGGACCAGGATGGTTGATGTCCCACATGTCGGCGAATGAAAGTGTTCTTTCCGATATAGAGGACGAGCAACGAGTATTCATTGTTTATTTTTGATGAAAGCTATTGTCTCCACTGTTACGACGGAGGAGTGTGAAACACGGCAGCCCAGTGAACTTGGCATGTGCACCACTCCTTCCTTCCTCATGTAATGCCCAGGTTACAGCTTTTTCTCACTTTCTCTCTATCTATTTCCTCTCAAATATTTTTTACCTTTCTTTTTTTACGACACAATTGTTTTTTATGACTTTTTTTAGAATTATTTTTTATACCTAGGAGCACGTGTAGAGACGGGCTCTTGCAGAGCCCACTACTTGACTTTGTCAATGCCTCTCTCTCCTCCACATAAGTTGTACTACTCCCTCCGTTCCCAAATATTTGTCTTTCTAGACATTTCAAATGGTTACAACAGACGGATGTATGTAGACATATTTTAGAGTGTAGGTTCATTCATTTTGCTTCATATGTAGTCACTTGTTGAAATCTCTAGAAAGACAAATATTTAGGAACGGAGGGAGTACCTGCTATGCATGCATGTGGCGGGCAGCTGGCGTCTTGAGGGGCCAGGGCGGTGAGAGCGGGCTCCGGAAGCTGTCCAGACTCCAGCATGGCCCACCTCACATTATCACCATATATTTCTTGGAGTCCGTGCGCGGCGGGCGGGCAATCTCTTCTCCCTCCCCTGTTTCTCTTCTCAGTCAACGCCCACCGAGCGATTAGATTTCTGCTATCGACGGTTTATTCAATTACGGTCCCACATGTCAGTGAAATTGCAAGACAACACGTGTCCCCTCTTACGTAAGCAAGAGTGATATGACGTGCTACAGTGCCGTCCATTTGCTCCATTTTTATGTAAGCAGGAGTTTACACTCTTACGCGGGAGGAGTGCGAAACACCGCGGATCTGATTTTGATCAAGGGATAACTGTTCCCTACCAAATAATGGAGGATTGTTAGAGATTATAGCATGATAGTTAGGGCATCTCCAGCGCTGGCCCACAAATTTACACCGGCATCTGTCCAAGGACACTGATGGATGCCATCCAATGTTGCCTGCATACCTTTCGACAACTATATGAACTAACCGGACGAAATTCGTGCAAACAAAGCAAATTTCAAATTGACCGGATGAAATTCATTACATTTCGAGAACTTTTCTTATAAACTGGATGAAATTCATTACATATTTCGCACAAACCGTACTAAAACCTAATGTAAACCTAATCTAAACGATCGCCGGGCCCCGACCACCATGTCCGGCCATGAACCCGAGAAAGTCGGCCATTGCCTTTGCCTCCTCCTTATTCGCCTTGATAACCTCCTCCTCCGGAGCACAAGGTTATGAAGATTTCCGCCTCCACGTCGCCATCAAGCGGCTAATCGGCCGCCGATTTTTATCCCACCAAGCTTGGCGTCGACTGAGTGGAGGAGCGGTGGCCTTCCTAGGACCAGAGCGGTGGTGACCTACCGTGTACTACTCTTCCTCGCTGCCGGCTGCGCCCGCGCACGCGCGCCGTCTTTGTGGTCGTGGCGGCGGAGGGTGGCCGTGGGGGGGGGGGGGGAGCCGGCGATCTCCTTCGTCTGCTCCTGCGAGAGTACGTCCAAGAGAGCTTTGGAGCGCGCCCGGAGCGGAGCCACCGATGTCCTTCGTCTGCTCCTGCGACAGTACGTCCAAGAGATATTTGGAGTGCCGGGAGGCCATGGTTGGAGTGGTCCCAACAAAAGGAAGGGACCGGAGGAGAATGAGTGTGGATCTTTGGCTATGGCTGTGAGCTGGGGCTCAAGTTAATATAGCGGGCGAATGGCAATGAGCCGCGGCAGACGGATGGACGGCTGGCAGCGGAGTAGGTTCCTCGGCAGCCGTGGTGTCATTAACGCGGAGCAGTCGCTTGCACCGGGATGTCGCGCGGGTGGCGCTCTCTCGGCCGGTGCACTGCAGCAATGGCGGCGCCAGTGAGGGGTCGCGTCGGGCGTGAATGCGGACGCTGCTTCAGTGACTTAACCGCAGGTGCGTTGTATCACTAACATGTGGGCCCAACGGGCATCAGGCCCGCATGTCAGTGACACACCAACTGCACCTGCGATTAAGGATGGTGAATGCGGCATTGACGTTCTGGAGAGGCGGTGATCGTTTCAGGTGGGAAGCGCTCGCTAGCGATGGAAGGGGTTTCGGTAGGCCAGGGCGGTCAGACACCGGCGTGGTGGTAAAATGTGAACTCATGGATGACGAGCCTTTGAAGCGTATGCGGCACGTATTGACAACCAGGCATCCATGCAACCGCTCTTGTCGCCAGCTAGCATTCGATGACCACCATTAGACACCACATAACCATACATAACTTATGAATAATGGATGAATCGATCAGACACACACTCGTGTGCAGTGGCACTATGATCGGTTGCTCACGATAGTACATACTCCGCACCATAGTACCCTCTCTAGCTAGGCTGTTTTATAGATTGTCATTGTGATGGACGATATACATGAGCAAGGTGCCGAGTCACGAGTATGACCGTTGGTGTTGAGCCAGGTGAATACATGCTCGGTATTCACGGAGGCCTCCAGCAAACGTCTAAACAGTAATGTCACATACGCATAATTTTGGTTTTTATTTCTTTCTTCACTGACAGGTAGGCCCGCATAGATAGATAGATAAAGAACACGAGCTGATGAGGCGCATATGGACTGTTTGACTGGTCAACCAGACAAATACGAAGCTATACGCTGATCCAGTGACCGTATAATCACCATATCTCATATACAATGATCAAAGTGAGCTATCAAGACAAGTTCGATGACCGCCAATGCATTTTACTCAGTAATAAATGACCAGGATTGAATGGGAATCCAAATTTGCTTCGTCTTCTGTCCTTGAGCTCTTGACAAACCAATGCACTATACGGTTGTCCGGCCACTCCACCCCAGAGCTCTCACCAAGCGTCGTTCATGCCACCGCGCCACACACAAACCGGTAAGGCAGCAATGGCATCCCGCCGCGTCGAGTTCCTCGCCGCCCACGATTGCACACAAAATGGTAGGGAAGCGATGGCATCCCGCCGTGCCGGGTTCATCGCCGCTCGCGACTTGACAACTATGTGGGAGGAATTTGAAGATGCCAAGGCCGAATGGGCGGTAGAGCAAGAGGCGGCCAAAGCCGCATAGAGGGAGCGGAAAAGTCTAAAAGCACTCAAGACAAGAGAGGCCCGCCGCCGGAAGAAAGAAAAGGACGCAGGCGTTGCTGCGGAGAGGTCGGCGAAGATCCAAGCACGGTGGGGTGTCGCCGACAAAGCCGGGAAGGAGAACGACGGCGTCTGGCCAGCATGTGAGAAGTAGTAGTACTAGTAGTTAGTGTGTGTGTCTGTGTCTGAGTACGAGCATGTACCAATACTAGTACTATACTACTGTAGTTTTTAGAGCAAATTACCAGTACATTAGCCTAGACTAAATGGAAAAATTCCTATCCTAAGCATCAAATGGCATCTCTTTCTATATAGGAATTGAGATGCATGTCATCTCACTTCCTATGATTTTCATATTCCTATCCTATGAACGAAAGGAGGCCTCTGTTGGAGTAACTCACAGTAGCTAGCTAGCGATCTGCTGATGCAGTAGTTTTCTTCAAGCGGAATTCAACGAAGTCATGATGGTTCCTTCGTCCGGGCAACTTCAAAGTGGGAAGTGGCCCTGTGATTTGACGGCTCATTAGTCATTGTTACTGCGGCGCGACGACCTGGGTGACTCCCTTGGAGTTCTGCATGCATGACAAGTGGACCAAGATAGTCGACGTCCCACATGTTGGCGAACAGAAGTATTCTTTCCGATATCGAGGAGCAAGGAAACCGCGTGGTATAGTATCATTGCTGATTGGTTCGCAAAAAAATAGTATCACTGCCAATTTATAATTATTTTTTATTTCTGATGAATGCTAGTGTTTCAACTCTTACGACGAAGGGTGCCAAACACGGCACGTGCTGGATTTCCCACACGTCAGCGAAAGGAGTGGGACATGAATAACGTGGTAGAGCCCAGCGTAAAAAAACAGTGTGGTAGAGCTCTCCACTTTTTCCACTTCTGGGTCGGAGACCACACGTAGTCGTACTTAGTGGTATGAACGATACAAAGTGCGACCTGGAGAGAAAGACACGTCTAGTTGGAAGGTCTCGGGGCATACACGTAAAAAAATATAAAATTTAATATGTGCCTCCAACTAATATAGTAGTAGTAGAGTACTTAGGCACGTACTCCATAACATCACCGTGCATTGCACGTACAACATTTAGTCGTAGTACGTAGTAAGAGACAAATGTCGTCTAAGAGTTCCCTTCTCGACCTACTTTTGGGTGTTTGGTAGAGTGTATGGAGGGTGCATGAGTCCACACTAGTTTAGCACAAATACACTAGAAGCATGCATGAAGAGAGCATGCATGAAGAGGGTGTTGAGTTGAGCATGCATGAAGAGGAACAACTATCTTTGAGTCGAGAACGCAACCAAACACACCCTATATGCCACGCATGTTCATACCATTTGTGCCTTTCTACTTCACTTACTGCGCTACATTACTCAGGTTCGTACGTCCACTCCTGGGTACATGCCCGTCTCGTAGTTCCAGTCCCACGTGTTCTTCATATAGATGGAACGATCCTTACATAACACATGCACCTTGGTGTCTCGCGTGTTGGCAAAAGGATGAACAAAGCTCACGTAAAAAAAATAGAGTGGAAGAACATAGATTCCGGACGACCGAGAAGGAGCAAGGAACCTCGTGGTGGAGTGTCTGCTCTCATAATATTTAATATTATTCAGCGATATAAAAATATTAACCAATCATCTCCACAGTGGACTGGAAGAGTACGAAACACGGCAGCCCAGTTTAGTTACATCATACTAGTACATGGCTAACCCACGCTATCACCATATTTCTTGGCTTTCGTGTGACACCTATCTCTAGTAATCCAGCAGCCTGTATCGCTTCTCCCTCCTCGTCTCTATCAAAGTGCGGCGGGCTGGCGTTTCTGCCGTCTATTGAGGTCGGTTAACTATCACATGTTAGCGACATGCCAAGAGCATTCTAAAAAAAATTCTTTTCACGTTCCGTTTGCAAAAAGAAAAAATCCTTTCACGTACGAATTTGCCTGTATGCTTTGAGCAACTTGCATGTCCTATACTGCTCTTGTTTGATACTCTAACTTAGCTAGAGGTTAGACTAACTCATGACTAACCCTGAACTAACTGTAGCCAAAGAGGTGTTTGTGTGACAGGGTTATATTGACAATAAATGCACTTCATGGAGCGAGAAAAGTGATTTTTCAGTGGTCCCAATGAGAACTATCTCAAGTTAGCACCTCTTGGGTGGGATAGTTTTTTTTTTGGTGGGTTCGGTGCAACTCGCTCCAATTTAAACCCTCATGCTTGGATACTTTAGGGCTATTTGATCCCCAACTAGCTCAAACTAACTCTAACCCTTGGATCCAAACAGGGCCTATGGCCATCTCCTCTTGAGCGATCGCGTGCCCAGAAGCGGCGCTCTCTCGGACGTCGCGCCACTTAAAAGCCGGCGCCAGTGAGAGGTCGCCTCCGCTCTGGCTGGGCATTAATGCGGCACTGACGCTCCAGGGCGACGCTGACCGTTTCACGTGGGAAGCGCGCGCTGGCAAGGGAGTATAGGTTTTGAACCGTTTTAGGTGTAGTACTGGTAGTTTGCAAAACTACTTAATTATTGCACTCAGTTTCCTAAGAAACTGTGGTAAAAAATGTTACTCCACAGCCCGCTTCCCTTCTCCTTCCTCTTCCACCGCCCGCGCACATCCATGGGAAGCGACCGGTCAACCCTTATATAGGAGTGCTAGCACAAAAACATGCATGCATGACCACTAAAATTTCCATATTAAAGCGCCGCTCCGGCGGGAGTATGGCGTATGTTGTTACCTTTGGCCGGCCCATGGCTATCGAGCGACGGCGACCAGAGAAGAGGCGGCGGGAGGGGAATGAATGCAGCTACTGTTTGGGTTCGCCTTCCGGCTTAAATAAATGCGCAGCATCACGTGTACTTGCGGGTGCACAAATTGTAACATACTCGTGTCTGCTTAAGTGGGCGTCACATAACTGGTGTGTGTGTGTGTGAGAGAGAGATTCTGAGAGACAGAGTGCGTGTGTGCGACTCTACTCTTCGGACATGTACTCAACCTTTTGCATCGGGATATAAGTATAATGGTATTTACTTTAGCTAGTGATTTACGTGGCCATGTTAACGTGGTTGTGTCAAAAAAATGTCACTTCCTGCTCGTGATTTGTGTTATATAATTACAAGCAAGATTCTCGTGCATTGCATGGAACATCAATATGCATTTTTTTTACAAAACACCTGTTGTGATTGACCCATGCAGGAGTAATCCCATGTGTAAAAACTAATGATATCTCGAGAATTTTATAGGAAAACTGGTATCTCGAGAATGTCATCGAAAAAATGAAAGATGAGAGATAAGGCGAGGAGGAGTGGAGCGTGGTGGTGGTGGTGGTCGGAATGGGCGGAGGCATGGGGATGGGCCAGGCGCGCCGAGCGCTGGCTGCCACCATGCATGCTAGATTGTTCGAGACTTATTCCTTTTTAATTGCTGAGCAATGAGGTTATGGAGATAATGATGTGGAGAGAGGTGCGGGTATCTTTTGTAAAATTATCATAGTTTGCTTTCTATCCGTGGATATAGATCATACGGTCTCAGATTACAAGATGGCAGGCACACCATCATCGCCAACTCATTTTTTATAAGGGTACAGATGATAAGTTTGCTGACTACTAAAGTAAAGTGGAATTTGTCCATGTTATGCAAGTAAATAAAGGTGATTGTTTATCATACGGGTAAGGTTGGATGAAGGGTGGTAGGAACAAATGCTCCTCCTAGAGCATGTGTGTGTGAGATGGAGTCTTAGTGTGTGTGTGTGTGTGTGCGAGAGAGAGAGAGAGATAGAGAGGGAGAGAGAGGAGAGAGAGAGATGGAGTCTTAGTTTGTGTGTGTGAGTGAGAGAGAGAGAGAGATGGAGTCTAAGTGTGTGTGGGGGGGTGCATGTGTGTGTGTGTGAGAGAGAGAGAGAGATGGAGTCTTAGTGTGTGCGTGGGGGGGTGTGCGTGCGTGTGTGTGTGTGTGTGCGTGCGTGCGTGTGTGTGTGTGCCGCGGGATCCTCTGTGGCGGATGTAATTTAAGTGTGCATGGCTTCATCATAGAGAGGTGATGTGTATGGCAGAGGCCACCAACGATGGGGTGCGAGAGAGAAAATGCCCGAGAGAGGGAAGAGAAGGTGCGTCTTGCGTGAGAGGAGTCGACATCAAGAGAGCGTGTTTGTTCGAGAGACACCGAGGAAGACTACTATATATCGATGGTGCATATATAGGTGGGAATTAAACAAAGGGATGGTCTTATTGGTTTCGGGGATATAGGGGAAGAGTGAGAGGCGCGCGGGGGGGGGGGGGTAGCTAGAAGGAGATTGCTAAGTGTGAGTGTGTGTTTTACCCATCCAGGCGGAAGTTATGTGCACAAAAGAGGAGAACGACTCGATGTGGCGTTAGATTGAGGGTAATTTACTACGTATGGAGACATAGAGACCTTGAACGTGCATGTGTGAGAGGTATACATGTATACGTGGGATCTGTGTGTGTGCGCGCGCGCATGATCGAGATAAAAGAAAGAAGACATAAGTCATAAGATCAACGACATGGGAGAGACAGATCGGTATGACAATATGCATGCTTGTGAGAATGCAGGGAAGAATGCCCGACAATTGAGCATCTGTTTTTGTCTTTAAGAGATAGTGGCGTGGGCTGGAGCATGCATCTATGGCGAGCAGAGGGGGTGAGGCGCAACGATTGTGCAAAAGAGATCAACCTATAAATGCATATGTATGGAGAGACATATATAGTGTGGGTGATAGGAAGCAAGACACCGTGCGAGAAAGAAATGTTGACGGAGAAACTACAGATTGATACAAAGATGGAGATGCTAGCTAGAGGGACATCCGCTAGTTTGGGTGTTGGAGATGACATTCGGGTGGTTCAAAGGGTGAAGTTATATATGTGTGTGAGAGGGCACTTGACTGCATGTAGAGAGAAACATATGTAGTGTGCGTGATAGGAATCAAGAGTGAGGGCGAGAAAGAAGGTTGATGGAGAAACAGATAAATAGAAAGATAAAGATGCTAGCTAGTGTGCGTTAGAGATAGGAGTCGAGTGGATCAGAAGGCTGGGTTATGTGTGTGGGTGTGAGAGAGATAGAGAGAGGGTGCATGTGAGTCACATACAAACAGATATCAGAGAGAAATGAGATCCAGAGAGACGGAGTTTTGTGTCTGCGAGAGAGAAAGATATTTCACAACGAGAGTGATAGCTAGAGAGACATATGAGGAACACAAGATATCTCTAGGGAGAGAGGGTGTGTGTGAGCGACATACAAGAGAACAATGGAGTAATATGAGACCCTGGGAGACAGAGTTTGTGTTTGTGTGTGAGAAAGAGATATTGAAGAGGAAGAGTCATAGGTTCTCATATCTAAGGAGCGAAAGACATCTCTGTATGAGGGGTGTGCGAGTGGCACACATGGGAATAGTAGAGAGAAATGAGACCCTGGGACAAAGTTTTGTGTTTGTGTGAGAGAAAAAGATTCCACATGGAGAACCATAGTTAGAGACACATAGCAGGGAGCGAGATATACTTAGAGAGAGATAGAGTGATGAAGGTCGAGGGAGAGAGTACCGTCAGTGTGTTACGAAGATAAAAGATCATTGTCGACATACAGGTTGCACGAGAGATACTTGAGAGACGATGAACGCGTATAGGTCCAGAGAGATAGTCCTATATAAGCATGAGTGATAGCTATATGAGACGAATATCTGGATTAAAGGGGATTCAAATATTTAAACTGGAGATCACGACAACGATAATATCATAACGCAAATTGGTGTATCAAACATGCATATTCATTTGAATTTGGGCACACATGTAATGTTATATAGTTTATCAATATTGGTGATCCATAGATTCTTCAATTACAAACAATGCATGGTTTATATGCAATTAATGTCTAAACGGGATTACACTATATGTTGCGTGTGTGAAACACATTATACATGTTTGAGATGTTAAAAAAACCCGCATGAAACACACATTAATTGGAGACAGTTTGCGAGGATTGCATACATTGGATTTCAACATAAAGTGGTTTAAAATATTTGAAAATCCAAATTGATGGATACAATCTTATGAATCTGAGATCATGCCATTTGTAAACCATATTTATGTATAAATGATGTTGTGCTTTTGAAAGTATATATAAAAATGATGTATATAGAATGTAATTCCAATTGAAAATGGATCCGCTTCAAAAAAATAGAATACAAACGGGATTGAATTGAGTTGGCACAGTAAACATGCACTCTGCAAAATTTGAACGAATCGGGAAAAGTCACGAAGAACGACCGAAACCAAAATCTGCGAGATGGAAATCACTACGCCTATCCACGCCACGCAAAGCCTATCTGCTGGATTTCTATAGGTTTCGATAGGGGTAGGTTTGTAATTTCACCCAAACGTGACGTAACCGCCTCTCACCCGGATTCATACACGGTGGGCGCCAAAACACAGTGTGTCCTCGGCCGAAAATCGACTCCCTCCCCGATTCATATTCATATACGGTGGGCGCCAAAAACAAACTCTCGTCGGCAAATATTCGGTCTATGCGAGATTACCGTCTTATCCCCAACCGACTAATGTTGTTGTGATGTAGTATAAATTTGAAACGGGGGCTAAGTTTGTAAATTTCCTCGCATTTGAGACAAGCGCCCTCAATACATGGTTCCCCTTCCTCTCTACCTCCATTTTCCCCATTAGGTACTCCGTGGGCGCAAAACACCCTCTCCACCCCACCTCCTCCGTCCGCCGTCCGCCACTCCGTCCACCGCCGTCCTCCTCCACCATGCCAGAGCTGATACCCCGATGCCGCCGTCCATTACAAGAGATCGACCTCTCTCATCCACGCCTTCGGACTGGGATCCTTGCATCCTGTCCTCTCGCTTCATCCCCGCCGTCGTCCACCTTGCAAGCGCCGCTCCTACGACCGTCTCGTCCACCGCGCCCCGCCGCCACCGTCTACCCTCCTAGATCTGCTACCACGCCGCCGACAGCCATCACTACTGCAGCACCGTCAAATTCTCAGCAGACGCGTACATGGCGCCGCACCAGAGGCGGTCTCTTTCGTATCTGCTCAACTTATTTATCGCAGCAAGAAAATAGATCTCCACTGCTTTACTCTGATTTCTTGTCTTGGTTGCGAAGTTGCCTTTGTCCGGTTTGCACCTTCAGATCCGCCATGGCACGCTCAACACTATACTCCCAATGCTTATGGTTTTCCTCTTTTATATTCCACACTAGTTAAATCACAGTAGACTAAATTTCAAAATTGGGTCAGTCGATTTTTCAGAGCTCACCGGAGTTCGCCGGTGCGATCGAAGGGGCTCGGGTGGTTGTGGGGCCTCGCCAAACAAAGAAAACTCGACACGAGTGGGGGTTGGGGAGCGGGTGGGGGGTGGGGGTGGCGGAGGAACGCAAGCGGTGGGGGCCGGTGGTCCGGCCGGCGGCCCGTGCGGTGTTCTGTATGGGAAGAATCAGAGACGAGGAAGAAGAAGGGTTAGGAGACGTAGGATCTTCATCCAACCGCCTAAAATGGTCGAGAAACTGCTGGGAGTTGCATTCTTAATGCGTTCTGGTTCATCATGTGTGGGCATTGCGCAACCAACATTTTATTATCCAAAATCTGCTTGCTCTTCTTTACCATGTTCGATAGAGCTGGCCTGTACGTGATCGACAGGCTTTCAATTACTAGCGGCAATACAAAACCGTATTTTCAAGCCAGTTCCACTTTCCCGATTTATATATCGTGGTTATGGTGTACCCCGTTATGTACACTATAATCTGCCTAGTTGCCGTGTGCTCTTGTTATCATGGTTTGGCAATAAACTCTCTATACAATATATTATGAACCTATCATCGCCACTATCCTTACTTACGGAGCCTATTTTTTGTGTACTTGTGCGGATTATATAAATGCACGCACCATATTACAGCACACATGAGCTCTCTCATCGAATCCGGTGATAGCACATAAGTGTTTACTGGGCGCCCTATATTAGAATATCATCTGCATTACAAAGATAATCTCACAACTATTTATGTTTTCATGGTTCTCGGTATTATACGCAATTACGGTGAATATCGAATCCGCGCATCGAAGAATATTGTGGAACACTGCAATGACTTACAAAATTGGCACCAAGGCATTGAGTGCCATTCGGAAGCAATGAAACTCGTCGCTCCCCACCTATTGATTCTTGTTCAGAATATCATCCTAATGACTATTCTAACCTCGAGGAGTCAAAGGCAGATGGCCTATCCTATTCACCCATCAAGGTGCCTGTTCTAATTTGGCAAGGTTTTATTGATTGCGCGTATCTTGCATATGTTGTCTTGCATTTCTTCTACTTTGTTGCACCGCCATCTGCTTAGTTTACTCATCATATAACTCGAGATGCCATGCCCATCCATTATCAATACATATTCCATCTTTCATCATACCATGTTTTTCCACTCAAATGTTGTTCTTGTGCATCAGACATCAAAAAGGAAGAGGGTGATTGCCGAACCTGAAGGAGCACCATCAAGTCCTTGAAAATCGTGGTGGTGCCGGAGAAATTAGATAGCGCCCCACTTATATTGGTTGTACAACCAGTGACACAAAACATAGGACCGACTCCAGCAAACTGTACCATACTTCACTGTCCACACCACTAGCCCCACCACAGGACCTGCACTCCAGCAAAAGGTATACCGATTTCATTTGCCATAGCACCAGCCGTACCACGAAAAATCCCACTCCCAAAAAAAAGTACAGCAAGTCCACCGGCGAAGACCTATCCCAAGCTGCAGAGACGGCCAATTCCTGCAGATTGGAACCCCATTCCATTAATTCCCAGTTTAAAAGATAATGCTTTCAATGTTGTTAGGGACTACGTGCATATATTCCCATCATGGGAAGATTATAGTGAAGACAAACACCATTTTCACATCTTCCTTTCCAACTTACGTGTAAGTGTTACTATTCATGGTTATTATTTTCCTGTTTTCTGCTGATCGAACACATCAATGTTTTACATTACATTGTTGTAACTAGGCGAGGGTCAATCTGGATAGTCATGAAGAGCAAAGCTTGCTTGTGCTTTTCAAGGAAGCATTGCAGCAGTATCGGTGTTACCTGAGGAAATCACACTTTGATGGCAAGTCTATAAACGAATTTCCGGTGAAGTCTCCTGTGCTAAATTTAGAAGACATTGAATGGAAAAACCTTGTTATGCACTGGTCTTGTTCCCAGGATGAGGTACTGTCTATGAAATCACATGACAATTTGAACTTCTACTTTTCCGCATGTGCCTTACGGATCTTTTTTGCAGGAAATCTGCTCGAAGAAGAATTCCGATTTGAACAGAAAGACAGGATATCGCAAATATGTTGCCCGCTGCTTTGCTCTTGTTGGTACCTGTTGTCCTGTATCACTATACTTGCATACATACCTGGTTCATTATGTGACAGCAGTATGCATGACAGCTTCTTATCAATTGTTCGCTCCAAATTATCTATCTGTATGAATGGTTACATTAGTGTAGAATATATCCAATGCTAGTGAATTTTTTTAGCTCTGCATTGTTCTTGTAAGTACATGTTGTCCTTTATCAGTGTACTTATATTGGCAGGTAGTTGTTCATGTACCATCACTCTGCAGCTTATTTTCCTTTACCCTCAATTTTCTACACATCAGATCTATATTTACTCTTACCATAAGGTTGGTACTGAAGAAGTTTAGCTGTGCATTGCTCTTGGCTGTGCCTTTTGCCTGTATCGCTGCACATACATTTATAGCATCTTATCTTAAATATTCTCCATTTTTTCGTATATTATCACATCTATATTTACTCTTAACAAAATGTAGAATAAAAGCAATGCTTATGAAGAAGATTATGTGCTAAACTTCTTGAATTCCCCCCCCCCCCCCCATCAGCATGGACAAGGGCTTTATAGAGCCTGTGTTCACCAGTAATGTAAGTTTATCCTTCTCCAGCCTTCAAACTTTTTTGTGTATATTTGGTTAGGCATGACTGCAACAACTGTTTATTTTTGGTGTTTGCATCAAATTGCATGTTTAAAGTTTATTATGTACATAAACAAAAGTTTGTCCTTCTCAATTTAAGTTTTCAGTTGTACAACCAAGTTCCTTGTTCATACCATGTAAATTAAACTATCTGAGCAAGTGATCTTCTTTTGCTTTGCATGTATGCTTCATTCTTCATCCGTAATCCGGTGGTGTGGTGAACCTATCCACTACAGCACAATGTCATATTCTGCAATGTCTTAACTATGAACAATGTCATATCATTCTACTATTATTTAAACCGTCTCTTTATTTGCCAATCTGAAATGGGATAAATTGATAGCACACTAACCATTGATAATTATGAGTTCTTAATCTGTAATCCAGTGGTGTCGTGAAGCTACCAACTCCTTCACAATGTCATTTCCTGCCATGTCTTGACCTGAACAATACCATATTGTGTTAATGCAATTTTAAACTGTGTCACTTTATTAAATCAAGAAGAAATGTGATGAATTGTCAAACTCGATACTTTTATGTGCAAAACATCATCATGTTCGCTTGTTTATCTTTGAGTGAGGAAGATATAAGTGTTGAACAAGCTAGATCTCATCATCTTGCTCATTGCTTGCTTGCTGCAGCTCCCAAAGAGGCTAACCTTTCTTGAACTCTATTGAAGTGTTGTCGGTTTTGTATATTATTTTGTCGGCGTGTTTATTTGCACTGGTGGCGATCTTTGATGCCCAGTGTATGTAATCTGTTGTCTGCTTGTGCTTTATTATCATAGTGGCAAACTTTGATGCCCAGTGGATGTAATATGCCATAATTTCTTTATTGTATAGTCTAGGTTTTTTCTTATTCACGATGCTGCAGTTATTTTACTGTATATATATCATGTCTTCGCAGTAAACCGGCCAAACCATAAAATTACGGTACATAATCAGGCCGTCACGCAATCACGATGTATGATCCGCATCATGGGCTCCGTCAAACTGGCCCACTAGTAGATTCGGGCCTTTAATAGGCCGAGTAACCCCCGACCCTCTTTTCGCAAGAAAACTCAATGGGCTTTAGGAGGCCGAGAAGTAGGTTGGGCACAAGCGTCTTTGAATAGCTCACGGGCCGGCAGCAGCCCGAAATGGACCCGACCCATGATTGTGCGAATCAATTCATGGGCTTTTAACAGGCCAAAGGTGTCTCGGACCTTGTTTGGCCCAATTAGATATCCGCTGCGGGCAGGCCGGATGCAAACCGGGCCGTAGTTAGGCCCAACTATATGACGGGCTTTTAACAGGCCAAAATTAATATAGGGCCGAAATGTTAAACGGGCCCTTAACAGGCCGAAACTAATATCAGGCCGAATTACTAAATGGGCCTTTAGCAAGTGGGCCCAAAAGCATAGCGTCCAGTTAACGGGCCGAAACTGATATGGGCCATAATTGAGCCCAAAGCCTCTTAAAGGGTCGTACCTGATCTGGGCCGTAATTTGGCCCACAAAGTGGGAGGCTTTTAACAGGCCGGATCTTATATGGGCCATTATTAGGCCCGGAACGTGGTAGTCCATTAATAGACCGGATCAAATATGGGCCGGCATTTGGCCCAAAACATGGCAGCCAGTCAATGGGCCGACCTACTAGGGTCCTCAAAATCTTGTGGGCCTACAGCTGGGCAGGCCCATTAATGTCGGCGAAATCTCGTGGGCCTTTAGCTGGG
This sequence comes from Aegilops longissima, assembly GCA_021605205.1. Classification (NCBI taxonomy): domain Eukaryota; kingdom Viridiplantae; phylum Streptophyta; class Magnoliopsida; order Poales; family Poaceae; genus Aegilops; species Aegilops longissima. The sequence continues at coordinate 529,742,082 of CM038681.1, read as the reverse complement.
CCGGCCCATTATGATCCGCAAGAATTTTGTGGGCCTTTACCTAGGCGGCCCATTATGGCACACAAAATCTTGTGGGCCTTTACAGGCCGCCTATTATGGCCCTTGAAATCTTGTGGGCCTTTAGTGGGCCAGCCCATTATGGTCCATAAAATCTCATGGGCCTTTAGCTGGGGCGGCCCATTATGGTCCATAAAATCTTGTGGGCCTTTAGTTGGGCCGCCCATTTAAACTTGATGGGCCGTGCCACGTGTCGACGTATCATAGGCGCCTTACGTCCATTGAGTGGATGACATCATCCCAGCGATGAGCCGACATCGTGTTTCCTCCGACCAATGATGATTTTAGGCGTGGAAAATCCCCATTGGTTGGGGCTGTTAACGGTTATTGGATCCAAAACCCGACCCGATAGCTTAACGGCGTTCGTTACGGTGGATGCCGCGTGTCGGACACCCTTGACGAAAAGCACTTACGTGACGCGCGATTTATCGTCATGGAAGTGGACACTTCCGTGATGATAATTTTCAGTAATGTCATGGAACACTTCTCGACAAACATAGGTATGACTATCTTGATTACATCATAAATTTGTCATGGATGTACATGCATGACAAAAACGCGACCTCTTGTGACAAACACGTATCATCACGGAAGTGTATTTTTTTTTGTAGTGATACTAGTGACACTCTGTTTGTCTATGTATTCACACAAGTATTATGTTTCCGGTTAATACAATTCTAGCATGAATAATAAACATTTATCATGATATAAGTAAATAAATAATAACTTTATTATTGCCACTAGGGCATATTTCCTTCAATACGTAGTGCATCGGGTCGAATGAAAATCTTTTGTGACAATACTAGTGCAATTGCCTTGGCAAAGGAATCCAGATTTCATAAGAAGACCAAGCACATCAAGAGACGCTTCAATTCCATCCGTCATCAAGTGTCGGAAGGAGACATAGAGATTTGCAAAATACATACGGATCTGAATGTTGCAGACCCGTTGACTAAGCCTCTTCCACGAGCAAAATATGATCAGCACCAAGACTCCATGGGTGTTAGAATCATTACTATGTAATCTAGATTATTGACTCTAGTGCAAGTGGGAGACTGAAGGAAATATGGCCTAGAGGCAATAATAAAGTTGTTATTTATATTTCCTTATATCATGATAAATGTTTATTATTCATGCTAGAATTGTATTAACCGGAAACTTACTACATGTGTGAATACATAGACAAAACAAAGTGTCCCTAGTATGCCTCTACTTGACTAGCTCGTTGATCAAAGATGGTTATGTTTCCTGACCATGGACATGTGTTGTCATTTAATGAACGGGATCACATCATTATAGAATGATGTGATGGACAAGACCCATCCGTTAGCTTAGCATGATGACCGTTTAGTTTTATTGCTATTGCTTTCTTCATGACTTATACATATTCCTATGACTATGAGATTATGCAACTCCCGAATACCAGAGGAACACCTTGTGTCTTTGTCAAAGCGTCACAGCGTAATCTGGTTGATTATAAAGATGCTCTCTGGTGTCTCGAAGGTGTTTGTTGGGTTGGCATAGATCAAGATTAGGATTTGTCACTCTGTGTATCGGAGAGGCATCTTTGGGCCCTCTCGGTAATTCACATCACTAAAAGCCTTGCAAGCAATGTGACTAATGAGTTAGTTGCCAGATGATGCATTACGGAACGAGTAAAGAGACTTGCCGGTAACGAGATTGAACTAGGTATGATGATACCGATGATCGAATCTCGGGCAAGTAACATAACGATGACAAAGGGAATGACGTATGTTGTTATGCGGTTTGACTGATAAAGATCTTCGTAGAATATGTAGGAACCAATATGAGCATCCAGGTTCCGCTATTGGTTATTGACCGGAGATGTGTCTCAGTCAAGTCTACATAGTTCTCGAACCCGTACGGTCCGCACGCTTAACGTTTGATGACGATTTATATTATGAGTTATGTGTTTTGGTGACCGAAGTTTGTTCGGAGTCCTAGATGAGATCACGGACATGACGAGGAGTCTCTGGTCGAGAGGTAAAGATTCATATATTCAAAGGTTGTATTCGGACATCGAAATGGTTCGGGGTGATTCGGGTATTTTTCCGGAGTACCGAGGGGTTACCAGAACCCCCGGGGGAAAACATGGGCCTCATGGGCCATGGGAGAGAAGAGGGGGCAACCCACAAGGGGGAGGCGCCCCCTCAAGGGGAGTTCGAATAGGAAGGGGAGGGGGCGCAGCCCCCCTTTTCCCTCTTCCTCTCCTCTCCTTCCCCCTTTCTCCCTCCGTTGGAAGGAGGGGGGCGAATAGGACTAGGATTCCTAGTCGGTTCCCCCCCTATGGCGCGCCCCTTGGCCAGCCTCCTCCCTCTCCTCCTTTATATACGGGGGCAGGGGCACCCCATAGCAAGTCAATTGTTCTCTTAGCCGTGTGCGGTGCCCCCCTCCATAGTTTAATCCTCCGGTCATAGCGTCGTAGTGCTTAGGCGAAGCCCTACGCAGATCACATCACTGTCACCAAGCCGTCGTACTGACGGAACTCTCCCTCGACCCTCTGCTGGATCAGGAGTTCGAGGGACGTTATCGATCTGAACATGTGCTGAACACGGAGGTGCCATATGTTCGGTACTTGGATCGATTGGATGTGAAGACGTTCGACTACATCAACCACGTTAACATAACGCTTCCGCTTTCGGTCTACGAGGGTACGTGGACACACTCTCCCCTCTCGTTTATATGCATCTATTAGATAGATCTTGCGTGATCGTAGGAAATTTTTTGAAATTGCATCCAACGTTCCCCAACATTGCGATCATGGACGAGCTTGTTGGCGAGCACGCGTTGGGTCTCAACAACCATGTGGCCGTCCCGTCCATATCTATCATGGACCACACCTCGATCGGCAACGTTCAGGCTGCGGACTCCGATGAGAAGAGTAGTACATTGGAGACGGAGGCGTCTTTGTCCCATGTGAGCACGTTCGTGTCGCAGTATTACGTTTCCTCACCGGAGAAGATGCCGGACATGGGAAACGACGACGACTTGTAGCACAGACGAAGATATTTTTTCTGAGAGAGACGCCTACGAAGATTTAGAGTAGGCTAACTGCAGATGCTTTTGTTTTATGAAATATGTCAAAAAATATCATGAATGTGGTCCGGTTTAACTGAATATCGTCTGTTTTTCATGAAAATCGTTCGTTTCTTCAAATTTCATTTAAAATGTGTCCGGACAGTTGAGGTACACGATTGCATGACCAATCCTATAACCCTGCTAGTGGACCCTGACGCGTTCGTAGACAGATATTTTTTTTGTTTCCGGGTCCGCGTTGGAGCAGAAGCAAAGTCGAAGATCTTTCGGATGCACCAAGTGCTTTTACGGCAAAGACGAAGAAAATATCAAACGGCTAAGGCCAACTCCACCGCGCGACCCTATCCTGTCCGCCTCCGACCGTTTGGGGTAAAACGGACAAAACAGACGGTCCAGCGCGCGGGCGCAAACGGACTTTTGTCCACTTTGTGTCCGCTTTCGACCCATCCCCGGCCCAAGTTTGCGCCGGTTTTGGGGTAAAACGGACAGCGCGCGGACGGGCGGGACGCGCGCGCTTGTCCTCCCCTGGCCCGCCTGTCGGTGGGAGAAACCAACCCCCCCACGACCCATTTGGCGCCATTTCCCCAAACCCTCCCACGTCCCTCCCGTCGCCCCCTCTCTCCCCCGTCCATGGCCGACGCCCCGCCGAGTTCCGTGCCCACAAAGGTGAAAAAGAAGGCGGCAAGGAAGCCCGGTCGGAGTGCACGCTGGAGGAGATCGCCAAGTTGGACGCGGAATCGGCGAAGAGGAGGGAACGGAGAGCGGTCGTCAAGGTCAATGTCGTCGCGGCCAAGTTCGCCGCCCAGCGAGATGCGATGGAGGCCACACGGCGCAAGGCCGCGGTCGACGAGAAGGAGGACCTTATCCATGTTGGGGAACGTTGCAGAAAATTAAAAAAATTCCTACGGTTTCACCAAGATCCATCTATGAGTTCATCTAAGCAACGAGTCATGGGAGAGTGATTGCATCTACATACCACTTGTAGATCGCGTGGGGAAGCATTCAATGGAACGGGGATGATGGAGTCGTACTCACCGTGATTCAGATCACCGATGACCTAGTGCCGAACGGACAGCACCTCCGTGTTCAACACACGTACGGAGGCGGATGGCGTCTCCTCCTTCTTGATCCATCAAGGGGAAGGAGAGGCTGATGATGATCCAGCAGACGACGGCGTGGTGGTGGATGCAGCAGAACTCGGCAGGCTTCGCTAAGCAACTACGGGAGGAGGAGGAGGTGTAGCAGAGAGGGAGGCGCCAAGGGCTTGAGGTGCGGCCACCCTCCCTCTCCTCCTTTATATAGGTGCAAGAGAGGGGGGGCGCAGCCTTGCCCCTTCCTCCAAGGAAGGGTGCGGTTAAGAGGGGGAGGAGTCCATCCTCCCAAGGCACCTCGGAGGTGCCTTCCCCTTTAGGACTCTCCCTCTCTCTTATCTCCAGGCGCATGGGCCTCTTGGGGCTGATGCCCTTGGCCCATATAGGCCAAGGCGCACCCCCTACAGCCCATGTGGCCCCCCGGGGCAGGTGGACCCCCCCGGTGGACCCCCGGACACCTTTCGGCACTCCCGGTACAATACCGATAAAGTGTGAAACTTTTCCGGCGACCAAAATAAGACTTCCCATATGTAAATCTTTACCTCCGGACCATTCCGGAACTCCTCTTGACGTCCGGGACTCCGAACAACATTCGGTTTGCTGCATACTCATATTCATACAACCCTAGCGTCACCGAACCTTAAGTGTGTAGACCCTACGGGTTCGGGAGACATCTGAGACATGACCGAGGCGGCTCTCGGGCAATAACCAACAGCGGATATGGATACCCATGTTGGCTCCACATGCTCCTCGATGATATCATCGGATGAACCACGATGTCGAGGATTCAATCAACCCGTATACTGTTCCCTTTGTCAATCGGTATTTTACTTGCCCGAGATTCGATCGTCGGTATCCCAATACCTCGTTCAATCTTGTTGCGGCAAGTCACTTTTACTCGCATCGTAATGCATGATCCGTGACCAAACACTTGGTCACTTTGAGCTCATTATGATGATGCACTACCGAGTGGGCCGGTGATACCTCTCCGTCATACGGAGTGACAAATCCGATCTCGATCCGTGTCAACCCAGCAGACACTTTTGGAGATACCTGTAATGCACCTTTATAGTCACCCGATTCACGTTGTGACGTTTGGTACACCCAAAGCACTCCTACGGTATCCGGGAGTTACGATCTCATGGTCTAAGGAAGAGATACTTGACATTGGAAAAGCTCTAGCAAAACGAACTACACGATCTTGTGCTATGCTTAGGATTGGGTCTTGTCCATCACATCATTCTCCTAATGATGTGATCCGTTATCAATGACATCCAATGTCCATAGTCAGGAAACCATGACTATCATTGATCAACGAGCTAGTTAACTAGAGGCTTACTAGGGACATGGTGTTGTCTATGTACCCACACATGTATCTGAGTTTCCTTTCAATACAATTATAGCATGGATAATAAACGATTATCATGAACAAGGAAATATACTAATAACTTATTTATTATTGCCTCTAGGGCATATTTCCAACAGTCTCCCACTTGCACTAGAGTCAATAATCTAGTCCACATCATCATGTGATTAACACTGATAGGTCACATCGCCATGTGACCAACATCCAAAGAGTTTACTAGTGTCTGTAAACTAGTTCACATCATCATGTGATTAAGACTCAATGAGTTCTGAGGTTTGATCATGTTTTGCTTGTGAGAGAGGTTTTAGTCAACGGGTCTGAACCTTTTAGATCCGTGTGTGTTTTGCAAATTTCTAGGTCATATTGTAAACGCTGCTTCCACGCTCCACTTGGAGCTATTCCAAATGGTTGCTCCACTATACGTATCCGGTTTGCTACTCAGAGTCACTCGGATAGGTGTTTAAAGCTTGCACCGACGTAACCCTTTACCCCGAACTCTTTATCACCTCCATAATCGAGAAACATGTCCTTATTTACTCCAAGGACAATTTTTGACCGTTGTCCAATGATCCATTCCTGGATCATTCTTGTACCCTTGAGTGACTCATGGCAAGGCATATTTCGGTCGGTACACAACATAGCATCTTGTAGAGCCTACGTCTAAGGCATAGGGGCGACCTTCGTCCTTTCTCTCTTTTCTCGCCGTGGTCGAGCTTTAAGTCTTAACCGTATCTTACATCTCAGGCAAGAACTCCTTCTTTGGTGATCCATCTTGAACACCTTCAAGATCATGTCAAGGTATATCGCATTTGAAAGTACCATTGAGCGGTTTTGATCTATCCTCATAGATCTTGATGCTCAATGTTCAAGTAACTTAATCCAGGTTTTCACTTGAAAACACCTTTCAAATAACCCTATATGCTTTACGAAAATTCTACATCATTTCTGATCATCAATATGTCAACGACATATACTCATCAGAAATTCTATAGTGCTCCCACTCACTTCTTTGGAAATACAAGTTTCTCATAAACTTTGTATAAACCCATAAAATTTTGATCATCTCATCAAAGCACACATTCCAACTCCGAGATGCTTACTCCAGTCCTTAGAAGGATTGCTGGAGTTTTGCATATTTGTTAGCGTTCTTCAGGATTGTCAAAACCTTCTGGTTGTATCACATACAACCTTTCCTCAAGAAAACTGTCAAGGAAACAATGTTTTGACATTCTATCTGCAAGATTTCATAAATGATGCAGTAACTGCTAATCCATTTCCAACAGACTCTTAGCATCGCTACGAGTGAGAAAGCCTCACCGTAGTCAACTCCTTGAACTTGTCGGAAAACATCTTAACGACAAGTCGAGCTTTCTTAATGGTAATTCTTACCATCATTGTCTGTCTTCCTTTCAAAATCCATCCGTACCCAATGGCCTTACGACCATCAAGTATTTCTTCCAAAGTCATGGATCCGTTCTCGGATTTTATGGCCTCGAGCCATTCGTCGGAATCCGGGCCCACCATCGCTTCTCCCTAGCTCGTAGGTTCATTGTTGTCTAGCAACATGACCTCTAAGACAGGATTGCGTACCACTCAAGTAGTACGTATCCTTGTCACCCCACGAGGTATGTTAGTGACTTGATCCAAACTTCATGATCACTATCATAGCTTCTACTTCAAGCTGGTGTAGGTGCCACGGAACAACTTCCGTGCCCTGCTACACACTAGTTGAAGTGACGGTTCAATAACCTCATCAAGTCTTCACCATCCTCCCACTCAATTCTTTCGAGAGAAACTTTTCCTCGAGAAAGGACCCGTTTCTAGAAACAATTACTTTTGCTTCTGGATCTGAGATAGGAGGTATACCCAACCATTTTGGGTATCCTATGAAGATTTATTTATCCGTTTTGGGTTCGAGCTTATCACGATGAAACTTTTTCACATAAGCGTCGCAGCCCCAAACTTTTAAGAAACGACAACTTAGGTTTCTCCAAACCATAGTTCAAACAGTGTCGTCTCAACGGAATTACGTGGTGCCCTATTAAAGTGAGTGTGGTTGTCTCTAATGCCTAACCCATGAACGATAGTGGTAATTTGATAAGAGACATCATGGTACGCACCATATCCAATAGGGTGCAACTATGATGTTCGGACACACCATCACACTATGGTGTTCCAGGCGGTATTAATTGTGAAACAATTTCCACAATGTCTTAATTGTGTGCCAAAGCTCGTAACTCAGATACTCATCTCTATGATCATATCATAGACATTTTATCCTTTTGTCACGATGATCTTCAAATTCACTCTGAAATTACTTGAACCATTCAATAATTCAGACTTGTGTTTCATCAAGTAAATATACTCAACATCTACTCAAATCATCTCGTGAAGTAAGAACATAACGATATTCATCAGATGCCTCAAAGACTCATTGGACTGCACACATCAAAATGTGTTACTTCCAACAAGTTGCTATCTTGTTCCATCTAACTGAAAAACGAGGCTTTTCAGTCATCTTGCCCATGTGGTATGATTTGCATGTCTCAAGTGATTCAAAATCAAGTGAGTCCAAACGGTCCATTTGCATGGAGTTTTTTCATGCATATACACCAATAGACATGGTTTGCATGTCTCAAACTTTTCAAAAACGAGTGAGTCCAAAGATCCATCAACATGGAGCTTCTTCATGCATTCTATACCAATATGACTCAAATGGCAGTGCCACAAGCAGATGGTACTATCATTACTATCTAATATCTTTTGGCCTGAAAATGTGTATCACTACGATCGAGATTCAATAAACCATTCCTTTAGGTGCAAGACCATTGAAGGTATTATTCAAATAAATAGAGTAACCATTATTCTCCTTAAATGAATAACCGTATTGCGATAGACATAATCCAATCATGTCTATGCTCAACGCAATCACCAAATGACAATTATTCAGGTTTAATACTAATCTTGATGGTAGAGGGGCGTGCGATGTTTGATCAAATCAAACTTGGAAACACTTCCAACACATATCGTCACTCACCTTTAGCTAGTCTCCGTTTATTTCGTAGCTCTTTTATTTGAGTTACTAACACTTAGCAACCGAACCGGTATCTTAATACCCTGGTGCTACTAGGAGTACTAGTAAAGTACACATTAACATAATGTATATCCAATATACTTCTATCGACCTTGCCAGCCTTCTCATCTACCAAGTATCTAGGGTAATTCTGCTCCAGTGGCTGTTCCCCTTATTACAGAAGCACTCAGTCTCGGGTTTAGGTTCAACCTTGGGTTTATTCACTAGAGCAGCAGCTGATTTGCTGTTTCATGAAGTATCCCTTCTTGCCCTTGCCCTTCTTGAAACTAGTGGTTTCACCAACCATCAACAATTGATGCTTCTTCTTGATTTCTACTTTCGCGGTGTCAAACAACGTGAATACCTCAAGGATCATCAGATCTATCCCTGATATGTTATAGTTCGTCACGAAGCTCTAGCAGCTTGGTGGCAATGACTTTGGAGAAACATCACTATCTCATCTGGAAGATCAACTCCCACTCGATTCAAGTGATTGTTGCACTCAGACAATCTGAGCACAAGCTCAACGATTGAGCTTTTCTCCCTTAGTTTGCAGGCTAAGAAAATCGTCGGAGGTCTTATACCTTTTGACGTGGGCACAAGCCTGAAATCCCAATTTCAGCCCTCGAAACATCTTATATGTTTCGAGAAACGTCTTTGGTGCCTCTACTCTAAACCATTCAACTGAACTATCACGTAGTTATCAAAACGTGTATGTGTGATGTTCGCAACATCCACAGACGACGTTTGGGGTTCAGCACACTGAGTGGTGCATTAAGGACATAAGCTTTCTACTGTCCGCATGATCGCTACTGTCAACTTTCAACTATATTTTCTCTAGGAACATATCTAAACAGTGGAAATAAAGCGCGAGCTTATGACATAATTTGCAAAGGGCTTTTGACTATGTTCAGGATAATTAAGTTCATCTAATGAACTCCCACTCAGATAGACATCCCTCTAGTCATCTAAGTGATTACATGATCCGAGTCAACTAGGCCGTGTCCGATCATCACGTGAGACGGACTAGTCATCATCGGTGAACATCTTCATGTTGATCGTATCTACTATACGACTCATGCTCGACCTTTCGGTCTCTTGTGTTCCGAGGCCATGTCTGTACATGCTAGGCTCGTCAAGTCAACCTAAGTTTTTCGCGTGTGTAAATCTGGCTTACACCTGTTGTATGTGAGCGTAAGGATCTATCACACCCGATCATCACGTGGTGCTTGAAGCAGCGAACTTTAGCAGCGGTGCACGTTAGGGAGAACACTTTCTTGAAATTGTTATGAGGATCATCTTATTTACTACCGTTGTTCTAAGTAAACAAGATGCATAAACATAATAAACATCACATGCAATTATATATAGTAGTGACATGATATGGCCAATATCATATAGATCCTTTGATCTCCATCTTCGGGGCTCCATGATCATCCTGTCACCGGCATGACACCATGATCTCCATCATCGTGTCTTCATGAAGTTGTCACGCCAACGACTACTTCTACTTCTATGGCTAACGCGTTTAGCAATAAAGTAAAGTAATTTACATGGCGTTCTTCAATGACACGCAGGTCATACAAAAATAAAGACAACTCCTATGGCTCCTGCGGTTGTCATACTCATCGACATGCAAGTCGTGATTCCTATTACAAGAACATGATCTCATACATCACATATATCATTCATCATTCATCACAACTTTGGCCATATCATATCACAAAACACTTGCTGCAAAAACAAGTTAGGCGTCCTCTAATTGTTGTTGCGAGTTTTACGTGGCTGCAATAGGGTTCTAGCAAGAACGTTTTCTTACCTACGTGAAAGCCACAGCGTGATTTGTCAACTTCTATTTACCCTTCATAAGGACCCTTTTCATCAAATCCGCTCCAACTAAAGTGGGAGAGCAGACACCGCTAGCCACCTTATGCAACTAGTGCATGTCGATCGGTGGAACCGGTCTCACGTAAGCGTCGTGTAAGGTCGGTCCGGCCGCTTCATCCCACAATGCCGCTGAAGCAAGATAAGACTAGTAGCGGCAAGAAAGTTGACAACATCTCGCCCACAACAAATTGTGTTCTACTCGTGCAATAGAGAACTACGCATAGACCTAGCTCATGATGCCCTTTGTTGGGGAGCGTTGCAGAAAATTAAAATTTTTCCTACGGTTTCACCAAGATCCATCTATGAGTTCATCTAAGCAACGAGTCATGGGAGAGTGATTGCATCTACATACCACTTGTAGATCGCGTGCGGAAGCGTTCAATGGAGCAGGGATGATGGAGTCGTATTCGCCGTGATTCAGATCACCGATGACCTAGTGCGAGCGGACAGCACCTCGCGTTCAACACACGACGGAGCGGATGGCGTCTCCTCCTTCTTGATCTAGCAAGGGGAAGGAGTGGTTGATGATGATCCAGCAGCACGACGGCGTGGTGGTGGATGCAGCAGAACTCGGCAGAGGCTTCGCTAAGCAACTACGGAGGAGGAGGAGGTGTAGAGAGGGAGGCGCCAAGGGCTTCAGGGTGCGGCCACCCCTCCCTCTACTCCCTTTATATAGGTGCAAGAGAGGGGGGGGAGGGCGCAGCCTTGCCCCTTCCTCCAAGGAAGGGTGCGGCCAAGAGGGGGGGGAGGAGTCCATCCTCCCCAAGGCACCCCTGAGGTGCCTTCCCCTTTAGGACTCTCCTCTCTCTTATCTCCGGCGCATGGGCCTCTTGGGGCTGGTGCCCTTGGCCCATATAGGCCAAGGCGCACCCCTACAGCCCATGTGGCCCCCCGGGGCAGGTGGACCCCAGTGACCCCGGACCCCTTCGGCACTCCGGTACAATACCGATAAAGTGCGAAACTTTTCCGGCGACCAAAATAAGACTTCCCATATATAAATATTTACCTCCGGACCATTCCGGAACTCCTCGTGACGTCCGGGACTCCGAACAACATTCGGTTTGCTGCATACTCATATTCATACAACCCTAGCGTCACCGAACCTTAAGTGTGTAGACCCTACGGGTTCGGGAGACATGCAGACATGACCGAGACGGCTCTCGGGCAATAACCAACAGAGGGATCTGGATACCCATGTTGGCTCCCACATGCTCCTCGATGATATCATCGGATGAACCACGATGTCGAGGATTCAATCAACCCCGTATACTATTCCCTTTGTCAATCGGTATTTTACTTGCCCGAGATTCGATCGTCGGTATCCCAATACCTCGTTCAATCTCGTTGACGGCAAATCACTTTTATTCGTACCGTAATGCATGATCCCGTGACCAAACACTTGGTCACTTTGAGCTCATTATGATGATGCACTACCGAGTGGGCCCAGTGATACCTCTCCGTCATACGGAGTGACAAATCCGATCTCGATCCGTGTCAACCCAAGACACTTTTGGAGATACCGTAATGCACCTTTATAGTCACCCGATTCGTTGTGACATTTGGTACACCCAAAGCACTCCTACGGTATCCGGAGTTACACGATCTCATGGTCTAAGGAAGAGATACTTGACATTGGAAAAGCTCTAGCAAAAACGAACTACACGATCTTGTGCTATGCTTAGGATTGGGTCTTGTCCATCACATCATTCTCCTAATGATGTGATCCCGTTATCAATGACATCCAATGTCCATAGTCAGGAAACCATGACTATCTGTTGATCAACGAGCTAGTTAACTAGAGGCTTACTAGGGACATGGTGTTGTCTATGTACCCACACATGTATCTGAGTTTCCTTTCAATACAATTATAGCATGGATAATAAACGATTATCATGAACAAGGAAATATACTAATAACTAATTTATTATTGCCTCCAGGGCATATTTCCAACAATCCACAAAGCGCACGCCCTCCTCATGCTTGGCATAGGCCGTCCGGCCGGCTTTCCTGCAGCGGCCGTCGGCCTGGCGAGCACAGGCTTGTCGGTCGCCCAGCCTCCGCACTGCCAGTCGCCGACGTCGCGGACCGCGCCCATGTCGCCCGGCTTTCCTCCGCCAAGGCACGACGGCCAGACCCTTTTCTCGGGGTCGCCAGACGTGGGCTTGTTCGCGCCGTCCACACCGCGCCATGCGGCCGTCATCGACCTCAATGTCACGCCTGGGTCAAGCAGCGGTATCCGGCCGTCCATCGAGATGCAAAGAAACCAAGCAGGGCACCATGCCGGCCCCCGCGTCTTGTTTGACGGAATGCCAACACCAACGCCAACGGTCGACGACCCCTTCTACAACCAGTACATGGAGGACGTGATCTTCGAGGGTGGTCCTGCGCCTAGGACCCCGAGGAGACCCAAAGTCAGGATGGCCGCGCCCAGTACGTCCCCGATGAAGAGGCCGACGACCGTGCTGAATACGACCATGGTGACTCTTGGCATGAAGACGATGACATCTATGTCGAAGGTGATGGTGATGAAGAAGAAGGCAATGACGTTGATATTAGTGGCGAGCCATTGTTCATCGACGAGCTCACCCAAAGAGCAGAAGCACAAAAGAAGAGGAAGAGCATTCGCACGGGTTCATATACACAAGATGAGGACAAGTTGATTTGCCAAGCTTGGATGGAGATTAGCCAAGATCCGAGGACCGGCGCGCAACAAAAGGGCTTTGTTTTTTGGACGAGAGTCCACAAAACATTCCATGAAAGGAAGATGTTTGAACCCTACCAAATTACAAGCAACCGTGGCATCGGCTCGATTCAAAAGAGGTGGTTGTTCATCCAACAAGAGTGCAACAATTATTGCGCCGCATTTGAGAGCGTTGAAGCACGGCCCGTGAGTGGTCTCGGCGTTGGGGACGTGGTATGATTTCCTCTTCCTAGCCCTTTCTTTGCTACGGCCATGAGACTTCGGCCGTGTATATGTTTGCATGTTCACTTGTTGTTGATCGTGTCGTGCAGGCATTTCAATCTTTGGAGGCATTCAAGGCCCGGCACAATGACAAGCCATTCACTCTTACACATTGTTGGACGATCATCAACAATTGCCCTAAGTTCAAGGACCAATACCGTGAACTACAAAGGAAGAGAGGACTGAAGACGGCCAAGTTCGCCGGAGGTGGAGATGGCGAGGCGTTGAAGAGGCCGAGGGGCAAGACCAACTCCAAGGTTGACGGCATACGTGATGCCTCATCCATGGCATTCATGACACTTTGCATAGCATGATGTCTTAAAAGGATGTGAGGGACGAGAAGAAGCGGCAAAGTAAGGACGAGCAAATGAAGCAATACCTAGACCTTCAAAGAAAGAACTTTGAGATGGAGGAGGCGGCCAAGAGGAAGAAGATCGACATGGAGGAGGCGGCCCGGCAAAGGCACCTCGACATCGAGGCCGACAACGTCAAGGCTAGGCAGAGGCAGGTCGACATCGAGGCCACCAATGCCACAACCAAAGCGAAGGAGGTGGCCCTTGCGATCATGAGCGTGGACTTGTCGAAGATGAGCGAGAAGACGAGGGCCTGGTTCGAGGCCAGCCAGAAGGAGATGCTCGACGTCGAAGGCCTGAACTAGGTCGTCCGATCGGCCGTGGCCGTTCTTTTTTGGAGGCTGGCATGGGTGCCGCCCGCGCGCTGGGCCGTTGGCAGTGTGCCGGCGAGAAAAATATTCATTTTGATGGCCGGCTGTGTTGCCGGCGAGGACAACTATTCATTTTGGAGGCTGGCTGTGTTGCCGGCCGCTGGCTGATGCCGGCGATGAACGTATAGGCCGCTGGCTCTGTTGCTGGCTCTGTTGCCAGCGTGATGAACTGGGCCGCTGGCCTGATGAACTAGGGCTTGACATCTGAAAGTTGTTCTTTTTTTAAAATAGACGCGGACAGGATGGGGCAAACGGATACGGCCACGTGCTGGGCACAAGGCCACCGCATCCCAGGACACGCCCGGATACGACCCCATTGCCCTACCCAAACAGACAGAATCCGGACAAAACGGAAACAGACAGAATCCGGACAAAACGGACGTCCGTTTGGGATCACGCGGTGGAGTTGGCCTAAGACGTGGAGTGTGAGCTTGGAACTCGAGAAAACTAAATCTTCACCTTTTTTCTCGGTGGGGTACACAGAAAGGAGTGACGAACACGTACGCAGAGACACCAAGCCGCATTCCCCCTCCCTGTAGAATCGCTTTGGGCTGTGCCTCGCCTTTCCCGGTGGTCCACTGACTGCGGAGAAGAGAGAGTGAATGAAAAAAAAGGCTGTTTTTATACTATTCCCAGGGGCCCACCATCCGTCGTGCTTCCCGCGCTGGCCACACGGACACGGGACACCGGACGCTCCTCTCTTCTACCTTCTGCCCTCCCCCAGTCGGCTAAAGCTTATCTGAACTCCGTCCGAGTCTGAGGTGATGCGAAATCGAGCTGGAAACGACCCGTGACGGGAAATCTGATGCGAAAATCGAACACGGACACGCACTACGCCGGCAAGTTTCTGCTCTCTACTCTACCAAGGCCGAGAGAATCGCCGTCGACCGGCGAAGGGGCCTCGACTCCGTCGTGGTCGAACAAGAGAGTAAAAATTGGATCCGTAGACCTCCGGCGGCCACTCATGAGCCAAAGATAGATGCTGCACCGATTGCGGTGGTGGAGCAGCGCGCGCGAGCTTCTTTGTCAGCAAAGCCGAGGCGACGCGCAGAAGATCAGGTGGCTTCGGTCACTTCCTTCCCGTTTTTTATACCACGCCGTTACACGACTACACGTGCGGGCGCCCAAGATTACACGCGCACGCGAACCTCGGCGATCGCGTGCAACCAGACAAGACGGCCGAGCCCATGTCATGGTTTTTCTTCTCTTTTTCCTGGGCTCGTACCGGTTTCCACACGAAAGCATGCAAAAGCGAAGCGTACGTGACGGCCAAATTGGCTACCTGCTCTCTTCTTCTTCTCCTTCTTTTCGACGGAGAGAGATGTTTACCGAAACGAATTCTCTTGCTCGTGCCAAATGTGGTTGTTTTCATGTGCTAATTATGTAAAGAAAACACACACAAACTGTAAATGTCGATCCAGTGGGACTAGATACGCAGCAGGATATTTATAAACGAAAAGAGATAGTCGTTCTGCCACGGTCCACGAGGACTGTGAGAACAAAACCTTGTTTTTTAAGGGGAGAGAGCGACACTCTCATGGAAGGTGGCTAGGCTACGTAATACAACAATAACAAACAATAAATTGTATATATAAAGTATACAGCGTTATATCGTCTAAATATCGCATATATAGTTATACCATAGTGCGCCGTCCTCCGGCGGCTCTCCTCTGCCTGCGACCTCGGTGGTAAGGGGGGTCGCCGGATTCACGTGGGTGGATAGTCTTAAGCCAAAGTAGCTTAGTTTTTTTAGGTTGTTCACCATTTTGGCTTCAGCGACAACCATGAAGGCGCTGAATAAAGTTTCTTTAGATGCTACTCTGACGAGGCGATCGGTCCTATGGTTAGGATGGATCTGGAATCCAGTGCGGTGGCGGCGGCATCCTCGTGGTGGACTCGTGTCCTCGTGCTCCGCCGTTGCGACGACGTCTGCTCCAGCGCCGATGTGGAGCTTGGGAGGTAGTCCAGCAACGGATGCAGACTGTGTTGTGCATCGGATAACACATATGGTTTGCTCCTCCGACGTCTTTGTCATGTGGGGATGCTAGATCTGGAGTTCGATGGCGTGTCCGGGGTGTTGCCCGGTCTGATTAATTCAATGGTAATGATTTCACCTTTGACGAGACACCTTGGAGACCCGTAAATTTGCATATCAGCGATGGATACGCGTCGGGCTCGGTTGTGGAGGTGATCCGTCATTTTTCCTTTGGTGCGTGTCTTGGTGGTGCCAAAGACAGGTGAATCAAGCTCAGACGTTTCTTCGGTCTTGTTTGTAATTTTACTTCTTGGCTGAAGTTTCTTTGTGCAAAAGCTAGCGTTCTGCTAGTTGTTCAGTTTTTATCAGGTTGGTGTGCACACGACTTGTATTATAATCCTTATGATCAAAATGAGACATATATTACCATGCAAAAAAGCATTGTTCTACTATACGAGAAGCGACAAGGCGAACATTTTTGCTCTCAAAATAAATTTAATATTTTTAAGAAAAATAAACGTAATATTTCCAGCAATTGTTGAAGTATATCGGGTGTGGGTTGAACACTCCTCTAAAAACAATTAGGGTTCCTCTGCCTCCCGCTAGCGGCACCGTCTCTAGTGGCCTTAGGGCCATGGGCCGCGGTGGATAGTGAGCATTGACGGTGGGAGGGCTCAGTTTTAAGATGTTTCTTCATGTTTTATTGGGATTTGTGTCTTGCTCAAAGAGGCGATACGATAGTTGCTCTCCAAAGATGAAATAAGATTCTTTCGTCTAGCCTCCGTTCCAGTGGTGCGTCTAGCAACATTAGTGGGCATGTGGGTTGTGTGTCTCTGGTGGATCCATCTTTGTTGGATTTATTCAGATCTGATTGTCGTTCATCTTCGTTCATGTGTCTTTAGAGGATGGATTCTTCCGATATACGATACTCTTCATTGATGGCGGTTGTTGTTCTGGTCGCGGTGTTTGCTGTTCTGGTGCGTTGGTTCTACGTAACCTTAGCACGACGACTTCCCGTGTCTATTACAACAAGTTTTGCTCGGCTCCAACGAGGGAGGGGCGATGACGGCAGTGCGCCTTCGCTTGCTTCATTGCTAGTAGTCGTCGCTAGGTGGTCTATGAATCTGGATGTAATTTTTATTATTGCATGTTTGTTGTACTCCATGATTGAAGAATGAATAGATCGAAAGTTTTCCTGCCAAAAAAACTAACAATTGCCTTGCTAATGTGAAAGAATTGGTCGTGGTAGTCGCTACCACAATGAGGTGTTACAAGCCCATGGTGATGGTGTCAATAGGCATCTTAAACGCCGACTCTCAAACTGCCCATAAACGTTGGGACCATGTGGTCGGGACGTGTTCTGTCATTCAACATGGTCATGTATCGGTCCATAAGCCGGTCGGAACACAATTTTCCCCATAAATAGGAGATAGAGTGGGGGGTTTGGCGAGTGTCCGGACTGCTGCCACGCCCGCTCCTGACTACCCTCGCCCACCCAAAACCCTCCTCCCTCACCCGTGTTCATTCCTGCCTGGAGCTAGATGTCCGCATTCATGCCGTTGTAGAGCGGCCGCTTTGCAATGACGTCGGCCCAGAGTGGACGCGGCCTTTCACTACCGACAACACTGAAGCGGCGCGCCAACCGAGAGCGTCGCTCGCGCCATGTCCCCATTGTCCGTGCCAGTTCAATGTTTACTGTGTGACGGGACGAATATCTACCACACTCGTTCAATGCCCATCCGTCTGTATGCCGCCATTAAGCAGGCTCGCCGACTGAGGAACCTACTCCGGCGCCGTGCATTGACGCACCCGGATGCTTGGCGTCACTGGAATCCGCTATTTAAGGGTGGCCACACCCGGCTAAACTCCACATCACAATGCTTCCTCTCCACATTCTCCTCCCTTGCATCTCATCCACCATGATCGCAAGCTCTAGTGCGATGTGGGAGAGGCTGTCGTCGAAGAAAAAGCACGAAGTGGGCACCCTTGCAGCCATCAGGCAGACCCGTGCACGCCTGGTGAATCAAGCACGACATGCCGCCCAACTCACCCTAGGTCTCCGACGACGACACAATGTCGGACTCTACGCATGTGCATGTCGGCCCAAACAAGGAGCAAGCACAGGTGCCGGCTCCTATGTCGGCGTACCGACAAGTGCAGGAGGTGCAGAGGTACAAGTTGTTCCTCCTCGAGTAGCACCGGCTGGCAGAGGGCCAAATCTACGGCCAGCGTGCAAGCGAGACGCCCGTGGTCTCCATGGCCACGAGGAACCCGAACTTCATTGCGGAGCAGCGGGCAGTGTACTAAGGCATGCATGCTCAAGGCACCGCTCGCAACACTGAGCTGACACAGCCAGACGCCGACGCACATGCGCTAGCGATGCAAGCGGTCAAGGACTCCAATGTTGCCATCTACGTGTCCTACGCTCCACCATCCAATATCAAGGGGCGCGTGTAGCAGGTGGACAGTTACGGACCGTCCATGTCCATCATCCACCGCACGTTCACCGACGCTGATGTCGGGGTTAAATCTAGCAGATCTTGGGTAGGGGTCCCGAGCTGGTGATCTTAGCTAGATGGTAAAAGGATGAACAAGGGACACAATGTTTACCCACGTTTGGGCCCTCTCGAAGAGGTAAAACCCTACCTCGAGATCTAGCTGCTTCTGTCGTATTGATTGTGATAGAGTACAAAGTACATGATGATCTACCTCGAGATCGTATGTGAATGTATGATTCTCTACCCTATGGCCTAAAACCCCTCGACTTATATAGACACCCAGGGTACCTAGGGTTACATGTAGGTCGGTAACATCTAAGGATAAACATGCCGATGATTCAAATGTGTCTTGGAGTATGTGTTGAGTATTCGGAGAATTCCATCTTGAGCATGCAAAGGGGCATGGTAGCTAGTCTTGGCCCACTTGTTGATGATCCAGGGGTCCTCGGCCTGACTCACTATGGAGGGCCCGACGTGGTTAGCACCCCCTAGTCTAGGACACGCCGGTAGCCCATGAACTGGTCTTCAAGCCGAGGACATTGAACTCCTTGGAGTGGCTTCTTCTTGGGTCTTTGGCTTCGTAGGAGAGTTCGACAAACTTGATGCTTCATCTTGATTTCACGTCTGAGGACACCCTTGGATCCAAAGTCTTTTGCACATTTGATTGAATCCCCCTCTCCGGTATCTTCCTCTACTGTAACCAATGTCTTTAGTCCGTGAGGTTATATACTTCGGACATCCGAAGAGGTCTAACCAAAATTCCCTGAGAAGTGATTTTATCTTATTGGATCCAAAGACCCAACCCAAGCCTGCGTAGCTTAACGAAGAAATTCTGTAGTGATGGCATAGGTGGCTCGATCGGGTCGTGCCCTGACAACTTTTGACCCAAAACCCAACCATTTCCATGCAATGTATAACCGAAAGGTCCCATCTGTGGTTATTATACCAAATTTTCCGTGGCTCGCGACCGTTTCCATTGGCACGCCTTGTTAATAAAAGATAGTGCTCTGGAGTTTCATAATATCTTCAACAAAATCCCTCGACTAACGCGCGCATGTAATGCTCTTCATGGTTGGGAAATAGCGAAATTACTGTGCAACGTCATGCCCCCTGGTATTTTTTACTGGGCTATAAAGAGAGGAGGACGAATCTAGTTCATTTAACGCCTTCCCCATTGCACATAGCACCCAAATCCCCCAAGCCCCTCCGCCTAGAGAACATAGAAAAAACCAAACCTTCATCCTCTTCCCATCTCTGTTTCCTTCCTCAATGACCGGAAAGGGAAAGGGCTTCGCCGCTCTGATAGCCGAGGAGAAATGATGCGGAGCATCCTTCGATCATCCCCATGTACACTTCGACTACTCCCCAAGCCCCAAGAGGGCTTACGAGGAGACCTCGACCATATATATGCCATTGGACACAAGGTGAACTCACTCCTCTTCGAACTGTCACTTTCCACATGTGAGACATGGCTACTACCTCATGCATGGACCTTGCATATACTCAGGTACAACTGAGATGACCATGGAGGATCCAAGGACCAAGGCCAAGCATGGAAGAGAAGGAAGAAGAAGAACGGAGCAAGACTGGACTTGTCCGGATCTTCCGGATCCCCAGCCAGACGATTCAGACCAAGCCCGGATGATCCGGAACCCCACCCGGACGATCCGGATAATGTGCTCGAAGACACCCGAAGCCTGCTAGACGAAGCCGGATCATCTGGACGGCCGCTAGATCATCCAGAACCCCAACGCCCGGATCATCCGGGCCACCATCCGGATCATCCGGACCATGCCTGCGCGCGTGACTCGGGCCGAGGCCTGTGTACACCTTCGCCCCTCACTTACCCCTTCGTGGCTTAGCACTATATATAGACCCCCTCCTCCTCCTAGTTAGGGTTAGCAAAGGATTAGCTCATTTGAGAGATAGAGCTTTGCTCATCCACTTGGTTATTTCTCCATTGGAGTCCACGGCCTCTTCGGAGAAGATCCCCCAAGCGGATTCAAGACTCCTCACGGACATGAACTAGTTACCTCTTGTATTGTCCTTTGTTGGATTTGGACCGTGTATCTCTTTGTGTTTTGAGGATCTAGCACATGTGTAATTGAATCGCGTTGATTTAAGTGATTCTCTCATGTTTCCCAACGTGTTCTTCGTGGGATCCGCTCCAATCGTGAAAGATCGGCCATTTAGGGTTCTACCCTACATCATCTTGGATCAGAGCCAACTTGCTCATGATCATCTTGGATCAGAGCAAGGTTGATCACGAACTTGGAGCCCCTACCCCTCTTTTTCTAGCCTTGTTTTGCTTGATTTTTGTCCTAAATTTGAAAATCCCCACCAAAAATAGCCCCAAATGTTTTTGTGATTTGTTGGTTTGATGATGTTTTGTTCATTTTGATCTGTGTATTCACTTTGTTTCGAGTGGATCTAGCTTCCCTACAAGTTTCCCCACCTTCCATTCACGAAATCTCCTCAATTTTGACCCTAAAATCTTCCATTTCCGCCCAAAAATTCGTCCCCGAGAGGAAATCCCGAGCAGAGTTGACCTGCCCGGATCATCCGGACATCACCCAGATCAGCGGGGCCATCTCCCGAATGTCTGGCTAGCCCACGCACTCGAAAAATAGAACCAGAGTTGACGAACCCGGATCATCCTGAAGTACTCCCGGATCATGTAACACCCCAAAGATTTGACCATGTTTTGGTTATTAAAATTTTGCCAGGAAATTAAAATTTTTACTTTCTAGTTTTTCTTTTGATTTCAGAACCCCTCTTTTCTTTGATATTGTGGAGTTTTTACCCCAAGTAAAAACTTTCCAAGATTATCATTAGACTTGTATATTCTCTCAAGAAAAACAATTCTTTTATCAGTAGGTTTATTTGCATAATTGTTTTTCCTGATCTTTATTCTTTTAAAATGATTTTTCATAAGTTTTAGGGCCTCTTTTGCACTGCAACTATTTGATAAAATGCATTTAAAATTTTCACCAAATTTTAGGGATGACATATGATGTCCCTAAATCACTTTTGTGCAAAAATATATTTTTGTCATTGGAGATTTAGAGCTCTACCCCAAAGTTTCAGAACTAGTCCAGTTGGTACCTTTGCACTACAACCCCTTTAAATAATTCTTTAAAAATTCTACCAAGTATTTGGAGATGACAGTAGATGCATATAATTCATTTTTATGCAAAAACCCATGTATGTTCTTTGCAAGATTTGAGCAAATCATCCTCTTTTGCTCTCTGGACCAGATTGGCATTTTCTACTTCAACCCTATTTTATTTTGCTCTAATGCCCATGATCTTTCTCCTGCTTATAAACCACCCTACAAAACCCTTAAGTCCAGGAGAGTGGCCCCATGGGAGTATTTTTGGTCCATAAAATGATAGCCTTTAATTTCTGTCCAGATTTGGTTTTCTCAAAAACTTGCACTAACAAGTTTCCGGTCTTGACTAACTAACCTTGCCACCATCACCTACACCTAATGAGACACTGATATGGAGATTTTGGCCACCCCAAGAAATGCCTAGATGCACTTGCCATTTCATCGAGCGGGTTAGGAGCATGGCCAGTTTTGGCATACTTTTGGACTTGCATTATGAAGTTGCCCTAATGGCCTTACCAGCATGTCTATTAGCTCCGATTTGATCTTTAGCCTAGTCCTGTTTGGTTGTAGAGGCAACAGAGGGGCATAGAGCGCGCTAGCATTGTGTCGAACACCTGACATGCGTGCGCTGGGCGCGCCCAGAGCGCACGTTTTGCACGCGCACGCACCGAGTCGCCGCGTCCCACTGCCGCCTCCCCGCGCTCGTTCTGGCCTCTCCCCTCGCACAGCCAGCACGCCCGACCCCTCCCTCACCGCAGAGCCGCCCCGGTCCCCTCCTGGCGCCCTACAGCGCCACCGTCAGGTCGGCCATGGCAGCAAGCGGGCGGCCGCAGCAGCCCCTGCCATGGACGGCGCCGCCCGAGCCACACGCGTGAGCCAGCTGCCCTCTGGAGCAGTCCGAGCTCATCCACAAGCTTGTCTGCAAGCGCTCGTCGCCGCCACGTCCCCCTGCAGCAACAGAACGACGGTTCGCCGTCGAGCTTATCCACGACAGCCGCGGAGCTAACCCTGGCCACCTATAAAAGGACCCCAGAGCTCAACCGAGTCCTCAGGCAACCTCAGGCCACTCCTCCAGAGCCCCCATGGCCAGCCATCGACGGCGGGAAGCCTTCTTCCTAGTCTCCTGCCGATTCGGCCGCCGCCGCCCTCCGGTCCCGTCCGTCGCAAACAGAGTCTCCCCACCCTTCCAGCACCACCGTTCGACTCCCCATGGCCTTGCGGAGCCGCCCAACCTCTCAAACACGATTGGGAGGCACCGTAGCCCAAATCCCCAATTCTCCCGAAGCCACCGTTCGCTGCAAAGCTCGCCGCCGGCGACTCCCTTCACCCCCGCCAGCCGTTCGACCACCGGGAGGACCGCCCTGGACCCGCGGATCCATCCCCTCCCTCAGAACCCCGCGAGGAGCCGCCGTTTGCCGGCGTTGATCGTCGGAGCCCCGGCCTTCACTCGGGCAGAGGAGAAAGAAGGCGGGCGACTGGTCAAACCTGACCAGGGGGTCCAGGTGACCCACTGTCAGTGACCCACGCGCCAGTCCACGCTGGATAAGTGAAAGCGTAAAGTCTCGAGTACGCTTTCCCCCCCCCCCCCGAACCATTTTTCTTTTTTTTTCAGTTTCTTTTATTTATTTATTAAAAAACATAATTTGACTGAAACTTTGAATGGCTGTAACTTTTTAAATATAACTCCAAATGAGTTGATTCTTCTTCCTACCTTCCTAAAATTTTGTCTAGTTTACTTTAATATTTATTTGAAAAAATTTCAGACAACTTTTTTGTACTGTTTTGAAACTACGGGTTAATTTGAATATTTTCAAAAATAGGATTTTGATGAAGAAAACTTTCAAAAGTTTTAGGATGCACCCTGCCTCTACACAACTTGAAGGCAAGCATTCTGAACCCTGGCATAATGTTGTCGTGTGTTGTTTGATACGGTTACAACACCCCTCGTCTCGGGGTTTGCTTTATTTTATGTGATGATATGAACATACTCATAAGTGCATATTGATGACTCCGTGCTATTGGAATTTGATACGTTGTGATAGCAATCACCCTCGTATGCCTTTCATGCCTATCGGAAGAAATCTAGGAAAGCCTCTGTCTTGGGTAGACACGAGCTTGTCTCCGGTCTTCGTCGAGACGGTTGTGTCCGGTATGGCATAGTAAGGTATGATGAGTGGTGATTCTGTTTGTTGGTTGAAATATATTTGTTATGCTAATCATGCAGGGAATACTTAAAACTCCTGAGTCGACCGTAGATCGAGTCTTGTTCCAGTAACCCCCATACTTGTTTCGTACTATCACTTGTTCCTGCCATAGGTAGGGTACAGTTCAGTAAGTTGTCAACCCCTTTCTAGC
Organism: Aegilops longissima; assembly: GCA_021605205.1. Classification (NCBI taxonomy): domain Eukaryota; kingdom Viridiplantae; phylum Streptophyta; class Magnoliopsida; order Poales; family Poaceae; genus Aegilops; species Aegilops longissima. The sequence goes on along the minus strand of CM038681.1, from coordinate 529,717,925 downwards.
ACACACCATACAGAGAGGCCATGGTGGAAGATACCGGCTGCATCCGGTAGGCATGCCACCTGGTCCGAGGGCATGGGTGTTTCCGGTTGTAGCCGAGGGGGTAGCTCCCCTAGTTTGCGCGCGTTATAAGTTTTGTGATCCCATGCTAATCGAGGTTGTAGCCTCCCCACTTAGAATTTTGCTTAACGAGTGTCGTGGGTGATTCCAGACACCGGTAAGTCAGGCTGGTGTGTGCGGTCAGGTGTGTTTTTAATTAAAAGACCGTAGGCGGAATTATTCCTGATGGACTAACGGAATCCGTTACTCGTGGGTAAAAAGTACCCTCTGCAGAGATTATATCTATTCGAATAGCCGTGTCCATGGTTAAGGACTACATTCTGGGATGGGTCAAGTGTCGGTCTTAGTGTCGGCCTTTGGAGGAAAAACTACTAAACCAGAACATGGATCATGACTTGTGACTCATGATGATTATGGTTATTATTATTATGGACTAACCCTTTATATTAATGGAATTATGGAGTATCCCTGGGACGGTTCTACCTCCTGGATATTCACTGTGATTATTCTTTTATAAGCCCTTTATGTGGTGTCGCTCAGACGCCCGACTGTGGCCTGCTTGTCATTAAATTACTTATAAGTCCTTTATGTGGTGTCACACAGACGCCCGACTGTGGCATGTTTGTTATTGATTTACTTTATAAGCCCTTTATGTGGCGTCGCATAGACGCCCGACTGTGGCATGTTTGTTATTTACTATAAGCCCTTTATGTGGTGTCGCTTAGACGCCCGACTGAGGCATGCTTTATATCATTATCCTTTCGAGGCGTTGCTTCAGACACCCGATCGGTGCATTTTATTTCTACTCCATTATTGCATATTCAAGTTGTGTATAAATAACCTGCGTGCATGCATCAAAATTTTATTTTGTGACTGACGAGTGATCATAGAATATTTTAGAGCATGATTATCATTTGAATATTATACCTGTGTTCATAATGTTTGCTTGTACATTAAAAAGTACTCACTGGCTTGTCCCTGGCTATTGTCTTGGCCAGATTTCTTGCATGGAGAGGAGCTTTGTGCTGACAGCCCCGGAACCTACGCACTGGTGATAGCAGTATCGCGAAGATAGGAGTTATCCAGGTCAGCTGTTCCTGTGGGAAATGGAGTCCCATAGACGCTGATGAACCACAAACCGCTTCCGCCATCAACCACTAGAAACCTTGTGTTGTACTCATAGGCCAGAATGGTCTAGTACTACATATTATGTACTTTGCTTGGAATTTCTGTATCAAGTTTGTGCCTCATCAGCTAACAGTAATCCTGGGGCTGGTGAGCACAAGGGCCATTTTCTAAGAAATTAATATCCCGAAAATCCAGTCCTGATAGATCATCCTGATCGGACACGGATCACATGGACCTCCGCCCGGATGTCCGGTTAACCCTGAAACTGACGCGTGTGAAATCTTGTTTTGGCCATAACTAATTCATTCGGAGTCCGGTTTTTTACGTTCTTTAGCTCCTTTTGAAGCTCTTGACATCCCCCACCCCACAAAAATACTTCCAACATCATTTGACTCCATCAATTTTTTGGAACTTTGGCATCTTTATCTAGGGCACCACCATATCATCCGCATTACCACCACCGACTTCCGCAACCTAACCCATTTTGTTCTCCATCACATTTGTGGTTGCTTGAGTAGTGATTCGAGTCTCCTAAGGTGTTTCAGCTACTTAGGGACGGTTGCTTCTTCATCAACCACCACCTCACCTTCCGCATAACCTTGCCCACCATACACTTCTGCCACCCCAACTTAACCCAATTTTGTTTGAGTTGTGAGTTGTGTGTCCTAAGGTGTTTCGGCTACTTAGGGACGGTGACCCGCAACTCCGACTCGCATAACCCAATAACCCTCCACTTCCGCATTGCCTACTCCAAAACCCATCATTGCACCTCCAGAATCCCATTGAGCTTCCACAAAACCACCACCGCATTCCGCTACCACCATTTGACATTTGACATTTGAGATTTTGAGTCCGCGGTTTTTCCATTTCCTAAGGTGTTTTGACTAATTAGGAATGGGTCGAATTCGACAACACCGCCACTCATCATCGCCACGAGGTCGTCATCGACTTTGACCACTTCACCATCATCCGTCCTTATGTACAGTCAACAAACCATTGACAGTAACTTCGACGACATCATTGTATATTCACCTTGCAATTGCATTGATAACCGCTAGCCCATTTTGCGTCACTTGCCTATCGAGACTAGCCATTTGAGTATTGCAGGCAATGTTACTTGTGCACATTAGTGATCTACACCTTCCATTACATACATACCATATCATTTTGGTATCATGATATCATCTCTTGTGTCACAAGATTGTTCCCACATATACACAATTGCTATCTTGTTTGTGCATCGTGGCCATATATAAAAAAAGAGAATAAGCTTTGAAGAAAAAGAGAGTGAACAAAGAGCTTGTAAGCAATAGCCATAGCATGGCCACATTGCATATCGTACTACCATATTGATCATCTTGGATCATCGTGTGTGGAACACCGGGAATCATACATAATAGCATACTTGGGATAGAAAGTTGATACATTTTGCATCTTATAGGTTGTGCACAAGTGTCGTATCTGCCTATTGAGCAATCGTGCTAACTTCTCTCTTGAGTTGTGCAACACGAGCGTTTTCCCTGGATTCCACATTTTGTGCTCATCCTTGGTTGCACGATCCCATTTATCTATCTATGTGTGTGTTTCCGTGTGCCATGTATTGCTATTGGTCTACTTGTTTCACTTGCGAATTTGTGAATCTATTTCAACATTATTGACTCTTGCTAGTATTTTGCATCAAATTTGTGTGCCATGATACTTCCATTTTGCATCATGCTTTTATATCGATATTTATTGCATTTTGGGTTGTTATTATGCATTATGTCACATTACTTATGGCTATTCTCTCCTAGTTTACAAGGTTTACATAAGGAGGGAGAATGCCGGCAGCTGGAATTCAGGGTTGGAAAAGGAGCAAATTTTAGAGACCTATTCTGCACAACTCCAAAAGTCCTGAAACTCCACAGATCATCTAGTTAAAAATAATGAAAAAATCCTTGCCAAAGATGAAGACTAGGGGGCCCATACCCTATCCACGAGGGTGCCCCCCCCCCTAGGGCGCGCCCCCCAACCTCGTGGGCCCCCTGGTGGCTCCCCGATGCCCATCTTCTGCTATATGAGGTCTTTCTTTGAGGAAAAAATAGGAAGCAACCTTTCGGGACAAGACTCCGCTGCCACGAGGCGGAACCTTGGCGGAACCAATCTAGAGCTCTGGCAGAGCTGTTCTGCCGGGGATACTTCCCTCCAGGAGGGGGAAATCATCGCCATCGTCATCACCAATGCTCCTCTCATCGCGAGAGGGCAATCTCCATCAACATCTTCACCAGCACCATCTCATCTCCAAACCCTAGTTCATCTCTTGTATCCAATTCTTGTCTCCAAGTCCGGGATTGGTACTAGCAGGTTGCTAGTAGTGTTGATTACTCCTTGTAGTTGATGCTAGTTGGTTTATTTGGTGGAAGATCATATGTTCAGATCCTTTATGCATATTATTACCCCTCTGATTATGAACATGAATATGCTTTGTGAGTAGTTACGTTTGTTCCTGAGGACATGGGAGAAGTCTTGCTATTAGTAGTCATGTGAATTTGGTATTCGTTCGATATTTTGATGAGATGTGTGTTGTCTAGCCTCTAGTGGTGTTATGTGAACGTCGACTACATAACACTTCACCATTATTTGGGCCTAGAGGAAGGCATTGGGAAGTAATAAGTAGATGATGGGTTGCTAGAGTGATGAAGCTTAAACCCTAGTTTATGCGTTGTTTCGTAAGGGCTGATTTGGATCCATATGTTTCATGCTATGGTTAGGTTTACCTTAATAGTTTTGTTGTAGTTGCGGATGCTTGCAATACAGGTTAATCATAAGTGGGATGCTTGTTCAAGTAAGAACATCACCCAAGCACCGGTCCACCCACATATCAAATTATCAAAGTATCGAACGCGAATCATATGAACGTGATGAACACTAGCTTGACGATATTCCCATGTGCCCTCGGGAGCGCTTTTCCTTATATAAGAGTTTGTCCAGGCTTGTCCTTTGCTACAAAAAGGATTGGGCCACCTTTCTGCACTTTATTTACTTTTGTTACTTGTTGCTTGTTACAAATTATCTTATCACAAAACTATCTGTTACCACTTATTTCAGTACTTGCAGAGAATACCTTGCTGAAAACCGCTTATCATTTCCTTCTGCCCCTCGTTGGATTCGACACTCTTACTTATCAAAAGGACTACGATAGATCCCCTATACTTGTGGGTCATCAAGACTATTTTCTGGCGCCGTTGCCGGGGAGTGGAGCGCCTTTGGTAGGTGGAGTTTGGTAAGGAAAAATTTATATAGTGTGCTGAAATTTACTGTCATTTGTTACTATGGAAAGTAATCCTCTGAGGGGCTTGTTCAGGGTATCTTCACCCCGACCAGTAGAGCAAAGAATTGCTCCTCAACCTACTGAACCTACTGAAAATGATAATATTCCCTTTTAATTTCCTTCGGGTATGATAGAAAACTGCTAGCTAATCCTTTTACAGGAGATGGAACAAAGCATCCTGATGAGCACCTAATATATGTGGATGAAGTTTGTGGATTATTTAAGCTTGCAGGTATACCCGATGATGTTGCTAAGAAGAATTTCTTCCCTCTATCTTTGAAGGGAGATGCATTGAATGGTATAGGCTATGTGATGATACAAGATCATGGAACTATAGAAGATTGAAACTGGAATTTCATCAAAAGTATTATCCAATGCATCTTGGTCATCGTGATCGCAATTATATATATAATTTTTGGCCTCGCAAAGGAGAAAGCATCGCTCAAGCTTGGGGGAGGCTTAAATCAATGTTATATTCATGCCCCAATCATGAGCTCCCAAGAGAAACAATTATTCAAAATCTTTATGCTCGGCTTTCTGAAAACAATCGCACCATGCTCGATACTTCTTGTGCTGGCTCTTTTATGATGAAGACTATTGAATTTAAATGGGATTTATTGGATAGAATTAAACGCAACTCTAAAGATTGGGATCTCTACGAAGGCAAGGAGTCAGGTATGACACCTAAGTTTGATTGTGTTAAATCTTTTATGGATACCGATATTTTCCGTAAGTTTAGCACTAAATATGGACTTGACTCTGAGATAGTAGCTTCTTTCTGTGAATCTTTTGCTACTTATGTTGATCTCCCTAAGGAGAAGTGATTTAAATATCATCCTCCCATATAAGTAAAAGTAGCTGCACCTATTAAAGTTGAAGAAAAGACGGTCACTTATAATGATCCTATTGTTCCTACTTCTTATGTTGAGAAACCACCTTTCCCTGTCAGAATAAAGGATCATGCTAAAGCTTCAACTGTGGTTCGTAAAAGCAATATTAGAACTTATACACCTCCTGAGCAAGTTAAAGTAGAACCTAATATTGCTACTGTTAAAGATCTCTTGTCTGATAATATTGATGGCCATGTTATTCAATTCTGCGGTGAAACCGCTAGAATTGCTAAACCATGTGCTAAAGATAAACATAGACCTGTGGTAGGCGTGCCTGTTATTTCTGTTAAAATAGGAGATCACTGTTATCATGGCTTATGTGATATGGGTGCTAGTGCTAGACTTATACCTTATGACTTATATAAAGAAATCAAGCATGAAATTGCACCTGTTGAGTTAGAAGATATTGATGCCACAATTAAACTTGCCAATAGAGATACTATATCAGCAATGGGAATTGTTAGAGATGTTGAAGTCTTGTGTGGGAAAACTAAATATCCTGCTGATTTTCTTGTTCTCAGTTCCCCACAAGATAGCTTTTGTCCCATTATATTTGGTAGACCCTTCTTGAATACTGTCAATGCTAAGATAGATTGTGAAAAGAATGTTGTTACTATTGGCTTGGATGAAATGATTCATGAGTTTAATTTCTCTAAATTTAGTAAACAACATCGTGAAGAAGAAATACCTAGTAAGGGTGAAATTATTGGTCTTGCTTCTATTGCTGTACCTCCTAGTGATCCTTTAGAACATTATTTGCTAGACAATGAAAATGATATGTTTATGAATTAAAGAAGGGAAATAGATGAAATATTCTTTAAGCAGGAACCTATTCTGAAACACAATTTGCCTGTTGAAATCTTAGGGGATCCTCCTCCACCCAAGGGTGATCCCGTGTTTGAGCTTAAACCGTTGCCTGATAATCTTAAATATGCTTATCTTGATGAAAAGAATATATATCCTGTTATTATTAGTGCTAACCTTTCAGAGCATGAAGAAGAAAGATTATTGAAAACTCTGAAGAAGCACCGTGCTGCTATTGGATATACTCTTGATGATCTTAAGGGAATTAGTCCCACTCTATGTCAACATAAAATAAATTTGGAAGCAGATTCCAAACTAGTTCGTGATCCTCAACGACGTCTGAATCCTAAAATGAAAGAAGTGGTAAGAAAAGAAATACTAAAGCTTCTGGAGGCAGGTATAATTTATCCTGTTGCTGATAGTCAGTGGGTAAGTCCTGTCCATTGTGTCCCTAAGAAGGGAGGCATAACTGTTTTCCTAATGATAAAGATGAATTGATTCCACAAAGAATTATTACAGGTTATAGGATGGTAATTGATTTCCGTAAATTAAATAAAGCTACTAAGAAAGATCATTACCCCTTACCTTTTATCGATCAAATGCTAGAAATATTATGAAAACATACACATTATTGCTTCCTAGATGGTTATTCTGGTTTCTCTCAAATACCTGTGTCGGCTAAAGATCAATCAAAGACTACCTTTACATGACCTTTTGGTAATTTTGCTTATAGACGTATGCCTTTTGGTTTATGTAATGCACCTGCTACCTTTCAAAGATGCATGATGGCTATATTCTCTGACTTTTGTGAAAAGATTTGTGAGGTTTTCATGGACGACTCTTCCGTCCATGGATCTTCATTTGATGATTGCTTGAGCAATCTTGATCGAGTTTTGCAGAGATGTGAAGAAACTAATCTTGTCTTGAATTGGGAAAAGTGCCACTTTATGGTTAATGAAGGTATTGTCTTGGGGCATAAAGTTTCTGAAAAAGGTATTGAAGTTGATAAAGCCAAGGTTAATGCTATTGAAAAGATGCCATGTCCCAAGGACATCAAAGGTATAAGAAGCTTCCTTGGTCACACCGGATTTTATAAAAGGTTCATTAAGGACTTATCAAAAATTTCTCGGCCTCTAACTAATTTATTACAAAAAGATATACCATTTGTCTTTGATGATGATTGTGTAGAAGCATTTGAAATACTTAAGAAAGCATTGATCTCTGCACCTATTGTTCAGCCACCTGATTGGAATTTACCCTTTGAAATTATGTGTGATGCTAGTGATTATGCTGCAGGTGCTATTCTAGGGCAAAGAGTTGATAAGAAATTAAATGTTATCCATTATGCTAGTAAGACTGTAGACAATGCTCAAAGAAATTATGCTACTACTGAAAAAGAATTCTTAGCAGTTGTATTTGCTTGGGATAAGTTCAGACCTTATATTGTTGATTCTAAAGTAACTATTCACACTGATCATTCTGCTATTAAATACCTTATGGAAAAGAAAGATACTAAACCTAGACTTATTAGATGGGTTCTCTTTCTACAAGAATTTGATATGCATATTCTTGATAGAAAGGGAGCTGAGAACCGCGTTGCAGACAACTTTTCTAGGTTAGAAAATATTCTTGATGACCCACTACCTATTGATGATAGCTTTCCTGATGAACAACTAAATGTTATAAGTACTTCTCGTAGTACTCCATGGTATGCTGATTATGCTAATTACATTGTTGCTAAATTCATACCACCTAGTTTTACATACCAGCAAAAGAAAAAGTTTTTCTATGATTTGAGACATTACTTTTGGGATGACCCACATCTTTATAAAGAAGGAGTAGATGGTGTTATTAGACGTTGTGTACCTAAGCATGAACATGAACAGATCCTACGCAAGTGTCACTCCGAAGGTTATGGAGGACACCATGCTGGAGATAGAACTGCACATAAGGTATTGCAATCCGGTTTTTATTGGCCTACTCTCTTCAAGGATGCCTTTAAGTTTGTCTTATCTTGTGATGAATGTCAAAGAATTGGTAATATTAGTAGATGCCAAGAAATTCCCATGAATTATTCACTTGTTATTGAACCATTTGATGTTTGGGGCTTTGATTATATGGGACCTTTTCCCGCCTCTAATGGATACACACATATTTTAGTTGCTGTTGATTACGTTACTTAGTGGGTAGAAGCTATTCCAAATAGTAGTGCTGATCCCAACACTTCTATTAAAATGCTTAAGGAAGTTATTTTTCCGAGGTTTGGAGTCCCTAGATATTTAATGACTGATGGTGGTTCACATTTTATTCATGGTGCTTTCCGTAAAATGCTTGCTAAATATGACGTCAATCATAGAATTGCATCTCCTTATGACCCACAGTCTAGTGGTCAAGTAGAATTGAGTAATAGAGAACTCAAATTAATTTTGCAAAAGACTGTCAATAGGTCTAGAAAGAATTGGTCTAAGAATCTTGATGATGCATTATGGGCCTATAGAACTGCATATAAAAATCCTATGGGTATGTCTCCGTATAAAATGGTTTATGGAAAAGCATGTAACTTACCTCTCGAACTAGAACATAAGGAATATTGGGCTATTAAAGAGCTCAACTATGATTTCAAACTTGCCGGTGAGAATGGAGAACCCAAGCTTATGAAAATGCCAAGTTGTTTAAAGAAAAAGTTAAGAGATGGCATGACAAAAGGATACAAAAGTCTGAGTTTAATGTAGGTGATTATGTATTGCTATACAACTCTCGTTTAAGATTTTTTGCAGGAAAACTTCTTCTAAATGGGAAGGCCCCTACGTTATCGAGGATGTCTATTGTTCCGGTGCTATAAAAATCAAAAACTTTGAAGGCACAAATCCGAAGGTGGTAAACGGTCAAAGAATTAAACATTATATCTCAGGTAATCCTATAAATGTTGAAACAAATGTTATTGAAACCGTAACCCCGGAGGAATACATAAGGGACACTTTCCTAACGTTTGGACTCGAAAAGGAATAGGTATGTGGTACGGTAAGTAAACCGACTCCAAAACAATTTCTAAGGCAATATTTCTCCGTTTTGGAATATTTAGAAAAATAGAAAAATAAGTGGCAGTCCAGGAAGGACACGAGGGCCCCACGAGGGTGGAGGGCGCGCCCTACCCCCCTGGGCGCGCCCCCCTACCTCGTGAGCACCTCGTGTGCCTTCCGGACTCCGTTTTCTTGCACGATACGTATTTTGGTCGGTAAAATTTCATTATATTCTCCCGAAGGTTTTGACTCCCGTATCACGCAAATCTCCTCTGTTCTTGTTTCGAGCTGTTTTTTTTTGACAGATCTAGATTATCATGACGCCCCCAAGTGCTTCCAAGGACAAGTTCTTCGAGAAGGTCATCAATCCTTACCTCGCGGAGGTGCTGCGACACCCTCAAACCATTGAGTTGCGTGATGGGTTGCTGCACGTCCGCGATGAAGAGGGACCAAAGGGGATAGGAAACATGGAGACGAGGCTCGAAGCAGTTGAGCAACAAGTTTTCAAGTGTCAAGGGATGGTGGAACGTGGACTCAACTCCAACCACATGATGATCGCGGAGTTCACTAGCAACCACAAGTTGGATGCTGACAACATCGGGGAGGCCATCTTCAAGCTTCATGAGAAGATTGAGCACCTCCAAGCACAAATCTATGACCTGCAAAACCAAAACTATGAGTATGAATATAGATTCAAAAGGATGAGTTCGGCTGCAGATTTGAGGATCCCGGAGACTCGATCATCCTTCTATGATGGTGAGCCTATGCTTTGGAAGATGGACGACAAGCCCGCATCATCGACAACACCTCCACCTTCTTCACCAACAAAGGGGACATAACCACATGGGTATGGGCACTCCCCTTGGCAACCGTCAAGCTTGGGGGAGGTGCCCCGGTATCGTATCACAATCACAACTCCTATCTTTACCTTTTTCTTAGTTCGATCCTATTAGTACTATCTTGATCTAGTAGAATAAAGTTTATGGCATGATCTAGTTTTGAGTTTTGCTTTATGATCTCTCTATGTAATCGAGTCCGTGAGTTATATATAATAAAGATTAGTGTTGAGTCGAGGGCTTGATTATTTTGCAATGATCTTGAGTGAATAAAAGAGAAAAGAAAAAGAATAAAAAGAAACAAAGAGTTCATATTGATTTTATTGAGAGTAATGACTTCACATAGAAAGAGTATGATGATTAAAAGTTGTTGGGAGTTGGCAGACATAGCTTTGGTCATTGTTACAATTAATAGGAAGTAATAAGGAAAGAGGGGTTCACATATAGATATACTATTATTGACATCTTTTATGATTGGGAGCACTCATTAAAATATGACATGCTAAAGAGTTGATGTTGGACAAGCAACACAACGTAATGGGTTGTGTTATCTTATATCTGAGATAAAGTATGTTGTCATGGATCCTCTAACATGTTGAGCTTGCCTTTCCCCCTCATGCTAGCCAAATTCCCAGCACCAAGTAGAGATACTACTTGTGCTTCCAAATACCCTTAAACCAGTTTTTCCATGAGAGTCCACCATATCTACCTATGGATTGAGTAAGATCCTTCAAGTAAGTTGTCATCGGTGAAAAGTAATAAAAATTGCTCTAAATATGTATGATTGATTGGTGTGGGAGAAATAAGCTTCATACGATCTTGTGATGTGGAAGTAATAAAAGCGACGGACTACATAATAAATGTTCATATCACAAGGGGCAATATAAAGTGACGTTCTTTCGCATTAAGATTTTATGCATCCAACCATAAAAGCGCACGGCAACCTCTGCTTCCCTCTGCGAAGGGCCTATCTTTTATTATTATCTCCTACCTTATGCAAGAGTCACGGTGACCTTCACCTTTCCTTCTCATTTTATCCTTTGGCAAGCCCAGCATGTTGGAAAGAACCTAATATATATATCTAATTGGATAGGGGAGCATGAGTTATTTTTGTTGACATTATCCTTGAGGTAAAAGGTTGTGGGGCGAAACTATAAGCCCCTATTTTTCTCTGTGTCCGATTAAAACTTCATAACCACAAGTATTGCGTGAGTGTTAGCAATTATGAAGGACTAGATGATAGTTGAGTATGTGGACTTGCTTTTAAGCTCTGACATAGACTCTTTCTGATGTTATGATAAATTGCAATTGCTTCAATGACTGAGATTATAGTTTGTTGGTTCTCAATAAAGTTTATGATTCATACTCTGCATTGTGAATGGATTATTACTTGAGCATAAGAAATCATATGACAAAATATATATATGTTGCTGTTATAAGAATAATCATGATGCTTTCATGTCCGTATTTTATTTTTATCGACACCTCTACCTCTAAACATGGGGACATATTTATCGTTATCGACTTTCGCTTGAGGACAAGCGAGGTCTAAGCTTGGGGGAGTTGATACGTCCATTTTGCATCATGCCACTATCCTCACCGAGCTCCACCATAAGCCTTATTTGTGTAGCTGTGAGAAATTGACGAGATCGGTACCAATTGTGTTATTTCCTTGTTACATCATTGAGTGATCATTGATCCATTCTCAACATCGGTCAAGGTACATTTGGTACAGTTCTCTCGTTTCTTCCACTCATATTTGCTCGAGACTTGTGATGGATAGGCAAAGCATTTCATCTCCGGTCTTGCACAACAACGACAGTGCGAACAACTACAACACCAAAACTCCCAAGTTCAGACTACAACGAGCAATGCAAAGCCTCGAGAACATCGCCACCGAGATACGACAATCCGAAGCAAGGAAAAGGGACTACATCGACAACATGTTCGACTACCACAACAAACACATGAAGGAAATCCGACAAATGTTGTCCGACTACAAGTCTACTTCCCATTCGTCATCTTCATGGCGATGGCGAGAAAATCGATCATCTTCGGAGCGCCCAAGCGACACAAGCGCAATTCTTCCACGTCCACATCTACATGGCGACCACCATCACATTCGTGATCTACGTCATTATGAAGGGCAAGTAAACTCCAAGCATCATGTACACGACGACAACGAACGACATCTACTACGAGCTCAAGCACAACAACGACACCATCAACATGAGGATGTTCGACACGCGCAAACTAGCAAGTCCCAACAAGCTCTACATCAAGCTACGTCCAAACTTCATAAGCACAAGAGAAGACTGCGAGACAAGCACCACCAAGAGGAAGCTACGGCTACCACCACCATCACTTCGGCATCTTCGCCAAGTGTCATCAATGCATCTTCACCTTTGGACGTACGACATCTTCGCCTAATTCCCATGAGTATGCCTACATTGACTTCATCAAGTACAAGGCGACCACCTACAAGCGAGGGCGACACTTCCATCTTCGGAGGCCCCTCAAGGAAGATGTCCGAGCATGGGAAATTCCCTTCGGTCATGGAGACGAGCTATGAGGTGCCACATCATATGGGCCTCATACAAGACGACAAGACGGTCGAGCAAGGGCCATCCCCTTCGACCATGGTGATGAGCGTGAACCTCTTCAACAACATGCCTCCGAGTCAAGCTACGCGAGCGCACATGAGACCTTCTCTTTGATCTCGGAGGAGAGTGATGTTTTGCCACATCCTACGACATTCATCTCTGGAGGCGTTATGGATGAGGAGGTTTAGCATGGGATTATCCCTTCATCCAAGGTAGCGATAGGAGTTGAGCATGGAGAAATTTGCACCTACATATCTCCGACACCCACATATGACGAGATGCCCCAATTGCCATGTGATGAGAGCCACCACCACATGAGTGACATGAGTGACTCCACCATATGTGACATTGAGAGCATTTCCTATGAGAGGATGAGTGTGACCACCACTAGCCGCACACTTGACAGCATGCCACACATCCTATGTGAGGTTGAGAGCCATTTGAGTGACTCCACCAATCATAGGAGTGAGAGCATCCAAGAGGGAGTGAGTGAGCCACAATACTTAGTGAGTGAGATAGTTGATACGGCATGTGAGGCCACTATGATTTCTAACGACTTAACCTCTACTCCCTTGTGTGTTCTCTTCTTTGGTGATAGATCTCCAACAAGACGAAGCGCCAACCCTTGACGAGTCCATACCTCCGATGGGCCAACCGATGGCCATGATGGACGATATTGCATACCCACACGGTACCATCAAGTTGATGAAGCTATTGACCAAGTGTCAATTTTGGCAACCTCACCTACAACACATGAGCGGAACTCTAAAGGTAACATAGTTGATGGTACTTCTCTTGTCCCACTAGTGGATTATATTACCAATGGTTGCTTGCATGATGTTGACACACCTATTACCATGCTTCATGCTAGTGCGACTTCCTCATGTCATGACTTCCAAATTTATGACACTACAAAAAAAATACACTTCCGTGATGATACGTGTTGGTCACAGTAGGTCACGTTTTCTGTCATGCATGTACATCCATGACAAATTTATGACAGAATCAAGATGGTCATACCTGTGCCGTCCTAGAAGTGTTCCATGACATTACGAAAACTATCATCATGGAAGTGTCAACTTCCATGACGTTAAATCGCGCGTCATAGAAGTGCTTTCGTCAAGGGTGACCAACACGTGGCATCCACCGTAACGGGATGCCGTTAAGCAATCGGGTCGGGTTTTGGATCCGATAACCCGTTAACAGCCCGGAGCAATGGGAATTTTCCACGTCTAAAATTCACATTGGCCGGAGGAAACACTTGTCGGCTCAACGTTCGGACATATGTCATCCACTCATTGGACAGGAGGCGCCTATGATACGTCGACACGTGGCACGGCCCAACAGAGGCCCTTTCCGGTGAAAAGGCCGGGCCTGTCAAAATAAGCTGGCCGACCCATTAGCGGCCTACTTGAGTCAGACCCATTTACAAGTACGGCCCATAAAAGTTACACAGAATCGGCCCATCAAAGGTCCATTCTAGATTCGACAATTTCCAGCCCATCGTCAGTTTAAGCCCGTTAATGGCCCGCTACATTTTTGGGCCCAATTGCGGCCCGAGCTTCTTTCGGCCCGTTGGCAGCCCATCATCAATTCCAGCCCGTTAACGGCCCGGGACGTATTTCGGCCTTTTCTCGGCCCATTCTGCAGTTGGGCCAATTCTAACCCGCTGTGACTTTAGGCCTGTCCTCGGCCCATTTGGTAAATGGGCCAACTCTTAGCCCATTTTGTCTCTCGGCCTGTTAAGGGCTCGCACAACAGTTGGGCCTTTAACTTTAGGTCCATTAGGGGCCCATGTTCCGCAGGGCATCATTTTAGCCCAAGCGACTTTCGGCCTGTTAAAAGCCTAGTTTGCAAATTGGGCCTCCTCTGGCCCATAACAATTTCGGCCTCTTACTGGCTCGTAAAGTAAAAGGGCCGAGACAAAATTGACATTTATTTCGGCCTGCTAAAGGCTCGCAGGCCATTTCCATTTATACGGCCCTATCGAGCTTTAGGCCTGTTGACGGCCTGCTAAGAGTCGTTGTTAAGGTGGGCCCATTTTGGATCCACTTAATATTATTTTGACCAGCCCAATTAAGGACCGCTTTGACTGCACATGTTTGTTTGTTTGTATGGCGTCCAGGAAATGTTTGGGCGCGTTGGCCCCCGTTTCAACGATATAGCATATTCAAGAATTATCCTACTCTATACTATCGCCTCTAAAAAACATACACTATACAATAAAAAGCATAGAACCGTAGAATAATCCTACACTATACAATAAAGAAATTACAGCCGAATATACCCACTAGGCATTATAGTTCGGCACCAGTGATTATAAAGCGTACACAAGCAGCAAATTACATACACTGGACAAATAAAGCTCATACATCATGGACACACATCAACAGAACTTACTATTTGAACTATAATCTCTTCAGAAAAAAGGATTGGCCGGATTCAGATAGCACAAATTTCAGTCTGCAAAATCTCCAATTCCTTCGTGGTTACCTCAGTGTCTTGTTTCATTTTTTGACTCCTGCATCTAATACCTGCATGTCCAGTCTCAACTTGTTGATTGTACGTTGAGAATCATGTACACGTTGTCTTGCCACCTCTAGTTGATGCTCGAGAACATCAGCACATTCCAATTCCAATCCATAATCATTCGGTAATGGCCATGCCGCACTGCTCGCAGATCTTTGTGTTGATCACTTCATCCTGAAATGTTTCTGTAAGTACACATGACTAGGGCAAAAATATAGTTACAACAGGGAAGCGAGCAAGACAGACTATTTTGTACATGGCAAAAAAGGACTAACAATCACGTTACACGTCATGAAGCATAAGTAGGTGATCTTTTAAAAATTATAAAAAGGTAGTCTATGCAGCCTGCATACAAAAATCTCTCTTAGCTCACCAGAGGAGCATGATGTTGGGGCCCAATCCAAAACACAGACAAGTTACAAATTTGGACAACACGTTGTGTATAAGTAAGCAAGCAGTTGGCCATTCTGTGGCTCAATTAAAGTCTTAGGGAGCATAATGAACAGCAAAGGGATTCATACAAACCTACTACAACAAGCAAAACTATGCAATCATTAGCCTAGTATAAACTAGATTGTGAGCCTCATGCAATAATAGTTGGTTAATAGACTTCAAAGCTTCAGGCACACTTCGCCAGAGTAATTAAATGGTAAGGCCTTTAATTATGTCAACTAATAGTTATACAAGTATCCAACGTCAGGCATCATTGTTTGGGCATCTCATTAACTGAGGACAGATAAAGCAATTGAAAAGAGCAACTTAACTATGCCTAAAACAAACAAGGAATTGAACTGTTGAGTTGGATACAGTGACTTACCTTAACTGGTTGAACAGGCTCAGCGCAACTCCTACTTCTCTTGCAAGGCTCCTTCCTAACATCTTGTACTTGGAAATCCTCAATCTTATCTTCATTGCACCCCCTCTGCAAGGTGACACAAACTAGTTACTTGTCTCCTTGGAAGATAAATATGCATACTTTCCAGTCTGTGAACAACACAAAAGGATGAGATTATAACAAAACAATACCACATAATGAAACATGCCACATCTCTTGCACTTGCACACAGTGAAATGAGCATTTACTATGTCTGCACTATGTAAAAACTAGGCATACCTTCGAACTGGATCTCCAGGTACTCTTAGAGAGCCTACTTTAGTGTACAGCCAAACCTTTATGTCACCTATGAGTTAGTCCAGGCCCCACTACAACAGCCATTAGTGTTTAAATCGTTGAAAAGCTCTGTTAGAGTGTTAGGTCAAGCAACAAGTAATCAAAGAAAATAGTCCTAGTATGGCTGGCTGATGCAAACAACAATTGAACAGATGTGTGAGCAAATCTTACATATCAAGAAAAGAAGCAAAGAAGGAGGTTTAAAGACCATCACTTGACTGGCCAGATATAAGGGGCATTTAAACATCATATGCAATGTATGAACTAACATAAACATTGCATATTCCAGATTCTACAATGGAATGCACATGTATTAGGTTATGCCATGTATGATGATGCATAAATGTACACTATAGCAGGCAGGAGTGATTCATCATTGCACGCACAATTAAATTGCAGGTTATGGGCCAACTTGATTCTGCCTTTACAGGGCTTATTGTCAAAATAAGCCATAAAAGATGTAAAGACGTCATTTTTGAGTTATGGTCGTGGGCTTAACTTATTTCACTTTGGAGGGGGTGTTTCGGGTAGAAGCTCACAAAAAATTGAAGGGAAGGGGAATAGTGAAATGACTCTGTTGTCTGCCTATATAACACTCAAAATGCAACTGCTCACGACCGCATCACACCTGAACCTCAAGTAAAAACAAACACGCAAGCGTTCATTGCCCTGCCCGCTTGCATCTCCTCTCCCCTTTCCCTCTACCTCGATCCCCTGCCTGCAGCCCTAGGGTTCCCCCAGCAAGCCATCGCCTCTGGTCCCATCTGGCCTGGTCCTCGACGATGCTTTGTCCAGCTAGACTACATAGCCGGCATGTAGGGGCAAATCTCCCTGGCTGCTCCTCCCTCTGGCTCCGCCGCACATTTTCATGGTCACCAGCAGCTGCTCCACTGTGGTCCGTCCAACGCACTACTCTGGCGGGCGCCACACAACTACGGCTGATGCCACACAGTAGCAGAAGGCACCTTATTCCCCCTCCCCTCCTTCCAGGCCGTGGCCTTGAGGTGATGTTGAAGGATGAGCTCATCCAACAAGGTGAGGATCTCCTATGATTCTTTGCCAAATTTTCATTCTGATCCACTATACGATGAATTGCTATGAGCTGCTTCGGTTGCTGCTATATGATGCATTGCTATGAGCTGCGCGTGCTGCAGCTATATGATGAATTGCTATGAGGTGCTGATGCTATATGATGAATTGCTATGAGCTGCTGCTGCTATATGATGAGTTGCTATAAGTTGCTCCTGCTGCTGCTGTATGATGAATTGCTATGAGCTGCTCCTGCTGCTGCTATATGATGAATTGCTATGAGCTTCTCCTACTGCTGCTATATGACGAATTGCTATGAGCTGCTGCTGGTATATGATGAATTGCACACTGTTGTTGCTTCTGTATGATGAGTTGCTATGAGCTACTGCTGTTGCTATATGATGCTTTCAGGTGGTGCTGCTATATGATAATAACCAGCCACTTGGACCATCAAATTTCAATAAATAATTGTTCTTCATTTAAATGTGGGTCATGCATTCTTCGTTTAAATTAGGCAATGGGATCTCTATGGAAGACATTGACCAAAGTAGATTGTGCCAAGTAGATGGTATCTTTGTATTTGCATTTTGAACAAATAGTGATGGTCTGTTTTCCTATCATATTAATTACTGCACTGGGTTCAATTTGTGATGTTTGCAAGTCAAATTATTTTTCAATGGGCAGCAAAATGAAAAAATATAATGCAATCTAGACTTTTCACTGATCATACCAAAGATAAGCTGAAAAGGAAGGCAATGAAAAGAACTGGTTGGCATATTACCTGGAGCTTATATTCACAGGTGCTTATTTTCTTAGGATAACTCGTAATAACTGTCCCTAAGAAAGTTAGCCAATAGAACTGGCATACAAATAACATGTCATGATAATTGCAATGGAGGACTGACCTACATAGCACACTGTATAGGCTCACCGATGCCTCTCCTTTTTTGCGATGTTCCATGAAATTGCCACATACATCTTGTACTTTTTCATTGTGTAACCCTATCTACAAGTTGACACGGCTAGTTTCAGACATCTCTACATGATAATACATTGCATATCCCTTGCGCACATTTAAACAACCTATTAATGATTGTGTGCGTAGCATAAACTAGCCATGACTCTTTGTGCCAGACTAGCAGGCACTCTAAGGGAGCCTGAGGGAGTCCTGGATTAGGGGGTGTCCGGATAGCCGAACTATCACCGTTGGCCGGACTCCTGGACTATGAAGATGCAAGATTGAAGACTTCGTCCCGTGTCCAGATGGGGCTTTCCTTGGCGTGGAAGGCAAGCTTGTTGATACGGATATGTAGATCTCCTACCATTGTAACCGACTCTGTGTAACCCTAACCCTATCCGGTGTCTATATAAACCGGAGGGTTTTAGTCCGTAGGACGAACAACAATCATACCATAGGCTAGCTTCTAGGGTTTAGCCTCCTTGATCTCGTGGTAGATCCACTCTTGTACTACCCATATCATCGATATTAATCAAGCAGGAGTAGGGTTTTATCTCCATCGAGAGGGCCCGGACCTGGGTAAAAACATCGTGTCCCTTGTCTCCTATTACCATCCGCCTAGACGCACAGTTCGGGACCCCCTACCCGAGATCCGCCAGTTTTGACACCGACATTGGTGCTTTCATTGAGAGTTCCTCTGTGTCATCATCCTTAGGCCCGATGGCTCCTTCGATCATCAACGACGACGCGGTACAGGGTGAGACTTTTCTCCCCAGACAGATCTTCGTATTCGGCGGCTTCACACTGCGGGCCAACTCACTTGGCCATCTGGAGCAGATCAAAAGCTTCGCCCGGCCATCAGTCAGATTTGGGAGTTTGAACTACGGCCGACATCCGCGGAGACTTGATCTTGACGGATTCGAGCCACAACCAAGCGCCAAGATTGTCTCGATGGGCACGATCCAGCTCTGCCGCCCGAGCGGTGCCACGAGGTCCGCACCGGCGTCCGCCCGATCCTTAGCTCGAGCCGACTCCCCGATAGAGGGCGAGTGGTTGGACACCGTCTCGGGGCTATGATTTCACGGCGATTGAGCGAACCCCATCCTGTCGCTGCGAAGACCGTGACTCCAAGGTGCGGACTCCTCTCCGGACTCCGAACCCTCCGCGCCCCTGCCAATCGGATCCAATTGGGCGCCGGTTATGGAGTTCACTGCCATGGACATCTTTCAGCACTCGCCCTTTGGTGACATCCTGAATTCACTGAAGTCTCTCTCTTTATCAGGAGAGCCCTGGCCGGACTGTGGTTAGGAAGGTTGGGATGCGGACGACGAAGAAATTCAACGCCCACCCACCGCCCACTTTGTAGCCACTGTCGAAAGCTTAAACGACGTGCTCGATTTCGAATCCAAAGACATCGACGGTATGGATGACGATGTAGGAGACAACCATGAACCAGCACCTATAGGATACTGGACAGCCACTGAGGGAGTTCCGGACTAGGGGGTGTCTGGATAGCCGAACTATCATCATCGGCCGGACTCCAAGACTATGAAGATACAAGATTGAAGACTTCGTCATGTGTCTGGATGGGACTTTCCTTGGCGTGGAAGGGAAGCTTGTCGATACGGATATGTAGATCTCCTACCATTGTAACCGACTCTGTGTAACCCTAACCCTATCCAGTGTCTAAATAAACCGGAGGGTTTTAGTCCGTAGGACGAACAACAATCATACCATAGGCTAGCTTCTAGGGTTTAGCCTCTTTGATCTCGTGGTAGATCCACTCTTGTAACACACATCGTCAATATTAATCAAGCAGGACGTAGGGTTTTACCTCCATCAAGAGGGCCCGAACCTGGGTAAAACATCGTGTCCTTTGTCTCCTGTTACCATCTGCCTAGACGCACAGTTCGGGACCCCCTACCCGAGATCCGCCGGTTTTGACACCGACATTGGTGCTTTCATTGAGAGTTCCTCTGTGTCGTCACAGATAGGCCCGATGGCTCCTTTGATCATCAACAATGACGCGGTCCGGGTGAGACTTTTCTCCCGGACAGATCTTCGTGTTCGGGCGGCTTTGCATGCTGGGCCAATTAAGCTGGCCGTCTGGAGCAGATCGAAAGCTACGCCCCTGGCCGTCAGGTCAGATTTGGAAGTTTAAACTATACGGACGATATCCGCGAAAACTTGATCTTCGACGGATTCGAGCCACAGCCAAGTGCGTCGCACTGTCTCGATGGGCATGATCTAGCTCAGCAGCCGAACAGTGCCCTGGAGGCCGCACCAGAATCCGCTCCGACCCTTAATTCGGAGCCAGATTCCCCGATCGAGGACGAGTGGTTGGACACCGCCTTGGGGGCTCTAATCTCTACGGCGATCGAGCCAAACTCCATCCCTGTCCTTTGCGAAGACCTCGACTCCAGGGTGCCGGACTCCTCTCCGGACTCCGAACCTTCCGCGCCCTTGCCAATCGAATCCGATTGGGCGCCCGTTATGGAGTTCACGGCCGCGGACATCTTTCAGCACTCGCCCTTTGGCGACATCCTGAATTCACTAAAGTCTCTCTCTTTATCACGGAGAGCCTGGCGGACTACGGACAGGAAGGTTGGGATGCGGACGATGAAGAAACTCAATGCCCACCCACCACCCACTTCATAGCCACTGTCGAAAGCTTACACGACGTGCTCGATTTCGACTCCGAGGACATCGACGGTATGGACGACGATGTAGGAGACAACAATGAACCAGCACCTATAGGATGCTGGACAACCTCATCCCATGATGTATACATGGTGGATACACCTAAAGGAAATGAAGATGAGGAGCAACGGGACGCTACGAAGGATAAATCCCTCGAAAAGCAGTAAAAACGGCAATGTAAACGCCGAACAAAGTCCCGCCTCAACAAAGACCCAGCCATAGAGCAGGGCGAACCGGTGGACAATGAACAAGCTATCGAACAATCTGTCCCCAGCAAAGACAATAGTCCGGACGATCTCACGCCGGACAAACTATTGGAGAAAAATGACCTCCAGAAAAGGCTCGTCGCCACTACGCGTAGCCTGAAAAAGCAGAAGCGGAAGCTCAAAACAGCGGAAGATGCACTCAGGATCAGATGGAGCAAAGTATTCAACACCGCATGAGACAAATGCGGCGTCGATCGCCCGAACAAAGAGCTACCCAAAAGAAAGCTTCGCCGAATTCGACGAGGAGGCCTTAGAGCCCCCACAATTAAAAAGTAAGAAGGCCACCCGGTCGGATGGACGACCCCCCGGCAAAAAGAGAGCGGTGAATGGCGCCGCATACAAGCCAATATGCGATTCGTATAAGGATTCACATCAAGAGGATGGCCCAGTTAGGTCCATCTATGGGCCAAGAAAGCAGGCTCGTCAAAGCAATGCAATACGCCAAAATTCCGAAGTTCACGGCACACCCAAATATAGGGGCGCCGCACACCCTCTATGTTTCACCGATGAGGTGCTGGATCATGAATTTCCTGCAGGATTCAAACCCGTAAACATAGAGGCATACGACGGAACAACAAACCCTGGAGTCTGGATCGAGGATTACATCCTCCACATACACATGGCTAGAGGAGACGATCTCCACACCATAAAATACTTACCCCTTAAACTCAAAGGGCCAGCTCGGCATTGGCTTAAAAGCCTCCCCGAAAATACCGTTGGAAGCTGGGGAGAGCTCGAGGATGCATTTCAGGCAAACTTTCAGGGGACTTATGTCCGCCCTCCGGATGCAGACGATCTAAGTCACATAACTCAACAGCCCGAGAGTCAGCCCGGAAATTCTGGAACAGGTTCCTTACTAAAAAGAACCAAATAGTCGACTGTCCGGACGCCGAAGCCTTAGCAGCTTTCAAACACAACGTCCGAGACGAATGGCTCGCCAGACACCTCGGCCAAGAAAAGCCAAGAACAATGGCCGCATTAACAAGCCTCATGACCCGCTTTTGCGCGGGAGAGGATAGCTGGCTAGCAAGGTGCAGCACCAGCGACCCGAGTACATCCGAAATCAGGGATGGAAATGGGAAATCACGACGCAGAAAGGATCAGTGCCGAAATAAGGAAAATGGCCCAAATAGTACGGCGGTCAACGCCGGATTCAAAAGCTCTCGGCCGAACAACAAAACACTGCCCCTAAAGGATAACAGTGACGATCTATCCAACCTGAACAAGATTCTGGATAGACTGTGTCAAATACAAGGTACCTCCGGGAAGCCTGCAAACCATACCCACAGAGATTGTTGGGTCTTCGAGCAGTCCGTCCGACTTAACGCCGAACACAAGGGGCTCGACACACCAAGTGGAAGTGACGAAACCCAAAAGCAGCACTCCGGAAAACAAAAAACTTTCCCACAGGAGGTTAAAACAGTAAACTCACTTCACGTGATCAACAGGAAAAACAAAGCGGCGCCCCCTAAAAGGCGCACCGCACACTGGTTGTCAAAACCAATCACCTTCGACCATCAGGACTATTCCGATAATATCCGGAACGCAGGATGGACTGCCTTGATGTTGGATCCTATAATCTACGGATTCCAATTTACACAAGTCCTCATGTATGGCGGCAGTGATATAAACCTGATATATCAGGACACTATCCGCAGGATGGGGATAAACCCAACCAAAATTCGCCGTAGCAACACCTCCTTTAAAGGAGTCTGCCGCCCATCGCCTCGCACGGGCTCCATCTGCTAGAAGTTGTGTTTGGTTCATCCGACAACTTCCGTCGCGAAAGGTTATTCTTCCATGTCGCCCCGTTTAAAAGTAGCCATCAAGCACTATTCGGACGCGAAGCTTTCGCCCGCTTTAACGCAATACCGCATTATGCATCTCTAACACTTAAAATGCCCGGTCCACGCGGCATCATCTCGTTAAAAGGAAGTATTAAGTGTTACTCGAGCACGGAAGAACAGGAGACTGCCTTGACAGCCCCACAGCTACCCGACTCTGCTAGGCAAAGAACCTGAATTGGTCATTCAAATACCGGACACGGCTAGACGAGTCCGGCGCCTACTAGGGGCATACCCCCATACGAGGGGCCGCATGCATGTATAACAAGAGACAATAAAGCTCCATCTTATTCACTTCTTCAAACCGTACTTTGTTTATTTAATATTAAGTACATTTTTCGCACGATCCTTTTTCTTTTAAAACTAAGTTCCTCTCTTTTACAGATGAACAACATGCTGCACCCGTCCAGGATACGACACAACAGAGACACAGGCGCAGACGTGCAGTAGGGACCCGTTGCAAGGATTCTTTTCAGATTAAGACCCTGCGTAAACCTTTTTTCACTGTCTCTTGTTGATATACATCCCCCCGGTTCCTTAATATAACCGAGGAGGAGGCTGGTGCTTTGGCATTGGCCGCACTGGGATTCTTCTTGCGATACCTAGACACCGGGGCTTAGGGCATTATTCTGCCCATTTTCATAAAGACCGAATACCTTAGGGAGTATTGGCGCCTCGAGATTAGGCCTTATATGCATCAGCTCCGAATCATGTCTTTGGTCAAATGTTGGGTTGCCCGGCTCCTGTGTTTTGCTGCCTTACGTTTCATTTTCACGGCTAACGCGGCACCAGGAGAACTACTGCGATTGTGCCCCGGTTCGGCCGGGCGAGCACCTCAGTAGAGAAAGCCGAAAACTGACTGTCATGATATAGCGAGAGACTGGTCAACCACTCGATGACTCACGGGAATGTTTAGAATTCCTCCGCATTAACGAAGGACCGGTTTTCGGTCAGGCACATACGCACCCCGAATTCGGGAGAGTGCGGTGCCCCCAGGGGCTATATAGTAGCCCCACCCTCGAACTCCTATGGCTAAGTGAAAGTGATAAAGCATTATAGTCCGGTTGCCTGGTTTGCTACGCTATCACCTCCTTAACAGGACCAAGACGTTGGATTAAGTGTGAAAAAGCGCTTTTTTGCAAACACCCCCGCACTATGTGCGTGGGGGCTGAAGCCAAGGACTGCCATCTTTCAGGTTATATACACATATACATAAACGGCCAGACAGGAGTAGTTTACTACTTGAACGCACAAGTATAAAAAGCACTTATATTACATTGAAACATTGTTTTAACAAATCATACATGTCATTTAAACATAATATCCTTCGAGCACTGCGTCTCTATTAAACGAGCGCCCGGCAGGACTTCTTCAAAGTAGTGCTCGGCAGGTACTCGGCCTCCGTCCGAATCCTGGGATGCAACGTCAGTGGCCTTCATCTCTGCCCAGTGTGTCTTGACACGGGCAAGAGCCATCCGCGCTCCCTCAATACACGCCGATCGCTTCATTGCGTCGATACACGGCACCGCACCAAGAAATTGCTGCACTAAACCAAAATAGCTCTTCGGCTGGGGTCCGTTCGGCCACAAGTGCGTCAAAACATGCTTCATGGCAAATCCGGACAATCGATTCAGCTCGGCCCATTCGGCCAACCGATCGGTCAGCGGCAGAGGACGCTCCGGACTATGGAATTGCGACCAATATAGCTCTTCCCTTCTATGCCCCTTCTGGCCCCGGAAGTGCTCAACCGCGTCCATGGCGCTCGCCGCCAAGTCCAGATAAGCATCCTCTGAACTCCACAATTTATCCAATTGAGCATACTTTGGATCTGTATATTTCCTCGCAGCGTAAACGGTTTTCCAGCCGCAATTGCCCGACCGACTCGGCTCCTCCCCGGCAGCTCTCAAAGCCGATTGGGCATTCTTGGATTCGGCGGACTTCTTTAAACCCTCTTGTTCCGCTTTGACGTTCCTTTTCAAGAACGCGCAGCGTCGGTAGTATTCCTTAACTTTTGGCCATATCGACCATCTCCTCCTTGCTTCGGCAATGAGCAGCCCGTTCAGCTTCTAGCTCTTCGGCCGCCTTTAAAGCGGACGCATTACTAATTCTGGCTTGCTCTTTCGCTCGGGCAAGTTCTGCCCGCAGCTCCTCCACGGCAGCGGCACCATCTGCATTAAGTATATAATTAGTAAGACATGGGCGTCAAGCTCCCTTACCAGGTGTCCGCATAGAAGTCGCATACCTTGTGACTCGTCAAACCGTTCATTGACCAGCGCGATGTCCGCATCCGCCTCATCAAGCTGCCGCTTTAGTTCGGCATATTCATCAGTCCGGCTGGCCTCCGGACGCCTCGCCACCTGTTTAGGAGCGGCGATATGTTAAAACTGAGAATTTGATCCTCGGCAGGTCGTCAATTTTGACAACATACCGAGTCTCAGGGGCTACTATCTACACATGGCGCATTTTATATGCATAACTGTCAGAAGGTACATTATTTTTTGCGTACCTCAAACCCCGCCAGTAAGCTTCTGACGGCTTCATGCAATCCGCTCTCCGCGGATGCAATTCTTTCAATCATCGTACCCATTAGAGCACGGTGATCCTCTGAAATAGCCGCTCGCCCGAGCAGATCCTTCAGCTCCTCCGACCGCACGCCACTTGGCGCTGGACCTTCCGGCCCCGCCGGACTTGGGGGAACCCTCCGCGATGACATCTCCGGGTCGTCCGCTTCACATGAGGGTGCGACAGGTGGAGGCGTTTCGCTCTTCATCATCTCCGGAAGAAGATCCCCCGAAGACGAGCTCTGATGAGAAGGGCTGAGGTCCAAACTACAAGGTACAATTTCGGTTATCTTCATAAATAAATACAGGGATGTTCCTTATTTACAAGACCCCTTCTTTTTACTTACAGCTCGCTGGAGGGCGGATCCCCTTGGGGAAATAGTGCGGCTGGGTTACTTCCCAGCGCCGGACTCTATGCCGGAGATTCCCTTCCCCTCTTTGAGGCCTTGACCTCCGGATCTTTCGAAGCAGTCCTCTTCCCCCCTCGAAAGACGGGACTTTTTATCCCTCCTTCCTTGATAGCCTCCTTCGTGGGGGCAGTCGCTTCCCCGCTCCCCCCTTCGCCTTCTTCAAAGGGCGCGACCTTCAACATCTTGGTCAGCATGGGATCCGGCGTGGTCTCTGGGAGGGGAGCCGGACACCTTGTTAACTTTGCCTTGGCTATCCACTCCTGTTCAAGAAACGGCTCCTTTAAAGGGCATATATATAAAATAAATGGATGAACAGCTTGTCCGGTTACAGGACTACTTACTTGAGCATCTGGGCGATTGCAGCTTAGTCCTGCGTCCTTGGTCAAGTCCGGACACTTCTCTTGTGATCCGAAGAACCGTTTATACATCTCCACGGGCGTCGTGCCCATAAAATTTTGGAGAGCTCGTGGTCCCTCCGGATTGAATTTCCACAGGCGGAGGGGGCGACGTTTGCAGGGCTGAAGGCGCCGGATCACCATAACCTGCGCCATCGCAACCAGATTGATCCTCTTTCTGGAGATCTCGAATGCGGCCCTGCAGCAGGGAACGCCCTTGGACGGACCCAGTCGAGCCCCTTGTTGACCCATGATGCCAGCCGCTGTGGTGGATCTGAGCGGTAAGCGAGGCGCGCCCATTTGGTGCCCCAGGGAGCGGTGATATAAAACCACTCCCGTTGCCACAAACCAAGCTCCTCTTGAAAAGAGCCCTCGGGCCCACGGAGCATCAGCACATTTGCTTATGACCGCCCCTCCGACTCCGCTTGCTGCCCTTGATCATCTTTGGCTCCACCTTGAAGGTCTTGAGCCACAATCCAAAGTGGGGGTAATATGGAGGAAGGCCTCACATACGACAATGAATGACGAGATATGGAGGCTAGACTCCGGATTCAAGTCATGGAAATCAAGCCCGTAATAAAACATGAGCCCCCGCATACGAGAGGGATCCGTCGGGAAGCCTAAACCCGAAGGAAGTGGGACACGAACACCACGTTCTCGCCGGGCTCAGAGTGGGAATGACCTGCCCCGAGCAGGAAGCCTATGCGAGATCTCGCCGGTTAGATACTGGCGTCTCGCAGCTTTAGCACATCTTCTTCTGTAACGGAGGAAGACACCCATCGGCCATGCTAGTCGGAGCCGGACATCGTCGAAAGTCCGAAGCGCCTGAATCTGAAGCTTTGGGTGTTGGAACTTGAAGCGCGAGGCGAACTCGATGGAGGGTGTAAAGAATAAGAGGGCATCAGTCTCATTATAAAGAGCTTGAATACCAAAAGCCCACCCCGTGGCCGATTAGGACTCACCTTCGATAGAGAAGGCAGGCCAACGGGCATGGTTGGGTTAACCACGTCCGTATTGATGAGAATCCCGGAATAAGGGGGCACAATCTACGCTTTGATAAGATGTGCCAAGGAAACCGCCTCGCTAAACGCGCTGAGGTGGAACAATAAAGAATGATTCATATAAAGGCCTGGCCGTGGTGTGATGTCACGCCGCGGAATACGTCAGCAGATCTGTGCAAAAAATATTCTCTCTACGGGGTTATGTGGAACTTGTTTTGCAGAGCCGGACACTTTCCTTGTGTTCAAAACCTTCTGTGAAGTATTCGAAGGAGAAACCCGCCTCGCAATGCCGAAGACAATCAACGCACCGGACTCGTCGTCATTGAAGCCTGGTTCAGGGGCTACTGAGGGAGTTCCGGACTAGGGGGTGTCCGGATAGCCGAACTATCATCATTAGCCGAACTCCAAGACTATGAAGATACAAGATTGAAGACTTCGTCCCATGTCCGGATGGGACTTTCCTTGGCGTGGAAGGCAAGCTTGGCGATACGGATATGTAGATCTCCTACCATTGTAACCGACTACTGTAACCCTAACCCTATCCGGTGTCTATATAAACCGGAGGGTTTTAGTCCGAGGACGAACAACAATCATACCATAGGCTAGCTTCTAGGGTTTAGCCTCTTTGATCTCGTGGTAGATCCACTCTTGTAACACACATCGTCAATATTAATCAAGCGGGACGTAGGGTTTTACCTCCATCAAGAGGGCCCAACAGGTAAAACATCGTGTCCCTTGTCTCCTGTTACCATCCGCCTAGACACACAGTTCGGGACCCCCTACCCGAGATCCGCCGGTTTTGACACCGACAGCCACCTCATCCCACGATGTATACATGGTGGATACACCTAAAGGAAGCGACGACGAGGAACAACGGGACACTACGAAGGATAAATCCCTCGAAAAGCAGTCAAAACGGCAACATAAACGCCGCACCAAGTCCCGCCTCGACAAAGACCCAGCCATAGAGCAGGGCGAGCCGGTGGACGACGAACATGCTATCGAGCAACCATCCGAACAGGACAACTTGGATAAACAACCCGTCCCCGGCGAAGATAACAGTCCGGACGATCTCACACCGGACAAATTGTTGGAGCAGAAGAACCTCCACAAAAGGCTCGCCGCCACTATGCGTAGCCTGAAAAAGCAGAAGCGGAAGCTCAAAACAGCGGAAGATGCACTCAGAATCAGATGGAGCAAAGTACTCAACACCGCAGAGAAATACGGCGACAGTCGCCAAACAAAGAGCTACCCGAAGCGTAAATTACTGCCCAAGTTCGATGAGGAGGCCTTAAAGCCCCCGCAATCAAAGAACAAAGAGGCCGCCCGGTCGGATAGACGACCACATGACAAACACGGAGCGGCAAGCGGCGCCGCACACAAGCCTGCACGCGATCCGCATAAGGATTCACATCAAAAGGATGGCCCAGTTAGGTCCATCTATGGGCCGAGAAAGCAAGCTCTTCTAAGCAATGCAGCACGCGAAATATCCGAACATCACGGCACACACAAATATAGGGGTGCCGCACACCCCCTGTGTTTCACCGATGAGGTGTTGGATCACGAATTCCCAACGGGATTCAAACCCGTAAACATAGAGGCATACGACGGAACCACAGACCCTGGAGTCTGGATTGAGGATTACAACCTCCACATACACATGGCTAGAGGAGATGATCTCCACGCCATAAAATACTTACCTCTCAAGATCAAAGGGCCAGCTCGGCATTGGCTCAAAAGCCTCCCTGAAAATACCATTGGTAGTTGGGAAGAGCTCGAGGATGCTTTTCGGGCAAATTTTCAAGGGACTTATGTCCGTCCTCCGATGCAGACGATTTAAGTCATATAACTCAACAACCCGGAGAGTCAGCCCGCAAATTCTGGAACAGGTTCCTTACCAAAAAGAACCAAATAGTCGACTGTCCGGACGCCGAAGCCTTAGTAGCTTTCAAACACAACGTCCGAGACGGATGGCTCGCCAGACACCTCGGCCAGGAGAAGCCGAGAACTATGGCTGCATTAACAAGCCTCATGACCCGCTTTTGCGCGGGAGAGGATAGTTGGCTGGCAAGATGCAGTACCAGCGACCCAAGTACATCCAAAGTCAGGGATGGAAACTGAAAACCACGACGTAGTAAGGACCAGCGCTGGACAAAGGGAAACAACCCGAAGAGCACGGCAGTCAATGCCGGATTCAGAAGCTCCCGGCAGAATCATAAAAAACTGCCCCTCAAGGACAGCAACGACGAGCTATCCAACTTAAAAAAAATCTTGGACAAAATATGCCAAATCCACAGTACTCCCGGGATGCCTGCAAACCATACCCACAGAGATTGTTGGGTCTTCAAGCAGTCCGGCAAACTCAATGCCGAACACAAGGGGCTCGACACACCAAGCGAGGACGATGACGAACCCCACAAGTAGAGCACCGGAAAACAAAAGAATTTCCCACAAAAAATCAAAACAGTGAACTCACTTCAAGTGACAAAAGGGAAAAACAGAGCGGAGCCCATAGAAACACGTGCCGCACGGTCTATCCCAGCAGAGTCCCAACGATGGTTGTCAAAACCAATCACCTTCGATCATCAGGACTATTCCGGAAGTATCCGGAATGCAGGATGGACTGCCTTGATATTAGATCCTATAATCGACAGACTCCAATTTACACAAGTCCTAATGGACGGAGGTAGCGATCTAAACCTGCTATATCAGGACACAATTCGCAAAATGGGGATAGACCCAACCAAAATTCGCCATAGCGACACCTCCTTCAAAGGGGTAATGCCAGGCCTATATGCCGATTGTACGGGCTCCCTACTGCTAGAAGTTGTGTTCGGCTCACCCGACAACTTCCGCTGTGAAAAGTTAACCTTCCACATCGCCCCATTCGAAAGTAGCTATCAAGCACTACTGGGGCGTGAAGCTTTCGCCCGCTTTAACGCAATACCGCATTATGCATCTCTTACACTTAAAATGCCCGGTCCATGCGGCATCATCTCATTAATAGGGAGTATTAAGTGTCACTCGAGCACGGAAGAACGTGAGACTGCCTTGACAGCCCCACACCAATATGGCTCTGCTAATCAAAGCACCTGAATAGGTCATTCGAACTCCGGACATGGCTAGACGAGTCCGACGCCTACTAGCGGCATACCCCCGTACTAGGGGCTGCACGCATGTACAACAAGAGACAATAAAGCTCAATTTTATTCACTTTTCGAACCGTACTCTGTTTATTTAATATTAAGTACGTTTTTCGCACGATCTTTTTTCTTTTCAACTAAGTTCTTCTCTTTTAAAGATGAACAACGTGCTACGCCCGTCAGGATACGGCACAACGGAGACACAGGCGCAGGCGTGCAGTAGGGACCCGTTGCAAGGATTCTTTTCAAAATAAGACCCTGCATAAACCTTTTTTACTGTCTCTTGTTGATACACATCCCCTGGTTTCTTGCTATAACCAAGGAGGAGGCTGGTGTTTTGGCATTGGCCGCACCAGAATCTTTGCGCGTACCTGGACACCAGGGGCTTAGGGCATTATTCTGCCCGTTTTCATAAAGACCAAATAGCTTAGGGAGTGTTCGGCGTCTCGAGTTAGGCCTTATATGCATCAGCTCCGAATCGTGTCTTTGGTCAAATGTTGGGTTTGCCCGGCTCCCATGTTTTGGTACCTTACGTTCCGTTATATCGGCTAAGGTAGCTATGGTAGAACCACTGCGATTGTGCCCCGGTTGTGCTGGGTTGAGCACCTCAGTGGAGAAAGCTAAAACTGACTGTCATGATATTGCGTGAGACTGGTCAACCACTCGATGACCCAGCAGAATGCTTAGAATACCCCCGAATTTACGAAGGGCCATTTCCCAGTCAGGCACATACACGCCCCGAATTCGGGAGAGCGCGGTGCCCCTAGGGGCTATATAGTAGCCCCACCATCGAACTCCTATGGCTAAGTGAAAGTGATAAAGCATTATAGTCCGGTTGCCTAGTTTGCTACGCTATCACCTCCTTTACAGGACCAAGACGTTGGATTAAGTGTGAAAACGCGCCTTTTTGCAAACACCCCCGCACTATGTGAGTGGGGGCTGAAGCCGAAGACTGCCATCTTTCAGGTTATATACACATATACATCAACGGCCGCACAGGAGGCGTTTTAATACTTGAATGCACAAGTATAAAAAGCTCTTATTTTATATTGAAACATTGTTTTCACAAATCATACATGTCATTTAAACATAATATCCTTCGAGCACTATGTCTCTATTAAACAAGTGTCCTGCAGGACTTCCTCAATATAGTGCTCGGCAGGTACTCGGCTTCTGTCCAAATCTTGGTATGCAACGTCGGTGGCCTTCATCTCCGCCCAGTATTTCTTGACACGGGCAAGGGCCATCCGCGCACCCTCTATGCATGCTGACCGCTTCATTGCATCGATATGCGGCACCGCACCAAGGAACTGTTGCACCAAGCCAAAATAACTCTTCGGCTTGGGGCTTTTCGGCCACAAATGAGTCACAACAGCCTTCATGGCAAGTCCGGACAACCTATTCAGCTCAGCCCATTCATCCAAACGATCGGTCAACGAAAGTGGACGCTACGGACTATGGAACTGCGACCAAAAAAGCTCTTCCATTCTGTGATCCTTTTGACCTCGGAAGTGTTAAGTCACGTCTGCACTCGCCGCCAAATCGAGATAAGCATCCTCCGCACCCCACAGCCGGTCCAATTGGCGCATTTAGGATCCGTGAATTTCCTCCGCAGCAGAAAGGGCTTTCCAGCCGCAATATCTTCGGCTTGATGTAGCTCCTCCTTCATAGCTCTCATCGCAGAACGTTCATCCTTGGCCTCGGTGGTGGCCTTTTTCAGGTCCTCTTATTTCGCTCGATCTTCTTTTTTAAGAAGCTCGCAACGGTCAGTAGTATTCTTCAATTTCACGGCCATCTCGGCCACTTCTTTCTTGCTTCGGCAGTGAGCAGCCTGTTCGGCTTTTAATTCTTCGGCCGCCTTTAAGGCCGCCGCATCACTTTTTCTGGCTTGCTCCTTGGCTCTGGCGAGCTCCGCCCGAAGGTTCTCCATAGCATTGGCACCATCTGCGTTAAGCATACATGTTGTAAGGCATGGGCGTCAAGCTCCCTTACCAGGTGTCCGCGGAGAAGTTGCATACCTTGTGACTCGTCAAGCCGCTTATTAACAAGCGTGATGTCCGCATCCGCCGCGTCAAGTTGCCGCTTCAGTTCGGCAAATTCATCAGTCCGACTAGCCACCGGATGCTTCGCCACCTACATAGGAAGAGCGCATATTATACCTGGGTTGATGATCCTCGGCGCGCCGTCATTTTTGACACCGCACCACGTCTCTGGGGCTACTATCTATACAGGGCGCATTTTATATGCAGAACTGTCAGAAGGTACATCATTTTGCGTACCTCAAAACCCGTCAATAAAGTTACGACGGCTTCATGCAATCCGCTCTCAGCGGATGAAATCCTTTCAATCACCGTACCCATTAACGTACGGTGATCTTCCGAGATAGATGCTCGCCCAAGCTGATCCTTCAGCTCCTCCGACCATACATCCGTTGGTGACGGACTCGTCCGGTGGCCTTTTTCGAAGGCCGGACACGGAGGACTTTGAGGGGACATACGGCTGCCTTCTGGCTCCTCCGGATTCGGAGAAGCCCTCCGCGACGACACCTCAGCGTTGTCCACCTCGCATAACGGTACGGCAGGCGGAGGCGTTCGCTTTCCATCATCTCCGGATCAAGATCCCCTGAAGACGAGCTCCGCTGTGAAGGGCTGAGATCCGAACTACAAGGTAACTTTCGGTTAACCTTAAGAAATAAAACTGGGATGTCTCTCTTTTAAGAAAAAACGCCCCCCTTTACTTACGGCTCGCTGGAGGGCTGATCTCCTTGGGGAAATAGTGCGGACGGGGCATCTCCCGCCGCAGGACCCTCTGGTGAAGATTTCTTCCCCCGCTTCGAGGCTTTGGCCTCCGGATCTTCAGAAGCGGTCCTCTTCTCCCCTTGGAGGGAGGGATTCTCGATCCCCCCTTTCTCGATAGCCTCCTTCTTGGAGGTAGTAGTTCCCTTGTTCCCCCCCTCGCCTTCTTGAAAAGGCACGGCCTCTAGCATCCTGGTTAATACAGGATCCGGTGTGGTCTCAGGGAGGGGGGCCGGACACCTGATCAGTTTTGCTTTCGCTATCCACTCCTGCTTAAAGGATAGCTCTTTTAAGGGCAAGTTTATGGTAAATATATGGATAGCTGGTCCGGGTGCAGGACTAGTTACTTGAGTATACGGGCGATTGCAGCTCAGACCTGCATCCTCGGTCAAGTCCGAACACATTGCTTGTGATCCAAAGAACAGTTGATACATCTCCACGGGCGTTACGCCCATAAAATGTTGGAGAGCTCGTGGTCCCTCCGGATTAAACTCCCACAGGCGGAGGGGGCAACGTTTGCAGGGCAAGGTGCGACGAATCAACATGACCTGCGCTACTACGACCAGATCGATCTCTCTCTCTAGGAGGTCTCGAATACGACCCTGCAACAGAGGTACGTCCTTGGACGGTCCCCAGTCGAGCCCTTTATTAACCCATGACGCCAGCCGCAGTGGAGGACCCGAGCGGAAGGCAGGTGGTGCCGCCCATTTGGAGCCCCTGGGAGCGGTGATATAAAACCACTCCTGCTGCCATAAATTAAGCTCCTCTTGAAAAGAGCCCTCGGGCCATGGAGCATCAGCATTCCTGCTTATAACAGCCCCTCCGCACTCTGCCTGATGCCCCTTGATCATATTCGGCTCCACTTTGAAGGTCTTGAGCCACAATCCGAAGTGAGGGGTAATGCGGAGGAAGGCTTCACATACGACAATGAACGACGAGATGTGGAGGATGGAATCCGGATCCAAGTCATGGAATTCCAGCCCATAATAAAACATGAGCCCCCTCACAAAAGGGTCTGTCGGGAAGCCTAAACCCCGAAGGAAGTGAGACACGAATACCACGCTCTCACTAGGCTCGGGAGTGGGAATAACCTGCCCTTTGGCAGGCAGCCTATGCGAAATTTCGCCGGTAAGATACCTGGCATCTCTCAGCTTTAGCACATCTTCTTCCGTGACGGAGGAAGACATCCACCGGCCGTGCAGGTCGGAGCCGGACATCGTCGAAGGTCCGAAGCGCCTAAATCTGGAGCTTTGGGTGTTGGAACTCGAGGCGAGGGGCGGATTCGATTGAGATTGAAAAAGTAGGGCGGGCTTGGTCTCATTATAAAGAGGTTGAATACAAAGAGCCCTCCCCGTGACCGTTCGGGACTCGCCTTCGATGGAGGAGGCGTGCCAACGGGCACGGTTGGGGTACCCACGTCCGTATTCATGAGAATCCCGGAATAAGTGGCACGATCCCCGCTTTGATAAGACGTGCCAAGGAAGCCGCCTCGCTAAATGCGCTGAGGTGGAACAGTAAAAACGATTCGAATAAAGGCTTGCCGTGGTGTGATGTCACGCCGCGGGATACGTCAGCAGATCTGTGCAAAAGTTATTCTCTCTACGGTAGTACGTGGAACTTGTTTTGCATAGCCGGACACTATCCTTGTGTTCAAAATGTTCTATGAAGTATTCGGAGGAGGAACCCGCCTTGCAATGCCGAAGACAATATCGCGCGGACTCGTCGTCATTGAAGCCTGGTTCGGGGATACTAAGGAGTCTGGATTAGGGGTGTCCGGATAGCGAACTATCACCGTTGGCGGACTTACGGACTATGAAGATGCAAGATTGAAGACTTCGTCCGTGTCGGTTGGGGCTTTCCTTGGCATGGAAGGCAAGCTTGGCGTCGGATATGTAGATCTCCTACCATTGTAATCGACTCTTTGTAACCCTAACCCTATCCGGTGTCTATATAAACCGGAGGGTTTTAGTCCGTAGGACAAACAACAATCATACCATAGGCTAGCTTCTAGGGTTTAGCCTCCTTGATCTCGTGGTAGATCCACTCTTGTACTACCCATATCATCGATATTAATCAAGCAGGAGTAGGGTTTTATCTCCATCTAGAAGGCCCGAACCTGGGTAAAAACATCATGTCCCTTGTCTCCTGTTACCATCCGCCTAGACGCACAGTTCGGGACCCCCTACCTGAGATCCGCCGGTTTTGACACCGACAGAGCCTAATATAGTGCACTCGAATTCCTACATGCCACCTACGATTTTGTGTAATGTACTCTCTGTTCCTAAATATATGTCTTTGTAGATATTCAAGTATGGACCACATACAGATGTATATAGATGCATTTTCGAGTGTAGATTCACCCATTTTGCTCCGTATGTAGCCTATAGTGGAATCTCTAGAAAGACTTATTTTTAGGAACTGAGGTACGAGGTAGTATCATGTATGACATCTACATATCTAATTTAGCAGCCAGTATTAGAAATCTTTGTCCGCACAAAGGATTACTGGTCGAAAATCCTAGCAAAGCACGCTGGCAGGCACAGAACAATACAAGAGAGAGGAGAGACATTTAAAAGATCATAGCAATGGCTCAGTCCAGGATCTTGGTTGGCCAAGCTGTTAGATCCAGAAGAAACATCGTCCTTGTAGTTTTTACCAGGTGCATAAAGGTAACAGCGACCTGTTAGTATATTTGAAGTACATCAGGCAGGTGATGCCGGACGGGTTTAAATGTGACAAGTACCTAGGCCGTGGCGCGTGGTTGGTTGCTAGACGGTGGGAATCAGGTTAGAAACGTCAAGGGTTTTGACGCTGCGCTGGCTGTCGGGGTCCGGTAAGGAGACCTAGAACCGTCGAGTAGGGTGTTTGTGGAGCGGCTCCGGTAGGGTGGACTACGGTGTGGGCGAAGCGGATCTGTGGCCGTGGACGAGGGCGTTGGTGAAGCTGCTCCGGTGGTTGGGTTAAGGATGGTGTCAATGATGCGGATCTGCGGCCGTGGACGGGGCGTCAGAAGCTGCTCCGGTAGGTTGGATGAGGATGCGACGAAGCGGATCTGTGGCCATGGACTTGTGAATTGGCAAAGCGGCCCCGGTAGGGTTGAGAATGGTATAGGCGAAGCTACTCTGGTAGGGTTGACGATGGTGTCGGCGAGGCGGCTCCGGTAGGATTGAGGAAGGTGTCGGCGAAGAGGATCAAAGGCCGTCGGTGGGGCGGCTCCGGGGGATGTGGACGAAGCGTCTCTGGTGGGGAGTACGAATGAGCCGCTGCAGATGCGCTGAGGTTGACGAGAGTACTGGCGAAGCAGATCTGGCGGCGTGGACAAGGCCGACACTGAATGGGCTGCGGTATAGTGGTAGATGAGTAGTCTACTTGTTTCTAGTGGGGGTGGGAGGGGTAGATGCGGCCGCAGAAGCAGATCCGGCGAGGTGGGCCTTGTTGGCGATGAATGGGCCTTAATGCGCGGTGGATGAGTAGTCTAGGGTTTCGAGAGGGGAGGGGTAGAAAGGCCGATGAAGTAAGGACGACGTGATGTAAGATGCTCTGGTGTTGTGGAGTTAGTCGTTTTTGCGGGAGGGGAGAGGAAATGGGGGTTGTCGGTGACAAAACCGGCGGATCTCGGTTAGGGGGTCCCGAACTGTGCGTCTAAGGCGGATGGAAACAGGAGGCGGGGGACATAATGTTTACCCAGGTTCGGGCCCACTCGACGGAGGTAATACCCTACTTCCTGCTTGATTGATCTTGATGATATGAGTATTACAAGAGTTGATCTACCACGAGATCATAGAGGCTAAACCCTAGAAGCTAGCCTATGTATGATTGTTGTTGTCCTACGGACTAAACCCTCCGGTTTATATAGACACCAGAGGGGGCTAGGGTTACACAGAGTCGGTTACAAGGGAGGAGATCTACATATCCGTATTGCCAAGCTTGCCTTCCACACCAAGGAGAGTCCCATCCGGACACGAGACAAAGTCTTCAATCTTGTATCTTCATAGTCCAACAGTCCGGCTAAAGGATATAGTCCGGCTGTCCGGAGACCCCCTAATCCAGGACTCCCTCAGGGGTGTCGTGTGGTGGGGGGAACCAGAAGTTACCAAAGCATCCCCGACCTATTATGTAGATGAGGGCGCTATTGTTCCTGTTGTTCTCCATGCACCAAGGACAAAAGGGGAATTTTGCATGCTAAAGACTAGGTGGCGGAAATTTTAGAAGGAGGCGGGAGATTTTGCCACCCGCGGGATCGTTCGTATCCAGTTTCAACTAATTTTGGACCGTGCTAGCGGGAAGGTCATGCAAGACTGTGTACACGGGGCACGCGTTAGCAGTTCATAACTAGGGGGCTCATGTTCAATTACGGGCTGGATTTCCATGACCTGGCCCCGGATTCCATCCTACACATCTCGTCGTTCACAGAGTGCGGAGGTGCCGTAATAAGCAAGGGCGTTGAAGTTCCATGGCCATAAGGTTCCTTCCCGGAGGTGCCCAGTTTATGGCAACGGGAGTAGTTCTATATCACGACTCCCCGGGGCACCAAGTGGGTAGCTGCCCCTTCCTTTCGCTCGGGCCCCCCACCACAACTGACGTCATGGATCAACAAGGGGCTAGACTGGGGGCCAGTAAATGATGTGCCGATATTGCAGAGCCGCATCCGAGATATCCTCGAGAAAGATGTCGGCTTGGTCACGGTAATGCAAGTCATGCTAGTTCGTCAGGTCCTGCCTTGAAAACGTCGACCCCTCCGAATGTGGGAGTTAAACCCAGAAGGACCGCGAGCTATTCAGCACTTCTTCGGCATGACGCTCGAAGAGATGTACAAATTGTTCTTCGGACCACAAATAAGGTGTCCGGACCTCACCGAGGATGCAGGTCTGAGCTGCAATCGTCCAGATACCCAAGTAAGTAATCTCGTGGCCGAACACACTGTCTTTTTATTCATCACAACATCATTCTAAAAAATCGCTCTTTGACCAGGACTGGGTAACAAAGGCGAAGATGATCAGGTATTCGACTCCCCTTCCCGAGGGCTCAACAGATCCAGTACTAGCCAGAATGCTCGAGCCG
Organism: Aegilops longissima; assembly: GCA_021605205.1. Classification (NCBI taxonomy): domain Eukaryota; kingdom Viridiplantae; phylum Streptophyta; class Magnoliopsida; order Poales; family Poaceae; genus Aegilops; species Aegilops longissima. The sequence continues at coordinate 529,679,414 of CM038681.1, read as the reverse complement.
GCGCCTTACCAGGCGCCCTCAGGGGAAGATAAAGGGGAGAATAAGGAGGCTGAAAGCGGGCCTCACTCATTGTTCATCCAAACCGAGGGAATTAGCGCCTCCGCGAAGGAGGATAACCGGGGAGAACGATCTGAAATTCCCTCTCCCCAAGGAAGGAACATGACCGCCTCCAAGGATCAGGATACAAAAGTTTCCAAAAGGGGGAAGAAATCTTTGCCAGAGGGCCCCGCCCCGGGGAGTATCCTTGCCGCACAGTGTCTTCAAGGGGATCAGCCTACCACCAAGCTGTAAGTAATCAAGAAGTACTAAATAGTGAGAATATCCTGCTTCACCTGTGAGTACAATAACCGAAGCATATATCCTGTAGTTCGGATCGTAGCTCTTCTCGATAGAGTTCTTCTTTGGGGGGATCTTCTTCCGGAGATGATGGAGAGCGAAACACCTCCCCAAGCCCCCCGCCACACGAGGCGGCCGACGCTGAAGTGTCGTCGCGAAGGGTTTCTGCTGATCCGCCACCTGAAGTCCTTAGTATTCGGCTCCTGAGGAGAGTAACAGAAAGAGTCCGGAACCGTCCGGTGTGAGATCGGACGCACTGAAGGTTCTTCTGGAGCTAGCGGCTATCTCCGAAGCGCATCGTACGCTGATGGGTACAGTGATCGAAAGGATTTCATCCGCCGAAAGCGGGTTACATGAAAATTTTATGAGCCTGCTAAAAGGCTTTGAGGTACGTGAAATAGTGTGCATTTTTGACGGTACCGTACACGTTAGATGTGCGCTATGCAGGTAGTAGCCCCTGAGACTCTGGTTGCCGTCGAGAACGGCGGTAAACGGAGGATCGTAGTCCCAGGTAATAATCAGGCTGCCTTTATGTGCAGGTAGCTGAAGGTACGGTGGCTAGCCGGACTGGTGAGGTAGCCGAGCTGAAGCGGCCACTTGATGCAGCAGATGCCGACATCATGCTTGTTAACAAGCGGCTCGACGAGGCACAGGGTATGTGATTTCTCCGGTGATCAACACAAATTAAGGGGAGCATGATGCTAGTATCTTTAATATGTTTGTGACTGCAGATGGGGCTGCTGCCGTGGAGACCCTTCGGGCGGAACTTGCCCAAGCCAAGGAACAAGCCAGAAAAAGTGATGCGGCCGCTCGAAAGGCGGTCGAAGAGCTGAGAGCCGAACAGGCTGCGCATTGCCGAAGCAAGGATAAGATAGCCGAGATGGCTGTGGAATTGAAGGAAGCCGCCGACCGTTACGAGCTTCCTGAAGGTGAAAGTCGAGCGAAGGTAACAGACCTGGAGAAGGCCACGGTGGCTGCCAAGGACGCCCGCTCTACAATCAGAGCGATGAAGGAGGAGCTGCGCCAAGCCGGGGATATCGCGGCTGGGAAGCCCTTTATGCTGCGTGATAACCCACAAGTATAGGGGATCGCAACAGTTTTTGAGGGTAGAGTATTCAACCCAAATTTATTGATTCGACACAAGGGGAGCCAAAGAATATTCTCAAGTATTAGCAGCTGAGTTGTCAATTCAACCACACCTGGAAACTTAGTATCTGCATCAAAGTGTTTAGTAGCAAAGTAATATGATAGTGGTGGTAACGGTAACAAAAGTAAAGACAACAAAAGTAATGTTTTTGGTATTTTGTAATGATGATAACAGTAGCAGCGGAAAAGTAAATAAGCGTAAACCAGTATATGGAAAACTCGTAGGCACCGAATCAGTGATGGATAATTATGCCGGATGTGATTCATCATGTAACAGTCATAACATAGGGTGACACAGAACTAGCTCCAGTTCATCAATGTAATGTAGGCATGTATTCCGAATATAGTCATACGTGCTTATGGAAAATAACTTGCATGACATCTTTTGTCCTACCCTCCGTGGCAGCGGGTCCTATTGAAACTAATGGATATTAAGGCCTCCTTTTAATAGAGAACCGGAACAAAGCATTAGCACATAGTGAATACATGAACTCCTCAAACTATGGTCATCACCGAGAAGTATCCTGATTATTGTCACTTCGGGGTTGTCGGATCATAACACATAATAGGTGACTATAGACTTGCAAGATAGGATCAAGAACACACATATATTCATGAAAACATAATAGGTTCAGATCTGAAATCATGGCACTCGGGCCCTAGTGACAAGCATTAAGCATAGCAAAGTCATAGCAACATCAATATCAGAACATAATGGATACTAGGGATCAAACCCTAACAAAACTAACTCGATTACATGATAAATCTCATCCAACCCATCACAGTCCAGCAAGCCTACGATGCAATTACTCACGCACGGCGGTGAGCATCACGAAATTGGTGATGGAGGATGGTTGATGATGACGACGGCGACGAATCTCCCTCTCCGGAGCCCGAGCGGACTCAGATCAGCCCTCCAGAGAGATTAGGGCTTGGCGGCGGCTCCGTATCATAAAAGCGATGAAACTTTCTCTGATTTTTTCTCCTGAAAGCCAATATATGGAGTTGGAGTTGGCGTCGGAGGGCATCGAGGGCCACGAGGTGAGGCGCGCCTGGGGAGGCGCGCCCCGCCCTCGTGGACAGGTGTGGGCCCCTGGTCTTCATCTTTGGCGAGGATTTTTATTATTTATTATAAGATATTCCGTGGAGTTTCAGGTCATTCAAGAACTTTTGTTTTACGCACATAAAACAACATCATGGCAATTCTGTTGAAAACAGCGTCGATCTGGGTTAGTTCCATTCAAATCATACAAGTTAGAGTCCAAAACAAGGGCAAAAGTGTTTGGAAAAGTAGATCTGACGGAGACGTATCAACTCCCCAAGCTTAAACCCTTGCTTGTCCTCAAGCAATTCAGTTGACAAACTGAAAGAGAAAAGAAAAACTTTTACAAACTCTGTTTGCTCTTGTTGTTGTAAACATGAAAAGCCAGCATTCAAGTTTCAGCAATTATTATGAACTAACCATACTCACAATAACACGTAGGTCTCACAATTACTCATATCAATAATAAAATCAGCTAGCGAGCCATAATAATAAAACTCGGATGACAACACTTTCTCAAAATAATCATAACATGATATACCGAAAAGGTCTCGCTAGCCCTTTCTGAGACCGCAAAACATAAATGCAGAGCACCTTTAAAGATTAAGGATTGACTAAAGATTGTAATTCATGGTAAAAGAGATCCAGTCAAGTCATACCCAATATAAACCAATTATAATGAATGCAAATGACGATTGTGCTCTCGGTGGGTGCTTTTTAATAAGAAGGGTGATGACTCAACATAAAAGTAAATAGATAGGCCCTTCGCAGAGGGAAGCAGGGATTTGTAGAGGTCCCAGAGCTCGATTTTGAAATAGAGATAAATTATATTTTGAGCGGCATACTTTCACTGTCAACGCGACAACTATGAGATGGCTGTATCTTCCTTACTACATGCATTATAGGCAGTTCCCAAACAGAATGGTAATGGTTTTTACTCCCCCTCCTCCACAAGCATCAATCCATGGCTTGCTCGAAACAACGAGTGCCTCCAACATTCAACGGGTCCCAGGGGGATTTTTGTTTAATTATTTTGATTTGCTTTGATCTTTTTGGATCATGGGATTGGGCATCCCGGTTACCGGCCCTTTCTCGTGAATGAGGAGCGGAGTCCACTCCTCTTGAGAATAACCCACATACAATGGAAGATATAGGCAGCCCTAGTTGCACATGAGCTGCTCGAGCATACAAAACAGAATTTTTATTTGAAGGTTTGGAGTTTGGCACATACAAATTTACTTGGAACGGCAGGTAGATACCGCATATAGGAAGGTATAGTGGACTCATATGGCATAACTTTGGGGTTTAAGGAGTTTGGATGCACAAGCAAGTAGTCCCACTTAAATGCAGGTGAAGGCTAGCAAAAAGGCGGGAAGCGATTAAGCGAGAGAGCGACAACGATCGTAAACATGCATTAAAATTAATTTACACCGAATATAAGCATGAGTAGGATATAATCCACCATGAACATAAATATCATGAAGGCTATGTTGATTTGATTCAACTACATGCGTGAACATGTGCCAAATCGAGTCACTCAATCCATTCAAAGGAGGATACCATCCATCATAAATAGGCGGTAAATTCTTAACATCTTCAGCTTTAATATCTTTTTCTTTCATAGATTTCTTTGCCTCTTGCATATCTTTGGGACTGAGAAATAGAACACGTCTCTTCTTTGGAGTTGATTTAGGAATAGGCTCAGTAATTGGCTCGGGAGCTGGCTCGGGAGTTGGCTCAGGAGGTCCAATTATTTTCATTTGTCAACATATAATTCAATAAAATTTCAGCTTCAACTGGTGTTCTTTCCCTGAAAAGAGAACCAGCACAACTATCCAGGTAATCTCTGGAAGCATCAGTTAGTCCATTATAAAAGATATCAAATATTTCAGGTTTCTTAAGAGGATGATCAGGCAAAGCATTAAGTAACTTGATAAGCCTCCCCCAAGCTTGTGGGAGACTTTCTTCTTCAATTTGCACAAAGTTATATATATCCCTCAAAGCAGCCTGTTTCTTATGAGCAGGGAAATATTTAGCAGAGAAGTAATAAATCATATCCTGGGGACTTTGCACACAACCAGGATCAGGAGAATTGAACCATATCTTAGCATCACCCATTAATGAGAACGGAAATATTTTAAGTAAATAAAGGTAGCGCGATCTCTCATTATTAGTAAACAGGGCAGCTATATCATCTAACTTACGAAGATGTGCCACAATAGTTTCATATTCGTAGCCATAAAAAGGATCAGATTCAACCAAAGTAATTATATCTGGATCAATAGAAAGATCATAATAATCCTGATCAGGAACACAGATAGGTGAAGTAGCAAAAGCAGGGTCGGGTCTCATCCTACCTCTAAAAGATTCTTTACTCCATTTAACTAGCAACCTATTACGTTCAAGACTATCCTGGCAAGCAAGAATAACTTCAGTAGATTCAGCATTAAAAAGGTAACCCTCAGGAATAGTAGGCCTTTTTTCATCATTACTAACATCATCGTGTTCAGTTTCAATAATTTCTCTTTCTCTAGACCTAGAAATTTGTTCATCTAGAAATTCACCAAGAGGCACAGTAGTATCAAGCATAGAAGTAGTTTCATGATAAGTATCATGCATAGCAGAAGTGGCATCATCAATAACATGCTACATATTGGAACGAATAGCAGAAGCAGGTTTAGGTGTCTCTAGCTTACTTATAACAGAAGGTGAATCAAGTGCGGATCTAGATGGCAGTTCCTTACCTCCCCTCGTAGTTGAGGGATAAATTGTTGTCTTAGCGTCTTTCAAATTCTTCATAGTGTCCAGCAGATATAAATCCCAATGACTCAAAGAATAGAGCTATCCTCCCCAGCAACGGCGCCAGAAAAAGGTCTTGATAACCCACAAGTATAGGGGGTCGCAACAGTTTTCGAGGGTAGAGTATTCAACCCAAATTTATTGATTCGACACAAGGGGAGCCAAAGAATATTATCAAGTATTAGCAGCAGAGTTGTCAATTCAACCACACCTGGAAACTTAGTATCTGCAGCAAAGTGTTTAGTAGCAAAGTAATATTATAGTGGTGGTAACGGTAACAAAAGTAAAGACAGCAAAAGTAATGTTTTTGGTATTTTGTAATGATGATAACGAGAGCAGCGGAAAAGTAAATAAGCGTAAACCAGTATATGGAAAACTTCGTGAGGCACCGGATCGGTGACGGATAATTATGCGGATGTGGTTCATCATGTAATGATCATAACATAGGGTGACATGAACTAGCTCCAGTTCATCAATGTAATGTATGCATGTATTCGAATATAGTCATACGTGCTTATGGAAAAGAACTTGCATGACATCTTTTGTCCTACCCTCCCGTGGCAGCGGGTCCTACCGAAACTAAGGGATATTAAGGCCTCCTTTTAATAGAGAACGGAACAAAGCATTAGCACATAGTGAATACATGAACTCCTCAAACTATGGTCATCACCGAGAAGTATCTCGATTATTGTCACTTCGGGGTTGTCGGATCATAACACATAATAGGTGACTATAGACTTGCAAGATAGGATCAAGAACACACATATATTCATGAAAACATAATAGGTTCAGATCTGAAATCATGGCACTCAGGCCCTAGTGACAAGCATTAAGCATAGCAAAGTCATAGCAACATCAATCTCAGAACATAATGGATACTAGGGATCAAACCCTAACAAAACTAACTCGATCACATGATAAATCTCATCCAACCCATCACCGTCCAGCAAGCCTACGATGCAATTACTCACGCACGGCGGTGAGCATCATGAAATTGGTGATGGAGGATGGTTGATGATGACGACGGCGACGAATCCCCCTCTCCGGAGCCCCGAACGGACTCCAGATCAGCCCCCCCGAGAGAGATTAGGGCTGGGCGGCGGCTCCGTATCGTAAAACGCGACGAAACTTTCTCTCTGATTTTTTTCTCCCGGAAATCCAATATATGGAGTTGGAGTTGGCGTCGGAGGGCATCCAGGGGGCCCACAAGGTAGGGGGCACGCCCAGGGGGAGGGGCGCGCCCCCCACCCTCGTGGACAGGGTGTGGGCCCCCTGGTCTTCATCTTTGGTGAGGATTTTTTTATATTTATTATAAGATATTCCGTGGAGTTTCAGGTCATTCTGAGAACTTTTGTTTTCTGTACATAAAACAACATCATGGGAATTCTGCTGAAAACAGCGTCAGTCCGGGTTAGTTCCATTCAAATCATACAATTTAGAGTCCAAAACAAGGGCAAAAGTGTTTGGAAAAGTAGATACGACGGAGACGTATCATGGGATTGGGCATCCCGGTTACCGGCCCTTTCTCGTGAATGAGGAGCGGAGTCCACTCCTCTTGAGAATAACCCACCTAGCATGGAAGATATAGGCAGCCCTAGTTGCACATCAGCTGCTCGAGGATACAAAACAGAATTTTTGTTTGAAGGTTTGGAGTTTGGCACATACAAATTTACTTGGAACGGCAGGTAGATACCGCATATAGGAAGGTATAGTGGACTCATATGGCATAACTTTGGGGTTTAAGGAGTTTGGATGCACAAACAGTATTCCCGCTTAAATGCATGTGAAGGCTAGCAAAAGACTGGAAGCGACCAAGCGAGAGAGCGACAACAATCGTAAACATGCATTAAAATTAATTTACACCGAATATAAGCATGAGTAGGATATAATCCACCATGAACATAAATATCATGAAGGCTATGTTGATTTGATTCAACTACATGCGTGAACATGTGCCAAGTCGATTCACTCAATTCATTCAAAGGAGGATACCATCCATCATACCACATCATAATCATTCTAATAGCATGTTGGCATGCAAGGTAAACCATTATAACTCATAGCTAATCAAGCATGGCACAAGCGTCGGAGGGCATCCAGGGGCCCACGAGGTAGGGGGCGCGCCCAGGGGGGAGGGGCGCGCCCCCCACCCTCGTGGACATGGTGTGGGCCCCCTGGTCTTCATCTTTGGCGAGGATTTTTTATTATTTATTATAAGATATTCCGTGGAGTTTCAGGTCATTCCGAGAACTTTTGTTTTCTCGCATAAAACAACATCATGGCAATTCTGCTTTGAAAACAGCGTCGATGCAGGTTAGTTCCATTCAAATCATACAAGTTAGAGTCCAAAACAAGGGCAAAAGTGTTTGGAAAAGTAGATACGACGGAGACGTATCACTGCGGATGAAGTTCGGAGATCCTACGTATGCTCCTCTTGATCGGCTATGGAGTTCTTCAGACGCGTATCTGGATTTGGTAACAATTGCTACTGATGCAGCCGAATACTTCAAAGCTCAAGAAGATCGTGAAGTGGAAAAGCTGTTTTGTTCACAATTCAATGCTCCAGCGTGTCCGCTCCGGTTGAACGAGAGTATGGCCGAGTGGGCCGAGCTCCATAGGTTATCCGGGCTTGCCATGAGGTCTGTTGTGGATCATCTGTGGCCGGAAGGGCCAAGGCCGAACAGTTATTTTAGTTTGGTGCTGCAATTCCTTGGTGTTGTGCCACGCATCGATGCTATGAAGAGGTCGGCGTGCATAGAGGGTGCGCGAATGGCACTTGCCCGTGTCAAGACATACTGGGTAGAGATGGAGGCCACCGCTATTGCAACCTAGGGTTTGGTCGTGGGCCGAGTAGCTGCCGAGCACTATTTTGAAGAAGTCCTTGAAGGCGCTCGTTTAATAGAGGCTCAGTGCTCGAAGAATATTATGTTCTAATGACATGTATTTCCATTGTGAAAACAATGTTTTATTGAGTTATAAAGGATGTGTTTATACTTTTGCCTGAAAGTATTACGATGCCTCCTGTGCGGTCGTTTATGTATATATGTATATAACCTGAAAGTTTACAGTCGTCGGCTTCAGCCCCCACGCATATAATGCGGGGGTGTTCGCAAAAAACACGTATTCACACTTGATCCAACGTCTTGGTCCATTAAGGAGGTGGTAGCACAGCGAACAAGGCAATCAGACTATATTGCTTTAACACTTTCACTTAGTCATAGGAGTTTGACGGTGGGACTACTATATAGCCCCTGGTACCTCCGCGCTCGTCCAGATACGGGGCGCGTACGTACATGACCGGGAAACGGCCCTTCGTTAATGCGGAGGAATCCCGAAGATTCCAATAAGTCATTGAGTGGTTGACCAGTCTCGCACTTTATCATGACAGTCAGTTTTCGACTTTCTCTACTAAGGTGCTCATCCGGATGAACCAGGGCACAATCGCAGTAGTTCTCCCAGTGCCACCTTAGCCAATAGAGCGAAACGTAAGGTAGAAAAACACGGGAGCCGGGCAAACCCAACATTTGACCAAAGACATGATTCGGAGCTGATACTTATAAGGTCAAACTATAGACGCCGAACACTCCCTAAGGTATTCGGTCTTTAAAACATATGACGGGTAGAGCAATACCCTTGATAATGAAACCCGAGTGTCCAGGAACGTGCAATGATCTGACGTGGCAAAATGCCAATAACGTCAGCATCCTTCTCGGTTATATTAAGTATCCGGAGGATGTGAACAACAAGAGACAATAAAAAAGGTTTACGCAGGGTCTTAATCTAAAGAGAAACCTTTGAGCGGGTCCCTGCTGCACATCTGCGCCTATGCCTCAATTGTGCCGTATCCTGGACGGGTGTGGCGTGATTGTCATCTGTAAAAGAGAAGAACTTAGGTGAAAAGTTATCGTGCCGGAAAAGATTGGTTATTCTCAATAAACCATTAAAATTCAAGATAAGTTAAATTGAGCCAAACTAGCCCCGATTACACGCGGGAAGCCCCTGGTGCCGTCTATGGGGGTATACCCATCAAACCAACCTCGGGTTCATCCAAGCTGTTATAGCTAGTAATGCGCCGGACTCGTCTAACTGTGTTCGCGGTCTTGACGACCGATCCTTTATTCTGGTTGGAGGGGCCATTTAGTGTTCGGTTGTTAAAGCCGTCGCACATTCTTCCGCTTCTAAGGAACATTCAACGTTTCCGCTAATGGTGATGATGCCGCGTGGACCGGGCATCTTAAACTTGAGAGAAGCGTAATGCGGTATTGCATTAAAACGAGCGAAGGCCGCTCTTCCGAGTAGTGCTTGATAGACACTTCAGAATGGAGCGATGTCAAAGGGCGTCAACTGGCTCCGTATCCGGAGGGCTCGGTGGGCCACCCAGCCGGGTAGTATGCCGGAGAATGGCTCCTGGGAAGCCATCGGAAGATTGGAGAAAATGGTGAAGGAGGAGATGGGGGAGCGGCGGAGGGGTGTGATTCTTGCCCGCTGTCTGTCTGGCCTTGTTTAAATAGAGGGCGGATGGTAGGAGCTTGGTCGGCATCTGGCCTAGTTTAAACTAAGGGCGTACGGGAGGAGCTCGACCGGTGTTGCGTTTAATTCCGGCCCACTCATGAACGGACGTGTGGCCGGTGTTGGTTTCTCGGTTTGCATGCGGGCTTAACGGAGGGGTTTGATGGAGGCAAGGAGGCGTGTTCAGTCGGGCGTGCAGTGGGTGCGGCGCAGTACTATTCGATTTGACAGCGGACGGCGCATTTCCCGATACGGCTTTAATGCAGACAAGGGAGGGGTAGCGGTTCCTGAAATGTTGAACGACCAATGATGCATCCTCCTTCAATTAGCATCGTGCATGCATGTGGGAAGTAATGGGAGGAGGACCGGGAAAAGAGGCTGCACGATGTGAATGCAACGCAGTTTGCACTCATATAAAGGCGCCCCTCCATTCCAATGCATCTACCATATCGTACGTACCTAAGCATTTGCCTAAGCACCTACACTAAGCACAAAAGTGCTCACTCCAGACCCATGGCGGCGAAGCGCGCGAGCGGCAAGCGGATGTGCCACATGGTCCACGACACCGGCCTGCGGCATGGCGCCGAGGATCATCTCCGGATGGTGTTCACGACCGGCTGGTGGATGGCCGCCGTCGACGTGTGGGGACCCCGACTCATAAGTCGTGATCACCGAATGCTGCGTGTCAAGTGATCCCGAGATCAATGCTCACTTGAACACACGAAGCTGAATAACAAGAGTCTTACATCCATACATACCGTTTTACACAAGTAGGACCATTATGGTCAAGTCTTGAGTATATCATCGCAGCGGAAATCTTCGTCGATAACTTGGACCCATGCCATCTGCCTTAACCCTACATGCATTTTGACTGGGAAAGCATCCTAGCTCGCATGATCGTCACCAAAGAACTCTTCAATATATCTTGTCTTTCATGCCTGGCCAATAAAATAACCAGTGGCAAGCCAATGAGTACTTTGAATGTACTCGCAACAACCCAAGGGTGATAACAGAATAATTATGCAAGGCACTACTGCTATTTGGAATTTTTGCGGAAAGCTAGTTTTTCTCATGCAAGTATGATCAACAATTATCAAGGATATGAATGCGTCTGCAACAAGTATTAGGAGGTTACAGACATCAACATCGAGAGAGAGTTATAAACAACTCATGCTCAAGCTCATCGTGACTTCCTCACGAATTACGTCAATAGATTTACCAAACTGTGTTGTTTGTCAGAAACATATGGACGTAGTCTAAGCAGCACCACCCAACTGTCCTTGACCGTGGACACGGCTATTCGAATAATTTTACACTCTGCAGAGGTTGCACACTTTACCCACAAGATCCGGGGAACTTCCGTGTCATCCACGACCCGCGATACCTCAGTACCCGGGGTAAGCACCCGATCACTATCTTTCCCTAGATGACACTAACATGGAGTCCACTCGATTGGCAGTAACCCCCGTGCCCAACATTTCACATCTTAAAAATCGTGGAGCCTCGCTCCCATTTCATCACATACCACAAGCACGGGTTACCAACGGTGTGTCCGGTGCCACGTGAAGACGATCATGGCCGCCCTACAGCACGACCCGCCCCGAGAGAGAGCACCAACTCTCCCCCGTCACTAGTAATGTGGGCTCCAAGCTAGTATCGGCCTAGGTAATCAATAATGCCCTTTCCCATATAAGGGTAGAGTGGTTGCGCATGTAAGGTTGGGACAGTCGACAAATCTTAAATCTAATCCGTCTCTGTAAACAACACCTTTATCAAGCCTCGGTACACTACTTCTCCACAAAGTAGTGACCTAGTTCATCATCATCTCCCAGGGGCATCAGTGGCACCCTCTGGGGCTGCTTGCAAGTATGTCAAACCACACTTGTTTCTTTCCATGCATAACCCTGACCCGCTTTGCATAGCAACTACTTTAGCATCCTATCTACTCCCACCGGCATAACCCTCATGAGAAGTTAGGGTCATGCACAATGCAAGTATCAGCGAGGAAGTACGATGGCAAACCATCAAAGTGGTTACCACCTCATCATGATTCCATTGCAGCAACAATATGGTGCTATACGACATGCATAAAAAGGGTTTCATAGACATGGTCAAAGGGCTGCTTGCCTGGTTCATGTGATTCTTGAATTCTTCTGGTCCTTCTCCATGTACTCCGTCTACTTCGTCAACTAACGTCGGAAACAATCATAATAAGCAACACAAGAAGGCAGAAAATAAAAGTGCTCCAAAAATATTAATTTGACTTTTCTAGGACATCTCGGTTATATGAAAAATAACGAGTGGTTTCTCATTGGAATTGGATCGGTGGATATCTCGAACATTTGAATATGATGGAATCAAGGGGTTTATGGGGTTGCAAAAAGTGTACAGAAAAATGTCTTTGAAAAATGAGCAAAGGTACCCATTTAACAAACCATGATTTTAGAAACATCGAGGAGTTGGTTTCACTGGATTTGGAGTTCAAATGAATGTTCTATGGATTTGCAAAGTTGACAAACATGAAGAAATGGCTCATTAATTTGTGGGGTACAGAAAGTATTAAGAAAAATGTTCATAAACTAAGTTATGAACTTAGATGCATCTAGGAATTTGAATCATGGCATTTGGATCAAATTTGAGCCCTCTGTGATTTTCTAAAGTTCATCAGAGCAATAGCAAAATTAGGATCTGATAAATATTTGTGAAGAAAAGGTCTCTGGAAAAATGTGCATGTTGCACCTACAGGTAGATCATGATTTATAGAGTCACTAGAAATTTGAATCATCAAATTTGGACTTAATATGAATATTCTATGGATTTTACTAGTCCACAGAAAAAGAAAAAGAAAAGGAATTTACCTAAATGGGCTGGATCTAGGGAGGCAGCAGCGTGCACTGGGCGAGACTTAGCGGGGCAGCGCACTGGGCCTGGCCCAGCCTCTCATGGCCAAGCCTTTGGGAGGCCACGTCGAGGCGGCCTCATGAATCGCCTCCACTTAAATGGAGGGCCCGCTGACGGGTCAGCGACCATGGGTCCACCGAGGGTCGTCTCCCTCCTCCCCTGTGACGAAGGAGGCAGAGGAGGCGGGGCAGCGCTTGCCGGCGCTGTTCGGCGGCTCGGTCACCTCCGACGACGCCCAACACACCGGCGGGCTCGGGGAGAGCGGCGCATCCGACGAGGTGCGCCACGACCATGAGGTGGCGGACACGAGCACATCATCGGCCGCAGCGGCGAGGCAGGCGGTTGTGATGGAACTCGACAGCACGGCCATGGGAAGGAGAGGGAGAAGCGCGGTAGAGGCTCGCGGTGGTGGTGGAGGTGCTCTAGCGCGGTCTAGAGGGGAGGAGGAGGGATGGTGGGCGCGAATTTAGGCGGAGGCCGACGGCAAGGCTCCGGCCATGGTGGTGGATGGAGGGCACGAGGAGAGGTGTGGGTTGGTCCAGGGGATGCACGGGTGGGAGAGAGGGCCAAAGGAGTAGAGAGGGGTCTCGGGGGTGGCCTTAAGTAGCTGACCAGCGGCTCACCGTGGGCCTTGGCGCATGGGTGGCGCGACAACGGCTCAGGAGGCCAGGAGAGAGGCGAGGACTTGTCTGCGGCGTTAGTGGGGGTGGAGTAGGGTGCTGGGAAGAGAGAGGAGGAGCGGGCGAGCTCGGGTGGAGCCCTGAGCTCGCACACGCATTGGCGGGCTCAGGCGGCTCTGAGCACTGTGGCATGGGCAAGACAGAGGGGAAAGGAGGGGGCCAGCGGTGGCGTGTTGCGGACGGCGAGGCACATCGGTGAGTGCGAGGGGAGGCTCGAGGTGGGCCGGGGGCGCCGTGTCAGCGGTCGGGGCGCTTGATGGCGTGCTCAGCGCGTCTTTGGCCGGCATCTGTGGCTTTTCATGGCCTTTCAAGGTCCACTTTTGTCTGGCAGCTGCAGGGGGTATGGGCAAAAGCCGAGGAGAGCCTTGGATGCTCTAGAATGCCAAGGAGGGAGAGAGAGGCTGAGAGAGAGGGATAATGCTGCTGCCGAGAGAAGAAAAATGGGGTTCTCCCCTCCTTCATCATTGCTTCCTCGGGAAGAAAAGCATCTCGGTGCTAGAGGGGAACTAGGATGGGTTGTGGTAAAAAGCAGGGCTCAAGGAGATTAGTGGAAGAGGCTGGAATTTGCATTTTGAAATTCTGCCTGAAGGTGTTTGATGTAGGTTTGGGCAAGTAGATGATTTCCATTTGTCATGAGACTCCACAGGGTGAAATGGCACATGCAATTAGGGCCTTCCTCCCATTTTGAGCTCATTTGGGCAAAGTTGCCAATGCAACTTTTGTAAAACCTAGAATTTGGCAGAAATGAACTTGTGTAGATCTAGTTGATCAAATCACTTCTCCTTGATGCACCACTAGGTGTGGTGGCCTCATTTGGTCATGTGATCCTGCTCACAAAAGTTGGAATCAAGGAGAGAAAGTTGGCAATGTAAAGTTGCTCAAACTTCAAAATGGACAGATATGGTTTTGACAGGGTTTCATGGGGTTATACTATTCTCCATGACATGATACTTGTCAAGATCATCAAACATGTCATATGTGACATGCCAGAATTTTCTTGGAATTTTTGGAGAATATTTCCTTTGTAAATATTTCAAAACTTGAAATATCGTAAAGGGTTTACGAGGATTTGACCAATATTTTGAACATGACCATGTGTTGAAACTCTTATATATGGACAATATATGTCCTCTGAGTTTCCCTAAATTTTCACAAATATTTTTAAAGCATTAAAATAATTTTTCCCTATTAAAGACCATTTCTGGCCTTAAGACAAAGCTTTTAATTAAAGAGGAAAATAACTTTTAAAATTATATTTTTGTGGTTTCTGGGTATCCTATATCTAATAGGAGTCAAATATATTTTTGGAGAGATTTTTACTGCCCTTGATTATGTACTTGTAGTGCAAACCTCAATTCAGGGGTTTTTGAAAAACTAAAATTTTGAAAATACTATTTGGCCAAATTATTTTTGTAAGAAATTATTTTTATATCCTATACACATGGCATGATCATTGGGCAGAAGTTTTGGATCGGGAGAAGGAGTATAAGAGTTGCAGGATTTATTTGATTTTTTGGAGCACTAGCAAACAGTAGACAAAATCAAATCAAGCAAAGATCAAAACACACAGAAAGTTTTTGCCACCACCATTAAGTTCACCGTCCTCAAGAAGCTCGGGGACGACATCGTTGCACTCCTCCAGTCCGCGCACCCGGGCTCCTCATTGCCTGCCACCCTAATCGGCCTCCATGGCGGAACCTCTTCAAGCTTTGGTGGCCTGCGATTGCCGCCGACGCCACGAAGAATGTCCACACGGAGGTCGCGCTGCGCGCGAGGTGCCTCACCTGCAAGAATTCGCCGACCTACACATCCACATGTACGAGCAAATCGTGTACATAGGTATCTACAAGGCCATTGAGGGCCTTCTGACGTTGGCCTTCCTCAACCGGTGGAAGCCTTGGATGCCTTTGCTGAGAAGCACCTTGACGTAGCCACAAAAGCCGCCACTCCTTAGCCGCCGGTCGGTGCCTGGCGCACTAACTTGAGGAGGAGGAGGTCGTACGTTGATGGATGCATCTTTCTTCTTGCCTCCTGTAACCACCAGTGCGATCGCATCATCGTGGCCTTAATTCTTATTATTCTATTGCATTCTCGTTCCACTCAATACTGACATGTGCGGTCCCTTTGCTTAATTATATGCATCACTGTAACTAGTACTACATCCGTCAATTTATAAGTTGTGCTTACCTTTTCCATCAACTCCGTGCAACGCACGAGCATCTTGCTAGAAACACTAGAACATGTCGGACCGCATGTGACCAACCGACGATGCGCCAACCTAGCAACAACGTACCCTGCTTATCTGGTGGAAATAGCCCCGCCCTAGCGTTTCCAATCGTTATTTCTATCTATCGATCGTGCCAATGAGCAGAACCAAATGTTACAATTTATACATTTTTCTCTACTCCTACTCCTATAAATGACTCAGTTGGTGATGGTGGTGTGTCTGCCATCCATCGTTTCTCGCTATTAGATCTGCATCTAACGGCTGTGAGGTAAGTTGTGGCATTTTTGCAACAATAGCCCACTTCTCTGCTCCAATTTGCTGAAAACCCCTTATTATCTTGAAAGCAACCGCATCCCTCCCTCACCTCATCAAAACAGCGTGAGAAATATATTTTGAGTGAAAAGTAATATTTTAGGAGTATATCGAAACAAGAGTGTTTTCTTTCAAGTTTGTGAACAAGTACTACTATTCTACTACTTTGGATCCGTCACAACGCACGGGCACGTTGCCAATAAAAGGAAAAGGCCTGCCGCGTTCGCGTCGCACCCCCACACGCCCGGGAATCGAGAGTACTCCACGGCCTGTCCGGCACGCCACATAGCTAGGGAAGGCGTGTTGCCTAGCATTTTCACTTCCATGTGGGACTGCCGTTGAGCAAACCGACCATTGGCAAACCGCACCCCGCCCGCCGCCAGGTTGGAAAACAGAAACGAGGGGAAGATCTAGCTGTAGCACGGAAGCCAAGAAATTTGGTGTCTGATGGTGCTCATTGATAGAGTGTTATTTATTCATAACTAGCAAGATGCCCATGCATTGCACGGAAAATTAAGATGCAATTGTATTAGTAGTTTATGTTGTGGGAGAAAAGGATGAACAAGAGAAGGCCTTATTTGCAAATGTGGAGAGGGGTGTGGGCATCTTTTTACAAAATTGCCTTAGTTTCCTTCCTGTCCGTCAGATATAAATCGGACGACCTATATTGCAGGATGGCAGGCACACCATCATCACGAACTCTGTTTTTTTATAAGAGTAGAGATTTGGTTACCAAATCTCATGCGTGCAATGCATGTGTAGCTTACTAGTTGGTTACCAAATCTCATCCGGGTTTGGCACGAGCTCGTACTGCGGGAGCACCAGAAGCCCTGCCGCAGGAGTTACGAGGCTGTTTGGTTTGAGACTAAGTTTGTCTAAGTTTGCCACACCTAAGGTAAGGCAAGTTTGACTAACTTGGGTGGGTGTTTGGTTCAAGCCACACCTTAGGCAAGCCACACAAGGGTCCCACATCACATACACTCAAAAAGTGTGGCAAGATTCCCTTAGGCTTGCCAACTTGTGGCTCTCATTTTGAAGAACTAACCTTAGGCAAGTGTGGCAACATTGTATGGCAAAGTGTGGCATGGTTAGGCCTAGAACCAAACAGCCCCTACAATTCCCTCTTGGGGCCCACGGGACCGAGCTTCAGTGGCTTAGTGCACCGGCCTATGAGTCAATGACATGCGGACCTTAAATGCGGCTGGCCCACATGTCATTCTCATGGTGGTGGCGTGGTTCGCGACTCACTCCTTCGAGATGAACCGGCCGGTGGTGCTGTGGCCGTGGCGAGCGTGCCACAGCTGGGCGTCGAGGCGTTACGAGGCGTAGATGGCCACACCGGCGGGTACTACCTGTAGTACAGAAGTATTCCAGCTGAGGATTGATGCCCGTGACGAAATGTGTCACAGCCACTGGATGAAAATTCGATGGTGCGGGAGTACGGATCGGAGCAGGCAAACCGCGTCCAATCAGGTGTGGCTGTTGTAGAAAGTTGATGGTCGCCGCAGTTTAGCTGGCCAGCATGTCATGCACACAAAGGCAGAGGAGCAATGGGGCCGAGAGGGATGAGGCGCACGCCGGGGGACGTCGTGTCGTGGGTTGGAGCGGCGTCGTGGGAATCACGTGTGGGTGTGGTAGTGGTAGAAACAAGAAACGTGATGGTCGTCGTGGCTCAACTTCCATGGACAAGCTATCATGTTTGCTGACGCATGCATTGCATACAGCTCACTGCAAGGAGCAGTAGTAGAGAAAACTTGTTCCAAAGATACCATTTTCCGATAAAATTCTCGAGATACCATTAGTTTTTACACATGGGATTACTCCTGCAAGGGTCAATCACAACAGGTGTTTTGTAAAAAAAATGCATCTTGATGTTCCCTGCAATGCACGGGCATCTTGCTAGTTATAGAAGAAGGCCACACGGGCATCTTGCCGCAGGGCGTGCCACCGACCCAAACTCAATTTTTTTTTCAGACGATTAGGTGCACCGGATGCCGTGCCACGCTATAAAATGTTAAAAAACAGCTCCAAATTTTTTAAAACATGTTATCTTCAAACCATCAATAGAGCCCGAGGAATATATTTTGAGTGGAGCATGATTTACTTTTACTGATATATGTATATCAAAACTAGAGTGTTTACATTTCAAGCTCGTGAACAAGTATTATTCTACTACTTTGGATCCATTGCAACGCATGGGCCAGCACATTGGTAGTAGTAGTCTTTATCTCTATCTCTAATCTACTCTTATGAAAAACAGAGTTGTTGATGATGGTGTGCCTGGCATCCTGAAGTATAAGCCGTCCGATTTATATCTGACGGATAGGAAGGAAACTATGGCAATTTGCAAAAGAATATCTACACCCCTCTTATACTAGCAAGATGACCGTGTGTTGCATGGAACATCAAGATCTTGTGGGAGAAAAGGATGAACGAAGGAAGGCCTTATCTGCAAATGTAGAGAGGAGTGCGGGTAAATTTTCATAGTTTCCTTCCTATCCGTTAGATATAGATCAGATGACCCATACTGCAGGATGGCAGGCACACCATCATCACCAACTCTGATTTTTTTATAGGCCGTTCGATTTATATCTGATGGATAGGAAGAAAACTATGGAAATTTTGCAAAAAGAAACCTACACCCCTCTCCACATTTGCAAATAAGGCCTTCCCTCGTTCATCCTTTTCTCTCATAAGATACACTACTCATACAAATGCATCTTGATGTTCAGTGCAACGCACGAGGATGTTTCCTTGGGGGTCTCTCCAGCGCGGCGTGGCCATAGTTGAAAGTTGACGCCCCTTGAGATGCCGACGTTGAGGGGCACTCGGATTTTGTCCGATGAGCAGGTAAGATGAGTTTGGTCACGTAGTAAATGCATTCTAAAGACTACTTCCATGTCCATTTCCTAATTCTCCCCTGACCACTGTTTCACAAGTTAGGCTCGGTGCGAGTGGAGATTGGCTTGCATATGTACGGGAGGGTACCAACATCAATTTGCACAACTTTTACAACGGTGACACCGTTCCTGTAGAACCTTTCTTCAACATTGGGATCAGCCATGCAACGGGCCACTGCCTGAATTGGTACGATGGAACCACGGTGAGATTGAAGAAGATAGCACGAACCTTGCACTTGGCGGTCAAAGGTGGACGATGCTGTCTGCGTCCGATTTGTTGTCGTACGAGTACGAAGACGTTGTGCTCTTTTCTAACCGCATCTTCACGGTGACAAAACAAGGGACTTGTTTCGTATGGGACACATCCAACGGTATACTCCCTCTCTCCCAGTTTATTTTTTTTGAATTTTTTCATTTTATAAGTTTCAAATTCAAATTTAGAGCTCCTCATCACATGTTGAGATTACAATGCCCATTAAATCGTTGCGTGCATGTATAGTAAAGAAACAAATCTCGAGTTTGCCACAAGTTCATGCTGTGGTAGCACCACAAGGCCTAGGGCAGGAGTTACATTTACCTCTCGGGCCCCTCGGGTCTGAGCTTCAGCGACTTACGACACCTGCCTTTGAGACAATAACATGTGGACCCGATAGGTGGTTGGTCCACATGTAATGCTCCCGAAGGCAGAGGGGCAGTGGGGCCGAGAGGGGTGAGCCGCAGTTCGGGGGACGTGTGGTGTCATGGGTACGAGCGTGTCATGGGAATCACGTGTGGCTGTGGTAGAAACTTGATGCTCGCCACATTTCAGTTGGCCCACATGTCATGCACACAAAGGCAGAGGGGCGGTACGGCCGAGAGGGGTGAGGCGCACGTCGGGGGACGTGGTGCCGTGAATTGGAGCGGTGTTGTGGGAATCGCGAGTGGAAGTGGATGAAACGTGATGGTCGCCGTAGTTGAAATTCCATGGACAAACTGTCATGTCTACGACACATGCATTGCATACCGATCACTTGAAGGAGTAGTAGAGAAAGCTAGGCGGATAAATAGTTCCTTATAGGCAAGCGGACCCACGCTACTACTTGTTCCAAAGACATGCACACCATCGAAATAGACCATCTATATCAATATACATAGAGAGGGAATATTTT
This sequence comes from Aegilops longissima, assembly GCA_021605205.1. Taxonomy (NCBI): domain Eukaryota; kingdom Viridiplantae; phylum Streptophyta; class Magnoliopsida; order Poales; family Poaceae; genus Aegilops; species Aegilops longissima. Next base: position 529,659,414 of record CM038681.1, on the reverse strand, counting down.
TTTACAAGAGAGGAAATAGTTCATCCATCCATAATGCCCTGCTGCTGGTGCTTCTTCTACTTCTTCTTCTTCTTCGTCTTCTTCTTCTTCTTCTCATTTTCTATGGGAGACGGCTTCGCAACAAGCTCTCTGGACCTTGCAGCTATCTCGAAACTCACACGGGCATCGAGGGTAACATATTTTATCCGCTCGTACGTCAAGGGATAATTCTCCCATCCAGACGACCTTAATGCCAGCGTCTCGTCACCCTTCTGAAGATTTGTTCCGGGCACAAAATTTGCTACATCGAATAGGGATGGTGTCGGTTTATCACAATCTTCTACAGGAATTTTTTTTTGTTTGTAGGTCAGCGATGCTTCTCAAATCATGGTTGTACGGCTCCAACTTATGTTTGTCCCCTGCGATGGCTACCCCACATAAGTATATGTCCTCCCGAGACAAGAAATCATGAAGCTCACATGGTATGGAGGGCACGTGTATGATGTGGTACACCAAAACATCATCTTCGAGGCACAGCTGAAGGACGGCGGCGCGTTGGATCTTCCTAGTGGCATGCTCCGTTTACTCTGCATCGAGACCAATGACATTCATCTCCACCTTTTGGAGGGAGTTGGATACATTGTTGATCCACTTCTGAACAACCCTTGGGTGGTCGATGACTGTGGCAACTATGCTCAATGAGCCTTCAACTGTGGCAACTGTGGCATCTCGATCTCTTTCACCATTTGGAACCGCTGGACCGGAGGGCTATGGTTTGGAGAATTAGGATTAGATGGCTAGTCTAACTGAAGATGATTATTTATAGGGGCTTCGGAATTACTCCAGGAGGATGTGAAGAGGTTAAAACAAATGTGGATGCAGTGTGGTTTGGATGCAAATGAAGATCAAGGAGTAGTGAAGAAGCCGAGGAAAATCGGTTCCAGATGGAGAAGTAAATGGGAGAAGTGGCCTGCAGGCAGTTGATTAGACGGCTAGGTAGACTAAACAAAAAGGCCACATGGGTAGACTGAGGAGTGGGGCCTATCCCTGTACGTGCTCATCCTTGCAGCGCCACATGTGCCACTGGCTAGTTGAGGTCACTCTTTCGAATCACCGTGGCGAGACATTTTATGATTCTTTTTATTTTTGCACCCCTCCTGACAGGTGGGACCTATGCAAACGGATAAAAATGTGTCATAGCTGATTCAGATGGATATTGTTGCGTGCCTCGGAGACACAACATTCTCTAGTTAAGGAATATGCGGTTATCCTCAAAAAATAAAAGTCCTTCGTGCTTCCACATGCACGAGAATTGGGTTCTGCTCGTAATATGGATGATACCTGGAGGATGAAGTGAACCCAGAGGCATGCTAGCACGGGAGTACTACTCATGTTCCTACTACTCCTACTACTACTACTAGTAGTAGTAGTAGTAGTAGTAGGAGTAGTAGTAGTACAACTGTGGTACACTTGATGGTCAAAATACTATTATTCATCCGGTCCTCACAGTGAAGTGACAAGACCCCGCACCCAAGGTGACACCAGTCCAGGCGGCATGTCCGGGTTAACAAAGTCATCCTCACCTTGTGCACTCTGCAGTCACTGTCACCGCCACTGTATAGCATGCCTCACTGAGGGAGTCCTGGATTAAGGGGTCCTCGGGCGTCCGGCCTATTGGACATGGGCCGGACTGATGGGCTGTGAAGATACAAGACCGAAGACACTCACCCGTGTCTGGATGGGACTCTCCTTGGCGTGGAAGGCAAGCTTGGCGCCCGGATATGAAGATTCCTTTCTCTGTAACCGACTGTGTACAACCCTAGTCCCCTCCGGTGTCTATATAAACCGGAGGGCTTAGTCCGTAGAGGCAAAAATCATAATCATAGTCATACAGGCTAGACTTCTAGGGTTTTAGCCATTATGATCTCGAGGTAGATCAACTCTTGCAATAATCATATTCATCAAAATCAATCAAGCAGGAAGTAGGGTATTACCTCCGTAGAGAGGGCCCGAACCTAGGTAAACATCGTGTCCCCCGTCTCCTGTTACCATCGACCTTAGACGCACAGTTGGGGACCCCCTACCCGAGATCCGCCAGTTTTGACACCGACATTGGTGCTTTCATTGAGAGTTCTGTTGCGACGTTGAAGACATGATTGATGGCTCGCCTTTTTATCAAGGACAATATCACCGCCGGAGGTGCCCTGACCTCTGGCCAAACCCTCCGGCTAGGCGGCTTTACCATGACCGCCCCTACGGTCGTTAAGCCAACGATGACTTCTCGGGTCATTGAAAACCACCTCCGTGTTAGCTCTGAATACTCTAAGCAGATGGATCCGGCTGAGTTATCAACTTTGAACAAGCTCCTAGATCACAGCACCTCCCTGGGGGTCGCTACAGACTACGATCGGATTGGGCTTAAACCCGACCAGAGAGAAATTAAATCTCCGCCGATCACCCACCAGATAGTAGTAGTTGAGGAGCAAGACAACAACTCTCCCCCTATATTGAGCATGAACCGTGCCCGGATTTCCGAGCTCGAAGAACCGGACACCTGCCTTCGGAAAGACATAGCCCGCCGTCCGAACCTAGAATCGGACGAGGGGCCTGAAAAATCAGTTAATATCACAGAGCCCGAGCTATTAAGTTCGGAAGTTCTTCAAACTCCGGATTCCAAATTGGGTCAGGGTTCGGATTTAAAACCACCCACCCACCCAGATAGGCTTGATCTCACGTACATACGGCAGCAGTCTCAGGAAACAGTCCATCACTTTTGGGCCAGATTCCTCCTTGGCAAAGACAAGATTAAAGATTGCCGCGACGAAGACGCAATCTCAGCATTCTGCAATAATTGCACGGATGAAGGACTCCTCAACGCCATCAATCGCCATCGCATATTACACTTTGCTGACTTGGCAACCATCATACAGAAGTACTGCGCAATGGAAAGCGCCTGGAAAAATCAGGCAGCTCTCTGGAAACCACCGGCTTCCACTCAACCCTTCGTACGGGCAAAAAGGGCACACCCTCACGGCGCACCAGATCCAATAGTAAAGAAATCTAAGCACATCACAGGGCGCGGAACCATTCTGGAGGGATGGCTCGATAGGTCATGCAAAATACATGCAACACCGGACACCATACAAACCCACAACCTTAGAGCATGTTGGATACTCTAGCAAGTGGCCAAGAGCGGCGAGGATATCCTCACCAAAAATACACCAGTGCAACATGTCGTGGTTCTATGTCTGACAGTAGAATGGGGGGTTGGAAAGGAGAGGCAAGATCCTAGCTATGGAGTAGTTGTGTACGCAAGGGATTTACGAGTCCAGGCCCTTCTCGGAGGAAGTAACAGCCCCACGCCTCGGAGCCCGAGGCGGTCGATTGGATTATATGCGATGTGTTATGGGTGCGAACCCTTACACTGTGGAGGGGGGTGGCTTATATAGAGTGCGCCAGGACCCCAGCCAGCCCACGTAGCAGAGGGTTTAAGGTACGTTAAGACCTGGCGTTACTGGTAACGTCGGACATAAAGTGTCACCATGACCATAAAGACTACTTAATTACAGACCGTTTGGATACATAGTGATTCCTGAGCACCTGATGGTCGAGTTAGCCTTCTTGGTCGAGTGTCTCTGATTCTGTCGAGTGGAAGCCTACCAGGTCGACTGGAAGGCAGCTTCTTTCGCGAGTGTCCTTGGGGAGGGTACCTTTGGGGCAGGTCTATGACCCTACCCTGGGTACATGACTTCATCATTAGCCCCCGAATGGATCGAGGTTTGAGTGAGGAAGGAGTTGATAATCTTTTCGACATGTTCTTTGTGTTGCGAGTGTGTCTTACTCTGGATCAACGACCTTTTAGTGATGGTGTCAACTTCTCTTTCAGTCGCCTTGATCGAGTCTTCACATTTGTCGAGTGAACTTTGTGAACTTGAGGATTTCCGAGCGACGGATCGGAGGAAATCTGCTGTCTGACAGCTTGCTCTGCGGTTAGCGGATTTCACGGGATCTGAATTTTGGGAAGTGCGCGAAGCGGAGAAAACTGCGGCACTCGGATGGGATAAGGCGATGATGCCTCGATCTTCGTGCCGCCTTTTTCGCCACGTATCGCGTGCGTGCCTGTTGCGGGATTTGACAGGATTGCCTGGGCCTGCCAGTCATCCACTCGGAAGCGGCCTCATATAAGGCATCGGACGGGGTATTTTGAACAGTGTGACCCCAATCTTCCCCTCCCTCCGCATCCAAATCCTTCTGCTGCGCCCTTAGCCTGCTCGGCGCCATGATTCAAGACTACCTTCGCCGGTGACCATGGTGAAGGAGAAGACCGCAGCCTTGGAGCGGGTGAAGAAGGCGGCAGCGAAGGCGAAGGGGAGAGCGCCGAGTCGGGGCGGATCTTCTTCGCGGTCCAAACTGCCGCAAGGTTGGGTCCAGGGAGATTGGATCCGCTCGACCATCACTGAGAAGGACCTCAACGATCTGGCCAACGAGGGACTGATCCCCCATGGGTCGGCGAGGCTTCCGGGAACGGAGTGGCAGCCGCAGCCTTAAGAGGGTGAGTGTGTTCTCCTAGCCACTCACGTAGATCGGGGATTTTCTCTGCCGCCGAATCCTTTCTTCCGGGGGTTTCTGAACTTTTTTGGAGAGCAACTCCATCATTTCACTCCCAACTCCATTGCCTATCTTGCTGCTTTCGTGTCGTTGTGTGAAAACTTCTTGGGTTGTCCGCCGCACTGGGCCTCTTCAAGCATATATTCACTTGTCACTCTCAGACGGTGAAGAAAGCGAACCCGAATGACGAGAGAACCCAAGTAATCCAGATGTGTGGGGGAGTCGGGGTCCATATGAGGGGGAAGAGCGATTTTCCGGCTATGACTCTCCCCGACTCGGTTAGAGGGTGGCAGTCGACCTGGTTCTACTGCCAAGACCAGCCGGGGCAGTCGACTGGACTCCCTCCTTTCTCCATGAGTCGAGTGAACAAGCCATCTTCCTTGAAGGTGCTACCAGAGGAGAACGCCCAAGTAAAATTGTTGATGGAACGCGTAGTCCAGCTCATTCGCGACGGGGTGACCGGCATGGATCTTCTGGAAGTTTTCCTCCGACGGCGTATTCAGCCACTCCAATACCAAGGCCATCTGATGTGGATGTACTGCGGTACGGATAATACCACTCGGGTCCATCCATAGGAGGTCAGTGACGCCAAGCTGGAGAAGTGGATGACTGCCATCACAGGAAAAAAAGATAATCCTCGGGGAGCTAGGAGGATTCCCCCACTTGACCATTCTTACGATCCAGACATGGTATAACCACTTATCTCCGACTGTGATTCTGCTGCATTCATTCTGTTTTCATGTCAATTCGTCGACTGACTTTTGCCTTGTTTTGTTGTCTTCTAGGCCACCACTGAGATGTACTCGATGCCCAACGGGGCGCAGGAACCAGTCGAAGAAGAAGAAGGAAGCGGAGATGAAAGCCAGGAGGAATGGGAGTCCAACGGCGAGGAGGATGAGGGGGCCGACAGCTCTGGTGAAGAGGAGGAGGAGGAGGAAGAGGAGGAAGACGTCGATCCTCCCTACTCGGAAAGAAGGTCCAAGTTGACGCATGACCCGGCGGCCGAGTGCGGTAAAGCTGTTGCGCCCACTGGGCAGTCGACGAAGCGACCTCGGACAACTTCCCCTACGCCGACTGAGAAACCGCCGAAGCAACCTCGAGCAACGTCGTCGAAGCCGGCGAAGGCCCTGCCCAAGATGCGGATGGTCATTCCCACCATCTCCGGGTAATCAGCAGAACTTGTATTTCCCTATTCAACATGAATGTACTTTTGGTCGACTCGATGACTGATCAGCCGATTCTTGAAATCTGCAGTGCTGCTACCTCCGAGACCTCAGCCAAGCACGAAGATCAGGAAATGGAAGATGTCGTCACCTCCAACCTTGGTATGATCTCTGCAGTTTCGCTTTTAGTCGATTGGATTTCCATGTTTACTTTTGAATCTTTTCCCGATGATGACGAGGAAACGCCGTTGAGGAAGAGGAAGAACAAGAGGGTGCCTGCTGGTTTCCGAGGGAGGCAACACCACTCGGGCCTCTGTGTCTTTTGCTGTACCGCTGACAAGTGCCCGACCCACTTCGTCGACTGCTGATCCACCATCCCTTCTTGCTACACACCACGTCCCGGAAGACCAAGTGAGTGCTGCTAAGGAGGCTATACGCCAGGCAGGGATCATGCTGGAGCAAGTGAAGGCAGTCCGAGAGGCCAGCCAGGGGGCCTATGATGCTAGTTCAGCTCTCCAGAGCAATGTCCAAGTAAGTCGATCGTTGCTTGCTCTGTTAGGATATGCTACCTGAAACTGCTTGCTCTGTTAGGACATGCTACTTGAAACTGCTTCTTTCTGAAGATTTCCATATCTGTACACCCACTGGGTGGGTGTGTCGACTGAGTTTTTGTGGGGGCACGCTGAGTGCACCCACTCGGTGTAGTCCCCGAGACTATGGTGGACTGCGTGCAGTCGACTATAGTCTTTACACTTTGAACTTCTTCGCTCGGCCTGGTCGGACCAAGTCGAATGGAACCGTAAAACCGGTGGGGGCACGCTGAGTGCACCCACTGGGTGTAGTCCCCGAGACTATGGTGGACTGCGGGCAGTTGGATATAGTCTAAAGAACTGTTTTTTACCACGGTGACGATCACGACAATTAGCCATGGTTTTAGAATCATAACCTTTTTGCCTCTTTTGGTCGACTGGTCGAACCAAATTGGTAACACCAGTGGGGGCACGCTGAGTGCACCCGCTGGGTGTAGTCCCCGAGACTACAGTCGAATGTTTTGATTCGGCTGTAGTCTTAGAAATGCTACGATTTTTCCTTAGTCACTCGGAAGTGATCTGTCTTTGATGTCTTTTGTTGATTGACTCTTTTAGAAATCTTGCGAGCTTGTGGCTCGCTATCTTGAGTTAGAGAACAAACAGATCCAGCTCAACCTCGACTTGAAGCTTGCTCAAGAGAATTTGCAGAAGGCGGAGCATGAAGCAAAAGGTATGGCTGGTGAGAACTTGACGACTGTCTTTGTTTTTATGTTCATTCTCAACTCTGTTCTCATTGTTGCTTTGCGATAAACTGGAGGAGACTCAAGAAGAAGGACCTTGACCTTGCAGAGAGTATGTAGGCGGCTTTGGAGAAAACAAAGCTCGCTGAAGAGAAACTTGCCTCGGTCGGCAAACTTGAAGATGAAAATGCCAAGCTGAAAGCCGCTCTTGACGCGCCAACAAGGAAGTTAGTCGATCAAGAACGACAAGATTGCTCGTCTCACAAGGCTGGCTAACCGCACGGAAGCGAAATGACACGAGGTTTATCTTGGAGGGCTCGCCAAGAAGCTATTCCTCATGCTTGAAGGTAATCTCTTTTATCCGATTGTCTTGCTATCACCGCTCATCGCATGATTGTTGTTTTGAGTCCGAGCTGTGTTTTCAGAATTCTGTCAAAACTTCAAGAAGAAACCGGTCAGTGGAAACCAGCCTAGACCCCATCAACTCTCCCGTGAAGGACGAAGTTGTTATGAATGTGCTCCATCGAGTCTCGCGTTGCTAGCGTGGTGGATTATCTTGCTCGATTGAAAGCTGCGGTGTCGCGGATCGACTCAACTCTCGGCCGAGCAGACGCCTGTAATGACCTTGAATCTTAATGACTCGATTGAATGAGATTCCAAGTCGAGTGCAAGAATGGAAAAAGTCTTACGCCGGTGTGGTGCTGATGTTGCTCTGTCTCTGGTTCGTGTCCACTGCAAGGAAGCGCAAGAGGAAAAGCTGGCGTCCCTCAAAGTTGCCAACACCAGGAAGTACGACTTCCGATCTTTCATGGAGACCTTCATCGCTGCTGCTACCCGTATTGCCGACGGAATCGACCTCGACCAGTATGTTGCACCTTCCAGCCCTCCACCGGAGGAGTAAAAAACTTCTAAGTCCCACCTTAAATTTGCCTCGGAATGCCGAATGGTTTTTGTAACCGACAAATTTTAACAGGCTTAACGCCTGAGCACTTTCGGATCCGTAGGACGTTTATCCGAACTTGATCTATCCTTGAACATGCTTTATTTTCCTTCGAGAGAACTTTGCTCTTCATTCAGAATATATTTCATTGTTGTAAGTAGTATCCTTGAGGTGAAACTCCAGTCGACTTGCACTTCATCTATCTTGCAGGTAGAGAAGGAGCACATACTACGACTGACCTCGTCGTTCTTGCGGATTGGGACGGACCGCACGTTGTACTTGTGGCGAAGCTCCGAAGGAGAAGGTAGCAGTCGACCTGTACCTTGTCGTCCTTGCGGATTGGGATGGACCGTACGTTGTACTTGTGGCGAAGCTCCGAAGGAGAAGGTAGCAATCGACCTGTACCTCGTCGTCCTTGCGGATTGGGATGGACCGTACGTTGTACTTGTGGCGAAGCTCCGAAGGAGAAGGTAGCAGTCGACCTGCACCTCGTCGTCCTTGCGGATTGGGATGAATTCCTTACTTAGGCGAGTACTGGACTGCAGCTAAGCCTCCGAGCGGGAGGTGTGCTCTCCACTCGGTAGGATTTTTATCACTTAGGCGAGCACTGGGCTGTAGCTAAGCCTCCGAGTGGGAGGTTTGCTCTCCACTCGGTCGGGTTTTTATTACTTAGGCGAGCACTGGGCTGCAGCTAAGCCCCCGAGTGGGAGGTTTGCTCTCCACTCGGTAGGATTTCTATTACTTAGGCGAGCACTGGGCTGCAGCTAAGCCCCCGAGTGGGAGGTTTGCTCTCCACTCGGTAGGGTTTTTATTACTTAGGCGAGCACTGGGCTGCAGCTAAGCCCCCGAGTGGGAGGTTTGCTCTCCACTCGGTAGGATTTCTATTACTTAGGCGAGCACTGGCTGCACTAAGCCCCGAGTGGGAGGTTTGCTCTCCACTCGGTAGGATTTTTATGGTGTAGCTCTGAAGGAGAAGGTAGCAGCCGACCTGCACCTCATCGTCCTTGCGAAGCATTCATTATATTGAATGTTTAAGCGAATCCTTGGACTGTTGCTAAGCCTCCGAGTGAGAGGCTGACTCTCCACTCGGTAGGATTTTGAATACTTAGGCGAGTACTTGGACTGCAGCTAAGCCCCCGAGTGGGAGGCTGGCTCTCCACTCGGTAGGATTTTGAATACTTAGGCGAGTACTTGGACTGCAGCTAAGCCCCCGAGTGGGAGGCTGGCTCACCACTCGGTAGGATTTTGAATACTTAGGCGAGTACTTGGACTGCAGCTAAGCCCCCGAGTGGGAGGCTGGCTCACCACTCGGTAGGATTTTGAATACTTAGGTGAGTACTTGGACTGCAGCTAAGCCCCCGAGTGGGAGGCTGGCTCTCCACTCAGTAGGATTTTGAATACTTAGGTGAAGCGGATTCGCAGCTAAGCCCCCGAGTGGAAGACTGGCTCGCCACTCGGAAAGGATTTCTATTACTTAGGCGAGCACTGGGCTGCAACTAAGCCCCCGAGTGGGAGGTTTGCTCTCCACTCGGTAGGATTTTTATGGTGTAGCTCTGAAGGAGAAGGTAGCAGCCGACCTGCACCTCGTCGTCCTTTCGAAGCGTTCATTATATTGAATTTTTAAGCGAATCCTTGGGTTGTTGCTAAGCCCCCGAGTGAGAGGCTGACTCTCCACTCGGTAGGATTTTGAATACTTAGGCGGGTACTTGGACTGCAGCTAAGCCCCCGAGTGGGAGGCTGGCTCTCCACTCGGTAGGATTTTGAATACTTAGGCGAGTACTTGGACTGCAGCTAAGCCCCCGAGTGGGAGGCTGGCTCACCACTCGGTAGGATTTTGAATACTTAGGCGAGTACTTGGACTGCAGCTAAGCCCCCGAGTGGGAGGCTGGCTCACCACTCGGTAGGATTTTGAATACTTAGGCGAGTACTTGGACTGCAGCTAAGCCCCCGAGTGGGAGGCTGGCTCTCCACTCGGTAGGATTTTGAATACTTAGGCGAAGCGGATTCGCAGCTAAGCCCCCAAGTGGAAGACTGGCTCGCCACTCGGAAAGGATTTTTTTTACAAACTTAGGCAAACCGGCTTCGCAGCTAAGCCACCCACTGGGGGAAATTTCAACAAAAAGTAATAACAATCACTGGGAAAATTATAACATTCTTGTCTTAGATAAATGAACTACAAAAGTACTTTTATTACATCTCAACCGAGTGAGTATTTAAGTATAAAAGGGGCGGAGCAGCTCCGCATTCCAAGCTCGAGGCTCGTCGATCTGGCGATCAACATTGTAGAGATGATATGCTCCATTGGGGAGAACTCTCGTGACGATGAAGGGACCTTCCCAAGTGGGAGCGAGCTTGTGTGGTTTCTATTGATCCACTCGGAGGACCAAATCTACCACTTGGAAGGCTCGACTCTTCACATTTCTGGCATGGAATCGACGCAAGTCTTCCTGATAGATAGTCGAGCGGATCAGGGCCATCTCCCTCTCCTCTTCCAAGAGGTCGACTGCATCTTGTCGGGCTTGTTCCTCTTCTTCTTCAGAGTATAGTTCGACTCGAGGCGCACTGTGAAGCAGGTCACTCGGCAGAACTGCTTCAGCTCCATAGACCAGGAAGAATGGAGTTCTCCCAGTCGACCAATTAGGAGTGGTTCTCAATCCCCAGAGAACTGATGGAAGTTCGTCGACCCAAGCTCCTGCTGCGTGCTTGAGATCACGCATCAGCCGTGGTTTCAGCCCTTTGAGAATGAGGTCGTTTGCACGCTCTGCTTGTCCATTCGACTGAGGATGAGCAACTGAAGCATAGTCGACCCGCGTGCCCTGAGAGGCGCAGAAGGCTTTGAACTTTTCATTATCGAACTTTGACCCATTGTCAGTGATGATGCTATGCGGAACTCCATATCTGAATATCTACTCTCTGATGAAACTGATAGCAGTGCAGGCATCGAGGTTCTTGATGGGCTTGGTTTCGATCCATTTGGTGAACTTGTCGACTTCTACCAGCAAATGAGTGAAGCCGATTCTGCCAGTTCTCAGCGGTCCAATCATGTCTAATCCCCAAACAGCGAAGGGCCAGATGAGTGGAATGGTCTTCAAGGCTGAGGCGGGCTTGTGTGACATGTTGGAATAGAACTGACACCCTTCACACTTGTCGACTATTTCTTTTGCCATTTCATTTGCTTTCGGCCAGTAAAATCCTGCTCGGTATGCTTTAGCCACAATGGTCCGAGAGGACGCATGATGGCCACAGGTCCCCGAGTGATATCCTCAAGAATTATCTCGACCTTCTTCCGGCGTGATACACTTCGGCCGACTCGATCGCGCTTTCTTCGTATAACCTGTCCCTTGATCATTTGAAGGTCTTGGATCGACGGACGATCCGTCGAGCCTCTTCTTCATTCTCTGGAGCTCTTTCCTTAGGATATATGCGATGTACGGCACTGTATCGATCGGGAGTGATGTCCACAACTTCCATAATCAGGTCGACCACGGCTGGGACCTCAACTTCGGTCGGATCATTGGCACTCTTTTGCTGCGAAGCTTCTTACGTGAAAGGATCCTCCTGCATCGATGGTGCATGAATGTGCTCCAAAATACATTACCGGGAATGGCTTCCTCTTGACCCTATCTTCGCTAAATCATCCGCAGCTTGATTTTTCAATCGGGGTATATGATGAAGCTCTAACCCTCGAATTTCTTCTCCGCTTTCTCTTTGCATTAAAGAACCTGTCATAGCTGGGCTTCGACCTCCCACTCCTTCATCACTTGATTAACAACCAGATCCGAAGTCGCCAGAGACCATAAGGCGACGGACGCGAAAGTGAAATGGCCATACACAACCCATACAGAGTGCTTCATATTCTGCTTCGTTGTTGGAAGAATCAATGTGAATCGAGAACATATTTGAGCTTATCTCCTCGGGGAAACCAATACAACCCCCGCACTGTAACTGTTCAGCATCTTGGAACCATCGAAAAACATAGTCCAAAGGTTCGAGTGAACTTGAGTCGAAGCTGCTGTTCACCCACTCGGCGAGGAAGTCTGCTATTGCTTGGGACTTGATGGCTTTCTTTGCCTCAAATTTGATATCAAGGGGAAGGAGTTCAATCGCCCATTTAGCAACTCGACCAGTTGCATCTCTGTTATGAAGAATTTCCGACAATGGGCGGTCGCTGACGACTGTAATGGAATGATCAGAGAAATAATGAGAAACCTTCTTTGTGGTCATATAAATCCCATAAACAAGCTTCTGATAGTGAGGGTATCTTTGCTTTGATGGGGTCAACACTTCAGAAAGATAATAAACTGGGCGTTGAACTTTGAAGGCTTTTCCTTCTTCTTCCCGCCGATCGTAAGCACGGTATCGATGACTTGTCCAAATGGCTGCAATGTAAAGCAACAAAGGCTCTTTCTTGATAGGAGCAGCAAGCACCGGCTGGGTGGAGAGCAGATTTTTAGCTCGCAAACGCTGCATCAGCTTCGAGTCCACTCAACTTGTCGACTTCTTCATCACCGGTAAAGAGGCAATGCCTTTTCACCGAGGCGAGAGATGAATCGACTTAAAGCGCCAAGCATCCAAGAAGCTCGACATCGTGCACACGCATTGTGGCGCTTCATTCGAGTATAGTGCCAACCTTTTGGGGTTAGCATCGATTCCTCGCCGAAACGAAAACCGAGTAACTTTCCACCGGAACTCCAGATGTGCACTTTGATGGGTTAAGCTTGATATCATACCTCCTGAGATTGGCAAATGTTTCAGCAAGGTCAGTCAACAGGTCGGAACCCTTTCGTGACTTGACCACTATATCATCCATGTACGCTTCCACATTCCGACTGATTTGAGTGAGCAAACACTTCTGAATCATCCTCGTGAATGTGGCTCCGGCATCTTGAGACCGAATGGCATGGTGACATAACAGAAGCACTCGAATGGAGTGATGAGCGCTGTTTTGATCTCATCGGGTCCATACAGACAGATCTAATGGTACCCGGAATAGGCGTCTAAAAAAGACAACCTCTCGGATCCCGCAGTTGAGTCGACTATTTGGTCAATGCGAGGAAGAGGGAAATGATCTTTCAGGCAGGCCCGATTGATATGCTTGAAATTGATGCACATGTGCAACGACTTGTCCTTCTTGGTGACCATGACGACATTGGTGAGCCACTCGGAGTGGTAGATCTCTCGGATGAACTCTGCCGCTAAGAGCCGAGCCACCTCTTCACCAATGGCCTTTCTCTTCTGGACGGCGGACCGTCGAAGATGTTCTTTAACCAGTTTTAATTTTGGGTCGACTCGTAGGCGGTGCTCAGCCAGCCCCCTGGAAACACCCGGCATGTCAGCAAGCTTCCATGCAAAGATGTCCCAGTTCTCACGGAGGAACTGGATGAGTGCTTCTTCCTATTTTGAGTCGAGTGTTGTTGAGATGTTGGTCGGAGCAGCATTGGGATCAGTCGGGTGAATGTGAACCTGTTTCGTCTCACGGACGATCGAATGCTGACTCAGAAGCGGCTTCTTAGCTCGCAACAAATCACTCGGATCTGCAGTTTTCGATACTCTTGTAACTCTACCACGCCAACCGAGCACCGGCGATCTTAGAGCCCTTCCGAAGCACTCTTCAGCCTTCTTCCGGTTGCGTAATAAGTGATCACGCCTTGGGGCCGTGCATCTTCGCTTAAGATACACGTAACATGGTCGGGCCATGAAAGCGCGCATATCTGGCCTTCCCGAATAGCGTGATAAGCTCATCGAAATCCACGACCTCAAAGGTCAACTTTTCTTTCCGGAAATGCTTCAATCACCAAAACTACATCAAGAGCAATTTGGCCGAGTGACTCAGCCTTCTTTCCGTGAATGACCCGTGGAAGCTCATATTCTCGGTAATCGAGTCCGACATCGGAATGCCCATACCTTTCAACGTCTCTGCGTACAATATGTTCAAGCCACTACCACCATCCATCGTAACTTTGGTCACCGAGTGCCTTCAACGACTGGTCGACCACTCAACGCTTGCCTCCTGGGTGGCAATGTGCGTCGGCTGATCGGACTGGTCGAATGTGATGGCGGTCAGGACCATTTCAGATAGTTGGGCGTCGCCGAGCGACCATGTTCACTTCGATTGATAACCTTCAATCGAAGTTTTGCTTTCGACGCCAAAAATCATCAGGTGGAATTGACCGGGATATCCATCATCACTGTCATCATCGTCCTCAACTTTGTCTGTCTCCTTATCCTTATCCTTGGGCTGTATCCCTTGGAACTGCTGAATCAAGAGCCGACACTGCCGAGTGGTATGTTTCGGGTAAATGAGTTTACCCTCTTCATCTTTCTTCGTGTGAATGTGACATGGCAAATCCAACACGTCATTTCCATCCTGGTCTTTCACCTTCTTGGGGTTCCAAGGAACCTTGGGTTTCCCCTTGAACTATCCTGGGGTCACAGCCAAGGCCTCTCCGGGAGCAGCTGGCTCGGCTTTGCACTTCTGCTTCCGACTGGTATTTCCTCCGCCGGCCTCATTAGCGGCCGATTTGTATTTACCACTCCGGAGCCGATCCTCTTCTTCACCATTTGCATACTTGGTGGAAATCTCCATCATCCGACTCAGGGTCATATCTCCGGTTCGACCGAATTTCAAACTCAACTCTCTGTTCTTGACACCTTCTTTGAAGGCACAGACGCCTCGTGATCGATACATTCTCAAGCTGTGTGGTGCAAAGTGATCCACCTCTCGATATAATCTCTCAAAGTTTCACTCGACTTCGCACACACGATCGCAACTCCGTCAACCCTGCTGGTCGCTTGCAAGTCCCTTCAAATGTCCCGACAAACACTCGGGCAAGATCTTCCCAAGTGTACATCTTCTTTGGTGCTAATCTGATTCAACCACGCCTGGCTGAACCCTCCAACATAAGAGGCAAATGTTTCATGGCTACCTCATCGTTGCCGCCGCCGATCCGAACAGCCACTCGGTAATCTTCAAGCCAAGTGTCGGGCTTGGATTCACCAAATGAACTTATCGACTCAGCCGCCAACCTGAAGTTGGGAGGAATCACCGCGCTCGATGGCTCGCTGAAACACTCGCCCCGAGACATGAACTCGCTCATTGGAGGAACATCTCTGTCATGGCCTTCTCGGTGAGCTCTGTTCCTGTCGACCCAACCTTGAACGATAATAGATCTCGCATCAAATCCTGGTTCCCTGGGGTCGACTGGAACTCTTCGCCCAACACTGTGCTAGCATCCGTCGTCCTGATGCCGAGGAGCGTATGATCCACCCCTTGGAGGAGGAGTGGGCACTCGATGTCGATCATTGCGATCGAAACGATGCTCATATTGGTCGCGGCTCTTGTACTAATCATCACGCCGGCCCCCACGTTCCTCACGCCTCGGGAGCGATCTCGGACTATGGGCCGACTGGACTGAATTCGCAGCGACGGATCGGCTGCGAATCCTGTTCCGCGACTGTGATACGATTGAGTTTTGGTCTCCTGCCGCCCGGAGCAGATCTCTGATTTGTAGCAAACCTCTACCCGCCTCCGACTGGGAAGGCTGAATTGACTCTTCTATACGGGCAGCAGCTGCTAAATTCTGAATCGGAGTTCGATATACCTGAGTTGGTGGCTGGAAGAGCTGACGTCGACAGGATTCTGGAACCCTTGGTAGCGCACGCTCATCGAGTACTCGCTGAAGGTTCTCCAGTCGAGTGCGCTCAGCCGGGTTGGCCAAGCGCACATCCTCCAAGGCACGAGCCTCAGGAGTTTCTCCAACGATAAGAGTGTGAAGCGCATCCATGTTCCGACGGCGAAGCTCCTCCCTCTGAAGCGAAGTGAGGGGTTCGGGCAGGTACTCTTTATGGGCTTGCGCCGGATCGCCTCCACCATCACCTCCGTTGGTGCGGGGGAATCCGGGGGGACTGCATGGTCCATCGACCATCGAACCTCTGCCGCTGGTCATCGCTATCGCTTTTCGGACGCGATCTCTGCGAGCCGTCGAACAGGCCGTAGAGAGATTCGTCGCGCTCGATCGCCGCGACTTGGGGGGTAGCCGACTGGCGAGCCACCGCATACCTCACCCACCGTTGAAGCCTCGACCGACCGGAACGCTTGCGCCGGCGGGAGACTGGGAGCGAGGACGGCACAGGAGCCGACCCATACTGGGTCGACGGTTGCCGCAGGAGGACGCTGCGGACACACGCACGAATGTGCGTCGCCCCGCGGACAGGGAGCGCGTCCACGTCGAGTGGAGCCTCCTGAAGCCAAGCGGAGTCGTCGGCGACGAACGTGAGCGCACCGAGACGGATCTCGCGGCCCTCGACCAGAACTCCACCTGAAACCATGATGTAGGAGATCGAAAGAATCCCAACTTCTCCAACAAATCGCTAGAACACCTGCCCCACGGTGGGCGCCAACTGTCGTGGTTCTAAGTCTGACAGTAGAATGGGGGGTAGGAATGGAGAGGCAAGATCCTAGCTATGGAGTAGTTGTATACGCAAGGGATTTACGAGTTCAGGCCCTTCTCGGAGGAAGTAACAACCCTACGTCTCGGAGCCCGGAGGCGGTCGACTGGATTATATGCGTATGTGTTACAGGGGTGCGAACCCCTCTGCCTGTGGAGGGGGGTGGCTTATATAGAGTGCGCCAGGACCCTAGCCAGCCCACGAAAGCGAGAGGGTTTAAAATACGTTAAGACTGGCGTTCTTTGGTAACATCGGACATAAAGTGTCATCATGACCATAAAGACTACTTAATTACAGACCGTTTGGATACAGAGTGATTCATGAGCACCTGATGGTCGAGTGAGCCTTCTTGGTTGAGTGTCTCTGATTCTGTCGAGTGGAAGCCTACCAGGTCGACTGGAAGGCAGCTTCTTTCGTGAGTGTCCTTGGGGAGGGTACCTTTGGGGCAGGTCGATGACCTTACCCTAGGTACATGACTTCATCACAACACCCCCCGGAAAATGACGACACCAGCGTATTGACAGTCTTTGAGACTTTCGATTCAAACAATCAGCGTAAAAGGGCTTTCCGTTACCTCACCGAAGTCTGCCAAGTCGCAGCAATAAACCCTTGGAACGACACTCCCATAACTTTCAATGCCAGTGACGAACCAAAGTTCCGGACAGTGCGGGCACCAGCCGCCTTGGTCCTCAATCCAATTGTGGACGGGTTTCGGCTCACCAAAGTGCTCATGGACGGCGGCCGCGGATTAAAAATCATCTACGAGGATACGCTCAATAAAATGTAAATAGACATGAGCCGCATCGAGCAAAGTAGCACGACCTTCCGGGGAATCATTCCCAGCCGGGAGGCGCGATGCGCGGGAAAAATCACGCTCGACGTGGTATTCGACACATCGAAGAATTATCGGTCCTAAGAGATAACCTTCCAAGTGGCTCCTTTCAACAGCGAATATCACGCCCTATTGGGGTGAGATGCATTTACACGCTTCTAAGCTATACCTTATTACGGATACATGAAGCTAAAGATGCCTGGGCCCAACAGTATCATCACTCTTGCCAGTGATCCGGACATAGAACTCCGCGCCGAAAATAAAACCGCATCCCTGGCCCTCGAGGCATTGTCTGAAATACTCACAGCCGCATAGCTAACCGCGCTGCGCTCTACTGTGGATAGGGATGACGTAATCCTGGACAAACGACCCAAATCCACCTCCTTTAAACCAGCAAATGAAATAGTCAAATTTCAAGTCCACCCGACGGACCCCAAGAAGACAGCATCCATCGGGGCACAACTCGTCCCAACGGTCGACGCCGCGCTACAAGAGTTCATGCGTGAGAACTGGGACATATTCGCCTGGCACCCTTCTGATATGCCAGGAATCCCACGCAGGTTAGCCGAACACAACCTCAATATATTAAAGGGATATAAACCGGTCAAGCAAACACTGCGGCATTTTTCCGAACCCAAACGACAAGCTATTGGAGAGGAGCTAGCCAAGTTACTAGAGGCCGGATTCATCAGAGAAATAAAACACCCGGACTGTCTAGCAAACCTGGTGATGGTACCAAAGAAGGATAAATCCTGGCGCCTATGCGTCGATTTCAAAGACCTCAGCAAGGCCTGCCCTAAGGATCCCTTCCCCCTCCCTCGCATCGATCAAATTATTGATGCAACTATAGGACACGACTCACTGTGTTTCCTCGACGCATACTCCGGATACCATCAAGTCAAGATGAACGAGTCCGATCAAGCCGCAACGACATTCATTTCCCCATATGGGCCTTTTTGCTTCAACACTATGCCTTTCGGGCTCAAAAACGATGGCGCCACCTACCAACGCATGATCCAAACATGCTTGGAGAAACATATCGGCAAGACAGTTGAAGCATACGTGGATGACGTCATCATCAAAACTAGGCACGTCGAGTTATTGATAGACGATCTACGTCTCACATTCGACAACCTACGGACATATGATATCAAGATCAATCTGGAAAAGTGTGTCTTCGGCGTCCTCGCCGGAAAACTGCGGGCTTCATCGTTTCCAATAGAGGAATTGAGGCAAATCCAGCCAAAATCCGAGCTTTGTCACAATTGGCTACGCCAACAGACCTTAAAAAGGTCCAAAACTTGCGGGATGCATGGCAGCTTTAAGCCGCTTTATCTCCATTGGGAGAAAAAGCATTGCCACTCTATCGCCTTCTCCGACGCACCAAACACTTCAAGTGGACGGACGCGGCAACGCCCGGACGCGAGGAAATAAAGGCCCTTTTAGCGAGCAACCCAATCCTGGCCGCACCGAACGTCGGTGAACCCATGTTATTATACATATCGGCAACACACCAGGTGGTGAGCACCGTGCTTGTCGTTGAGCGAGAGTAGGACGGACACAAATTCCCGCTCCAGAAACCGGTATACTACGTATCCACTGTCCTCACACCATGCAAATCCTGATACCCTCATTACCAAAATATAGTATGGCATCCCGGAAGCTGCGACACTACATTCAAGAGTGCTCGATTATGGTGGCTTCCGAGGTACCACTCAACAACATAATAAACAACCGCGATGCCACGGGCCGGATTGCTAAGTGGGCCATTGAGCTCCTTCCATTTGACATAACATACAAACCGCGCCGTGCCATTAAATCCCAAGTACTGGCTGACTTTGTCGCCGAATGGACAGAGGCCGAACTCTCTAAAGAGTACGGCACGTATTCCAACTGGGTTATGTACTTCGATGGCTCCAAAATGTTGGCGGGGTTAGGAGCGGGCATTGTTTTAACCTCCCCCACCGGAGACGTAGTTCAGTACGTACTCCAAATATTATTCACATACTCCAACAACGCAGCCGAATATGAGGCCTTATTGCATGGCCTTTGGATGGCTGTCTCCATGGGCATACAACGCCTGGAAGTGCGTGGGGATTCAAACCTTGCAATATCTCAAATAAACGGAGACTTCGATGCCAAAGGCATGAAAATGGCGGCCTACTGTAACGCCGTTCTCAAAATCTCGGCTCGGTTTGAGGGGCTCAAGTTTCATCATGTGGCTCGAGAAAGTAATCAAGCGGCGGACGTCCTTGCTCGCATCGGCGCCAAGTGCGACCCCGTCTCACCTAACATCTTTCTGGAAAGGCTTTTTAAGCCATCCGTGGTGTGGAAAGGGGAGAGCGGCAACACCAGTCCGGATCCGACTATAACCCCAGACGCCGAACACACCGATATCATCAGGGGCCCAGCCACCGAAATAACACCGTCGGCCCATCTCATCATGGCAGACATTACCCCATGGACCGAACCCTTCTTGTCCTACCTTAATAGGTGAGAACTCCCTGAGGGTCAGAATGAGGCTTGCCGCATTGTCCAGCGCTCAAAAGCCTACAAGGTTCACGATGGAGAACTCTACAAGAAAAGCGCTACCGGAGTACTTCAAAGATGTATCTCCGAGGAAGAGGGGCGGCAGCTCTTGGCTGAAATACATGCCGGTCTCGGTGGTCATTACGCCGCGGCTCGGGCCCTTTTATGCAAGGCCTTCCGTACAGGTTTCTATTGGCCGACGGCCCGAGTAGATGCACAAGACCTTGTCCAACGTTGCGTCGGATGCCAGCTTTTCGCCAACCAAAGCCATATGCCACCAACTGCTCTACAAACAATCCCCATCACTTCGCCTTTCGCGGTCTGGGGGCTTGATATGGTCGGACCCCTTAAAGTAGGAAGCCAAAAGAAGAAGTATCTGCTGGTCATGGTGGATAAATTCACTAAGTGGATAGAGGCCAAACTAGTTAACACAGCCGAAGCCGGGCGAGTGATTTAATTCATATCCAGTGTTGTGCACTGTTATGGTGTTCCACATAGCATCATCACCTATAATGGCTCCAATTTCACAGCCGATGAGTTGAAAACCTGGTGTGCTAATCTGGGCATTAAACTCGATTATGCCTCTGTCTATCACCCGCAAACAAACGGTCAAGTCGAACGGGCCAATGGTCTCATCATGAGCGGCATTAAATCCAGACTAGTGCGCTCTTTGAAAGAATCAGACAAGCACTGGGTTGAGGAGCTCGATTCCGTACTTTGGGGGCTGTGGACCACGCCCAACCGTACTACTGGATATACACCTTTCTTCATGGTGTACGGTGCAGAGGCTGTGTTACCCTGCGACATTATTCATGACACACCTCGAGTGCGCATGTACGAAGAGAGAGAGGCCGAGCTTGATCGGCAGGACAACCTAGATGCCCTGGAGGAGGAGCGCCATGTTGCAAAAGCCCATTCCGCATTTTATCAACAACAGGCCCGCAGATATCAAAGCAGAGAAGTACGGGCCAAGACTTATAATGTTGGCGAACTCATTCTACGCTTGCCGAAGAAGAAAAAATACAAACTCAAGCCCAAGTGGGAGGGTCCCTTCATCATTGACGAAGTTCTCACCGGAGGAGCGTACCGCATGCGTGATGCGTCCGACAATCGCCTAGAGCCGAACCCCTGGAACACGGCCACACTAAAAAGATTCTATGCCTAGTGCCGAACTCTGTGTTCGTCTCCTTCTTCCTATTGTTTCCATTATTTTTTCCTCTCTTTTTTCTTTTTTCTTTTTTAGCCTTAAAGCTTTCGCGCGGCTAAACCGTGCAACCGTGACGTACACATCCTCAAATATGTACGTCCATTATTCCTGGGGGCTTCTTGGACAGAAGATTATTATTGTTATTTTCCGAGCATCACGCTCATCACATATGCATGTTTTTCCCATATGTACCTTTTCTTCGCCATTATATGCATCGATATGGCTTAAGTTTTTGCCAAGTTGGGTTGCCTTGCTCCTGTGCTTATGCCCTACATTCCTGTTAGTTCGGCTAGGGCATAAAGAGAGCACCTCTGTGATTGTTACTGCTGGGTCATCCGGATGTGTACCTCAGACTGGGTGAAGCTGAAAGCTAGCATTCTTAAGGGAATATTCGGTCGGCGTACTAAAGATGTTTTTTCATTCACCCCATTGTGAACCCCCAGATGTTACGTACACTGTGATTTCTGCAATCACAGTTCGAACATGCACATTAACGCATGTACACCCAGGGAAAGGAACTCTTAACAGGACTATTCTCTCTGGAAGATGTTTCTTACAATCACAATGTAATATAACATAGCTAGCCGGATAAAACTTGTCTGCTCAAGAAACTATGACTCCTACGCCTAGTTTCCACGCATACCCCGATCTATTTTTGCCGCTCAGGTATTCGGAAACACCTCGCACCTTTGGGTCTAGAGGTCGAAGCGAAAAGGTCTGCCATGACAATCGTTTTACAATCCGGCTAGGGACAAATATGGCAAGGAAAGTACATAGTCACTTGGACTCAAAAATTTCCTCCTCTATACCGTCTAACAGACTGTCTAACTTACAATCCAGTTGGGAATATTTGGTGGCCACTTTGACTTGGTCATATACCAAATTAACGGGTCTTTTCCATCTGACCCTGGAGGTCCGACCCGGGCCATATGATTCGGATAAAGCTTGGTATACTGTGTTTTAACATGGCCCAGGCTTCTCGTGCACCTTCCCGGCAGGCCGATATCTTCCATAACCGGAAACGCCGCCGCTCTCCTTTGAATAGTTGTATAAGCTCCTCCATTCTTCCTAGAGGGGCGGCGGATGGCCATAAAGCCTTGGCAACACTTCGCATCACCTGCTGAGCTTGCTCGTGCATTTGCGACAGCTCTTCTAGCAGATGGCCCGAGAATCCGAACATCTCCCCTTCGGGACGGCCAGTCAGCATACCTACAGAAATAACTCTGTCAGTCCCTTCTGTCTTCGAATTACATGGAGGTAAGTTTGACCACATACTAAATATGCCGCCTAGAAGCCTCTTATTTTCCTTCACGGAGTCAGCCAGCTGGGCCCGCACATCTTTCAGTTCTTCGCCCAGCTGGGTGTTGGAATCCGTGAGCTTGTTTTTCTCCTCCCCGAATCATGTCAGCACACGTTCGCCCGCGGCCAGTAGCCTTTTGGCTTCTTGTTCTCCCGCTTGAGTGGCTTTTTTTGCTCCTTTAGTTGATCTGATGATCCTGCCATAAGACGAGCAATAGTGTTAGCATTGCTGGTATATAATTATGTTTTCTTGATGGAAAGGAACATTACCAGGGGACGCCTTCTTGGATTTCTCCAGTTCGGCAGTAGCAGCAGTTAGCTGGGTTCGATACCTTTTTAGTTCTTGAGACAACATGTTGTTCTTCTCCGTAAGCACCTGGTTATACGATGATCCTTAAATTAGCTGTATCAACTACTTCAAGTCTCGGGGGCTACTTGTATATAATTATCAGATTGGTATAATATAAACTTACCCGCATATCTTACAAATGCTGGTCTGCGGCTCTGGTAAGCCCGCCTCGAGCAGCTGGATGTATGCATCCGCCAAGCAGAAGCCATCGAATGTCTCTTTTGTAAAACCAGGGTCGCGAAAAACGGCCCTCCGATGCCGATGACCTATGGCGCTTTCCACTTCTGAGTTTGGGACGGATACATCATCTGAATCCTCGGCCAAAGAACAATCCAGCGTCACTCCCGTATCTGCCCTTGTCTTTACGGCAGGGTCTGGAACCTGGCTGTTAGGAGTATGACCTGCAGTACCCCCGGACATAGTCCGGCGAACGCTTTTCCTGAGAAGGCACAAACAGAAAATGTCACAGTTGGATGTGACTGCCAAGGGCATATTTACGAAGCCATACCTCTTTGATGAAGGCTCGGGAGGGCCTTCGTTTTCCTTCCCCTTCGAAGGCTTGCCCGGCATGGGTGCCGCTCTCTCTGGAGTGGCCTCTGGTGTGACATGGCGTGCCGAACGCCTCACCTTTGGAGCATGAGACAGTGCGGTGGGTGAGGCAGAATGAGGAGGCTCTTTTGGAGGAGATGTCTCCTGATAACTTACGTGTGAGGCAGGGAGAAGACCGGGATAGTCGATGGTGCTGGCCACTTCCGTGCCGTCATAGCTCGCCTGGTAGAACACCCCATCCTCGAGCACCACGAATATGTCTGGATCCTCTTCGAATCCGGGGTCAAGGTCCCGGTTGTGGTCCACTGGCTGTGGGGCGGGGATGTATAGCCCCTCGATGATCTTTCTCCATTTCTGTTACAAATGGACCGATTAATGTTCACTAAAAGTGACTCAGGGAGTAGATCGAGTGGAGCAGCAGGGTTGGAACTCACCCAGCTAGGAGGATTGTACATGGAGAATCCATCTCTACGCTTAATGCAAATAAATTCCTCTTCCTCCCCTTTGAACAGCTCGGCTAATATTTTTGCAAAAGCGACGGGGGTGTCCGGACCCTTCCGAACGCAGCGGGAGGCGTCATCTTCCCCATTATAGTGCCACATGGGAAGCCCTCTGTATTGGAGTAGCTGCACCCCTCGCACTATGGAAGTCGCCATTACCTCAAATATTGATAATCCGGACTAAGCAAGCGTCTTTATCTTGCTCATCAGTTGACGGACTTCCGCACTATCTTCCTCCTCGAAGCTCCGAGGGCGCCAACTCTGGCGTTTCTTTAACAGAACACTTGTAAATTCAGGAAGACCCATTCGAAATGGGTCAGGAAGGGCGACGTCCTCGATATACAACCATTTGGAAGGCCACTCTTCGGATGCCTTCTTCGGTGTGCTGGACAGGTATCCGGTCTCGGCGATACGCCATACCTCGGCTCCGCCCACTTCAAATATTGATCCATCTTGGTTGCGGAGGACGAGGCAGAATAACTTCCTCCACAATTCAAAATGGGCCTCACAACCTAGGAATAGCTCGCAAAGAGCGACGTAACCCGCGATGTGCAGAATGGAGGCAAGACTGAAGTTGTGCAGTTGAAGGCCATAATACTCCAGAAGCCCTCGGAGGAACGGATGGATTGGAAATCCGGCGCCTCTTAGCAAGTAGGGAACGAAGCACACTCGTTCCCCCTGGATGGATTGCGGAAATTCTCAGCCTGAGCCCCGCCGTTGAAGGAAGTCAGTGCTGCTCGAACAGGGACTAGATCCGCGGGGAGGGGGGGAGAGAAATCCCTGTGTTTGTAGCTTCACCAGCTGACCGTGGGATATGAAACATCTCTCCCAATCGTCATTTTCTGGGCCGTGGGACGGGAGGAAGAGCTGGGAGCGCTGGCCATGTTAGATTGGTTTTTCCTAACAAGCTCTGAGGATTTTTCGCGTGATGCGGAACGGATCTGAGATCCAATTCCTTTAAATAGACGCTTTTCTTACATGGTCGGGGTGTTATATGCGAAAAATACCCTGACCTCTCGCATTCACTCGACACATGGAAGCTGAAGCTATGGACGCACAGAAGCCGATGGGAACGACATTTAATGGGAGGCCGAATACAGCCCTCTGAAGTCATCGGAGGAGGAACCCGCCTTGCAATGCCGAAGACAATCTGCGCGCCGGACACATCGTCATTGAAATCCTGGTTCGGGGTCCTCGAGCGTCCGTCCTGTTGGACATGGGACGGACTGATGTGCTGTGAAGATACAAGACCGAAGACTCTCACCCGTGTCTGGATGGGACTCTCCTTTGCATGGAAAGCAAGCTTGGCGCTCGGATATGAAGATTCCTTTCTCTGTAACCCTAGTCCCCTCCGGTGTCTATATCAACCATAGGGCTTAGTCCGTGGAGGCAAGAATCATAATCATAGTCATACAGGTTAGACTTCTAGGGTCTTAGCCATTACGATCTCGAGGTAGATCAACTCTTGTAATGCTCATATTCATCAAGATCAATCAAGCAGGAAGTAGGGTATTACCTCCGTAGAGAGGGCCCGAACCTGGGTAAACCTCGTGTCCCCCGTCTCCTGTACCATCGACCTTAGATGCATAGTTCGGGACCCCCTACCCGAGATCCGCAGGTTTTGACACCGACACTCGCCTCCCTCTCCCCTAGTACCACTCCATCTCCATCTCCGTCCTGCCGGAGATCCTGAGGTCACTCTTCATCATCTCACTATGCCCCCGCGTACCCTCGCCTCGCTCGCCTCCCTGAGTACCACTATTCCCTCACTAGCCACTCCAACACCGAAAGCCTTCTCCCCGTAAATCAAGCCCCCAAAACCCCACCTTCCAAACTCCACCATGGACTAACGCAAACCGCGCAGAATCCATATGAGGCACGATTGGAGCAATCTCCCCAGTGAGATCCTCGACCTCTGTTGTTCATGTATGGATATGTTGAGCGCCCTGCGGCTAGCTGCATGCTCGAGGGGCATGCACACGACCATCGTCGAAGCGAGTCCTAAGCTTTTTAAGACACCCTACTTGATGCTATATGGTCTTGCGAGATTTGCTCACCATGATACGGAGGCGTACATGATGCCCCTCGACATCAATCCGACCTTCATTAGACGAAACTTCTTTGCAGGTATGTAGTGGGTCGCCGTACATCATTTCCCTCGACTTCGATCCGATCACCATCGCCCGAAACTTCTTGCAGGTATGTACTGGGTCGGCATGAACTCCCACTGGATGGCTGCCGTCAGAGAAGACGGGGAAAGTTGGTGCTCATGAACTTCCAGACCTCCCATGAGATTATCCTTCCTCCGTTGGATGATATAGAGTTTTACCTTCGCGGTCCAAGTCATCTAGATTACATCGTTAGTTGGACGCACCTTGTTTTGCAGAAGATTATAATCTGCCAAGTGCCCACAGTACATGTGGATTACGCAGACTTCAAGCTAATTATGTTGTTCGACAAGGGACTCGCCTATCTTTCCGCCGGTGCCTTCTTTAGCTAGAGATAGCTCAGCTCACAGTGGATCATCGCCGAAGCTGATACACACTTCTGTGATGCTATTGAACACAATGACATCATCTACGCGATTGACAAAGCAGATGGCACCACGTATTGCTAGGACGGCGCGTGTAAGTTGTTTCCGTCTGATGTTAATGATGACGCCATGACATTGTTTGAACTTTTTGTGATGATTGACATATCCTTGTTTGAGCAGAATTTGAGTAGAACTATGGCAATGTATTAGAGACGCCATAAATTAGCTATATTTGGAATTAGTTAATTCATGCAATTGTGACCATGTCATTAGAGCCAATTTGTACCCCTGAATAATCAAACTGTTAGGAAGATATTGATATTCTCCTTATTTTATAGTAATCTATATACTACTAAATATGAGTGTGTATCAATGGCCATGTTAGTTTCCTCATTTTCATGATGTAGAAACTTGCATCACACTTTTGATTTCATCTAACCATACATTAGGGAAGTAAATGTGCATATGTAGAACTCTATATTTTGAAGTAGTGAAATCCTATAATGTCCTATAATGCTTACCATGTGTACATACCTATGTTCGCCCTTCAGCAATCAATAGCTAGAATAATATGCTTACAAAAATTTTGCCCACAGAACATGAGTATATAACAATGCATGGTCTGTTAGTTTCCTTGAAGAATTTGTTTGTGAGGATAGAACATGATTACATAACATGCATGACATGTTAGTTTCCTGTGAAGAATCGATCGTGAGATAACATGAGTATAACCATGCATGGCACTTCTGTATTTTCGAACCCAGTATACATTTCCCTGTATTTTCCTCCCATTTCCAACAGGGACATATCAATGATGTTTCTTGCATTATCCTACTCATACTCTGAACAATGTTGATCTTACATTAACAATGCATGTCCTTTTTTATATGATGTGGTGTCCCTACAGTTACTGCCCTTTGTAATCACACCACCTTTGCTAACAACAGGGAAACTCAACTGGTCCTCGCTCGATAAGAGGACGGCAAAAGACTGATGATCATTCGGACACATGAGCCGAAAAAGTTATATTGCAAAAACCACACTATATGCAAGCACCGTGAAATACGTGAGTATTCGGACAGTGGTTGTTACGTCTATGAGCAAGATACAAGCTTGTTGGGGCCTGCAGGATTTTTGAGTTGGAGGCGGGTAAACAGCCTTGGTTCATACTCTCTGTTTCTCGGACTCAATTATCCGATTAACCAGGAGATCACCGTTGGCAAGGACCTTGATGTTAGAGAGGCTCTGTTTGCTATGGAAAACTGTGTCTACATGGCGAGCCCTAGGAGTTCGGGAGCAAATTCCCCTGATTGTCAACGATACAGCCTGCAGCCAAAAGAAGGTGAGAATGATAAAGGCATCTGGATTAACTTTGATCCTTGGATGTGTTGAGTCCGACAAGCAGTGATGTTGTTAAAGCCTTCAGGTTGATAGGTAATTGGGATATTGCGTCGAAAGGGTGGAGTACTGGTGTCTCTGGATCACTAGTGGCTGAACCGGGGCTGCAAATTATGATGGTGTTGGATAATCCCTCTTCGAATGACTTGTTGTCTTTGCTGCTTGTTCTGGATGGGTAGTTCTCTCTTTTGTTATGCATATTCCTTGTCATTTGGTCATCCTCGTCTATGCCGCTCTTACTATGTAATAGTTGCCTCTATTTAGAATGTCATTCTCGTCTGGATCACGAGAGTCTGAGCTGCAGATGGGTGCGTTTTGGTGGTGTAGCAAGACTTCTTACGAACGATCGGGTCTTGCTGTTTATGTCAGTAGTAGTCACTAGCCAGTGTTTGAATGTTGTATATATCGTTGTTTCAATCTGTTTATTGTCTCGAACTGCTGGTGGGCTAAATGTGGGCATCACCATTCTCCAGTGTTTAGAGTATATCTCCTCTTTACAAGTTATAATTTGAGCTCAGTGTCTTTTCGATGATGTACACTTGTTTGGGCCAGTGAGGTGTCGTTCAATATGGGCCAAGTAGTAACGCAATGCCAAAAGAAGGTGTTTGTGCATGTCGAAGAAGTGGTCAATCCATAAATCAAAGTCCTGCCGCCGTCGCTGGTGCCCGGGTCCGTCGACGGCGTCCATTACAGGAGTCAACGTCATACTTTCCCCGTGTTGCTCGGAATGATGGATGGCACAGGGCCTACTCCATCGCGTGGCCGAGGCCACAGCTTCTTTGGGAGAAGAGGCAGGGCTGGCTGCCTGGATGTGCTCTAATTTGAGGTAACAACTGAATCTTGTCAGATGGCCTGTTCTATTTTTTTACCTGAACTTTTTTTAGAAAGGGTTGTACATCGACTTAATATTCTAGCAGAACTTATATATTGTGTTTTCTGTCTGTTTTCTTTGCACAACATTCAAGATATTTCCCCGTCAATGATAAAGATGATGAACCGTTATGTACGAGTTCGTTGGTTTCAACATAGCCCTACCCGTAGCGATCCACTGCTTCCACCCTGATTGTGCCACCTGCGTGAAATTTTTGTATGCAAGTTCAGTGTGCTATGATGTTCTATATGACTGTGTTAACTATATAACTTTTTACTGAGCATCATCAATGCATATGGCTGAAAGATGTATTTACGAGCATCGACCGATGGGTATCTCTCTCTCTCTCACACACACACACACACACACATGCACACACGCACACACGCACAAGTGGGACTCGTTGAATTATTTTTTCGCTCGTGATAGCTTTTAATTAGGTTCCACTGTACTCTAACTTTTTTCTAAAGTTATTAATTGAGCTCAGTGACTTCAAAAGGTTGTATAGAAGCCTTGTTTGGGCCTTTCGTCGTCGCTGAATGTGGGCTGAGTAGCCATGTAAGGTTGTACTGTACTACACGGGCCTTTTTTTCAACATCAGCAATGCAACTGGGCCGACAGTTGTACACAATCCGGGTCAACTTGTTATTCTCCGCCCCGTTGGGCTGCAAATCTTTCCTAGGAGGGATGCATTAGGCTTATCAAGAAAATGGGCTTTAACAAATAACAAATGGGATGTAATTATAAAAACTGGGCAGTAACTATAAAAAATGCACCAAACACGTAATTAGTTTATAAAATATAACTTTTCGATTTTGAAATTTTAATTTCATTAATTGTTGCGCTCGCAATGTTTCGTTGGATTTTTACGTAATACAAATTTATATTGAAATTGTATTTAATCTGACTAGAAATTTCGGGACAAAAATATTTCGGATCCTATCAAAATGTGGGAAATTTTATTGAATTCTATTTTGAATGGTTGGTTGAAATTATTAATCGTTGTCCTAGCTAGAAAATGGGTTGTACTTTTAACAAACTGTAAATGGGCTGTAGTAAATTCCATTAGAATTCAAAAATGGGCTGTGCATTCTTACAAATCGCAAATGGGCTATAAGTTCTCTGGCACACACTTGTGGGCCTACTAAGTTGATGCGTATGCATGGCTTTGTCAACTTATAGTCAACACACGGTTCTAGCAGCAGTGTCTGTTGGATGTCCATCCAACGGATGTCGTGCTTCTTCTTCAATCTCGGATATTCTAGCTTCAGCCGCCCAAAAAATGATTCCTCCCCCTGACATCTGGGGTGCACCATCGGAGGCTGACCTGTGGGCCTATTAAGTTTACGCGTACCAAGGGCTTTGTCAACTTAGTCAATATAAACGATTCTATCTGCAGTGACCGTACGATGTCCATCCAACGGCCGTTGTGATTCTTCAACCTCTGGTCTTCTTGCTCCAGCCGCCCAAAGCAGCGCCGGTCGTGCCGCCTGCTCCTACCTCCCGTGGCTGGCTGTGCTGCCGCGGAGGCCTCACCTTCCCCTACCACTCCCACCGCTGGCCAGGCCCTGCGGCGACGGCATCCTCACACCGCAGCCGAACTAGTGAACCCTCGTACTCCTCTCCGCATACGCATCCACTATCGCATCTTTCCCAGCTCCGCGTCATCCCCTTCCTAGGCCTCGCCGTCGTCCACCGTCTTGGTGCTCTTTGCGCGGCATGGTCAATATGGTCAACGACCGACTTCCATCGGAAGAGTACTGTATGTGGAGAGGCTGACAGCTGGGTCCATGGTCGCAGCAAGGAAGTGCCTCCTTATTACGCAGAAAATAATTATTCCTCCACCTGACAGCAGGGACCCACCGGACGGGCCGCCGTATTTCGCGAAAAAAACATTTCCACCCTGACTGCTGGGACCCACCAGCTACATCTTCGCAGCAAGGAAGTGCGTCCATATTACGGGCAAAAGAAATGATTTGCCTCCTGACTGCTGGGACCCACCAGCTACATCTTCGCATGCAAGAAAGTGCGTCCATATTACGGGAAAAAAACGATTCGCCCCTTGACTGCTGGGACCCACCAGCTACATCTTCGCACGCAAGGAAGTGCCTGACAGTCGAGACCCACCCGGTCAAAGCGTGCGTAGCGTTATCATTCTTGTCGCGAACATGTACGTACATATTGGTCGATCGGTCTGTCTGCAGGCTGCAGCGATGAACCGTGGCCGTGTAAGGAAGGGCACTTGTGGTAGTAGAGGCTCGCACGTGTGGCAGTAGAGCCGCGCACATAGCATGTACACGTACATACATCGGCCAGGGTACAATAAAGTAAATACGGCCACATACGTACATACAGGCGGGGTCTCGAACGCCTATTCGTGCATACGTACGGCTAGGGCTCGTGTACATAGCTGTGGCTGGGTCAGAATGGAGAAACTGCGTCGTCATCGTGTTCATGGGTAGGCAATGGAATGCGTCATGTTCATCGGGAGGCAACCAGCTTGGACGGAACATGCGATGGAAACAAGGCCTGGCGTACCGCAGAACGGAGGAAACGGCCTTGTGTTCGACCGGCCACGGTGGAAACGGGATCCTATTCATCAGAAGGGGTCTGGCTTACCGCAAAACGGAGGAAACGGACCTCCTACGGTCGAAACGGGGTCATGTTGATCGGGAGGGGTGTGGCGTGCCGCAAAACGGAGGAAACGGACTTGTGTTGGAGCGCTATGGTCGAAACGGGGGTCCTGTTCATCGGGAGGGGTGTGGCGTACCGCAAAACGGGACTCCACGGTGTACTGTTAATCTCCACCGTCGACCTCCTCCAGCCTCCACGGGCTACTGTTCATCCACCGTCAACCTCCTCCACCCTCCACCTGCGACTGTTCATCCACGGGCTCCTGTACATCCAGCCTCCACCGCGCGCTCCTCCACCGGCTACTGTTCAACAAGCCCTCTCCAAGGGGGTCCTGTTCAACCACACCTCCACGGGCTACTGTTCATCCAGCCCTCCACCGGCTACTGTTCAACCAGCCCTCCACCGGCTACTATTCAACCAGCCCTCCACGGGGTCCTATTCATCCAGCCCTCCACAGCGTCCTGTTCATCCACCGACTCTATCGATCGAGGTACTGTTCATCCAGCGGTAACGGCCTCTACTACCACGGGTTCCTATTCATCCAACCCCCACCGGGAACTGTTCATCCAAACCCCCAACAATGCTCACTGTTCATCCAGAGGCAGCATCGACCGCTTGATTACCAGCGAGAGCGAAGAATCGCTCGATCGGGTTCGATTAACGACCATCGATCGATCGCTCGGGTTCGAACGATAGCTCGCTGCGGCAATCGCCGGGTTCGATTAGAGCCCAACGCCTTGCTCGGGTTGATTAAGCGCAACGCCGCACACACGCAGCAGACGACGAGAGAAAAAGCGCCGCCGCCCCGACCACCCACCGTAACCGGGAACTCCCTGATATTTTCCTCGCCCTCGCTTCTACCACAGTTTTTTCCGTCATGGACGGCCCAAAGAATGTCATGCAGCTGCGTCTCCGGCCCGCCGAGGACGAAAATCCCACTTTCTGTCATGATTTTTTATCATAGAAGTAGGGCCCCACCACATCTATGATGATACCGGGTTTTGTCACAATTATTGTCATAGAAGTGTCATAAGTATGACAGAAAAAATTTCGTTCGGCCCAAAATGTCACAGATGTGTCTTTTTTTGTAGTGTGATGAATATGATGATGAGCAAGTTCAATTGCCTTGTTGTGATGCTATGCTCCATAGGATATCATGTGAAAATTCTATTGGTCACGTCATGTTTGACGATCCTTTGAACTTGTCATATGCTATGAGTGAGGTCTTCCATATTGCATCATTACAATCTCAACATAGTAACTATTCATGCCCCATTAAAATAAATCCCCTTTGCACTTATGGCATAGATGACGAGATGATGGTCATTGGCTTTTGTGTTTCATGTGATGATATTGCCATGGTCCCTTTACATGATTTGCGCAATGCATCTACTATACCATGCTATTATCACATAGAACCAAATATGCTCTCTTCCTGATGTTGTCAATATTCACCATGTGATGTTTCCACTAATACTCATGAGGAGACCCCCATAGTTTCCTCATACATATTAGGAGATTTTGATGCATTCCATACTTTCCATGATTCCCATAATTGCGTGCACCATATGCATTCCATGAATAACAATGCTCTACATATTTCTCGCGATGCATTACACAATTTGAGTCTCCATTATGCTATACATAATAACAAACCTATCATGATGGATGACATGTTTCTATATCACGCATCTCATTTATTTGAGCATTGGCTATTTTGTGCTAGCCAACACATGCATGTATGCATTATAATGGATGATGTGTATATATACCATGCACACACAATTTTTCCTTTGCCTTTGTTTTGTGTAGTTTCTCAGATATACTTGTCAACCTCTCAATCCCAAGAGTTGACGAAACGAGCTCTTGAGAGCAACGACAATTTGGGATTCCGTGGATTGTCCTTACCACCATTCTCTTGGCGCACAGACTACGCGCATCTCTTTTACTTGGCTCTCATACGGTTGTGGGCTATATATATATATATATATATATATATATATATATATATATATATATATATATATATATATATATATATATCACTTGTTACTTTATGCCCATTGTATCATGTTCACTTCGAATGTTATCCCTTTTTCCATGCCTTTACCATGCAATTGTGACCCTTGCTTGCACTTACATATGATTCACCATGATACTACTTCTATGTGTATTTGCATGCTTGGTGGAGATCCTAGTAGCTACTGCCATGATTTCTTTGTGCCCCATGCTACTGATGTTTGCTGTGTTGGGAGAGTCGTGATGTCCCATTGCTATTTACATATTGCCTCTCGCCAATACATTGATGATATTTTTCTCATATCTTGCTTTCATGCTTGTGATATGTCATGTGCATTATTCATGCCCACTATTTGCACACATGACATGCTTGCCATGATTCCTCCTAGTACGTTGCATCTTCACACTACTAGCTTGCTTGACTTGATAACTATGATTGCTTGCTTTCTCGCATCACCCATGTTCCATTCTTACTCGCTTTCTTGGGTTGATGACATATATGTTCATGCATCTCACTTGATTTGTCTTAATCATTGCCTCTTGTCTCCATAAGTTGCACCATTCATATCCACTCGTTGTGCGTGCACTGATACTATGCTTATTGATCATGGAGACTTGGACATCTTACTTGTGATGCATACTTTCTTGATTGAGCCTATTGTCTTTGGTTGTAGTTGCATCATATGCTTTCATACCATACCACACCTTGTCCTTTCTTATGATAAGAATGATGAAAACACTTGTTTGGTATCTCACCACTCGAATGATAGGTGTTGCATTTGCACTAACCTCTTTTGTTTTTACAAGTGTTTGTCATTGTCGGCGTTCTGGGAACGGGGGTCCCCAGACTTGCCTGCCTGCGGCCTGCGGCGTGGCTCAAAGAGGGGCCCATCACGGCCCATCTTCATCAACACAAGCTCAAAACCCTCGCGAGGGGCCAAGCCTCATGAGGCGGACGACAGGAGCTTCCTCGCACGGCCTCATCAGGTGGCTCATGAGGTGGCGGAGAGATCAAGGCGGGGTACCTCACGAGGTGCCCATGGCGCAAGCCATGACGACCAAGGGCGCCAAGGGCGCCAGCCAGCAGATGTCCTCCTTTCCTCTTTGGTGCAAAGGAGCAAGCGAGCGAGAGCATCAAGCAAAGGCGTCCATTTTGGTGCAACAAGACCAAGACCAGTCCAATGGCAGGAAGGAAGTCATTGTGGAGCCCAAGCCGGCGTCACCGCCAGAGCCTTTGACAGGCGAGGACCAACTTTAGTCAGGATAAGTGTACCAGATGTTCCCCTTCAAAATGGCCAATTGTTGGCGCCCTTCCCGCTCAATATTTGGGAAGAGGCCCGGGGCCTCTGCCTATATAAGTAGAGCTAGCCACCATAGTAGGGGAGAGATCTGGAATCAGCAGAGAGATAGAGAGAAGCGACTGAACTCCCCCAAGCCGTTCATCGCACCAGCTAAGAACAGACCCTCAAGAGGCTGTTCTTCTTTGTATTGTTCATCACCATCATCCCAAGAGGCAATACACCACACCACAAACTAGAGTAGGGTATTACACCACAATGGTGGCCCGAACTAGTATAAACCCTGTGTCTCTTGTGCTCTTCCTTTCAGAATTTAGATCCTACCGAGGCGGCGGGGTGCAGGTAGGTAGAGGGCGAGTTTCCGCGCGCACCCCAGTGTTCAAACCTCAAGGGTCTGCTGGAACCCGAAATCCGACATTTGCGCGCCGGTAGGTGCGCGGGATCCACCTCCTGCCACGCCGTGTCCCGTCGCATCGTCCTCATCATGACTGGCGACCAGGTGGGCAACCCCGGTCCCTGGGCAGCTTGGCCCGCCCACGCAGAGCCGCTAGCCTCGGGCGACCCCATGCCCCAGGCAGCTCGCGGTCCGCAGGGCGCTGCAGGCCGCGGGCAACGCGGATAGGCTTCGACAACTCTCACGCCGCGGCAGGTGCGGTCGGCAGCGAGGGCCTCCAACCACGCCGCGGCCGCGATGTCGTACACCGCACGGGGCGAGCGAACTCGAGGCGCGCCACGGTGGCTCGGAGCTCTGCGGTGCGAGTGTTCTTGGAAGGCGGCCGCGATGTAATCGCTAAAGCGGGTGGAAGAGCTCCTGGGCTTTGCGCCTCGGGGCTCATCCTTCGCACACCAGCTCCCACCTCCGGTCCAGGCGGCCTGCTGGGCTCCACACGTGGCGCGGGCCCAAGGCTACTCAATGCCCGCTGGTTATCAAGACCGGCAGCGGCGAATCGCCTCCCTCCCGGCCAGCGAAGAAGGACTCGTCGTCACCCACGGCCCCAGTGGGCCGCCGCGCTACCACCCCCAGGTGGGCGCTCCAAGCAGAACCGCATGGCACGCGGAGCACTATGGCGTGGCCTTCGGGATGACGGCCCCAGAAGAATACGTGCCCCACATGATGGACCAAGGGCACCAGCACGAAGGAGAACAAGGCTCGCTCCTCAGCCTAGGCTGGGGGGACGAGGCGACAGAAGCTGAGCTCTTCCAAGAGCCCCGTGAAGGCCCTACCAGCCACGCTGGAAGTGACGATTATAAGGTACCACTAATTCCTCAGGAGCAGGCATACGTTAATCATGAATCGGAGGAGGTGCAGGTCGCCACAGCAAGCGGCTGCCCCGCTCCCCCATTCTCCTACCCCTCGGGAGGAGGGCGTCGTGGGCTGCAGGGCAGGGGCTAAGATCCGGCATCACCACCGCAGCATTCGGAGCAAGGCGTTCTCAGGAGGTAGGCCCTCCGCTGGGGAGGTGCCTCAGGGCCTGCCCCTGGCGGAGGACCCGTGGTCGTCGGGGGAACCGTTGGCGAACGCTCTACCCCATCGGCGGCGTCCTGGTTTTCGGTCGTCGTCGATGGCACTAGAGTGCGGCGCAAGGCGGGGCCCTCGTCTGGCGATATGAAGCAAGGCCGGTACCTGTGAAGAAGGCCCAGTTCCTGTGAAGCTCGCCGCCCCGTGACACTCTCACGTAATAATGAATGGGGTTGTACACGCCCCGGAGTCTCAAGGGTGCCGGCCTCAGGCCCTGGGGCTCCCTCCCACGCCCAGTGGCAGCACTTAGCTCCGCGCTGGTGAGAAGACGTCCAAGACTAGACAAGTGGCTGGACGCGGCCTTTCTTTTGGTTTGCTTTCATTGCTTTTCCCTTCGGTTGTCACTTTCCCCCGCTGGATTTAAGTTGGATTCGAATTCGAGATTTGCGTGTGTTTGGGGAAGGGGGTGTTTAGTCTCGTTCGAGCAATCTCTAGCGTTCGATTATCGCTTTGCCTCAACTTCCTCCCCTCGTGAGCCCCTCGCGAGCCGGGTTAGGCCTAGCTTGCGTGCAGCCCAGACTGCCGCCGCCGCATCCTCTCAGGAGGCTTTTACTGCAGATCCTATGGGTTCAATTGGGAGACGCTCGAAATGCCACAGCCCTCCGCTGGCTATCTCGGGGCCCGCGCGGGACAAAGGAAAACTAGCCAGCCACTAGGCATAGGCGTACGGGTGGTATAGCATCTACTAATACGCATAACACAAGTTTTACATGAGGGGCTCCCCCTCCCAAAATGCTCTCACGACCGTCAGGGCAAAATCTGAGTTCTATTCGTGCAGGAAACAGGAACGGTGCACAGTCAGTCGGATAAATCCCTCAATGCATCCTCAGGGGCACCTCATGAATTGTCGCTGGCGTCGCTGGCCTCGCCGTTGCTCTCTGCGTCGTCAGCAGCGGCGTCAGGACCGTCCACCACGCCGCCTTCATCAGCAGCCACGATCATGCCATCGTTGTCTGAAGCAAAGGCCCTGACAAGGGCGTCCACGTTGTCCTCCACCCAGTGCGCCAGGTCGTCCCGGACGGCCTGGGGTACCGGGGCGATGGCTGCGTCGAAGTCAAACTGAGGGTCCATATTCTGGAGATGGCTGAAGACGCGAGAAAAGACGCGCCCGAGCAGGGCGTGGCTTCTCTCCTCCACCAACTTGTCGGCTCTGACCGACCGCTCCTCCAGCCAAGTCACCACATCGGTGAAGAACTGAAGGTTGCCGGCGTAGTTAATTGCGTGCGGCTAGCCAACAGTCACCTCGCAGATGTTTCCCAAGGCTGTGTTGGCTCTCTCCCGGAGCGTGGTGAGCACGGGGCCGTGCTCATGCTCCAGGACCCGCCGCTGGCGCATCTCGTCCGCATTCTGTCGCGCAACGGCCTCAACCTCATCCACATGTTGGCGAAGAAGAAGCACCTCGGCACGGGAGGTAGTTAACTCCACCTGCGCCACCTCAAGGGCGGCCCGAAAAGCATCGGCCCGCCGCGTCGCTTCCTCCTGCTTGGCCCTCAAGGCAGCGGTCCTACCTTCGGCCTCAGCCCGGATCAACCCAGCCTTTTCCTCGAACTCGGCCGAGGTTCAAGCGCTGTCGCCACCCGACGCCCGACCTCCTCCAGACGCGGGCCTCCCACGCAGCGACATCATCCTCCGCCCTCGTCACCAAGCGCTCCCTTGTTTCAGGCGTTCAGATTGCAGGCGCTGGCCTTCGGCTTCAGCGTCGGCGCCTCCTCCCGCTTCGAGCTCTGCTGGTCGCTGATGCCACCTCATCGACGCAAGGGCCGACTCGCGCAGCTCCACCTGCTCCTCCAGTGAGCGGCAACGGGCCAGGAGTTCTCGCGCCCGCTCCTCCGCGGCCTCTCGCCGCCGGTCAGCTTCCCGAGCCTCTTCAACGGCCCGAGAACGAACCTCCCGAGAGGCCGCCAGCGACGCCTTGGCCTCCTCATCGTCAAGATCACTATGGTGGCGCGCATGGGCGACAGCCGCCTTCAGCTCGTGCATCTCCGCGGCCAGGCGCAGGCCCTCGGCCTCGACGCGCGCGTCTTCATCGGCGAGCTCTTCACCGAGTAGGCTCACCGCATCAGCCGCCCTCCGAAGAAACCCTTGGCGAAGTGCGCGACGCTCCCGGGCGTGCTCAAGTACGTCTTCCACACCATCATCCGCCCCAGGCGAGCGCCGAGGCCACAAATCAGCACTCCCCTCCCGGGCGGGGCTGGGGATGGCGCTCGCCACGGCCGGGCACGCCTCGCCAGGAGCCCGGCTAGGAGCCAGCCCATCCCCCAAAGAAGAGCGCAGGGAATGCCTCAGCCAATCACGGTCGACGACCAGACGGGAAGCCCACGGCAGGCCAGCTATGCCTCGAGAGGGCTCGCGAAGGAGGATCGCGAGGCGCGCGGGGATGCGATGCGCCTCAGGATGGCTTGTCTCTCCGGCCGAACTCACCACAAGGGCCCTGCTGCTCGGAGTGCTCGAAGACGGTGGAGAGGGCGGAGCCAAGGGGGATGGCTCCTCAGACATCTCCGTGAGCTCGGCAGAAGGGCCTGGAGCAAGGATCGATAAAACAATGTAAGAATCAGGAGGCGAAAAGGGAAAGCTTACTCATCGGTGGCGGCACTTCTGTGCTTCAACAGGCGACAAGGGTAATCGTCGCCCAGGGCTTCCCTTCTCTTCCGAAGAGCCTTAAAGTCCATGCAGAATCGACCCAAGAGTTGAGACCAGGGGTCAACCTGCGACGAGGAAGGAGGGTCGAGACGACCGGCGTCAGGGGCGTCGTCCTGGTGCGCGCCGCCAGTCACCTCACCAAGAAGGGTAGCTGGGGCCCCAGGGGCCTCAGCCGCAGGCACCACGGGCAGCTGCTCGCCTCCCCCAACCACGATAGCCTGGGCCTCAGGAGCTGCTCCCTCAAGAGCGCCGCCTGGGACCGTCACCCCTGCGGAGGCCCCCTCGGCCTCCAGCGGCTCGTGCCTCCCTGCACCGCCACTCAAGGAAGAGCCGCCACGGCCGACTGGAAGGGCAGTCACCACCACCGGGTTCTCGCGAGACCCCATGAGGCCAGCAGGGCGCAGCCCCCATTCGTCGAAACTGGGCATCTGCTTCACAAGGTCACCCCTGCTTGAGCAAAAGTACAGCATAGCACCCCCTTGCCGGACGCTGCCAGGGTTGGGATCCCCAGTCAAGACCAAAAGCACCTTTCTCAGCGCTTCAGACATCAAGTCCTCCTCCTGGAGCCTCATGCGGTCTTCACGCCCACTGAAGGCCCACATCCGGCGGGAATGGCGATGGAGAGGGGCAATGCGGCACAACAGGAACTCCTTCACCACCTTGGGCGCCGTCACCTCGAGCGCCCTCAGGAACGCGAAGCGAAGCCAGACGAAGGCGAGCCGGGGGCTCGTGAGCGTCTCCTGGTCCCAGCCTGAATTGGGGACAGCGGGTGATGTTGGCTACGACAGCAGGGGCTGGGCACCCCCACGTCCACGACAGACCACCGCCATGGAACCAAAGGGCGGAGGAAGGGTGAAGTCAATACCTGAAGCCGCTGTTTCAGATGCAGCAATGAAGCTCACACACCCCGAACACTGGGTGGGGTCAACAAGGCGCAGAGAGAAGAAGTGGCGCAGCAAGGCAACTGAGGGAAGGATGCCCATCATCGCCTCGGAAACATAGGCAAAGACCGCAAGAAGAGTGATGGATTCCGGACCCAAGTGCATCATATGGATCTGATAGTGGGAGAGCACAACATTGAAGAAATCCGAGAAGGGGGGAACCAGCCCCGCCCACAAGGCGTCGGCAAAATACTGGACCTCAGTGATTATCCTGTCGATGGTGAAGTGGGACGCGGGCCAGGCCGTCGCCGCCCGCATTCGTTGAAGATGGTGGCCAAGGCCGAGCTGACCTTGCCAGGGCCCTCTCGATTGAGTATGATTGACCGATCGACGGCAGGGGCCACCGACGACGGCGAGCGAGGCGGAGGCATGGGTTTCTTCCCTCTTCCCTTTTTCGTCGGAGCCATGGCAACGGAAGGGGGGGAGGAAGGTTCGAGATTGGATTGGGAGCAGAAGCTGGAGTTCGAGAGGAGGAAGAGTGGGGGGACGGTCGAGCAGCGAAAAGGGAGCGGTCTTGCGACTTACGAGTCCGCCTAGCACGGCACAAAATAAGGAGGCGTGGGAAAAAGGCCGCCCACGCCCAATCAACCACCACGCTGGCGCCCAAGGTCAAGAGCTGTTAGGGCTCAAGGCGCGCCAGACTTGCCCCTTAGCCTCTCTGCTCGCCAAGTCCGGCGCGCTTTGGGCCCGGTGGCTACTGTCGGCGCTCTGGGAACGGGGTCCCAGACTTGCTCGCTGCGGCTGCGGCGTGGCTCAAAGAGGGCCCATCACGCCCATCTTCATCAACACAATCTCAAGACCCTCGCGAGGGGCCAAGCCTCGTTGGGCGGACGACATGGAGCTTCCTCAGGCACGGCCTCATCAGGCTGGCTCGCGAGGTGGCGGAGAGATCAAGGCGGGGTACCTCACGAGGTTCCCATGACGCAAGCCATGACGACCAAGGGCGCCAGGCGGGCGCCAGCCCACGCAGTGTCCTCCTTTCGTCTTTGGTGCAAAGGGAGCAAGTGCAGGCGAGAGCATCAAGCAAAGGCGTCCATTTCGGTGCAACAAGACCAAGACCAGTCCAACGGCAGGAAGGAAGTCATTGTGCAGACCAAGCCGGCGTCACCGCCAGAGCCTTTGACAGGCGAGGACCAACTTTAGTCAGGATAAGTGTACCAGATGTTCCCCTTCAAAATGGACAATTGTTGGCGCCCTTCCCGCTCAATATTTGGGAAGAGGCCCGGGGCCTCTGCCTATATAAGTAGAGCTAGCCACCATAGTAGGGGAGAGATCTGGAATCAGCAGAGAGATAGAGAGAAGCGACTGAACTCCCCCTAGCAGTTCATCGCACCAGCTAAGAACAGACCCTCGCGAGTCTGTTCTTCTTTGTATTGTTCATCACCATCAGCCCAAGAGGCAATCCACCACACCACAAACTAGAGTAGGGTATTACACCACAATGGTGGCCCGAACTAGTATAAACCCTGTGTCTCTTGTGTTGTTCCTTTCGGAGTTTAGATCCTAGTGAGGCGGTGGGGTGCAGGTATGTAGAGGGCGAGATTCCGCGCGCACCCCAGTGTTCGAACCTCAAGGGTCTGCCGGAACCCGAAATCCGACAGTCATGTTCTTTCATTTTGAGGAATTCACAAGGCGTCCATGATGTGCGACACCAACATTTTTGAGAAACTACTAAAGGTGAACTCCTTCCCTTTGAGCCATCCTCACATATGCATATTGGATGGGTCATTCTTTGATTGTTGTTTCCTTCTGCTTGTCTACATGATACACATATTGGAGGGAGGACCGACATTGGAGATATACCCCATGGACCTTCAAGTTGAGGAGTGCTCGACTTATTGGAAGCACCACCGGACCATCACTTCTACCACGACATCGAGCTATGGTACAACACCACCCATAAAAAATTTGCATCTTATGCATGGGTTGACTCACATTATGATTTCCTTGTTGCATCTTCTATTCCCATGTCATCCATGATATATGAGCTTGTGCATTTTCTTAGCAAATTTGTTGTGATCTTCCTTAATGGCATATTCATACATCGTGATCATATTGCAAACCATCAATTGCATGATAACATAATCATATTGAGCATCCATTGCCTTGTTCATGCTCTTGATAAATCATCCCATTATGACATCATTTTGCACAATGGTAGAATTTGTCACTTTGTGCACCATCCCAATTACAACATCTTTGTGTGCACAACAAATGGACTTGCTTTCATGAATGTTTTGCATATCATTCTATATCATCTTGATAAGCTTCATGCGCTTTGTCACGAACAATCTTATCAGGAAAAATCATGCTTATTTGATGGACACCTTATGTGCGCTAACCATTGTATTTCCGAGTGTCGTTTGTGTTTGATCTTTTTTCATGTATACCACTATGGAGACACCTTGGAGTACTTGGATTGCGCAATGTCTTCGACTCCGTCCAATTACATGTCCATCCACGACAACCGTTTCCATGGTGATGAAGATTACGATCCGAGGTCGGATCTTTCCCAAGGGGGGAGATGATGCGGAGCATCCTATGATCATCCCCATGTACACTTCGACTACTCCCCAAGCCCCAAGAGGACATACGATGAGACCTCGACCATACGCCATTAGAAAAAAGGTGAACTCGCTCCTCTTCGAACCGTCAGTTTCCACATGTGAGACATGGCTACTACCTCATGCATGGACCTTGCATATACTCAGGTACAACCAAGATGACCATGGAGGATCCAAGGACCAAGGCCAAGCATGGAAGAGGAGAAGGAAGAAGAAGATCAGTGCAAGACTGGACTTTCCCGGATCATCCGGATCCCAAGCCCGGATGATCCGGACCAAGCCCGGATGATCAGGACCCCCATGTCAGTGTTAAAACCGGCAGATCTTGGGTAGGGGGTCCCGAACTGTGCGTCAGAGGATCGAAGGTAATAGGAGACAAAGGGGACATGATGTTTACCCAGGT
The DNA here is from genome assembly GCA_021605205.1 of Aegilops longissima. Lineage (NCBI taxonomy): Eukaryota > Viridiplantae > Streptophyta > Magnoliopsida > Poales > Poaceae > Aegilops > Aegilops longissima. Next base: position 529,616,921 of record CM038681.1, on the reverse strand, counting down.
TCGGGCCCTCTTAATAAAGGTAAAATCCGACTTCCTGCTTGATTGACTTTGAGGAGTATAGGGGTTACAAGAGTTGATCTACCTTGAGATCGTAATGGCTAAACCCTAGCTGTCTAGCCTATGTGAATTATGATGATCTCAACGGGCTAAACCCTTCGGTTTATAAACACACCAGAGGGGTCTAGGGTTACATAGAGTCGATTTGTGAAGGAAGGAAATTACATATACGGACACCAAACTTGCCGTCCACGCACACGATAATCCTACCCGGACACGGGGGAAGGCCTTCCATCTTGAATCTTTACAGCCCATTAGTCCGGCCCATATAAAATAGCCCGGACAGCCGAGGACCCCTTAGTCCAGGACTCCCTCAGTTGCCCAACCCAGTGTTTATCTGACTCTCATAGGGATCACACTAATCTAGGTTTGATACCGCTCATTATCAGGCCATTAGCCCGTTCGACCTGACCATTTGTTTGAGGGTGGTATACGGAGGCATAGTCGAGCTTGATGCCCAAGTTAGCACATCAATTTTTCACCTCATCGGCTGTGAAATTAGAGCCGTTGTCAGTGATGATGTTGAGCGGGACACCATAACGGTGTACTACGCCGGATATAAAGTCAATCACTGGACCATCTTAAGCCGTTTTAACTAGTTTGGCCTCTATCCACTTAGTGAATTTGTCCACCATAACCAGCAAATATTTCCTCTTGTGGCGTCCCCCTTTAAGGGGTCCGACCATGTCGAGCCCCCAGATCGCAAAAGGCTAAGTGATGGGGATTGTTCTTAAGGCAGTGGACGACATGTGACTTTGATTGGCGAAAAGCTGACATCCCACGCAGCGTTGCACAAGGGCTTGTGCCTCTGCTCGGGCCGTTGGCCAAAAGAAACATGTACGGAAGGCCTTGCTTACGAGGGCCCGAGCTCCGGCGTGATGGCTAATACGTCTCCAACGTATCTATAATTTTTTATTGCTCCATGCTACTTTATCTACTGTTTTAGGCAATATTGGGCTTTATTATCCACTTTTATATTATTTTTGGGACTAACATATTAACCGGAGGCCCAGCCAAGATTTCCTGTTTTATGCCTATTTCAGTGTTTAAAAAAAAAGGAATATCAAACGGAGTCAAAACGGAACGAAATCAACTGGAGAAGTTATTTCTGGATGGAAAGCCACCGGATAGGCTTGGGCTCTAGGCAGAAGATACAGGAGCTGGCCACGAGGGTGGGGGGCACGCCCACCCCCCATGGCGCGCCCCCCTGCTCGTGGGCCCCCCGAAGCTCCACCGACGTACCCCCTACACCCATATATGCCTACGTATCGTAAAACTTCCAGAACAAAAGATAGATCGGGAGTTCCGCCGCCGCAAGCCTCTGTAGCCACCAAAAACCAATCGGGACCCTCTTCCGGCACCCTGCCGGAGGGGGGAACCCATTACCGGTGGCCATCTTCATCATCCCGGCGCCATCCATGACGAGGAGGGAGTAGTTCACCCTCGGGGCTGAGGGTATGTACCAGTAGCTATGTGTTTGATCTCTTTCTCTCGTGTTCTCTCTCGTGTTCCCTCCATGGCACAATCTTGATGTATCCCAAGCTTTTCTATTGTAGTTGGATCTTATGATGTTTCTCCCCCTCTACTCTCTTGTGATGAATTGAGTTTCCCCTTTTGAAATTATCTTATCGGATTGAGTCTTTTATGAGAACACTTGATGTATGTCTTGCCGTGTTTATCTGTGGTGACAATGGGATATCACGTGCCACTTGATGTATGTTTTGGTGACCAACTTGCGGGTTCCGCCCATGAACCTATGCATAGGGGTTGGCACACGTTTTCTTGACTCTCCGGTAGAAACTTGGGGCACTCTTTGAAGTACTCTGTGTTGGTTGGATGAATCTGAGATTGTGTGATGCATATCGTATAATCATGCCCACGGATACTTGAGGTGACAATGGAGTATCTAGGTGACATTAGGGTTTTGATTGATTTGTGTCTTAAGGTGTTATTCTAGTACGAACTCTTTTATAGATTGATCTGAATGAATAGCTTTGAGGTGGTTTCGTACCCTACCATAATCTCTTCGTTTGTTCTCCGCTATTAGTGGCTTTGGAGTGACTCTTTGTTGCATGTTGAGGGATTGTTATATGATCTATCTATGTTATTATTGTTGAGAGAACTTGCACTAGTGAAAGTATGAACCCTAGGCCTTGTTTCCCATCATTGCAATACCTTTTACACTCACTTTTACCACTTGTTACCTTGCTGTTTTTATATTTTTCAGTTTACAAATACCTTTATCTACTATCCATATTGCACTTGTATCACCATCTCTTCGCCGAACTAGTGCACCTATACAATTTACCATTGTATTGGGTGTGTTGGGGACACAAGAGACTCTTTGTTATTTGGTTGCAGGGTTGCTTGAGAGAGACCATCTTCATCCTACGCCTCCTACGGATTGATAAACCTTAGGTCATCCACTTGAGGGAAATTTGCTACTGTCCTACAAACTTGTGCACTTGCAGGCCCAACAACGTCTACAAGAAGAAGGTTATGTAGTAGACATCAAGCTTTTTTCCGGCGCCGCTGCCGGGGAGGTTAGTGCTTGAAGGTATATCTTTAGATCTTGCAATCGAATCTTTTTGTTTCTTGTTTTAGCACTAGTTTAGTTTATAAAATAAAATTACAAAAAAATGGAATTGAGTTTGTCTCATACGCTTCAACTTTTTAATATCTTTCGTGAAAATGATGGGAAGGAAAATTGTGCTCAAGTACTAGAAGAAGAATTACATAGAATGCTTGGAATACAATATGTGAATGATGAGCATGATTGCAATGTTATTAGTATGAATTCCTTCAATATCCATGATGCTAATGATATGCAAAGCCACAAGCTTGGAGAAGCTATGTTTCATGAAGATGATATTTTTTGTCCCCCAAGCTTTGATGAGCAAATTTACTATCATGAAAGCATGCCTCCTACCTATGATGATTATTGTGATGACACGTATGCTTTAAAGAATAATGATAACCATGAATATTGTCATCTTGATCTTAATTTTCAATCACATGATAGTTATTTCGTTGAGTTTGCTCCCACTATTATTCATGAGAAGAAATTTGCTTATGTGGAGAGCAGTAAATTTTCTATGCTTTTAGATCATGAAAAGAATGCTTTAGGTGCTGGTTATATTGTTGAATTCATTTATGATGCTACTGAAAATTATTATGAGGGAGGAACATATGCTTGTAGGAATTGCAATAATATCAAGTTTCCTCTCTATGTGCTTAAAGTTTTGAAGTTATGCTTGTTTAGCCTTCCTATGCTAGTTGATTATTGTTCCCGTAAGTTGTTTGCTCACAAAATCCCTGTGCATAGGAAGTGGGTTAGACTTAAATGTGCTAGTCATATTCTTCATGATGCTCTCTTTATGTTTCAATTCTTATCTTTTATGTGAGCATCATTGAAATCATCATGCCTAGCTAGGGGCGTTAAACAATAGCGTTTGTTGGGAGGCAACCCAATTTTATTTTAGTTTCTTGATTTTTGGTTCTGTTTAGGAATAAATAATCCATCTAGCCTCTGTGTATATGTGGTTTTATGTTTTAATTAGTGTTTGTGCCAAGTAGAACCTTTGGGAAGACTTGGGTGAAGTCTTTATGATCATGCTGTAAAAAAACAGAAACTTTAGCGCTCACGAGATTAGCTAGAACTTTTTACTGGAGAGTGCTATTTAGTTTATTATTTTTCCAGTTGATTACTAGACAAATTCCTCAGGTCCACCAATTTATTTTAGAATTTTTGGAGTTCTTCCAGAAGTTTTCGTTAGTTACAGATTACTACAGACTGTTCTGTTTTTGACAGATTCTGTTTTTCGTGTGTTGTTTGCTTATTTTGATGACTCTATGGCTAGTAAAATAATTTATAAACCATAGAGAAGTTGGAATACAGTAGGTTTAACACCAATATAAATAAATAATGAGTTCATTACAGTACCTTGAAGTGGTGTTTTGTTTTCTTTCGCTAACGGAGCTCATGAGTTTTCTGTTAAGTTTTGTGTTGTGAAGTTTTCAAGTTTTGGGTAAAGATTCGATGGACTATGGAATAAGGAGTGGCAAGAGCCTAAGCTTGGGATGCCCAAGGCACCCCAAGGTAATATTCAAGGATAACCAAGAGTTTAAGCTTGGGATGCCCGGATGGCATCCCTCTTTAAATCTTCGCTCATCGATAACTTTACTTGGAGCTATATTTTTATTCACCACATGATATGTGTTTTGCTTGGAGCGTCATTTTATTTTATTTAGCTTTGCTTTCTGTTTGAATAAAGTATCAAGATCTGAAATTCTTAAATTTTAGAGATTATTCACATAGTTGTATAATTATTCGACTACTCATTGATCTTCACTCATATCTTTCGGAGTAGTTTGTCATTTGCTCTAGTGCTTCACTTGTATCTTTTAGAGCATGGTGGTAGTTTTATTTTAAAGAAATAGATGAACTCTCATGCTTCACTTATATTATTTTGAGAGTATTAAATAGCATGGTAATTTGCTTAAATAATCCTAATATGCTAAGCATACAAGATTTGTAAGAATTCTTATGAGTGTGTTGAATACTAAGAAAAGTTTGATGCTTGATGATTGTTTTGAGATATGGAGGTAATAATATCAAAGCCGTGCTAGTTGAGTAGTTGTGAATTTGAGAAATGCTTGTGTTGAAGTTAGAAAGTCCCATAGCATGCACGTATGGTTAAAGTTGTGTAACAAATTTGAAACATGAAGTATACCTGGCTTGTGCATCCTTATGAGTGGCGGTCGGGGACGAGCGATGGTCTTTTCCTACCAATCTATCCCCCTAGGAGCATGCGCGTAGTACTTGATTTTTGATGACTTCTAAATTTTTGCAATAAGTATATGAGTTCTTTTGACTAATGTTGAGTCCATGGATTATACGCACTTTTACCTTTCCACCATTGCTAGCCTCTTCGGTACAGTGAATTGCCCTTTCTCACCTTGAGAGTTGGTGCAAACTTCGCCGGTGCGTCCAACCCCGTGATACGATACGCTCTATCACACATAAACCTCCCTATATCTTTCACAAAACAGCCACCATACCTAACTATTATGGCATTTCCATAGCCATTCCGAGACATATTGCCATGCAACTTTCCACCGTTCCGTCCATCATCATCATGACATACTTTACTTTTTTCATATTGCCATTGCATCATCATGTAGTTGACATTGCATTTGTGGCAAAGCCACCATGTATTATTTTTCATACATGTCACTCTTGATTCATTGCACCATCCCGGTACACTGCCGGAGGCATTCATATAGAGTCATATCTTGTTCTAGTTTCGAGTTGTAATTCTTATGTTGTAATCAATAGAAGTGTGATGATCATCATTATTAGAGCATTGCCCAATCAAAAAAAAGGGAGAAAGGCCAAAAAGAAAAAAAAAGGCCCAATGTCGGTGTCAAAACCGGCGGATCTCGGGTAGGGGGTCCCGAACTATGCGTCTAGGTGGATGGTAACATGAGACAAGGGACACGATGTTTTTACCCAGGTTCGGGCGCTCTCGATGGAGGTAAAACCCTACTCCTGCTTGATTAATATTGATGATATGGGTAGTATAAGAGTAGATCTACCACGAGATCAGAGAGGCTAAACCCTAGAAGCTAGCCTATGGTATGATTGTTGTTCGTCCTACGGACTAAAACCCTCCGGCTTATATAGACATCGGAGAGGGTTAGGGTTACACAGAGTCAGTTACAATGGAAGGAGATCTTGATATTCGTATCGCCAAGCTTGCCTTCCACGCCAAGGAAGGTCCCATCCGGACGCGGGATGAAGTCTTCAATCTTGTATCTTCATAGTCCAGGAGTCCGGCCAAAGGTCATAGTCCGCCCATCCGGACACCCCCTAATCCAGGACTCCCTTAGTAGCCCCTGAACAAGGCTTCAACGAGTCTGGCGCGCAGTTTGTCTTCGGCATTGCAAGGCGGGTTCCTCCTTCGAATACTTCATAGAAGATTTTGAACACAAGTATAGTGTCCGGCTCTGTAAAATAATTTCCACATACCACCGTAGAGAGAACAATATTCACACAAATCTAAACTGCTGACGTATTTCGCAGCACATCATCACACCACGGCCATGCCTTTATTCGAATCGTTTTTACTATCCCACCTCAGCGCGTTTAGCGAGGCGGTTTCCTTGGCACGTCTTGTCAAAGCAGAGATCGTGTCCCCCTATTCCGGGATTCTCATCAATACGGGCGTGGGTAACCCAATCGCGCTCGTTGGTACATCTCCTCTATCGAAGGCGAGTCCCAAACGGTCACGGGGGAGGGCTCTTGGTATTCAACCTTTTTATAAAGAGACCAAGGCTCTACTCCTTTCTTTCAATCTCAATCGAATCTGCCCCTCGCCTCGAGTTTCAACACCCAAAGCTCCAGATTTAGGCGCTTCGGACTTTCGATGATGTCCGGCTTCGACCTTCAAGGCCGGTGGATGCCTTCCTCCATTACGGAAGAAGATGTGCTAAAGCTGAGAGACGCCAGGTATTTAACCGGCGAAATCTCGCACGGGCTGCCTGCTCAAGGGCAGGTTACTCCCACTCCCAAGCCTGGTGAGAGCGTGGTGTTCGCGTCTCACTTCCTTCGGGGGTTAGGCTTCCCGACGGACCCCTTCGTGAGGGGGCTCGTGTTTTATTATGGGTTAGAATTTCACAACTTGGATCAGGAGTCCATCCTCCACATCTCATCGTTCATCGTCGTGTGTGAAGCCTTCCTCCGCATTACCCCTCACTTCGGATTGTGGCTCAAGACCTTCAAAGTAGAGCCGAAGATGATCAAGGGGCGGCAAGCGGAGTGCGGAGGGGCTGTTATAAGCAATAATGCTGACGCTCCCTGGCCCGAGGGCTCTTTTCAAGAGGAGTTCAGCTTATGGCAACAAGAGTGGTTTTATATCACAGCGCCCAGGGGCACCAAGTGGGTGGCGCCTCCTGTTTTTCGCTCGGGTCCTCCCCCACGGCTGGCGTCATGGGTCAATAAAGGGCTCGACTGGGGGCCATCCAAGGACGTGCCCTTGTTGCAGGGCCGCATTCAAGATCTCCTGGAAAGAGACATTAACCTGGCCGTAGTGGCGCAGGTCATGTTGATTCGCCGCACTTTGCCCTGCAAACACCGCCCCCTACGCCTTTGAGAGTTTAATCCGGAGGGACCACGAGCTCTCCAACACTTTACGGGCATGACGCCCATGGATATGTATAAATTGTTCTTTGGATCACAAGCAATGTGCCCGGACTTGACCGAGGACGCAGGGCTAAGCTACAATCGCCCAGATACTCAAGTAACTAGCCCTGTACCCGGACACGCTATCCGTATATTCGTCATAAAATTGCCCTTAAAGGAGCTGTCCCTTTAAACAAGAGTGGATAGCGAAAGCAAAGCTGGTCAGGTGTCCGGCCCCCCTCCCCGAGACCACGCCGGATCCCGTGTTGACCAGGATGCTGGAGGTTGTGCCTCTTGAAGAAGGCGAAGGGGGGAACAAGGAAGCTACCGTCTCCTCGAAGGAGGCTATCCGGAAAGGAGGGATCGAGAATCCCTCCATCCAGGGAAAGAAGAGGACCGCCTCTGAACACCTGGAGACCATGGTCTCAAAGCGGGGGAAGAGATCTTCGTCAGAGGGTCCTGTGCCGGGAAGTGCCTCGGCCGCATTGTGCCCTCAAGGGGATCATCCCTCCAGCGAGCCGTAAGTAGAGAGGGGAGTTTCCAAAAAAGAGACATCCCTATTTTATTCCTGAGAAAGACAACTAAATTTTTACCTTGTAGTTCGGATCTTCGCCCTTCGCAGCAGAGCTCATCTTCAGGGGATCTTCGTCCAGAGATGATGGATAGCGGAACGCCCCCTCCTGTCGTACCGCCTTGCGAGGCGGGCGACCCTCGGGTGTCATCGCAGAGGGTTTCCCCGAATCCGGCAGGGCCGGAAAGCAGCTGTATGGCTCCCCAAAGCCCTCCGTGCCCGACCTTCGAAAAAGGCCATCAAACGAGGCCGGCACCGTCCGGTGCATGGTCGGAGGATTTGAAGGATCTGCTTGGGCGAGCGTCTATCTCAGAAGAACATCGTGCATTGATGGGCACGGTGATTGAAAGGATTTCATCCGCGGAGAGCGGGTTGCACGAGGCCGTCAGGAGTTTACTGACAGGTTTTGAGGTACGCGAAATGATGTACCTTTTGACAGTTCCGCATATAAAAAGATGCGCCCTGTATAGATAGTAGCCCCTGAGACTCAGTGCGTTGTCAAAGATGACAGCGCGTTGAGGATCATAATCCCAGGTATAACATGTCGCTCTTCCTCTGTAGGTGGCGAAGTGTCTGGTGGCTGGCCGGACTGATGAATTTGTCGAGCTAAAGCGGCAACTTGACGTGGCGGATGCCGACATCGCGCTTGTCAACAAGCGATTGGACGAGTCACAAGGTATAAAATTTTCTCCGCGGACACCTCGTAAGGGGGCCTGATAACCTTGCCTTACAACATGTATGCTTGATGTAGATGGTGCCGCTGCCATGGAGAACCTTCGGGCGGAACTCGCCCGAGCCAAGGAGCAGGCTAGAAAAAGTGATGCGGCTGCCTTGAAGGCGGCCGAAGAGCTGAAAGCCGAACAGGCTGCTCACTGCCGAAGCAGGAAGGAAATGGCCAAGATGGCGGTGAAGTTGAAAGATGCTGCCGACCGCTGCAAGCTTCTTGAAAAAGAAGGTCGGGCGGAACAGAAGGACCTGGAGAAGGCCACTACCGAGGCCAAGGATGCTTGCTCTGCCATGAGAGCCATGAAGCAGGAGCTACGTCAGGACGGAGATATCGCGGCTGGAAAGCCTTTTATGATGCGGATGAAGTTCGGGGATCCTAAGTATGCTCAGTTGGACCAGCTGTGGAGTGTGCCGGATCCTTATCTGGATTTGGCGGCAAGTGCCGAGGACGCGGCCGAACACTTCCGAGATCAAAAGGATCACGAAGTGGAAAAGCTTTTTTGGTCGCAGTTCCACAATCTAGAGCGCCCACTTCCATTATCCGAGCGATTGGCCGAATGGGCGGAGCTGAATAGGTTATCCAGACTCGCCATGAAGATGGTCGTGAGTCATCTGTGGCCGAAGGGGCCTGAGCCGAAGAGTTATTTTGGTTTGGTGCAGCAGTTCCTTGGTGCGGTGCCCCATATCAATGCAATGAAGAGGTCAGCATGCATAGAGGGTGCGCGGATGGCTCTAGCCCATGTCAAGACATACTGGGCGGAGATGAAGGCCACCGACATTGCATCCCAAGATTCGGACGGGAGCCAAGTGCCTGCCGAGCACTATTTTCAGGAAGTTCTGCAGGGCGCTCATTTAATAGAGACGCAGTGCTCAAAGGACATCATGTTCGAATAACATGTATAATTGTAAGACAATGTTTCGATGGAATATAAAAGCTTTTTATACTTGTGCCTGCAAGAATTAAAATACCTCCTGTGTGGCCATTAATGTACATGTGTATATAACCTGAAAGATGGCAGTTTTCGGCTTTAGCCCCCACGCATATAATGCGGGGGTGTTCGCAAAAGGCGCATTTTCACACTTGATCCAACGTCTTGGTCCTATAAAGGAGGTGATAGCGAGCGAACTAGGCAACCGGACTATAACGCTTTATCACTTTCACTTAGCCATAGGAGTTTGTGGTGGGGCTACTATATAGCCCCTAGGGGCACCGCTTCGCCAATTTGGGGCGTGTGTGCTGACCGAGAAACGTCCCTTCGTTAATGCGGAGGAATCCTAAAGATTCGGTGGGTCATCAGTGGTTGACCAGTCTCACGCTACATCATGATGATCAGTTTCGGCTTTCTCTCTTGAGGTGCTCGCCCGCCGAACCGGGCACGATCGCGATAGTTCTCCGGTGCCGCCTTAGCCGATAGAGCGGGCGTAAGGCAGCAAAACACAGGAGCCGGCAAACCCAACATTTGACCAAAGACATGATTCGAAGCTGATGCATATAAGGCCAAACTCGCGACGCCGAACACTCCCTAAGGTATTCGGTCTTTATGAAAACGGGCTGAACAATGCCCTTATTAATAAGCCCACGTGTCCAGTGCAGCGCAAAGTTCGGCGTGGCCGATGCCAAGACGCCAGCCTCCACCTCGGTTATAGCAAGAAACCGGAGGATGTGTATCAACAAGAGGCGATAAAAAAGGTTTACGAGGGTCTTAATCTGAAAAGAATCCTTGCAACGGGTCCCTCTTTGGGCGTCTGCGCTGTGTCTCCGCGCAGCCGTATCACGGACGGGTGTAGCACAGTGTTCATCTGAAAAAGAAAGGAACTTAGGTGAAAAAGATCGTGCGAAAATGTACGTTAAGTTAGATAAACAAAATAAGATTGAGCTTTATTTTATCTTGTTCTACATGTGCCGAGCCCCTTGAACGGGGGCGTGCGGTTAGTAAGCCCTTACGCCGGACTCGTCTAGCCATGTCTGGGGTCTGAACGACCTCTTTAGGCACTTTGCCTAATGAGGCCGGTTTAGGGTGTGGCTGTTAATGCAGCCGCACAATCTTCCGTGCTCGAGGAACATTCGATATTTCCCTTTAATGAGATGATGCCTCGTGGACCGGGCATTTTAAGTATAAGGGATGCATAATGCGGTATTGTATTGAAGCGTGTGAAAGCTTCCCATCCCAGTAGTGCTTGATAGCTGCTTGTGAATGGGGCGATGTGGAAGGTTAGCTTTTCACGGCGGAAGTTGTCGGGTGAGCCGAACATAACTTCTAACCGGAGAGAGCCCGTACAATGGGCATCTGGGCCTGGCGCCACCCCTTGAAAGGAAGTGTTGCTTTGGCGAATTGTTGTTGGGTCTATCCCCAGTTTGCTGTGTCCTGAGATATCAGGTTGAAATCATTGCCGCCGTCCATTAGGACTTGTGTAAAGTGGAGTCTGTCAATTATCGGATCTAATACCAAGGCAGTCCAGCCTGCGTTCCGGATACTTCTAGAGTAATCCTGATGGTCGAAGGTGATTGGTTTTAACAACCCGTGGCGGGACTCCTGCAGGATAGGCCGTGTGGCGCTTATCTCTATAGGTGCCACTATTTTCTCCCTTTTTGTCACGTGAAGTGAATTTACTGTTTTGACTTCTTGTGGGAAGTTCTTTTGTTTTTCGGTGCTCTGCTTGTGGGGTTCGTCATCGTCCTCGCTTGGTGTGTCGAGCCCCTTGTGTTCGGCGTTGGGTTTGCCGGATTGCTTGAAGACCTAACAATCTCTGTGGGTATGGTTTGCACGCTTCCCGGGACTACTGTGTATTTGACATATCTTGTCCAAGATTTTGTTTAAGTTAGCTAGCTCGTCCTGTTATCTTTGGGGGCAGCTTTTTCTTATTCTCGCCAAGGCTTTGAATCGGCGTTGACTGCCGTGCTCTTCGGGTTGTTTCCCTTGGTCCGGCGCTGGTCCTTGCTGCGTCGTGGTTTCCCGTTTCCATCCCTAACTTCGGATGTACTTGGGTCGCTTGTAACATCCCAAATTTTCAATTTGGCAGGTTATACATAGGTCATCCATGCATATCATATTTTATTGCATTTTCATTTGCTATCCTCGAAATCCTAAGCAACTCAAGGACCCCTGGAGAGAGTTGAGGATTTTCTGATTTTTCATATTTGAATTTTATCAAATAATGAAAGACGAGGATTTTGGATTTTATAATTTTTCTCTCCGAAAAATATTTCATGCTTAAAAATAAACGAGAGGAGATAATATGACTTCTCCAAAACTAATTGAAATACCGGAGGAAAAATGTTAACATCATTTTTGGGATTTTACTTTACTTATTTGGAATTTTAATTGCCTAGGGAAAAATTTGCATATATTTAAAATTTGCATTTTAGGGGCCAAGAAAAGTTCATCTTGTTCTAAATATTTTATTTAGGCAAAGAAAACTTGTTTTGGCATTTTCAGATTTTTATTTATTTTTCTAGGATTTTTTATAATTTTAGTGGAATGTTTTTTAAAGAAAAAGGAATCATACCGATCGGGCTAACGGCCCGAGCCGAGCAAGGTTGCCCAGCCGCCGCCCCCCTCTGCCAGCGCTTGCCGCTGGACTCGAGTCCGAGCGGACTCCTCCCCGCCTTGCCCCCTCCTCCAAGCCACCTCCCTCCCTCTTTAAATACCGCCTCCCCTTAGCCATCACCACCACCACCACCTTGGGACCCGAGGAGCCGAGCCCGAGCCGCCGCCCGCCGCCTCCCGCCGTCCCCCCCCCCCTTGCCGAGCCGCCGCCCAAGCCGCCCCCGCCCTCGCGGACCCCCTTGAACCGCCGCCCGCCCATGCAGACGATCGCCGGAGGTAGCCCCGTCGCCGGTTTTTTTTTCAAAATAACCCTTCGTTTTTTTATATATAAAACCCTAGCCGTTTTTTTAGATCGGTTTATTTTTCCCGGTTTATTTATTTTGAGAACGTTCACCCGTTCGTTCGTTTTTACGAACATGTTTGTCGTTTAGTTTCTGCTAACGGCGTTCGTTCGTTTAGCCGTTAAATCGTTTTCTTTTATCGGATTTATTCGCGGTTAGTCGAATTCGATTTACGAGCCAATGTTCAAATTAGTATAACTTTTCGCTCATTTATCGGAATCGAGGCGATTCAAGCGCTGAGTTTCATCTCGAAACCCTCTTTCCGAATAGTCAACTTAAACCAGTTTTATCTTTGTAAAATTTGACTCTAGTTCAAATTAGTAAGCGGACCATGTTTTTCTCGCCGTTTGAGTTTCATTGTTCCGTTTGGTTTGATTCTTTTGCAAACCGGAGTTCTTAAGTTGAACTCTCGGTCAACCTCTTTCAGTTGAAGTTTCGTTTGTGCATCTTCGTTTGTTACTTATGTATGTATTGTTTGCTTGCTATAGAATTCCCGGAGTGCGAAGCGTGTTACTACGAGTCTCTAGGATTCACGGATCGTCAGCAAGGCAAGTAACACTTGATCATACCTTTTCATACCCAGTTTTATGCATTAGCTCAACCCTCCAACATTGCATGGTTAGGATGTCATTAAATTGTGGGTTGGGAAGTAGATGATGAGGTAGGAACCTATTGCCCTGTTACTATCAAACCCTTGGGAGTTACTTCTACGTTATGCTTATATTGCCATGCTATGCTCGTGAGCGTGGTTTGGGTTTGAGAGATATTCACGACAGATGTGAGATTATTAATTAATGGTTTACTTTAAGGTGGCAACTTAAATACACATCTGGGTGGATTGAGGCACACGGGGAACCCAAGTGTTATCTTTTATTTTGGAAATCCGGGGTACCCGTGTGATCTTCCTATGGACCGCCACCCGTGCTCAAAGGGAACTGAGATTATTCATGCTAGAAACTTCCGTGTGCAGCCACAAGCTATTATGGGCTCTAGCATAGTTGAGTAAGTTACGTGAAGCTTTCAAGAGGTAGATCAGCGGGTAGTGGGTTTTATAGGTTTGGTATGATCTATCCGGAGTAGAGAGTTAATGTTTACGAAAGACGTGTCTCGGTCATCCGTTTCTCAAACACCATGCAAAGGCGAGAAATCAGCGGAGGCGATCGAGTCTTGTGGGGAAAAGTGCGCAAACCTCTGCAGAGTGTACAATCTAATCATGGTTAGCCATGTCCCCGGTTATGGACAATTCTGAGTATCTAGTACTTGAGTATTCACATGTATCTCATCACTCTAAATTAATACTGCTGGATTGTTAATCATCTTAATTGGGATTGAGTTGGGGTTACACCTTCTCAATGATGTTTCAACCACCATGATAGTTAAAATAAAATTTATTCCGTTGACATAGGGAAAAATTGGCTTTTTGCAAAACTGTAACCATAGAGCTTTCCACCAGCCATATATGCATGTAGTATAGCTTATTCTTTCATTGCCAGCATATTCCATGTGCTGACCCGTTCTCGGGCTGCAACATTTTATGTTGCAGACTTTTCAGACGAGGAGTAAGGATTGTAGGTCGTTGCCGTGCAGCTCAGTTATGCCGTTGGAGTTGATGGACTCACTTTGTCTTCCAAGCCTTCCGATGTTATCGCATTAGATGGCCTTAAGCCATATTTTTGTAATAAGTCCTCTTTTGAGACTTTCGATGTAATAAGTGTGTGATTGCTACTCTGTTATAAATCCTTGATCTTGTGTGTGTCGGCATTACCGATCCGGGGATGACATGAAGCACGAGACTTGACCATCTCGAGGTCGGGTCGCTACATCGCTGGTCTCGCATCTTGCCAACCAGCTGTCCTCTCCTCGCGCAAAGCGGGTCATGAGGCTTGTTAGTGCGGCCATTGTTCTTGGCTTTTCTTGGCGAGGTGTGTCAGCGAGCCATTTGTCTCGGACGCTGTGTTTGAAAGCTGCTAAGGCTTCGGCGTCCGAACAGTCGACTATCTGGTTCTTTTTAGTAAGATATCTGTTCCAGAGTTTCCGGGCTGACTCTCTGGGTTGTTGGGTTATGTGACTTAGATCGTCTGCATCCGGAGGTCGTACATAAGTCCCTTGAAAATTTGCCCGAGAAGCATCCTCGAGCTCTTCCCAACTTCCGATAGTGTTTTCGGAAAGGCTTTTGAGCCAATGCCGGGCTGGCCCTTTGAGTTTGAGTGGTAAGTATTTTATGGCATGGAGATCATCTCCTCTAGCCATGTGTATGTGGAGGATGTAATCCTCAATCCAGACTCCAGGGTCTGTTGTTCCGTCGTATGCCTCTATGTTTACGGGCTTGAATCCCGCTGGAATTTCATGATCCAGCACCTCATCGGTGAAACATAGGGGGTGTGCGGCGCCCCTATATCTGGGCTTACCGCGATGTTCGGATATTTGATGTGTTGCATTGCTTACTAGAGCTTGCTTTCTTGGCCCATAGATAGATCTGGCTGGGCCAAAATTTTGATGCAAATCCTTGTGCGGGTCGCGTGCCGGCTTGTGTGCGGCGTCCTTTGCCGCACTGTTTTGGCCGTGGGGTCGTTTGTCCGACCGGGTGGCTTCCTTATTATTTTTTAATTGCGGAGGCTCTAAGACCTCATCATCAAATTCCGGCAATAATTTTCGCTTCGGATAGCTCTTTGTGTGGCGACTGTCGCTGTATTTGTCTGCGGTGTTGAGTACCTTGCTCCATCTAATTCTGAGTGCATCTTCCGCTGTTTTGAGCTTCCGCTTCGCTTTTTCAGGATCTGTGCGATGGCGGCGAGCCTTTTGGAGGTTTTTCTGCTCCAGCAACTTGTCCGGCGTGACGTCGTCCGGACTGTTGTCTTCGCCGGGGACGGGTTGTTTCTCCAAGTTGCCCTGTTCGAGCGGTTGCTTGATGGCATGTTCGTTGTCCGCCGGCTCGCCCTGCTCTATGGCTGGGTCTGTATGTCTGTTTTCCCTGTCGAGGTGGGGTTTGGAGCACCGCTTACGCCGCCGCTTTGATTGCTTTTCGAGGGAACGGTCCTCGTTGCGTCCCTTTGTTCCTCGTCGTCGTTTCCTTTAGGTGTATCAACCATGTATACATCGTGAGACGGGGTGGTTGTCCAGTGGCCTATAGGCGCTGGTTCCTGTTCGTCTCCTACATCGTCGTCCATACCGTCGGAGTCGAAGTTAACCATGTCGGTTAAATCATCGACAGTGGCTACAAAGTGGGTGGTGGGTGGGCATTGAATTTCTTCCTCGTCCACATCCCAGCCTTCTTGACCATAGTTCGGCCAGGGCTCTCCTGATAAAGAGAGAGACTTTAATGAATTCAGAATGTCACCGAAAGGAGAGTGCTGCAAGATGTCCGCGGCGGTGAACTCCATTATAGGCGCCCAATCAGATTCGATTGGCAGGGGCGCGGAAGGTTCGGAGTCCGGAAAGGAGTCCGGCACCTCGGAGTCACGAGCTTCGCAAAGGACATGTATGGTGTTCTGCTCCATCGCTGTAGAGATTGCAGCCCCCGAGGCGGTGTCCAGCCACCCATCCTCGATTGGCGCAGTCGGCTCCGAGCTAAGGGTCGGGCGGACACGGTGCGACCTCCGAGACCTGCTCGCGGCAGAGCTAGATCATGCCCATCGTAACAGTGCGGCGCGCTTGGTTGTGGCTCGAACCCATCGAAGATCAAGTCTCCGCGGACGTCGGCCGTGTAGTTCAAACTTCAAATCTGACTGATGGCGGGCGTAGCTTTCAATCTGCTCCAGATGGCTGCTTAATTGGCCCGATGCAAAGCCGCCGAATATGGAGATCTGTCCGGGGAGAAAAGTCTCACCCTGGACCGCGTCGTTGTTGATGATCGAAGGAGCCATCGGGCCTAAAGGTGACGACACAGTCTCAATGAAAGCACCAATATCGGTGTCAAAACCGGCGGATCTCGGGTAGGGGGTCCCGAACTGTGCGTCTAGGCGGATGGTAACAGGAGACAAGGGACACGATGTTTTTTCCCAGGTTCGGGCCCTCTCGATGGAGGTAAAACCCTACTCCTGCTTGATTAATATTGATGATATGGGTAGTACAAGAGTAGATCTACCACGAGATCAGAGAGGCTAAACCCTAGAAGCTAGCCTATGGTATGATTGTTGTTCGTCCTATGGACTAAAACCCTCCGGCTTGTATAGACACCGGAGAGGGTTAGGGTTACACAGAGTCGGTTACAATGGAAGGAGATCTTCATATCCGTATCGCCAAGCTTGCCTTCCACGCCAAGGAAAGTCCCATCCGGACACGGGACGAAGTCTTCAATTTTGTATCTTCATAGTCCAGGAGTCCGGCCAAAGGTCATAGTCCGGCCGTCCAGACACCCCCTAATCCAGGACTCCCTCACCCAAAAAAAAAGAAAATAAATAAAAAGGGCAATGTTACTATCTCTTTTTCCACACTTGTGCTTCAAAGTAGCACCTTGTTCTTCATGTAGTGAGTCTCATATATTGTGCTTCAAAGTAGCACCCTGTTTTTCATATAGTGAGTCTCATAAGTTGTGTTTTTATACTAGTGGGAATTTTTCATTATAGAACTTGGCTTGTATATTCCTACGATGGGCTTCCTCAAATGCCCTAAGTCTTCATGAGCAAGCAAGTTGGATGCACACCCACTAGTTTTCTTTTGTTGAGCATTCATAGCTCTAGTGAATCCGTTGCATGGCAATCCCTACTCCTCATGTTGACATCAATTGATGGGCATCTCCATAGCCCGTTAATTATCCTCGTCAATGTGAGACTTTCTCCTTTTTTGTCTTCTCCACACAATCTCCATCATCATATTCTATTCCACCCATAGTGCTATATCCATGGCTCACGCTCATGTATTGCGTGAAGGTTGAAAAAGTTTGAGATTATTTAAGTATGAAACAATGCTTGGCTTGTCATCGGGCGTATAGAAGTTGGGAACATCTTTGTGTGACGAAAATGAAGCATAGCCTAACTATATGATTTTGTAGGGATGAACTTTCTTTTGCCATGCTATTTTGAGAAGACATGATTACTTTGATTAGTATGCTTGAAGTATTACTATTTCTTTTATCAATATGAACTTTTATTTTGTATTCATTCGGATTTGAATATTCATACCAGAATTAAGAAGATTTACATTGAAATTATGCCTAGTATCACTCCGCATCAAAAATTCTCCTTTTATCATTTACCTACTCGAGGACGAGCAAGAATTAAGCTTGGGGATGCTTGATACGTCTCCAACATATCTATAATTTTTAATTGCTCCATGCTACTTTATCTACTGTTTTAGGCAATATTGGGCTTTATTATCCACTTTTATATTATTTTTGGGACTAACATATTAACCGGAGGCCCAGCCCAGATTCTTTGTTTTATGCCTATTCGGTGTTTCAAGAAAAGGAATATCAAGCGGAGTCAAAGCGGAACGAAATCAAGCTGGAGAAGTTATTTTGGAAGGAAAGACACGGATAGGCTTGGGCTCTACATCGAAGATACGGAGCTGGCCACGAGGTGAGGCGCGCCCGCCTCTAGGGCGCGCCCCCTACCTCATGGGGCCCCCGAAGCTCCACCGACGTACCCCCTGCACCCATATATTCCTACACATCGTAAAACTTCCAGAACAGAAGATAGATCGGGAGTTCCGCCGCTGCAAGCCTCTGTAGCCACCAAAAACCAATCGTGACCCTGTTTCGGCACCCTGCCGGAGGGGAACCCATCACCAGTGGCCATCTTCATCATCCCGGTGCTATCCATGACGAGGAGGGAGTAGTTCACCCTCGGGGCTGAGGGTATGTACCAGTAGCTATGTGGTTGATCTCTCTCTCTCGTGTTCCCTCTATGGCACGATCTTGATGTATCCCGAGCTTTGCTATTGTAGTTGGATCTTACGATGTTTCTCCCCCTCTACTCTCTTGCGATGAATTGAGTTTCCCCTTCTAAAGTTATCTTATCGGATTGAGTCTTTTATGAGAACATTTGATGTATGTCTTGCCGTGTTTATCTATGGTGACAATGGGATATCACGTGCTATTCTAGTACGAACTCTTTTATAGATTGATCCGAAAGAATAGCTTTGAGGTGGTTTCGTACCCTACCATAATCTCTTCGTTTGTTCTCCGCTAGTAGTGGTTTTGGAGTGACTCTTTGTTGCATGTTGAGGGATTGTTATATGATCTATCTATGTTATTATTGTTGAGAGAACTTGCACTAGTGAAAGTATGAACCCTAGGCCTTGTTTCCTATCATTGCAATACCATTTACGCTCACTTTTACCACTTGTTACCTTGCTGTTTTTATATTTTCAGTTTACAAATAACTTTATCTACTATCCATATTGCACTTGTATCACCATCTCTTCTCCGAACTAGTGCACCTATACAATTTACCATTGTATTGGGTGTGTTGGGGACACAAGAGACTCTTTGTTATTTGGTTGCAGGGTTGCTTGAGAGAGACCATCTTCATCCTACGCCTCCTACGGATAGATAAACCTTAGGTCATCCACTTGAGGGAAATTTGCTACTGTCCTACAAACCTGTGCACTTGCAGGCCCAACAACGTCTACAAGAAGAAGGTTGCGTAGTAGACATCAATTGCCACCAAGACCGGCATGTATTTCAGCCAAGAGTTGTCGTCCCTCTTATTCGGAGATGCATATTTGAGGAACTCCGGTAGTACTTTTCTTGTAGAGTTCACCTTCATGAACTTTGTAGGCCTTAGAGCGTCGAACTATGCGACAGGCCTCATTCTGGTCATCAGGGAGCTCCTGCCTGTTAAGGTAGACCAGGAGGGGTTCGGTCCATGGAGCAATGACTGCCATTATTACATGGGCGGAAGGTGTCATTTCGGTGCCCGAGCCCCCGATGATATCATAATTGTCTTCGACAGCCGGGGGTATGATCGGCTCTGGAATAGTGTTTCCGCTCTCGTCCTTCCATACCACGGATGGCGTGAAGAGCCTTTCCACAAAGGTGTTAGGCGGGACGGGATCACGCTTAGCACCCATTCGAGCAAGGATGCCCGCTGCCTCATTACTGTCTCGAGCAACGTGATGGAACTCGATCCCCTCAAACCGAGCTGATATTTTGAGTATGACATTTTGGTATGCCGCTATCTTTGGGTCTTTTGCATCGAATTCTCCATTTATTTGGGATACTGCGAGGTTCGAATCCCCACGCCCCTCTTGCCGTTGTATGCCAATAGTGACAGCCATTCGGAGACCATGTAGGAGCGCCTCGTATTCGGCCGCATTGTTGGAGACTGTATACATGATTTGTAACACATAGCGGACGATGTCCCCCATAGGGGATGTTAAGATGACGCCAGCCCCAGTCCGGCTAACATTTTAGAGCCGTCGAAGTACATGATCTAGTTGGAGTATGTGTTGTACTCTTTAGGGAGTTCGGCTTCCGTCCACTCGGCGACAAAGTCGGCCAACACCTGAGATTTAATAGCTCGGCATGGCTTATATGTTATTTCAAATGGTAAGAGCTCAATGGCCCATTTGGCTATGCGGCCGGTCGCATCCAGGTTATTTATGATGTCATTGAGTGGTACTTCGGATGCCACCGTGATCGAACACTCTTGAAAGTAGTGCCACAGCTTCTGGGATGCCATGAAGACCGCATACGCTATCTTTTGATAGTGCGGGTATCGGGATTTGCATGGTGTAAGGACCGCTGATACATAATACACTGGCTTCTGGATTGGGAATTTGTGTCCCTCTTATGCTCGTTCGACGACGAGTACAGCTCTCACCACCTGGTGAGTCACAGATATATAAAGCAACATAGGCTCGCCAACACTTGGTGCGGCTAGGATTGGGTTGCCTGCTAACAAAGTCTTTATTTCTTCCAATCCAGTTGTACCCGCATCCGTCCATTCGAAGTGGTCGGTGCGTTAGAGCAGTCGGTAAGTGGCAATGCTTTTTCTCCCAATCAGGAGATAAAGCGACTCAAGGCTGCCACGCACCCAGCTAGTTTTTGGACCTGCTTTAAGTCTGTTGGCGTTGCCAATTGTGACAGCGCTCGGATTTTGGCTGGGTTTGCTTCGATTCCTCTATTGGAAATAATGAACCCGAGTAGTTTCCCGGCTAGAACGCCGAAGACAAATTTTTCTGGATTGAGTCGTATGTCATGTGTTTGGAGGTTGTCGAATGTGAGGCGTAGATCATCCACCAATGATTCGACATGTTTGGTCTTGATGACTATGTTGTCCACGTATGCCTCCACTATATTGCCAATTTGTTTTTTCAGACATGTCTGAATCATGCGTTGGTAGGTGGCGCCAGCGTTTTTGAGCCCGAAAGGTGTAGTGTTAAAGCAGAAAGGCCCGTATGGGGTAATAAATGTCGTTGCGGCCTGGTCGGACTCCTTCATCTTAATCTGATGGTATTCGGAGTAGGCGTCAAGGAAACACAATATGTCGTGTCTTGCAGTCGCGTCAATGATTTGGTCAATGCAGGGCAATGGGATGGGGTCCTTAGGACAGGCCTTATTGAGGTCTGTAAAATCGACACAAAGGTGCCATGATTTATCCTTCTTCGGCACCATGACCAGGTTGGCTAGCCAATCCGAGTGCTTGATTCCTCTAATGAACCCGGCCTCAAGTAGTTTGGCTAGCTCTTCTCCCATAGCTTTTAGTTTGGGCTCAGAAAATTGCCGCAGTGTTTGCTTGACTGGTTTGAACCCCTTTATTATGTTGCGGCTATGTTCAGCCAGTCTGCGTGGGATTCTAGGCATGTCCGAAGGGTGCCAGGTGAAGATGTCCCAATTTTCGCGCAGAAACGCTCTTAGGGCGGCGTCGACCGTCGGATCCAGCTGGGCTCCAATGGATGCCATTTTGTTAGGATCCATCGGGTGTACTTGGAATTTGACTATTTTGTCTGCTGGTTTGAAAGATGTGGATTTAGGCCTCCTGTCGAGGATTATATCGTCTTTGTCCACTGTGGAACGCAGATTGGTTAATTCTTCGGCCAAGAGGGCCTCGGGTGCCTCGAGGGCCAAGGATGCGGTTTTGTTTTCGACACGGAGTGCTATGTCCAGATCATTGGTGATAGTGATTACTCTATTGGGCCCTGGCATTTGGAGCTTCATGTACCCGTAATGAGGCATGGCTTGGAAGCGTGCGAAGGCGTCCGCCCTAGAAGGGCGTGATATCCGCTATTGAAAGGGCCACGTGGAAGAGCAACTCTTCGGATCTATAGTTATCAGGCGTGCCGAATACTACATCGAGTTTGATTTTCCCTGAGCATCGTGCTTCGCGGCTGGGGATAATACCTCGAAAGGTGGCACTTCTTTGCTCAATGCGACTCTTGTGCATTTGCATTTTGTCGAGCGTATCTTCGTAAATGAGGTTAAGTCTGCTACCGCCGTCCATGAGCACCTTGGTGAGTCGAAAGCCGTCCACAATTGGGTTTAGGACCAAGGTGGCTGGTGCTCGGACTGATCGGGCTCTTGACTCGTCATAGGCAGCGAAAGTTATGGCCGTGTCGCTCCTAGGGTTCATTGCGGTTACTTGGTTGACTTCGGCGAGGTCGCGGAGCGCCCGTTTGCGTCAATTATTTTAAGAAAAGGTCTCAAAGACCGTAAATACGTTGAAATCATCATCCTCCGAAGAATGCTTCTCTGGAGGAGTACTGGTGAGGATAGCCTCACCGCTCTTAGCCAGCTGTCGGAGTACCCAACATGCCCAAAGGCTATGCATTGGTTCGATGCTCGGCGTCGTATGTATCTGACGGGGCTTGTCGAGCAGTTCGCCAAGGACGGTTCTATATCCTGTGAAGGGTTTGTTTTTCTTGTCAGAGGTCTTGTTGTCGGGTGCTTCATGAGGATGCATCTGTTTTGCCCGCACGATGTGTTGCTTAAAGGCAGGGGTTCTCACCGGGCTGTCTGGGCTTTCCATGCGCTTTCCATCGCGCAGTACTTCTGTACTATATGTGCCAAATCTATGAAGTGTTGTATGCGGCGGCGGTTGAGGGCATTAAGAATTCCCTCGTACTTACAGTTACGGTAGAAAACTGAAACCGCGTCATCGTCGCAGCAGTCTTTGATCTTGTTTTCAACAAGGAGGAACCTGGCCCAAAAGTGATGGACCGTTTCCTGAGGTTGCTGCCGTACATACATTAGGTCACATATGTATGGAGGGCCTGAATTACTTGGAGAATATTGATTATGGTGGGTAGGCGGGCAAAGATCCGAACCCTGACCCACGATTGGATCCGGAGTTTGAAGAATCTCGGAGGTCACCCGTTCAGAATCAGGAAGGTCCTGATGACTTCCGAACTCAATGTCTGATCCTATGTTTGAAGGACATGCAACCTCTTCCCGAAGATGTGTATTCGGCTTGCTGGGCTCGGAAATCCGAACATGACTGGTGCTTAACTTAGGGGACGAGGCGTTCTCGGCTCGTTCCTCAACGACCGCTACCAGATGGGTGATCGGTGGGGACTTGATCTCCCTCTGATGTGGTTTAAGCCCAATCTGATCATAGTCTGTTGGGACCCCTAGGGCGGCGATGCGATCTAGAAGCTCGCTCAAGGACGAGACTTCTATCGAATCCATCTTTTTGGAGTGTTCGAGGCTGATGTGGAGATGATGTTTGGCGATTATGGGGGTCGTTGTTGGCTTAACAGCCGGACGAGCACCCATGGTAAAACCGCGAGCTGGAGGACCTGTCCTAGAGTCAGGTCCCTTCAAGAAGTAATATCGTCATTGATGACAAGGTGGGCCATCGATCCTTCTATCGACAACACAAAGGAACTCTCAACGAAAGCACCAATGTCAGTGTCAAAACCGGCCGATCTCGGGTAGGTGGTTCCGAATCGCAAGGCGTCGAGGATCAAGATAACGGGAGGCAAAGGAACACGATGTTTACCAGTGTTGGGCCCTCTTAATGGAGGTAAAACCCTACTTCCTGCTTGATTGACTTTGATGAGTATAGGGGTTACAAGAGTTGATCTACCTCGAGATCGTAATGGCTAAACCCTAGCTGTCTAGCCTATGTGAATTCTGATGATCTCCACGGGCTAAACCCTCCGGTTTATATACACACCGGAGGGGTATAGGGTTACGCAGAGTCGGTTTGTGAAGGAAGGAAAATACATATCCAGACACCAAACTTGCCATCCACGCACAGGAGAATCCTACCCGGACACGGGGGAAGGCCTTCCATCTTGAATCTTTACGGCCCATTAGTCCAGCCCATATAAAATAGCCCGGACACCCGAGGACCCCGTAGTCCAGTACTACCTCACCCCACCCGGACGATCCAGATAATGTGCCCGAAGACACCCGATGCCTGCTCGATGAAGCCGGATCATCCGGACGGCCGCCAGATCATTCGGACCCCCGATGACCGGATCATCCGGGCAACCATCCGGATCATCCGGACCATGCTTGCGCGCATGACTTGGGCCAAGGCCCGTGTACCCCTTCGCCCCTCACTTACCCCTTCGTGGCTTAGCACTATATATAGACCCCCTCCTCCTCCTAGTTAGGGTTAGCAAAGGATTAGCTCATTTGAGAGATAGAGCTTTGCTCATCCACTTGGCTACTTCTTCATTGGAGTCCACGATATGACAATATCCATATATGTTGTTGTTATAAGAATTATCATGATGCCCTCATGTCCGTATTTTATTTTATCGACACCTCTACCTCTAAACATGTGGACATATTTATCATTATCGGCTTCCGCTTGAGGACAAGCGAGGTCTAAGCTTAGGGGAGTTGATACGTCCATTTTTCATCATGCTTTTATATCGTTATTTATTGCATCATGGGTTGTTATTAAGCATTATGTCACAATACTTATGAATATTCTCTCTTATTTTATAAGGTTTACATGAAGAGGGAGAATGCCGGCAGCTGGAATTCTGGGCTGGAAAAGGAGAAAATATTAGAGACCTATCTGCACAGCTCCAAAAGTCCTAACACTTCACGGAAGTCATTTTTGGAATTAATGAAAAATACCAGAGGGAGTCACAGCCTGGCCACGAGGGTGGGAGGCGCGCCCTACCCCCCTAGGCGCGCCCCCTGCCTCGTGGGCCCCCTGGTGGTCCTCCGGTGCCCATCTTCTGCTATATGAAGTCTTTCGTCAGAGAAAAAATCAGAAGCAAGCTTTCGGGAAGAAACTCCGCCGCCACGAGGCGAAACCTATGTGGAACCAAACTAGGGCTCCGGCGGAGCTGTTTTGCCAGGGAAACTTCCCTCCGGGAGGGGGAAATCATCACCATCGTCATCGCCAACGCTCCTCTCATCGGGATGGGGCCAATCTCCATCAACATCTTCACCAGCACCATCTCCTCTCAAACCCTAGTTCTTCTCTTGTATCCAATCTTTGTTCCAAAGCCTCAGATTGGTACCTCCGGGTTCCTAGTAGTGTTGATTACTCCTTGTAGTTGATGCTAGTTGGTTTATTTGGTGGAAGATCATATGTTCAGATCCATTATGCATATTAATACCCCTCTGATTATGAACATGAATATGATTTGTAAGTAGTTACGTTTGTTCCTGAGGACATGGGAGAAGTTTTGCTATTAGTAGTCATGTGAATTTGGTATTCGTTCGATATTTTGATGAGATGTATGTTGTCTCTCCTCTAGTAGTGTTATGTGAACGTCGACTACATGACACTTCACCATTGTTTGGGCCTAGAGGAAGGCATTGGGAAGTAATAAGTAGATGATGGGTCTCTAGAGTGACAGAAGCATAAACCCTAGTTTATGCGTTGCTTCGTAAGGGGCTGATTTGGATCCATATGTTTCATGCTATGGTTAGGTTTACCTTAATACTTCTTTTGTAGTTGCGGATGCTTGCAATAGGAGTTAATCATAAGTGGGATGCTTGTACAAGTAAGGACAACACCCAAGCACCGGTTCACCCACATATCAAATTATCAAAGTACCGAACGCGAATCATATGAACGTGATGAAAACTAGCTTGACAATAATTCCCATGTGTCCTCGGGAGCGCTTTTCTCTATATAAGAGTTTTTCCAAGCTTGTCATTTGCTACAAAAAGGATTGGGACATCTTGCTGCACTATATTTACGCTTGTTATTCGTTACCCGTTACAAATTACCTTATCACAAAACTATTTGTTACCGATAAATTCAGTGCTTGCAGAAAATACCTTGCTGAAACTGCTTATCATTTCCTTCTGCTCCTCGCTGGGTTCGACACTCTTACTTATCGAAAGGACTATGATAGATCCCTTATACTTGTGGGTCATCAAGACTATTTTCTGGCACCGTTGCCGGGGAGTGAAGCGCCTTTGGTAGGTGGAATTCGGTAAGGACAAATTTATATAGTGTGCTGAAATTTACTGTCACTTGTTACTACGGGAAGTAATCCTTTGAGGGGCTTGTTCAGGATATCTTCACCCCGACCGGTAGAGCAAATAGTTGCTCCTCAACCTACTGAACCTATTGAAAATTCTTACTTTGAAATTCCTTCGGGTACAATAGACAAACTGCTATCTGATCCGTTTTGCAGGAGATGGAACATTGCATCCCGATTTACACTTAATCTATGTGGATGAAGTTTTTGCATTATTTAAGCTTGCAGGTATGCCCAATGATGTCATCAAAAGTAAGGTATTCCCTTTATCCTTGAAGGGAGATGCATTGACATGGTATAGGCTATGTGATGATATAGGATCATGGGACTACAAGCGATTGAAATTGGAATTTCATCAGAAGTTTTATCCTATGCATCTTGTTCATCGAGATCGTAATTATATATATAATTTTTGGCCTCGCGAAGGAGAAATCATCGCTCAAGCTTGAGGGAGGCTTAAGTCAATGTTATATTCATGCCCCAATCATGAGCTCTCAAGAGAAATGATTATTCAAAAAATTTATGCTCGGCTTTCTGACAACAATCGCTCCATGCTCGATACTTCTTGTACTGGTTCATTTATGATGAAGACTATTGAATTCAGATGGGATTTATTGGAAAGAATTAAACGCAACTCCGAAGATTGGGATCTTGACGAAGGTAAGGAGTCTGGTATAACACCTAAGTTTGATTGTGTTAAATCTTTTATGTATACCGATGTTTTCCGTAAATTTAGCAGTAAATATGGACTTGACGCTGAGATAGTAGCTTCATTTTGTGAATCTTTTGCTGCTCATGTTGATCTCCCTAAGGAGAAGTTGTTTAAATATCACCCTCCCATAGAAGTAAAAGTAATTGAACCTATGAAAGTTGAAGAAAAGACTATCACTTATAATGATTCTATTGTTCCTACTGTGTATGTTGAGAAACCACATTTTCCTATTAAAATAAAGGATCATGCTAAAGCTTCAACTGTGGTTCGTACAAGAACTTATACACCTCTTGAGCAAATTAAGGTCGAACCTAATATTGCGATGGTTAAGGATCTCTTTGCTGATAATATTGATGGGCATGTTATTTATTTTTGTGAGGAAACTGCTAGAATTGCTAAACCTGGTGCTAAAGATAAACATAGACCTGTGGTAGGCATGCCTGTTATTTCTGTTAAAATAGGAGATCATTGTTATCATGGCTTGTGTGATATGGGTGCTAGTGCTAGTGCAATACCTATTTCTCTATATCAAGAAATTATGCATGATATTGCACCTGCTGAGATTGAAGATATCGATGTTACCATTAAGCTCGCTAATAGAGATACTATTTCACCAACCGAGATTGTTATAGATGTTGAAGTCTTGTGTGGGAAAGTTTAATATCCTACTGATTTTCTTGTTCTTGGTTCCCCACGAGATAGTTTTTGTCCCATTATATTTGGTAGACCCTTCTTGAATACTGTCAATGCTAGGATAGACTGCAAAAAGGATGTTGTTACTATTGGTTTGGATGATATGTCTCATGAGTTTAATTTTCCTAAATTTCGTAGACAACCCCGTGATGAGGAATTGCCCAATAAGGATGAAATTATTGGTCTTGCTTCTATTGTTGTGCCTCCTAATGATCCTTTAGAACAATATTTGCTAGACCATGAAAATGATATGTTTATGAATGAAAGGAGGGAAATAGGTGAAGTATTCTTTAAACAGGACCTATTTTGAAACACAGCCTGCTTGTTGAAATCCTAGGGGATCCCCCTCCAACCAAGTGTGATCCCGTGTTTGACCTTAAACCATTCCCTGATACTCTTAAATATGCTTATCTTGATGAAAAGGAGATATATCCTATTATTATTAGTGCTAACCTTTCAGAGAAGGAGGAAGAAAATTATTGAAAACTCTGAAGAATGACCGTGCTGCTATTGGATATACTCTTGATGATCTTAAGGGCATTAGTCCCACTCTATGTCAACACAAAATAAATTTGGAGAAAGACGCCAAACCAGTTATTGATCATCAACGACGGTTAAATCCTAAGATGAAAGAAGTGGTAAGAAAGGAAATATTAAAGCTCCTTGAGGCAGGTATAATTTATCCGTTGCTGATAGTCAGTGGGTAAGTCCTGTTCATTGTGTCCCTAAGAAGGGAGGTATTACTGTCGTTCCCAATGATAAATATGAATTGATCCCGCAAAGAATTATTACAGGCTATAGGATGGTAATTGATTTCCGCATATTAAATAAAGCTATTAAAGAGGATCATTACCCTTTGCCTTTCATTGATCAAATGCTAGAAAGATTATCCAAACATACACATTTTTGCTTTCTAGATGGTTACTCTGGTTTCTCTCAAATACCTGTGTCAGCTGATGATCAAGCAAATACCACTTTTACTTGCCCTTTCGGTACTTTTGCTTATAGACGTATGCCTTTTGGTTTATGTAATGCACCTTCTACCTTTCAAAGATGCATGATGGCTATATTCTTTGATTTTTGTGAAAAGATTTGTGAGGTTTTCATGGATAATTTCTCCGTTTATGGATCCTCTTTTGATGATTGCTTGAGCAACCTTGGTCGAGTTTCGCAGAGATGTGAAGAAACTAACCATGTCTTGAATTGGGAGAAGTGCCAATTTATGGTTAATGAAGGTATTGTCTTGGGGCATAAAATTTCTGAATGAGGCATTGAAGTTGATAAAGCTAAATTTGATGCTATTGAAAAGATGTCGTGTCCCAAGGACATCAAAGTTATAAGAAGCTTCCTTGGTCATGCCGGTTTTTATAGGAGGTTCATTAAGGACTTCTCAAAAATTTCTCGGCCTCAGACCAATCTATTACAAAAAGATATTCCTTTTGTCTTTTAGATGATTGTGTAGAAGCATTTGAAATACTTAAGAAAGCATTGATTTCTGCACCTATTGTTTAGCCACCTGATTGGAATTTACCCTTTGAAATTATGTGCGATGCTAGTGATTATGCCGTAGGTGTTGTTCTAGGGCAAAGAGTTGATAAGAAATTAAATGTCATTCAATATGCTAGTAAAACTCTGGACAATGCCAAGAGAAATTATGCTACTACTGAAAAAGAATTCTTAGCAGTTGTATTTGCTTGTGATAAGTTCAGACCTTATATTGTTGATTCTAAAGTAACTATTCACACTGATCATGCTGCTATTAAATATCTTATGGAAAAGAAAGATGCTAAACCTAGACTTATTAGATGGGTTCTCCTACTACAAGAATTTGATTTGCATATTATTGATAGAAAGGAGCTGAGAACCCGTGCTATGCATAACTTGTCTAGGTTAGAGAATGTTCTTGATGACCCACTACCTATTGATGATAGCTTTCCTGATGAACAATTAAATGTCATAAATGCTTCTCATACTGCTCCATGGTATGATGATTATGCTAATTACATTGTTGCTAAATTTATACCACCTAGTTTCACATACCAGCAAAAGAAAAAGTTTTTCTATGAGTTGAGACATTACTTTTGGGATGACCCGCATCTTTATAAAGGAGTAGATGGTGTTATTAGACGTTGTGTACCTGAGCATGAACAGGAACAGATCCTACGCAAGTGTCACTCCGAAGCTTATGGAGGACACCATGCTGGAGATAGAACTGCACATAAGGTATTGCAATCTGGTTTTTATTGGCCTACTCTCTTCAAGGATGCTCGTAAGTTTGTATTATCTTGTGATGAATGTCAAAGAATTGGTAATATTAGTAGATGTCAAGAAATGCCTATGAATTATTCACTTGTTATTGAACCGTTTGATGTTTGGGGCTTTGATTATATGGGACCTTTTCCTTCCTCTAATGGGTATACACATATTTTAGTTGTTGTTGATTACGTTACTAAGTGGGTAGAAGCTATTCCAACTAGTACTGTTGATCATAACACCTCTATTAAGATGCTAAAAGAAGTTATTTTTCCGAGGTTTGGAGTCCCTAGATATTTAATGACTGATGGTGGTTCACATTTTATTCATGGTGCCTTTCGTAAAATGATTGCCAAGTATGATGTTAATCATAGAATTGCATCTCCCTATCGTCCATAGTCTAGTGGTCAAGTAGAATTGAGTAACAGAGAGCTCAAATTATTTTTGCAAAAGACTGTTATATCTAGAAAGAATTGGTCCAAGAAACTTGATGATGCATTATGGGCCTATAGAACTGCATATAAAAATCCTGTGGGTATGTCTCCGTATAAATTATTTATGGAAAAGCATGTCATTTACCTCTCGAACTAGAACATAAAGCATATTAGGCTATTAAAGATCTCAATTATGATCTCAAACTTGCCGGTGAGAAGAGGTTATTTGACATAAGCTCACTTGATGAATGGAGAACCCAAGCCTATGAGAATGCCAAGTTGTTTAAACAAAAGTTAAAAGATGTCATGACAAAAGGATACAAAAGCGTGAGTTTACGGTAGGTGATTATGTGTTGCTATACAACTCTCGTTTAAGATTTTTTGCAGGAAAACTCCTCTCTAAATAGGAAGGTCCTTACGTTATTGAGGAGGTCTATCATTCCGGTGCCATAAAAATCAACAACTTCGAAGGCACAAATCCGAAGGTGGTGAATGGTCAAAGAATCAAGCATTATATCTCAGGTAATCCTATAAATGTTGAAACTAATATTATTGAAACCGTAACCCCGGAGGAATACATAAGAGACACTTTCCATAACGTTTCAGACTCCCAAAAGGAATAGGTACGTGGTACGGTAAGTAAACCGACTCCAAAACAGTTCTAATGGCAATTTTCTCCGTTTTGGAATATTTAAGAAAATAGGAAAATAAGAAGCAGTCCGGGAAGGACACGAGGCCTCCACGAGGGTGGAGGGCGCGCCCTACCCCCTGGGCGCACCCCCTACCTCGTGGGCACCTCGTGTGCTCTCCGGACTCCGTTTTCTTGCACTATACTTCTTTCGGTCGGTAAAAATTCATTATATAATCTCCCGAAGGTTTTGACCACCGTACCACACAATTATCCTCTGTTCTTGTTTCGAGCTGTTTTCTGTCTGGATTGTCAAGGCCAAGCATCATGTCGTCCCCCTCCTCCAACAATGGTGACAACGATGCTTGGCTAATGAAGATAGAGCTGAAGAGGGAAGAACCCATGGAGACCAACAAGGATGAGGGGATCAAGAAGGCCACGGAGGACCAAGTTCCGGCAGTAGAAGACATCCTTCGACTTGATCACAATCTTCTTAGCCCAACTGAGATCAAAGCTTTCAAGATGATTGAGTTAGCTCGTATACAAAACAAGTATCTCACATGTGAAAATATTTTGATGAAGGATCATATCGTCGCACTCAAGGGCATTATCCACAAGTTGGAGGATCTATTACGCTCGATGTGCGACTACCCATCATCACCACCATCTTCTTCACCAGCAAGGGAGACATAATCATATGGCTATGGGCACTCCCCTTGGCAACTGCCAAGCTTGGGGGACATGCCCCGGTATCGTATCACCATCACACTCCTATCTTTACCATTTTTCTTAGTTCGATCCTTTTAGTAATATCTTGATCTAGTAGAATGAAGTTTTTGGTATGATCTAGTTTTGAGTTTTGCTTTATGATCCCTCTATGTAATCGAGTTCGTGAGCTATATAATAAAGATTAGTGTTGAGTCAAGGGCTTTATTATTTTGCCATGATCTTGAGGGAATAAAAGAAGAGAGAATGAATAAAAGGAAATAAAGAGATCATATTGATCTTATGGAAAGTAATGACTTCACATAGAAAGAGTATGATGATTAAAAGTTGTTGAGAGTTGGCAAACATAGTTTTGGTCATTGTTGCAATTAAAAGGAAGTAATAAAGAAAGAGAGGTTTCACATATAAATATACTATCTTGGACATCTTTTATGATTGTGAGCACTCATTAAAATATGACATGCTAAAGAGTTGATGTTGGACAAGGAAGACAACGTAATGGGTTATGTTTTCTTATATCTGAAATAAAGTATATTGTCATGGATCATCCAACATGTTGAGCTTGCCTTTCTCCCTCATGCTAGCCAATTCTTTGCACACAGTAGAGATACTACTTGTGCTTCCAAACACCCTTAAACCCAGTTTTGCCATGAGGGTCCACCATATCTACCTATGGATTGAGTAAGATCCTTCAAGTAAGTTGTCATCGGTGCAAGCAATAAAAATTGCTCTCTCAATATGTATGATTTATTAGTGTGGAGAAAATAAGCTTTATACGATCTTGTGATGTGGAAGAAATAAAAGCGACGGACTGCATAATAAAGGTCCATATCACAAGTGGCAATACAAAGTGACGTTCTTTTGCATAAAAGATTTCGTGCATCCAACCATGAAAGTGCATGACAACCTCTGCTTCCCTCTGCGAAGGGCCTATCTTTTACTTTTATCTCTTACCCTTATGCAAGAGTCATGGTGATCTTCACCTTTCCTTTTTACATTTTATCCTTTGGCAAGCACCTTGTGTTGTAAAGATCCTGATATAAATATCCAATTGGATGTAAGTTAGCATGAACTATTATTGTTGACATTACCCTTGAGGTAAAAGGTTGGGAGGCGAAACTATAAGCCCCTATCTTTCTTTGTGTCCGATTAAAACTCCGTAACCACACGTATTGCGTGAGTGTTAGCAATTGTGAAAGACTAAATGATAGTTGAGTATGTGGACTTGCGGAAAAGCTCTTACATAGACTCTTTCCGATGTTCTGATAAATTGCAGTTGCTTCAATGACCGAGATTATAGTTTGCTGGTTCTCAATGAAGTTTCTGATTCATACTTGACATTGTGAATAGATTATTACTTGCGCATAAGAAATCATATGACAATATCCATATATGTTGTTGTTATAAGAATGATCATGATGCCCTCATGTCCGTATTTTATTTTATCGACACCTCTACCTCTAAACATGTGGACATATGTATCGTTATCGGCTTCCGCTTGAGGACAAGCGAGGTCTAAGCTTGGGGGAGTTGATACGTCCATTTTTCATCATGCTTTTATATCGTTATTTATTGCATTACTGGCTGTTATTACACATTATGTCACAATACTTATGCCTATTCTCTCTTATTTTATAAGGTTTCCATGAAGATGGAGAATGCCGGCAGCTGGAATTCTGGGCTGGAAAAGGAGAAAATATTAGAGACCTGTCCGCACAACTCCAAAAGTCCTAAAACTTCACGGAATTCATTTTTGGAATTAATGAAAAATACTGGACGAAGAAAATACCAGAGGGGGGTCACACCCTGGCCACGAGGGTGGGAGGCGCGCCCTACCCCCCCCTAGGCGCGCCCCCTGCCTTGTGGGCCCCCTGGTGGTCCTCCGGTGCCCATCTTCTGCAATATGAAGTCTTTCGTCCGTGAAAAAAATCAGAAGCAAGCTTTCGCGAAGAAACTCTGCCGCCACGAGGCGGAACCTTGGCGGAACCAATCTAGGGCTCCGGCGGAGCTGTTCTGCCGAGGAAACTTCCCTCCGGGAGGGGGAAATCATCACCAACGCTCCTCTCATTGTCAGGACCGGATTATCGGGATACTAATTTCCCAGAAAATGGTCCTTGTGCCCACCAGCCCATTGGTTTCTAGTGGCTGATGGCGAAAGCGGTTTGTGGTTCATCTGCGACTATGGGACTCCATTTCCCACAGGAACAGCTAACCAGGGTAACTCCTATCTTCACGATACTGCTACCACCATTGCGTGGGTTCCGGGGCTGTCATCGCTACGCTCCTCTCCATGCAAGAAATCTGGCCAAGACAATAGCCAGGGACAAGCCAGTGAGTACTTTTGAATGTACTCGCAAACATTATGAAACACAGGTATAATATAACAAATGATAATCATGCTTTGAAATAGTCTCTGTTCACAACGTCAGTCATGAAATGACAGTCCATGATGCACGCAAGCGGGGTTATTATATATACATGAGTATGCAATACGGGAGTAGAAATAGATTGCACCGATCGGGTGTCTGAAGCGACGCCTCGAAAGGATATTAATATAAGACATGCCTCAGTCGGGCGTCTGAGCGACGCCACATAAAGGGCTTATAAATAAAATAAATGACAAGCATGCCACAGTCGGGCGTCTGAGCGACACCATATAAAGGGCTTATAAAGTAAATAATAACAAGCATGCCACAGTCGGGCGTCTTAGCGACACCACATAAAGGACTTCTAAATAAAAGGAATAACAAGCATGCCACAGTCGGGCGTCTCAGCGACACCACATAAAGGGCTTATAAGTAAATATCCAGGAGGTAGAACCGTCCCAGGGATACTCAATAATTCAACTAATGTACATGGTCAGTCCATAATAATAGTAATCATAATCATCAAGAGTCACAAGTCATGATCCATGTTCAGCTGGTTTAGTAGTTTTTCCTCCGAAGACCGACATTAAGACCGACACTTGACCATCCCAGACTGTAGGCCTTGACCATGGACACGGCTATTCAAATAGATATAATCTCTGCAGAGAGTGTACTCTTTACCCACGGGTAACGGATTCCTTTAGTCCATGGGGACTAATTCCGTCTACGGTCTTTTAATTGAAAAAACACCTAATCGCACACACCAGCCTGACTTATCGGTGTCTGGAATCACCCACGACACTCATTAAGCAAAACTCTAAGTGGGGAGGCTACAACCTCGAGTATCATGGGATCACAAAATTTATAACGCGCGCAAACTAGGGGAGCTACCCCCTCGGCTACAACCGGAAACACCCATGCCCCCGGACCAGGTGGCATGCCTACCGGATGCAACCGGTATCTTCCACTATGATCTCTCTTTACGGTGTGTGCTAGAAAGGGGTTGACAACTTACTGAACTGTACCCTACCTATGGCAGGGACAAGTGGTAGTACGAAATAAGTATAGGGGTTACTGGAACAAGACTCGATCTACGGTCGACTCAGGAGGTTTAAGTATTCCCTGCAAGATTAGCATAACAAATATATTTCAACCAACAGGTAGAATCACCACTCATCATACCTCACTATGCCATACCGGACACAACCGTATCGACGAAGACTGGAGACAAGCTCGTGTCTACCCAAGATAGAGGCTTTCCCGGATTCCTTCCGATAGGCATGAAAGTCATACGAGGATGAATACCATCACAGCATATCAAATTCCAATAGCAAGGAACATTCATTATGCACTCCTGAGTATGATCATATCATCACATAAAATAACGAAAACTCCGAAACGAGGGGTGTTGTAACTGTATAAAACAACACATGACAATATTATGCCAGGGTTCAGAATGCTTGCCTTCAAGTTGTGGAGAGGCAGGGTGCATTCCAAAAGTTTTGAAAGTTTTCTTCTCTCTCCCAAAAATCCTATTTGAGAACATTCAAATTAACACATAATTTTTAAAACAGTACAAAAAAGTTGTCTGGAAAATTTTCAAATAAATATGAAAACAAACTAGACCAAATTTGAGCAATGACAGAAAAAGAATCGAATCATTTGGACTTATATTTAAAAAGTTATAGCCAGTCAAAGTTTAGTCAAATTTCTGTTTTGAAATAAAACAGAAAAAGAAAAAAAACGTTTCGAATAAGAGAACACGTAGGAGACGTACTCTGGGATTACGCCTCCACTTTAAACAGCGCGGGCCGGCTCGGGGTCACTAACAGTGGGTCCAGGGGGCCCACTGGTCAGGTTTGACCAGTCGCCCCTCCCTCCTTTCTCCTCTGCCCGAGCGGAGGCGGGACTCCGGCGTTCGCCGTCGATGAACGGCGGTTCCCCGTGGGGTTCTGAGGGCCGGTGTCGGTGTAAAAACCGGCGGATCTCGGGTAGGGGGTCCCGAATTGTGCGTCTAGGCGGATGGTAACAGGAGACAAGGGACACGATGTTTTACCCAGGTTCGGGCCCTCTTGATGGAGGTAAAACCCTACGTCATGCTTGATTAATATTGATGATGTGTGTTACAAGAGTGGATCTACCACGAGATCTAAGAGGCTAAACCCTAGAAGCTAGCCTATGGTATGATTGTTGTTCGTCCTAAGGACTAAAACCCTCCGGCTTATATAGACACCGGATAGGGTTACTAAGCATACGTAGTCGGTTACAATGGTAGGAGATCTACATATCCAGATCGCCAAGCTTGCCTTCCACGCCAAGGAAAGTCCCATCCGGACACGGACGAAGTCTTCAATCTTGTATCTTCATAGTCTTGGAGTCCGCCGATGATGATAGTTCGCTATCCGGACACCCCTAGTCCGGAACTCCTCAAGAGTCTCGAACCAGATTCAATGACGACGAGTCCGGCATGTTGATTGTCTTCGGCATTGCGAGGCGGGTTCCTCCTCCGAATACTTCATAGAAGGTTTTGAACACAAGGATAGTGTCCGCTCGCAAAACAAGTTCAACATAACACCATAGAGAGAATAATTTTTGCACGATCTGTCGACGTATTCCGCGGGCGTGACATCACACCACGGCCAGGCCTTTATATGAATCGTTTTTATTGTTCCACCTCAGTAGCGTTTAGCGAGGCGGTTTCCTTGGCACGCCTTATCAAAGCGTAGATCGTGCCCCCTTATTCCGGATTCTCATCAATACGGACGGGTAACCCAACCATGCCCGCTGGCCTGCCTTCTCTATCGAAGGTGAGTCCTAATCGCCACGGGTGGGCTCTTGGTATTCAAGATCTTTATAATGAGACCAAGGCCTCTTCTTCTTTACACCCTCCATCGAGTTCGCCTCGCTTCGAAGTTCCAACACCCAAAGCTTCAGATTCAGCGCTTCGACTTTCGACGATGTCCGCTCCGACCAGCATGGCCGATGGGTGTCTTCCTCCGTTCTATAAGAAGATGTGCTAAAGCTGCGAGACGCCAGTATCTAACCGCGAGATCTCGTGATAGGCTGCCTGCTCTGTGGCAGGTCATTCCACTCCGAGCCCGGCGAGAACGTGGTGTTCGTGTCCCACTTCCTTCGGGGTTTAGGCTTCCCGATGGATCCCTTTGTGCGGGGGCTCATGTTTTATTATGGGCTCGATTTCCATGACTTGAATCTGTAGTCCATCCTCCATATCTCGTCATTCATTGTCGTATGTGAGGCCTTCCTCCATATTACCCCCCACTTTGGATTGTGGCTCAAGACCTTCAAGGTGGAGCCAAAGATGATCAAGGGGCAGCAAGCGGAGTGCGGAGGGGCGGTCATAAGCAAATCTGCTGATGCTCCGCGGGGCCGAGGGCTCTTTTCAAGAGGAGCTTGGTTTGTGGCAACGGGAGTGGTTTTATATCACCGCCCTGTGGGCACCAAATGGGCGGCGCCCCTGCCTTCCGCCAGTCCACCACATGGGCTGGCATCATGGGTCAACAAGGCTCGACTGGGTCCGCCCAAGGACGTTCTCTGCTGCAGGGCCGATTCGAGATCTCCAGAAAGAGGGCTCAATCTGGCTGCGATGGCGCAGGTTATGGTGATCCGCGCCTTCAGCCCCTGCAAACATCGCCTCCGCCTGTGGGAATTCAACCGAGGGACCACGAGCCTCCAAAATTTTATGGGCACGACGCCCGTGGAGATGTATAAACGGTTCTTCGGATCACAAGAGAAGTGTCCGGACTTGACCGAGGACGCAGGACTAAGCTGCAATCGCTCAGATGCTCAAGTAAGTAGTCCTGTAACCGAACAAGCTGTTCATCCATTTATTTTATATATATGCCCTTTAAAGGAGACGTTTCTTGAACAGGAGTGGATAGCCAAGGCAAAGTTAATAAGGTGTCCGGCTCCCCTCCTAGAGACCACGCCGGATCCCATGCTGACCAAGATGTTGAAGGTCGCGCCCTTTGAAGAAGGCGAAGGGGGGAGCGGGGAAGCGACTAGCCCCATGAAGGAGGCTATCAAGGAAGGAGGGATAAAAAGTCCCGTCTTTCGAGGGGGGAAGAGGACTGCTTCGAAAGATCCGGAGGTCAAGGCCTCAAAGAGGGGAAGGGAATCTCCGGCAGAGAGTCCGGCGCTGGGAAGTAACCCAGCCGCACTATTACCCCAAGGGGATCAGCCCTCCAGCGAGTCGTAAGTAAAAAGAAGGGGTCTTGCAAATAAGGAACATCCCTGTATTTATTTATGAAGATAACCGAAATTGTACCTTGTAGTTTGGACCTCAGCCCTTCTCAGCAGAGCTCGTCTTCGGGGGATCTTCTTCCGGAGATGATGGAGAGCGAAACGCCTCCACCTGTCGCACCCTCATGTGAAGCGGGCGACCCGAAGGTGTCGTCGCGGAGGGTTCCCCCAAGTCCGGTGGGGCCGGAAGGTCCAGCGCCAAGTGGCGTGCGGTCAGAGGAGCTGAAGGATCTGCTCGGGCGAGCGGCTATTTCAGAGGATCACCGTGTTCTAATGGGTACGGTGATTGAAAGAATTGCATCCGCGGAGAGCGGATTGCATGAAGACGTCAGAAGCTTACTGACGGGGTTTGAGGTACGCAAAAAAATATGTACCTTCTGACAGTTGTGCATATAAAATGCGCCATGTGTAGATAGTAGCCCCTGAGACTCGGTATGTTGTCAAAATTGACAACGTGCCAAGGATCAAATTCTCAGTTTTAACATATCGTCACTCCTAAACAGGTGGCGAGGCGTCCGGAGGCCAGCCGGACTGATGAATATGCCGAAGTAAAGCGGCAGCTTGATGAGGCGGATGCGGACATCGCGCTGGTCAATGAACAGTTTTGACGAGTCACAAGATATGCGACTTCTATGCGGACACCTGGTAAGGGAGCTTGACGCCCATGTCTTACTAATCATATACTTAATGCAGATGGTGCCGCTGCCGTGGAGGAGCTGCGGGCAGAACTTGCCCGAGCGAAAGAGCAAGCCAGAATTAGTAATGCGGCGCTTTAAAGGCGGCCAAGAGCTAGAAGCTGAACGGGCTGCTCAACGCCAAGCAGGAGGAGATGGCCGATATGGCCAAAAGTTAAGGAATACTACCGATCACCGCGCGGTTCTTGAAAAGGAACGCTAAGCGGAACAAGAGGGCCTAAAGAAGGCCGCCGCCGAATCCAAGAATGCCCAATCGGCTTTGAGAGCTGCCAAGGAGGAGCTGAGTCGCCGGGCAATTGCGGCTGGAAAACCGTTTCGCATGGAGGAAATATACAGATCCAAAGTATGCTCAATTGATAAATTGTGGAGTTCAGAGGATGCTTATACGGACTTGGCGGCGAAAGGCCAGGACGCTGTTGAGCTCTTCCGGGGCCGAAGGGGCATGAAGGGAAGAGCTATATTGGTCGCAATTCCATAGTCCGGAGCGTCCTCTCGCCACGACCGATCGGTTGGCGAATGGGCCGAGCTGAATCGATTGTCCGGTTTGCTATGAAGCATGTCTTGACGCACTTGTGGCCGGACGGCCCCACCAAGAGCTATTTTGGTTTAGTGCAGCAGCTTGGTGCGGTGCCGCGACGACGCAATGAAGCGATCGGCGGTATTGAGGGAGCGGATGGCTCTTGCCGTGTCAAGACACACTGGCAGAGATGAAGGCCACCGACGTTGCATCCCGTGATTCGGACAGAGGCCGAGTACTGCGAGCACTACTTTGAAGAAGTCCTGCCAGGCATCGCTTAATAGAGACGCATGCTCAAGGATATTATGTTTAAATGACATGTATGATTTGTGAAAACAATGTTTCAATGTAATATAAGTGCTTTTTATACTTGTGCGCTCAAGTAGTGAACTACTCCTGTGCGGCCGCTTATGTATATGTGTATATAACCTCGAAAGATGGCAGTCCTTGGTTTCAGCCCCCACGCACATAGTGCGGGGTGTTTGCAAAAAAGGCGCTTTTTCACACTTAATCCAACGCCTTGGTCCTGTTAAGGAGGTGATAGCGTAGCAAACCGTGCAACCGGACTATAATGCTTTATCACTTTCACTTAGCCATAGGAGTTCGAGGGTGGGGCTACTATATAGCCCTCGGAGGCACCGCACTCTCCTAAATTTGGGGTGCGATGTGCTCGACCGAAACCGCTCTTCGTTAATGCGGAGGAATTCTAAGCATTCTGTGAGTCATCGAGTGGTTGACCGTCTCTCGCTATATCATGACGCCGGCTTTCATCGAGGTGCTCGCCTCGCCGAACCGGGCATAATCGCAATAGTTCTCCCGGTGCGCGTTAGCCGTGAAAACGGAACGTAAGGCAGCAAAACACAGAGCGGGCAACCCAACATTTTACCAAAGACATGATTCGAGCTAATGCATATAAGGCCTAATCTCGAGATGCCGAATACTCCCTAAGGTATTCGGTCTTTATGAAAATGGGCAGAATAATGCCCTAAGCCCCCGGTGTCTAGGTGCGCGAAGAATCTGAGTGCGGCCAATGCCAAAGCACCAGCCTCCTCCTCGTTATATTAAGGAACCGGGGATGGATATCAACAAGAGACAGTGAAAAAGGTTTACGCAGGTCTTAATCTGAAAAAATCCTTGCAACAGTCCCTACCGCACGCGTCTGCCTGTGTCTCCGTTGCAGCCGTATCCGGACGGGTGTAGCATGTTGTTCATCTGTAAAAGAGAGGAACTTAGTTTTAAAAGAAAAAGGATCGTGCGAAAAATGTACTTAATATTAAATAAAGTACGGTTCAAAGAAGTGAATAAGATGGAGCTTTATTGTCTCTTGTTATACATGCATGCGGCCCCTCGTATGGGGGTATGCCGCTAGTAGGCGCCAGACTCGTCTAGCCGTGTCCGGGGTTTGAATGACCAATTCAGGTTCTTTGCGTAGCAGAGCCGGATAGCTGTGGGGCTGTCAAGGCAGTCTCCCGTTCTTCCGTGCTCGAGTAACACTTAATACTTCCTTTTAATCTAGATGATGCGTGGACCGGCATTTTAAGTGTTAGAGATGCATAATGCGGTATTGCGTTAAAGCGGGCGAAAGCTTCAAGGCCCCAATAGTGCTTGATGGCTACTTTTAAACGGGGAGACATGGAAGAGTAACCTTTTATGACGGAAGTTGTTTGATGAACCAAACACAACTTCTAGCAAGATGGAGCCCGCAGCGAGAGGCGTATGGGCGGCAAGTACTCCTTTAAAGGAGGTGTTGCTACTGGCGAATTTTGGTTGGGTTTATCCTCATCCTGCGGATAGTGTCCTCGATATATCAGGTTTATATCATCGCCGCCATCCATGAGGACATGTGTAAATTGGAATCCGTCGATTATAGGATCCAACATCAAGGCAGCCCATCCTGCTCCGGATATTATCGGAATAGTCCGATGGTCGAAGGTGATTGGTTTTGACAACCAGCAGCGGCGCGCCTTTTAGGGGCGCCGCTTTTTTTTCCTGTTGATCACGTGAAGTGAGTTTACTGTTTTAACCTCCTGTGGGAAAGTTTTTTGTTTTCCGGAGTGCTGCTTTTGGGTTTCGTCACTTCCACTTGGTGTGTCGAGCCCCTTGTGTTCGGCGTTAAGTTGGCCGGACTGCTTGAAGACCCAACAATCTCTATGGGTATGGTTTGCAGGCTTCCCGGAGGTACTGTCGGTGTCAAAACCGGCGGATCTCGGGTAGGGGGTCCCGAACTGTGCGTCTAGGCGGATGGTAACAGGAGACAAGGGACACGATATTTACCCAGGTTCGGGCCCTCTTGATGGAGGTAAAACCCTACGTCCTGCTTGATTGATATTGATATTGTGGATGTTTACAAGAGTAGATCTACCACGAGATCAAGAAGGCTAAACCCTAGAAGCTAGCCTATGGTATGATTGTAAGGGTTGTTGTGTTTGTTGTCCTACGGACTAAAGCCATCCGGTTTATATAGACACCGGAGAGGGCTAGGGTTACATAGAGTCGGTTACAATGGTAGGAGATCTACACATCCGTATCGCCAAGCTTGCCTTCCATGCCAAGGAAAGTCCCATCCGGACACGGGGAAGTCTTCAATCTTCTATCTTCATAGTCTTGGAGTCCGTCGATGATGATAGTCCGGCAAATGATAGTCCGCCGATAACGGTAGTCCGCTATCCAGACACCCCTAATCCGGGACTCCTCAAGAGCCCCGAACCAGGCTTCAATGACGATAAGTCCAAGATGCGTAGTCTTCGGCGTTGTAAGGCGGGTTCTCCTTTAAGTTCCATGTACCGCGTAACGGTGTCCAGCTTCCTCATCAATGTTGCGTCTTGGCTTCCATGCCCAATAAGGGCTTTCTTCCACTTGTCGTGCGAATGTGAAAAGCCAGGGTATCTTTTATGTTTTACCCCCTAGTTGTGCGAATAATCTGCCTATAAGGGAGGCAAGAATCCAGATCCAAATCACCATCTTCCTCTCGCAAACACTCATCGGAGAGCTTTCACCAAGAATCCATTCCATCATGGACCGTCAACGCTCCTCTTCTCGCTCCCAGCCCTTCGCCAGAGATTGGAGGATATGCTCTGCTTTCGACAACGAGCTGGTGAAGCTCCAAATGGGGGATATCTCCTCCGCCTTCATGGTTCCGGTTCGAGCCGGGCTCGCCACCTACAAAGGTGGGAAGCTAGCAGAGGTTACCCCTAATCCCAACAAAGGGGAGCGGGTGTGCTTCGTCCCCTATCTAATAAGGGGGCTCGGATTTCCTGTACATCCATTCCTCCGCGGGCTCCTGGAGTTCTATGGACTCCAGCTCCATCACCTCACACCCGCCTCAATCCTTCATATCGCTGGGTTTCATAGCTCTTTGAGCTCTTCACCGGCATCGAGCCCCACTTCGCTTGTGGAAGAGGTTGTTTTGCCTTGTCCCCGCTCTCACGAGGGGTCCATATATCAAGTGGGCGGCGCCGAATATGGCGATCGCGGGACCGGATATCCATCCGGAACCGCTATGAGGCGCTCAAGACTGGCCTTCGAATGGTTTTATATAGAAGACGCCCGCTGCGGACCTCGCTCGATCGGCCTCCGGAGTTCAGCAATGCTCTCTCAAGAAACGCTTTAGTTGGCGCCCATGAGCCCCGACTAGAGGAAGACAAGAGCGCCCATTATCGATGGGCGAATAAGGTTACTAGCCCATGCCCGTTTACCATGATCGAAGTCATGGCAACATGCATTACGCGGGGGGTGCAGCCACTACAATACAGGGGCCACCCCATGTGGGATTTCAACGGGGAGGATGATGCCACCCGTCATGGCCGCAAAGGGCCGGAATCAGCTGAAGATCTGGTGACGATCT
This sequence comes from Aegilops longissima, assembly GCA_021605205.1. Taxonomy (NCBI): domain Eukaryota; kingdom Viridiplantae; phylum Streptophyta; class Magnoliopsida; order Poales; family Poaceae; genus Aegilops; species Aegilops longissima. The sequence goes on along the minus strand of CM038681.1, from coordinate 529,574,023 downwards.
TGTCCGGCCTGTATAAGGGGGAGAAGGATGATTTCCTTCGCATTTAACCCGTTAAATGGGTTTTCGATGAACAATCCCTCGCCTTGGGTAAGTGAACACTCAGCGTGTCCGACCGTGCCTTCAAACTTAAGTTTCTTACATTGTGTTATTCTTTCGACGCAGAACTGCGCCGGACTGTGGAGGAATGCTAAGTCCGCTCCGCAGCCCGAGGATCGAGAGAGATCCTGGATCCGCCCCAAGAGGATCCGCACATAAAGGTGGAGCTAATCGACGGGTGTTCCACCAGCTCAGCATGGATAATGCTTTAGTCGCCATCACGGCCGACTACCCGGACTAAACCCGCTCCTCAGAGGTCGCGCCAAGCCCCGACACCGTCATTCCTTCCTTGCTTATTTCGACCACCGTACATATGATGGCACTGCAGGAGGTGCCATGGGCAGAAGCCGAGCCCACAAGTGGTCGACCAACAAGGGCCAGTCCCGACCGTAGGCGGAAGGGGCGCGCGCGGACCAAGCGCCGCCGCAAAGGTGTAGCTCACAATTCCTTATTTTTAGAGCAACGTTCCTAGGAAGCGTTTTGAGTGCTCATGACTTTTATAGGGAAAAAAGCGTCTGCCGGACTGCGGGCGTGGAAGTTGTCAATCCAGCCTCTACCAGCCGGGCTCCCGCACCCGGTCAGGAGGGGGAGGCGAGCACAAGGCGCGAGCCGGACGTTCCTCCGACAGAGGATGCCGAAAGGCTGTCCGCCACCAAGTCTGAGGTGGAGAGTGCTCTGAATCACAGGCGCCGCCGGACAGTATTTCGTGACACGTGCTTCTCCCCCGAGGCATTGAATGCCTTTAACACGGGGGACGCGCACCTTCGTGCCGCTCAAGATAGTTTTACCAGAGCCACGGAGTAGTATGTAAAAGGCATACGGGTAAGAGATTTTAACGGTTGTATATGCCAGTAGCCCCCGAGACTTAAAGTAGGTATATTAACTGATTCAAGGATAATATGAAATGCAGGATCTTACCGAGAAGAATACCCAACTGTCTCAGGAGCTGCAAGAGTGCAAGGCCCAACTTGAGGCCGCATTGTCTGGCGCAGGAGGAAACGCAAGGACCTCTCCTGGTAACGCATTATTTTTAGAAGGATAAGTGGCGTTTGGCCTTTGCGCAAGTCTAAAAACAACGTTAGAAGTGCTGCCGACAAGATCCGGACAGTAAGAACTTCGCGCCAACTAAAGGCCGGCGAGAGGGTGTTGCATAAGGTGCAGCATGAAAGGAACAAGCTCCAGGATGCCCATGCCCAGCTTGGAGAAGAGCTGAAAGGCGTTCGGGCGAGATGTCGGGCTCCGTTAAGGAGAATCAGCGGCTTGTCGCGGCATATATAGTAGTGCTTGAGCGAACTCCTTTGAAAAGAAGAGTTCGGCGAGGAAGTCAATTTGATGTAATATGTTTGTAGGTATGCTCACAGTGTCGCCTGCTGGAGGAGATGCCCGTAATAACGGGTGATCAACTTCCAATTGTTGCAACCGATCGAACGAGTTCGGCAGGCTATGAGCGATGTCATCCAGCGTTATGGCCAGCCTTCTCCATACCCGAGGGTCTTGGGGAGCTTATGGAGAAGCTACTGGAGTGCGGCAGCGCTTCCATTTATGGAAGATTTCGCCTGCCGCCAAGGTGCCGTGGAGGCTCGGGCCATGGTAAAGACGCTGTACAAGAAGACGGATCCCAATCACATGGTCAAGTCGGACTGTGGGGCCCGATGGGAAGGAGATCCTGTGAGTTTAGTATACGCCAAGTGGAGTTGGCGCAAAATTTTCCCAACAGGACTGTAAATTAGACAACCTGTTAGACGGGATTGAGGAGGAATACAATCGTTGATTTGACAATGTATTATAAAATGACATACAAAATGCCTTCTAGCCGGATTGTAGATCGCTTGTCTTTGCCGACCTTTTCGCTTCGACCTCGGGACCCTAGAGTCCGAGTGTGTCCGAATACCTTCTCGGTTATGAAACAACCGGGTATGCATGGAGACCAGGCGAGGGGTCATCGGTGCTTTATCGCACAAGTGCCCAACTAGTTATGTTATATTACATGGTTAGTAAGAAACATCTTCCAGGAGAATAGTTCCATTAAGGGTTCCTTTTCATTTGGGGTGGTATGCCCTAAAGTGCATGTCCAGCTGCTAAAAAAGCAGTAAAACATCTGGGGCAGATAAAAGTGGATAAAATCATCTTTTAAGTCACCGATCGAATATTCCCTTAAGAACGCTTAGCTTTCGGCTTCACCCACCGAGGTACACATCCGGTGACCCGCAAGAATAATCGCAGAGGTGCTCCTTTACCTCCTAGCCGAACAATCGGGAACTTAGGGTAAGCACAGGAGCCAGCAACCCAGCTTGGCCAAAACTTAAGTCATATCGATGCATATAATGGTGAATAAAAGGTACATGTGGAGGCTTGACACATGTGCCGGGCATAAAGCTCAGATAATTAAGCACCGTAAAGAAGCCCCTGTGTATAATTAGTGCGGTTAGCACATCAATTGTCGCGAACGTTATGTGGTAAAGCCCTTTAAGGCTTGGATGAATAGGTTTGAGAAGAAAAAGATGAACAAAAGGCAGCTGAAATAAATAAAAGAAAAAATGTTTTGGACGGGGGAAGGGGACGAAGTCTTAGTCCGGCGCTAGGCATAGAATCGCCGGAGGCGGGCTGCGTTCCGTGGGTTTGGCTCGAGTCGGTTGTCCGATGCATTTCGTAGACGGTACGCTCCGCCGGTCAAGACTTGATAAATGATGAAGGGGCCTTCCCATTTGGGATTGAGCTTGTCCTTTTTCTTGTCCGGCAGGCGTAGAACCAGTTCGCCAACGTTGTAAGTCTTGGCCCGTACTTCTCTGCTTTGGTATCTTCGAGCCTGCTGTTGATAGAATGCGGAACGAGCCTTGGCGACGTCGCGCTCTTCCTCCAATTTGTCCAAGCTGTCCTGCCGATCCAACTCGGCTTCTCTTTCTTCGTACATGCGCACTAGAGGTGAGTCATGAATGATATCGCAGGGCAAAACTGCTTCTGCGCCGTACACCATAAAAAATGGTGTGAATCCGGTGGTACGGTTAGGCGTTGTCCGCAGCCCCCAGAGTACGAAGTCGAGCTCCTCTACCCAGTGCGTGTCAGATTTCGTAAGGGACCGCACTAGTCTAGGTTTAATGCCGCTCATTATGAGACCATTTGCTCGTTCCACTTGACCGTTGGTTTGAGGATGATAGACTGAAGCGTAATCGAGCTTGATGCCCATATTTTTGCACCATGATTTAACCTCGTCGGCGGTGAAGTTCGTGCCGTTATCGGTGATGATGTTGTGGGGGACACCATAACGGTGTACTACCCCGGATATAAAGTCTATCACTGGTCCGGACTCTGCCGCTTTAACGGCTTGGCCTCTATCCATTTGGTGAATTTATCCACCATGACCAATAGGTACCTTTGCTTGTGGGTTCCCCTTTAAGTGGTCCAACCATGTCAAGCCCCTGCACCATGAACGGCCAGGTAATTGGTATAGTTTTGAGGGCGGTGGGTGGCATATGGCTCGATTAGCAAAGAGCCGACAACCGACGATCTTTGGACTAGGTCCCGGCATCCGCCGGGCCGCCGGCCAATAAAATCTGACGGAATGCCTTTCCGCAAGGGCCCGAGCTGCGGCATGGTGTCCGCCTAGTCCGCATGAATTTCAGCCAGGAGGTTTCGCCCTTCCTCTTCAAGATACACCTTTGAAGGACTCGGTTGTGCTTTTCTTATAAAGTTCTCCTCATAGACCTTGTAGGCTTTTGATCACGGACAATGCAGCGAGCCTCATTTTGGTCTTCGGGAAGCTCCTGCCTAAGCAAGTAGGCGAGGAATGGTTCTGTTCACGGGGCAATTACTGCCATTATGTCGTGGGCGGAAGGTGTTATGTCATCGGCTGGATCGCCGGTTGGTGCGGCTTGTTCCCGATTGTTAGTTCCGGACTCCTCTTCCCATAGTACGGATGGCTTGAAGAGCCATTCCAGGAAGATGTTAGGAGGGACAGCGTCGTGTTTTGCACCAATGCGTGCCAGTACGTCGGCCGCTTGGTTATTATCCCGGGTGACGTGATGGAATTCAAGTCCTTCGAACCGGGCTGACATTTTGAGGACAGCGTTGCGATATGCTGCCATTTTCGGATCTTTGGCATCAAAGTCTCCGTTTATTTGGGATATTGCGAGGTTTGAATCCCCACGCACCTCTAGGCGTTGAATGCCCATGGAGATTGCCATCCGGAGACGTGTAAAAGGGCCTTGTATTCGCTGCGTTGTTAGAGTCCGTACATTATCTCGGCACGATTGGACTGTGTCTCCGGTCGGGGACGCCAATACGACGCTAGCCCCGATCCGCTAACATTTTAGAGCCGTCAAGTGCATAATCCAATTGGAGTATGCGCCGTATTCTTTAGGGAGTTCGGCTTCGGTCCATTCAGCGACAAAGTCAGCCAAAACTTGAGACTTGATAGCTCGCCGAGGTTTGTAAGATATATCAAATGGTAAGAGCTCAATGGCTCATTTTGCAATCCTGCCCGTCGCGTCGCGGTTGTTTATAATGTCGTTAAGTGGTACTTCAGAGGCCATCGTTATCGAACACTCTTGAAAGTAGTGTCGAGCTAGGGATGCCATGAACACCGCGTATGCTATCTTACGATAGTGCGGGTAACGGATTTGCAAGGGGTTAACGGTGGATACGTAGTATACTGGTTTTGAAGAGGGAATTTATGCCCTTCTGTTTCTCGTTCGACGACGAGTACCGTGTCGACAACTTGATGTGTAGCTGCGAAGTATAACAACATTGGTTCGCCCAGGTTGGGTGCAGCCAGACCGGATTTGTTGCCAATATGGCCTTTATTTCTTCGAGTCCGCGGTGGCAGATCCGCCTACCGGTGTTCGTGCGCTGAGGAGGCGATAAAGGGTAATGCCTTTTCTCCTAGACGGAGATAAAGCGGCTTAGAGCCGCTACGCATCCGGTCAATTTTTGAATTTGCTTGAGGTCTTTTGGGATATCTAGCTGTGACAGAGCTCGGATCTTGGCTGGTTTGCTTCAATTCCTCTACCGGAGACGATGAAGCCCAGCAGCTTTCCGGCTGGTACGCCGAAAACACATTTTTCCGGATTCAGCTTGATGTCATATGCTCTGAGGCTGTCGAATGTGAGCCTCAAGTCGTCTACTATAGTTTCGACGTGTTTAGTTTTGATGACTACGTCGCCCACATATACCTCTACTGTTTTGCCGATCTGGGTAGCCAGACATGTCTGAGTCATGCGCTGATATGTTGCGCCGGCGTTTTTGAGCCCGAATGGCATCATGTTGAAGCAGAATGGTCCATATGGAGTAATGAATGCTATTGCGACTTGATCCGCTTCTACCATCATGATTTGATGATAGCCAGAGTATGCGTCCAGGAAGCACAATGAATCGTGCCCTGCGGTGGCATCGATGATTTGGTCGATGCGAGGGAGGGGGAAGGGATCCTTTGGGTAGGCCTTATTTAGGTCTTTGAAATCGACACATAGGCGCCAGGATTTGTCCTTCTTGGTACCATCACCAAGTTTGCTAGCCAATCCGGTGCTTGATGTCTCTCGATGAATCCGGCCCAATAGCTTGGCTAGCTCTTCTCCCATTGCCTGTCTTTTGGGTTGGAAAATCATCAAGAGCCTGTTTGGTGGCTTGAATCCTTTTAGGATGTTTAGGCTGTCTTCGCCAATCTGTGGGATTCGGGCATATCCGATGGGTGCCGTGCAAAATGTCCCAATTTTCCCGGCGAATTTCGCATCTGGCGTCTACATCGGGTTCAATTGTGCCCGATGGAGGCCGTCTTCGTGGGGTCCGTTAGGTGGACTCGAATTTGACTATTTCATCCGCTGGTTTAAAAGAGGTGGACTTGGATCTTTTATCAAGTATCACATCGTCCATGTTCACCGTGGAGCACATCGCGGTGAGTTCCTCGCCGCTAGGGCTTTGGATAGTGCCTCGAGGGCTAGTGCGGCTGTCTTGTTTTCGGCATGAGTGCTATGTCCGGATCACTAGCGAGAGTGATAATTCCGCTGGGACCGGCATTTTAAGCTTCATGTACCCATAATGGGGTATAGCTTGAAAATTGTGAATGCCTCTCGTCCTAATAGAGCATGATATCCGCTGCTGAATGGGGCCACTTGAACGTGACCTCCTCGGACCTATAATTGTCCGCGAAATAACACTACGCCCAGCGTGATTTTTCCTGTGCAGCATACTTCCCGGCTGGGAATTATTCCTCTAAAGGTTGTGCTGCTTCGCTCAATGCGGTTCCGATCTATTTCCATTTTTGGAGGGTTTCCTCATAGATGAGGTTTAGTCGCTGCCGCCATCCATGAGTACTTTAGTAAGGCGAAAGCCGTCTACTATTGGGCCGAGGACCAATGCGGCGGTGCCCGGCAGTTCGAATTTAGGTTAAATCACTGCATTGAAGGTAATAGCCGTGTCGCCCATGGATTTATTGTTGCTACTTGGTAGACTTCGCGAGGTTATGGAGTTGTCGTTTGCATGTTATTGGATGCGAAAGTCTCAAGACTATTAACACCGTGATCGGTGTTGCTTTGTGTTGGGATTCGAGCTAGAAGCTCCTCGCCAATTTTGGCTACGCGTAGTATCCAACATGCTCAAGGCTATGAGTTGGAGTGGCGCCCTCGTGCTATGAATTTTGCAGGTCCATTTAGCCAGCCCTCCAAGATGGTTCCGCACTTTAGGGGTTTTGGTTTTTGGTATTCAGCCCGTGTGCTTGATGATGATGCACCCTTTGGTTCCGGACTAGGGATGTATTCGGGCGGATTATCCCAAAATTTACTTTCGGTTTTCCAAGCGCTCTCCATCGCACAATACTTTTGTACGATGGTCTTCAAGTCAGCAAAGCGCGTGATGTCGCGGCGACTTATGGCGTTTAGGATGCCCTTGTCCGTGCAATTATTGCGGAAGACCGAGATTGCGTTTTCCTCTCGGCAGTCCTTTATCCTGCCCATAACCGGGAGGAATCGCCCAAGAATGATGTCTTGTCTCGGCGGGCTCTTGCGAATTAGAGTTAGATCGCATATGTCCGGGCGGGTGGGTGGAACTAAGTCCGAACCCTACCCATCTCAGGCTCAAGGCCGAGAAGTTTCCGATTTTGAAGCTTGGATTTCGGACGTTGTCCAACGAGTCCAGTCCGATGCCCGACTTTAAGTTGATGTTTGATCGAAGCCCGTCCCTCCACGGGAATCCGCATGGGGGTTCGGGATCCGGACATGACTAGTTTTCAATACGTGAGAAGCGTCGCCGCATTGTTCCTCTACCACCGCAACGCGGTGGGTGACTGGGAGAGTTAATTTCTCTCGGATCGGGTTTAAGCCCAATCTGATCGTAGTCAGAGCGAATCCTGTGGCGGCGATGCGATCCAAGAGCTCGTTCACGGACGAGAGCTCTATTGGATCCAGCCGCTCGGCGAATTCCGAGCTGACATGAAGATTGCTTTTGACGACTTGAGAGGTCGTTGTCGAAGCGATGGCCGGACAGGCGGTCATAAGAAAACCACCGAGCCGGATAGTTTGCCCGGCGGCCAAGGCTCCTTTGGCGAAGATACCATCCTTGAAGCGGGAGGAGGCATCCTTCCTATCGGTGACGGCACAGAGGAACTCTCAATGAAAGCACCAATGTCGGTGTCAAAACCGGCGGATCTCGGGTAGGGGGTCCCGAACTGTGCGTCTAGGCGGATGGTAACAGGAGACAAGGGACACGATATTTACCCAGGTTCGGGCCCACTTGATGGAGGTAAAACCCTACGGCCTGCTTGATTGATATTGATATTGTGGATGTTTACAAGAGTAGATCTACCACGAGATCAAGAAGGCTAAACCCTAGAAGCTAGCCTATGGTATGATTGTAAGGGTTGTTGTGTTTGTTGTCCTACGGACTAAAGCCATCCGGTTTATATAGACACCGTAGAGGGCTAGGGTTACATAGAGTCGGTTACAATGGTAGGAGATCTACATATCCGTATCGCCAAGCTTGCCTTCCACGCCAAGGGAAGTCCCATCCGGACACGGGGGGAAGTCTTCAATATTCTATCTTCATAGTCTTGGAGTCCGGTTGATGATGATAGTATGACAAATGATAGTCCGGCCGATGACGGTAGTCCGTCTATCCGGACACCCCCTAATCCGGGACTCCCTCAGGTACCATGTATTTGACACAGTCTATCCAGAATCTTGTTTAGGTTGGATAGCTCGTCACTGTTATCCTTTAGGGGCAGTGTTTTGTTGTTCGGCCGAGAGCTTTTGAATCCGGCGTTGACCGCCGTACTATTTGGGCCATTTTCCTTATTCCGGCGCTGATTCTTTCTGCGTCGTGATTTCCCATTTCCATCCCTGATTTCGGATGTACTCGGGTCGCTGGTGCTGCACCTTGCTAGCCAGCTATCCTCTCCCGCGCAAAAGCGGGTCATGAGGCTTGTTAATGCGGCCATTGTTCTTGGCTTTTCTTGGCCGAGGTGTCTGGCGAGCCATTCATCTCTTGACGTTGTGTTTGAAAGCTGCTAAGGCTTGGCGTCCTGACAATCGACTATTTGGTTCTTTTAGTAAGGAACCTGTTCCGAATTTCGGGCTGACTCTCCGGGCTGTTGATCTATGTGACTTAGATCGCTCAGATCCGGAGGGCGGACATAAGTCCCCTGAAAATTTGCCCGAAATGCATCCTCGAGCTCTCCCCAGCTTCCAATGGTATTTTCGGGGAGGCTTTTAAGCCAATGCCGAGCTGGCCCTTTGAGTTTAAGGGGTAAGTATTTTATGGCGTGGAGATCGTCTCCTCTAGCCATGTGTATGTGGAGGATGTAATCCTCGATCCAGACTCCAGGGTCTGTTGTTCCGTCGTATGCGTCTATGTTTGCGGGTTTGAATCCCGCTGGAAATTCATGATCCGGCACCTCATCGGTGAAACATAGGGGGTGTGTGGCGCCCCTATATTTGGGTGTGCCGTGAACTTCGGAATTTTGGCGTATTGCATTGCTTTGACGAGCCTGCTTTCTTGGCCCAGAGATGGACCTAACTAGGCCATCCTCTTGATGTGAATCCTTATACGGATCGCATATTGGCTTGTATGCGGCGCCATTCACCGCTCTCTTTTTGTCGGGGGGTCGTCCATCAGACCGGGTGGCCTTCTTACTTTTTAATTGTGGGGGCTACTAGGGCTCAAGACATCCCAACCTTCCTGTCCGTAGTCTGGCCAGGGCTCTCCGGATAAAGAGAGAGACTTTAGTGAATTCGGGATGTCGCCGAAGGGCGAGTGCTGAAAGATGTCCGCGGCTGTGAACTCCATAACGGGCGCCCAATTGGATTCGATTCGCAAGGGCGCGGAGGTTGGAGTCCGGGAGGAGTCCGCACCCGAGTCGAGGTCTTCGCAGCGACAGGATGGAGTTCGCTCGATCGCCGAGAGATTAAAGCCCCGAGGCGGTGTCCAACCACTCGCCCTCGATCGGGAATCCGGCCCGGATTAAGGGTCGGAGCAGGTTACAGTGCGGCCTCTGTGGCATTGTTCGCTGCAGAGCTAGATCATGCCCATCGAGACAAGGCGCTCTTAGCTACGGCTCGAATCCGTCAAGATCAAGTCTCCGCGGATATCGGCCGTATAGTTTAAACTTCAAATCTGACGTGACGGCCGGGCGTAGCTTCGATCTGCTCCGGATGGCTGCGAGTTGTCCCGCAGATGTAAAGCCGCCGAACACGAAGATCTGTCCGGGAGAAAAGTCTCACCCCGACCGCGTCGTTGTTGATGATCGAAGGAGCCATCGGGCCTATCGGTGGCGACACGGAGGAACTCTCAATGAAAGCACCAATGTCGGTGTCAAACCGGCGGATCTCGGTAGGGGGTCCCGAACTGTGCGTCTAGGCGGATGGTAACAGGAGACAAGGGACACAATGTTTTACCCAGGTTCGGGCCCTCTTGATGGAGGTAAAACCCTACGTCCTGCTTGATTAATATTGATGATGTGTGTTACAAGAGTGGATCTACCACGAGATCAAAGAGGCTAAACCCTAGAAGCTAGCCTATGGTATGATTGTTGTCCGTCCTACGGACTAAAACCCTCCGGTTTATATAGACACCGGATAGGGTTAGGGTTACACAGAGTCGGTTACAATGGTAGGAGATCTACATATCCGTATCGCCAAGCTTGCCTTCCACGCCAAGGGAAGTCCCATCCGGACACGGGACGAAGTCTTCAATCTTGTATCTTCATAGTCTTGGAGTCCGGCCGATGATGATAGTTCGGCTATCCGGACACCCCCTAGTCCGGAACTCCCTCAGCCGGGATGGATCCGCCAGTCCAGGGCGGTCCTCCCGGTGGTCGTTAGGTAGGTGGGAACGAAGGGAGTCACCGGCGGCGAGCTCCGCGGCGGAGGTGGCCTCGGGAGGTTTTGGGGGTCTAGGCTACGGTGGTTCCCGGTCGTGTTTGAGAGGCGGGTGGCTCCTCAAGGTTCAGGGGAGTTGAACGGTGGCACCAGATGGACGGAGGAGGCTCTGGTTGTGACGAGCGGGACCAGAACATGGCGGCGGCCGAGCTAACCGGAGAGGGGGAAGACGGCCTCTCCCCCTTGATTGCCGGCTATGGGAGCATCAAAGGGATGGCCTGAGGTTGCCTGGGGGTTTGGAGGAGCTCGGGTCACCATTTATAGCGGGTGAGGTCGGTTCCAACGGCGGCTGGATAGGATCGACGGCGAACCGCCGTTCTGTAGTTCTAGGGCGACGTGGTGGCGACGGGCGCTAGCAGACGCGCTCTTGGATAAGTTCGGACTGGTCCAGGGGAAGCTGGCACGCGGCTGTGGCTCGGGCGGCGCCGTCCATGGCAAGGAGCCTGTTGTGGCCGGCCGCTAGTTGCCACGGCCGACCTGACGGCGGCACTGTGGGGCTCCAAGGACGGCTCTGCGGCGAGGGAGGGGGCGGGCGTGCTGTCTGGGAGTGGGGAAGGACCAGAACGAGCGCGGGGAGGCGGCAGTGAGACGCGGCGGCTCGGTGCGCGCGCGTGCAAAACGTGCGCTCTGGGCGCACCCAGAGCACGTACGCTACGTGCTCGGCAAAATGCCATGGCATTCCAGGGGGCTCCAAACCACAAGAGGGTTAGCACGGTGGGGCTATAGGCTAGGGTAAAGCTATGGGACATGGTGGCTTGGTCAGGGGATCAAGTCCATAGTGCAAACTAAAAACCAAGCCAGAACTGGTCATGCATACAAAGTGTTTGACAGAATGCCAGGGGCATCCAGGCAACTCTTGGGGTGGCCAAAAGCTCCAGATCATAGTCTCTTTGGATGATTGAGGGGGTGGCAATGTTAGTTTGGCAAAAACAGACACTTGTTAGTGCAAGTTTTTGAGAAAACCAATTCTGGACAGAAAGAAAAGGGCATCATTTCATGGACCAAACATACTCCAATGGGTCCACTCTCCTGGGCTTAAGGGTTTTGCAGGGTGGTCTATAAGTAGGAAAAAGAGTCATGGGTAAAAGGGCAAGTTAAAATATGGTTGCTGTAGAAAATGCCAAACTGAACCAGAGAGCAAAAGAGGATGACTTGCTCAAATTTTTCAAAGCACACTCATAGGTTTTTGCATAAAGTTGAATTATATACTCCTACTGACCTCCCCTAATTTTGGTGGAAGTTTTAAAGGAATATTTAAATAGGTTGTAGTGCAAAAGTGCAAACTGGACCAGATTTGAAAACTTGGGAAAAGCTCAAAATCTCCAAATGAATAAAGGATATCTTTGCATAAAAGTGATTTAGGGACATCAAATGTCACCCCCAATTTTTGGTGGGATTTTTAAATAAATTTATCAAAGGGTTGTAGTGCAAAAGAGGCTCTAAAGCTTATGAAAATCATTTAAAAGAAATAAAGCTCAGGAAAAAAATAGTTATGTAATTAAATCCACTGATAAAATAATTGTTTTATTGAGAGAGTATACAAGTCCAATAATATTTTTTGGAAAGTTTTCACGTGGGGTAAAAACTCCACAATATTAAAGAAAAGAGGGGTTCTGAAATCAAAAGAAAATCCAGAAAGTCAAAATTTTAATCTCCTGGCAAAAATTTAATAAACAAAACTAGGTTAAATTTTTGGCGTGTTACACTCATCGGGAGGGGGCCAATCTCCATCAACATCTTCAGCAGCACCATCTCCTCTCAAACCCTAGTTCATCTCTTGTATCCAATCTTTGTCCCAAAGCTTCAGATTGGTACATGTGGGTTGCTAGTAGTGTTGATTACTCCTTGTAGTTGATGCTAGTTGGTTTATTTGGTGGAAGATAATATATTCAGATCCATTATGCATATTAATACCCCTATGATTATGAACATGAATATGATTGATTTGTGAGTAGTTATGTTTGTTCCTGAGGACATGGGAGAAGTCTTGCTATTAGTAATCATGTGAATTTGGTATTCGTTCGATATTTTGATGAGATGTATGTTGTCTCTCCTCTAGTGGTGTTATGTGAACGTCGACTACATGACACTTCACCATTGTTTGGGCCTAGAGGAAGGCATTGGGAAGTAATAAGTAGATGATGGGTTGCTAGAGTGACAGAAGTATAAACCCTAGTTTATGTGTTGCTTCGTAAGGGGCTGAATTGGATCCATATGTTTCATGCTATGGTTAGGTTTACCTTAATACTTCTTTTGTAGTTGCGAATGCTTGCAATAGGAGTTAATCATAAGTGGGATGCTTGTCCAAGTAAGGACAGCACCCAAGCACCGGTTCACCCACATATCAAATTATCAAAGTACCACAAGCGAATCATATGAACGTGATGAAAACTAGCTTGACGATAATTCCAATGTGTCCTCGGGAGCGCTTTTCTCTATATAAGAGTTTGTCCAGGCTAGTCCTTTGCTACAAAAAGGATTGGGCGATCTTGCTGCACTTTATTTACACTTGTTATTAGTTACCCGTTACAAATTAGCTTATCACAAAACTATCAGTTACCGATAATTTCAGTGCTTGCAGAGAATACCTTGCTGAAACCGCTTATCATTTCCTTCTGCTCCTCGTTGGGTTCGACACTCTTACTTATTGAAAGGACTACGATAGATCCCATATACTTGTGGTTCATCAAGACTCTTTTCTGGCGCCGTTGCCGGGGAGTGAAGCGCCTTTGTTAGGTGGAATTTGGTAAGGAAAAATTTATATAGTGTGCCGAAATTTACAGTCACTTGTTACTATGGAAAGTAATCCTCTGAGGGGGCTTTTTCGGGATATCTTCACCCTGACCGGTAGAGCAAATAGTTGCTCCTCAACCTACCGAACCTATTGAAAATGTTTACTTTGAAATTCCTTCAGGTATGATAGAGAAACTGCTAGCTAATCCGTTTGCAGGAGATGGAACGTTGCATCCTGATTTACACTTAATCTATGTGGATGAAGTTTGTGGATTATTTAAGCTTGCAGTTATGCCCGATGATGTCATCAAAAGAAGGTCTTCCCTTTATATTTGAAGGGAGATGCATTGACATGGTATAGGCTATGTGATGATATGGCATCATGGGACTACAAATGATTGAAATTGGAATTTCATCAGAAGTTTTATCCTATGCATCTTTTTCATCGTGATCGTAATTATATATATAATTTTTGGCCTCACAAAGGAGAAAGCATCGCTCAAGCTTGGGGGAGGCTTAAGTCAATGTTATATTCATGCCCCAATCATGAGCTCTCAAGAGAAATGATTATTCAAAAAATTTATGCTCGGCTTTCTGACAACAATCACTCCATGCTCGATACTTCTTGTGTTGGTTCTTTTATGATGAAGACTATTGAATTCAGATGGGATTTATTGGAAAGAATTAAACGCAACTCTGAAGATTGGGATCTCGACGAAGGTAAGGAGTCAGGTATAACACCTAAGTTTGACTGTGTTAAATCTTTTATGGATACTGATGTTTTCCGTAAATTTAGCACTAAATATGGACTTGACTTTGAGATAGTAGCTTCTTTTTGTGAATCTTTTGCTGCTCATGTTGATCTCCCTAAGGAGAAGTGGTTTAAATATCATCCTCCCATAGAAGTAAAAGTAGTTGAACCTATGAAAATTGAAGAAAAGACTATCACTTATAATGATTCTATTGTTCCTACTGTGTATGTTGAGAAACCACATTTTCCTATTAGAATAAAGGATCATGCTAAAGCTTCAACTGTGGTTCGTAAAAGTAATACTAGAACTTATACACCTCCTGAGCAAATTAAGGTCGAACCTAATATTGCGATGGTTAAGGATTTCTTGGCTCAAAATATTGATGGGCATGTTATTTATTTTTGTGAGCTACTAGAATTGCTAAACCTGGTGCTAAAGATAAACATAGACCTGTGGTAGGCATGCCTATTATTTTTGTTAAAATAGGAGATCATTGTTATCATGGCTTGTGTGATATGGGTGCTAGTGCTAGTGCAATACCTATTTCTCTATATCAAGAAATTATGCATGATATCGCACCTGCTGAGATTGAAGATATCGATGTTACCATTAAGCTCGCCAATAGAGATACTATTTCACCAATCGGGATTGTTATAGATGTTGAAGTCTTGTGTGGGAAAGTTAAATATCCTACTGATTTTCTTGTTCTTGGTTCCCCACAAAATAGTTTTTGTCCCATTATATTTGTTAGACCCTTCTTGAATACTGTCAATGCTAGGATAGACTGCAAAAAGGATGTTGTTATTATTGGTTTGGATGATATGTCTCATGAGTTTAATTTTCCTAAATTTCGTAGACAACCCCGTGATGAGGAATTGCCCAGTAAGGATGAAATTATTGGTCTTGCTTCTATTGTTGTGCCTCCTAATGATCCTTTAGAAAAATTTTGCTAGACCATTAAAATGATATGTTTGTGAATGAAAGAAGGGAAATAGATGAAGTTTTCTTTAAACAGGGACCTATTTTGAAACACGACCTGCCTGTTGAAATCCTAGGGGATCCTCCTCTACCCAAGCGTGATCCCGTGTTTGATCTTAAACCATTGCCTGATACTCTTAAATATGCTTATCTTGATGAAAAGAAGATATATCCTGTTATTATTAGTGCTAACCTTTCAGAGAAGGAGGAAGAAAAATTATTGAAAACTCTGAAGAAGCACCGTGCTACTATTGGATATACTCTTGATGACATTAAAGGCATTAGTCCCACTCTATGTCAACACAAAATAAATTTGGAGAAAGACGCCATACCAGTTATTGATCATCAACGACGGTTAAATCCTAAGATGAAAGAAGTGGTAAGAAAGGAAATACTAAAGCTCCTTGAGGCAGGTATAATTTATCCCATTCTTCGATAGTCGATGGGTAAGTCACATTCATTGTGTCCCTAAGAAGGGAGGTATTACCGTCGTTCCCAATGATAAATATGAATTGATCCCGCAAAGAATTATTACAGGCTATAGGATGGTGATTGATTTCCGCATATTAAATAAAGCTACTAAAAAGGATCATGTCACGCCCAAGATGCGACCCTATCCTAAAGGAACTCGAAGGTCCCACCAAGGATAGAAGCGCATCTTGAAGACGCTTTTGCAAGGTGGATATCATTACATCAACATATCATAATAGTGGGGATACATCCAATACATACAATGTCACATGAATACAACAATACAACATACAACATCAACATCCGACTACGGATGAATCATAAACAGAAACTCAAACGACATCCACCCTGCTAGCCCAGGCTGCCGACCTGGAACCTATCCCCTGATCGAAGAAGCAGAAAAAGAACTCCAAAACAGTAACACCGCTCTCGCGTCATGAGCATCGCATAACCTGTACCTGCAACTGTTGGTGTAGTAATCTGTGAGCCACGAGGACTCAGCAATCCCATTACCATGGGTATCAAGACTAGCAAAGCTTAAAGGGAAAGGATGGGGTAAAGTGGTGAGGCTGCAGCAGCGACTAAGCATATATGGTGGCTAACATAAGCAAATAATAGCGAGAAGAGAGCAAGCGGAACGGTCGTGAAGCTAGCAATGATCAAGAAGTGATCCTGAACTCCTACTTACGTCAGACATAACCCAGAAACCGTGTTCTCCTCTCGATCAACCCCGAAAAGAGACACTCACGATTCACGCATACAGTTGGTGTATTTTAGAAGAGTTCACTTCAAGTTTACTACAACCGGATATTAACAAATTCCCATCTGCCACATAACGCGTGCACGGCTTTCAAAAGTTCAAACCTGCAGGGTGTCCCAACTTAGCCCATGATAAGCTCTCGCGATCAACGAAGGATATTCCTTCTCCCCGGGAAGACCCGATCAGTCTCGGAATCCCGGCTACAAGACATTTCGACAGTAATAAAACAAGACCAGCAAGACCGGCCGATGCGCCGACAATCCCGATAGGAGCTGCACATATCTCGTTCTCAGGGCAACACCGGATGATCACACCGTACAACTAAAACCAGCCCTCGAGTTTCCCCAAGGTGGCGCTGCAAAGGACTCTAGTTCGTGCCAACACTTAGACAAGCATTGGCCCGGGGGGCTGAATAAAGATGACCCTTGGGTTAGCTACTCCCAAGGGAAAGGTATAGGTGGTAGGCAAATGGTAAAACCAATGTTGGGGCTTGCTGGAGGAGTTTTATTCAAAGCGAACTGTCAAGGGGGTCCCATAAATCACCCAACCGCGTTAGGGACGCAAAATCCGGGAACATAATACCGATATGACGGAAACTAGGGTGGCAAGAGTGGAACAAAACACCAGGCATAAGGCCGAGCCTTCCACCCTTTACCAAGTATATAGATGCATTAATTAAATAAGATATATTGTGATATCCCAACAAGTAAACATGTTCCAACAAGGAACAGCATCTCCATGTTCCAACAAGGAACAAACTTCGTCTTCACCTGCAACTAACAACGCTATAAGAGGGGCTGAGCAAAGCGGTAACATAGCCAAACAACGGTTTGCTAGGAAGGGTGCAAAAGGTTAGAGGCTGACATGGCAATTGGGAGGCTTGAAGAGCAAATGATAGGTAGCGCAGCATAGCGATAGAACGAAGCAACTAGCATAGCAATGATAGTAATGAGATCCAAGGTGACGGTCATCTTGCCTGAAATCCCGCAAGGAAGAAGAACGAGTCCATGAAGAAGATGAGGCCACGAAGACGAACCAAGCGTAGACGAACGAATCCTCACGATCGCAATGAAACGGGAACTATCGAGAGAAGCACACAACATGGTAAACACACCACACATGAACAAGTCATGATGCACAATCAAGCATGATGCATGACAAGCTACATGAAGCTACGCATGGCAAGAGATGACGCAAACAAGAACAACACATCAAAGCAAGTTTAAATGAGGCCGGAAACAACATATAACAATTAGACAAGCATTGGCCCGGGGGGGCTGAATAAAGATGACCCTTGGGTTAGCTACTCCCAAGGGAAAGGTATAGGTGGTAGGCAAATGGTAAAACCAATGTTGGGGCTTGCTGGAGGAGTTTTATTCAAAGCGAACTGTCAAGGGGGTCCCATAAATCACCCAACCGCGTTAGGGACGCAAAATCCGGGAACATAATACCGATATGACGGAAACTAGGGCGGCAAGAGTGGAACAAAACACCAGGCATAAGGCCGAGCCTTCCACCCTTTACCAAGTGTATAGATGCATTAAAAATATAAGAGATATTGTGATATCCCAACATAAACATAATCCAACATGGAGCAATCTTCATCTTCACCTGCAACTAGCAACGCTATAAGAGGGGCTGAGCAAAAGCGGTAACATAGCCAAACAATGGTTTGCTAGGAAGGGTGACAAAGGTTAGAGGTTCATGGCAATTTGGGAGGCTTGACAAGCAAGTGGTAGGTAACGCAGCATAGCGATAGAACGAAGCAACTAGCATAGCAATGATAGTAGTGAGATCCAAGGTGACGGTCATCTTGCCTGAAATCCCGCTAGGCAGAAGAACGAGTCCATGAAGAAGATGAAGCCACGAACACGAACCAAGCGTAGACAAACGAATCCTCACGATCGTAACGAAACAGGAACTATCGAAAAGAAGCACACAACATGGTAAACACACCACACATGAACAAGGCATGATGCACAACAAACATGATGCATGAAAAATCTAGATGAGGCTACTCATGGCAAGAGATGATGTAAACAAGAGCAACACATGAAGGCAAGTTTAAATGAGGCCGGAAACAACATAGAACAATTCCGGTAAGTCCTCATATGCAAATTTCGAAATTGTTCCATATCTGAATAAACCTTAAGTTCAAGTTGTTAAACAGCAAGTTAAGATGCACCAAGATGATCTACACGAAATTCTAGTCAAGTTACATATAATGTTCATTTAATTCGGAGCTACGGCCTTGAAGATATGAGCAAAACAAGTTAAACATGGCATTGATGCAAAATGCATACAAACCTCAAGCAACACTCTCAAAACAAGGATGCAACATGATAATATGAAACTACATGCAAAATCAAGCAAGTTTCATATAGAGCACACTCAAAACGGAGCAACGGTTCAACACATACACTCTATACAAGTTTAAAGGACAAGCTGTCCAAAACAGCAACTAGGCATATTACAAGCACCAAAACAATATGCTACAGCATCTCAATATGAAAACAAAAGGCATGGACATGATGTACAGGAATAGCATTACAAAACATGAACACTGAGCTATCTCCATAAATCACTAGAACATGCTCAAACACACATGGCAAGATTGCAAATAATATCAGTTCAGACTTTGCAGAAAATAACATCAGGTTGCAATGTTTAGAGCTATCAAACAACATGTTATAAGAACTTATCATGGCAAACAAAGGCATGGCATGAATCTAATAATTGCATAGAACAAAAGTCCCTTACTGACCATGAGCCAGAAGGGCACAGAAAATATGATGGCACCCATGTAAACATGGCAAATTATATTACAGATTCATACATGGCAGGAACAACGATAAGTAGGCATGTAGATGAGCTTGTACCACTCACCACAGAGCAACACATGGCATGTCAAGGAAACCAACAGTAAAAAGACATGCTTCTTAAGCTAAGAATGGCAATAGCAAGTTCATAGGGTGCATGGATCACTAACAACAATCATGGCAACAACTGAACTTAATGTTAACAGGCTTACAGCAACATTATTTAGCACGTTTGGAGCAAGATAACAACATGTTACAGCAGGCTATAAATGCAACCAGTGGCATGGATGGATAGAGCATGACATGTATGACAAAACATCCTTAGTGAGCATCTCCAGATTATGCATAGAATGACTTGTAGCAGCAGGTTTACATAGTATCATGATATAACAGATTTAGCCTAGCAAGACAGCAACAGCAAGTACCCTACTTAACAAGCTTGATGCACTCACTACACAACTCGCAAAAATACATGGATGGCACCCCTGTAATGACGGAATGACGTAGATCAAAACACATGTAGACATCAACCTCATAGGATGCACACATCAATCATGGCAAAAATGACAAATGAGCAAGTTCTGTCAACAGACAGCAGACAACATCATATAACACTTTTGCGACGCTGATTCAGGCATTAAGATGGACTCAAATGAACATGATGCAATGGAATTAAATGAATTACTCGTCGATACGAACAATTTGACATATTATACGCACGTAACGGAGCTACGGATGCAGAGTTATGATGCGATGAACAAGGCATGATAATGTTGCAGAAACAGGGACTTAGAGGAAAATCACCTCCGGATCTGGGGGTTGACCCGGGCGCGGATTTCGAGGCTCGCCGGAGCAAACTCGCTGGAGTTGCGGGGAATGGCCGGAGAAGGGCCGGGATCATCGGGGAAGCTCGCCGGAGGAGGGGAAGGCATATTTATAGGTAGAGGGAGCTAGGAGAGTCCAAATGAGGAGCGGTTTTCGCCCACACTACGTGATCGAACGACCGAGAGCATGGAGGGGTTTTGGATGGGTTATTTGGCCACTTCAAAGGGGTTTTGGGCTGCAAAGGGAAAGGGGTTTCAGGCTACGCGGTTAACCGTTGGAGTATCAAACGACCTCCAAATGGCACGAAACTTGACAGGCGGTCTACCGGTGCTATACCAAGGCCGCTTGTCAAACCTCGGGCCATTCCGAGAATGTTTAACACCCGTTCACAACGAGAGACAAAAGGGGAACGCCGGAGGGCATAGGAGCGCCGGATTGCAAAACGGACAACGGGGAAAAAGTTCGGATGCATGAGATGAACACGTATGCAATGCAATGCACATGATGACATGATAAATTGCAACACGCAAGCAAATGACATGGCAAAGACGGCGAATAACTGGCGGACACCTGGCGCATCGAAACCGGGGCGTTACAACATTACCCTTTGCCTTCCATTGATCAAATGCTAGAAAGATTATCCAAACATACACATTTTTGCTTTCTAGATGGTTACTCTGGTTTCTCTCAAATACCTGTGTCAGATGATGATCAAGCAAAGACCACTTTTACTTGCCCTTTCGGTACTTTTGCTTATAGACGTATGCCTTTTGGTTTATGTAATGCACCTGCTACCTTTCAAAGATGCATGATGGCTATATTCTCTGATTTTTGTGAAAAGATTTGTGAGGTTTTCATGGATGATTTCTCCGTTTATGGATCCTCCTTTGATGATTGCTTGAGCAACCTTGATCGAGTTTTGCAGAGATGTGAAGAAACTAACCTTGTCTTGAATTGGGAGAAGTGCCACTTTATGGTTAATGAAGGTATTTTCTTGGGGCATAAAATTTCTGAAAGAGGCATTGAAGTTGATAAAGCTAAAGTTGATGCTATTGAAAAGATGTCGTGTCCCAAGGACATCAAAGGTATAAGAAGTTTCCTTGGTCATGCCGGTTTTTATAGGAGGTTCATTAAGGACTTCTCAAAAATTTCTCGGCCTCTGACCAATCTATATTACAAAAAGATATTCCTTTTGTCTTTGATGATGATTGTGTAGAAGCATTTGAAATACTTAAGAAAGCATTGGTTTCTGCACCTATTCTTCAGCTACCTGATTGGAATTTACCCTTTAATATTATGTGCGATGCTAGTGATTATGTTGTAGGTGTTGTTCTAGGGCAAAGAGTTGATAAGAAATTAAATGTAATTCAATATGCTAGTAAAACTCTGGACAATGCCTAGAGAAATTATGCTACTACTGAAAAAGAATTCTTAGCAGTTGTATTTGCTTGTGATAAGTTTAGACCTTATATTGTTGATTCTAAAGCAACTATTCACACTGATCATGCTGCTATTAAATATCTTATGGAAAAGAAAGATGCTAAACCTAGACTTATTAGATGGGTTCTCCTACTACAAGAATTTGATTTGCATATTATTGATAGAAAGGAGCTGAGAACCCGTTGCGCACAACTTGTCTAGGTTAGAGAATGTTCTTGATGACCCACTACCTATTGATGATAGCTTTCCTGATGAACAATTAAATGTCATAAATGCTTCTCGTACTGCTCCATGGTATGATGATTATGCTAATTACATTGTTGCTAAATTTATACCACCTAGTTTCACATACCAGCAAAAGAAAAAGTTTTTCTATGAGTTGAGACATTACTTTTGGGATGACCCGCATCTTTATAAAGAAGGAGTAGATGGTGTTATTAGACGTTGTGTACCTGAGCATGAACAGGAACAGATCCTACGCAAGTGTCACTCTGAAGCTTATGGAGGACACCACGCTAGAGATAGAACTGCACATAAGGTATTGCAATCCGGTTTTTATTGGCCTACTCTCTTCATGGATGCTCGTAAGTTTGTATTATCTTGTGATGAATGTCAAAGAATTGGTAATATTAGTAGACGTCAATTAATACCTATGAATTATTCACTTGTTATTGAACCGTTTGATGTTTGGGGCTTTGATTATATGGGACCTTTTCCTTCCTCCAATGGGTATACACATATTTTAGTTGTTGTTGATTACGTTACTAAGTGGGTAGAAGCTATTCCAACTAGTAATGCTGATCATAACACCTCTATTAAGATGCTTAAAGAAGTTATTTTTCCAAGGTTTGGAGTCCCTAGATATTTAATGACTGATGGTGGTTCACATTTTATTCATGGTGCCTTTTGTAAAATGCTTGCCAAGTATGATGTTAATCATAGAATTGCATCTCCCTATCATCCACAGTCTAGTGGTCAAGTAGAATTGAGTAACATACTTGACATTGTGAATAGATTATTACTTGAGCATAAGAAATCATATGACAATATCCATATATGTTGCTGTTATAAGACTGATCATGATGCCCTCATGTCCGTATTTTATTTTATCGACACCTCTACCTCTAAACATGTGGACATATTTATCGTTATCGGCTTCCACTTGAGGACAAGCGAGGTCTAAGCTCGGGGGAGTTGATACGTCCATTTTGCATCATGCTTTTATATCTTTATTTATTGCATTATGGGATGTTATTACACATTATGTCAAAATCTTTATGCCTATTCTCTCTTATTTTATACGGTTTACATGAAGAGGGAGAATGCCGGCATCTGGAATTCTGGGCTGGAAAAGGAGCAAATATTAGAGACCTATTCTGCACATCTCCAAAAGTCCTGAAACTTCACGGAAGTCATTTTTGGAATTAATAAAAGATATTGGACGAAGAAAATACCAGAGGGGGGTCACACCCTGGCCACGAGGGTGGGAGGCGCGCCCTACCCCCCTGGGCGCGCTCCCCTGCCTCATGGGACCCCTGGTGGCCCTCCGGTGCCCATCTTCTGCTATATAAAGTCTTTCATCCGAGAAAAAATCAGAAGCAAGCTTTCAGGAAGAAACTCCGCCGCCACGAGGCGAAACATTGGCGAAACCAATCTAGAGCTCCGGCGGAGCTGTTCTGCCGAGGAAACTTCCCTCCGGGAGGGGGAAATCATCGCCGTCGTCATCACCAACGCTCCTCTCATCGGGAGGGGGCCAATCTCCATAAAAATCTTCACTAGCACCATCTCCTCTCAAATCCTAGTTCATCTCTTGTATCCAATATTTGTCCCAAAGCCTCAGATTGGTACCTGTGGGTTGCTAGTAGTGTTGATTACTCCTTGTAGTTGATGCTAGTTGGTTTACTTGGTGGAAGATCATATGTTCAGATCCATTATGCATATTAATACCCCTCTGATTATGAACATGAATATGATTTGTGAGTAGTTACGTTTGTTCCTGAGGACATGGGAGAAGTCTTGCTTTTAGTAGTCATGTGAATTTGGTATTCACTCGATATTTTGATGAGATGTATGTTGTCTCTCCTCTAGTGGTGTTATGTGAACGTCGACTACATGACACTTCACCATTGGTTGGGCCTAGAGGAAGGCATTGGGAAGTAATAAGTAGATGATGGGTTGCTAGAGTGACAGAAGCATAAACCGGAGTTCTTAAGTTGAAGTTTCTCGTTAGATCTCTTATTTGAGTTTTACCCGTGCCCTTGCTTGATTGCTTATTGTATGCTTGTTTGTTTGCGATAGAGTACCTGGCGTGCGAAGCGTGCTACTACGAGTCTCTAGGTTTCACGGATCATCAGCAAGGCAAGTAACACTTTGATCATATCTCTTCACTACCCAGTTTTATTGCAATAGTTCAATCCTCAAGCAATTGCATGGTTAGGAACTGATTTAAATTGTGGGATTGGGAAGTAGTTTAGGTAGTACCTATTACCTGTTTTATTATCAAACCCTGGGAGTTACTTCTACGTTGCTTATATTTCTATGCTATGCTCGTAGACGTGGTTTGGATTTGAGAGTATTCATGAAAGATGTGAGATTGTTAATTAATGGTTTAACTTAAGGTGGCAACTTAAATACACATCTGGGTGGATTGAGGCACCTGGGGAATTCCGGTGATTGCCTATATTTTTGGAAATCCCAGGGTACCGTGTGATTCTCCTATGGACTGCCACCCAGGCTCAAAGGGATCATAAGATTATTCATGCTAGAAACTTACGTGTGTAGCCACAAGCTATTATGGGCTCTAGCATAGTTGATTAAGTCGTGTGAACTCTTATAGTGGTAGACTAGCAGATGTAGGGGATGTAGGTGGTACTGTCTACCCATCGTAAGGTGCTAACGCTTCTGAAAGACTGTGTCTCGGTCATCCGTTTCTCAAACATCATGTAGTGCGAGAAATCCAACGGAGGAGATCGAGTCTTGTGGGGAAAAGTGCACAAACCTCTTGAGTATCTGGTTCTTGGATTATCATGTGGATCTCATCACTCTTAATTATAAAAGTTGATTGGGTTATTGGTTACTTTTAATTGGGGTTGAGATGAGGTTTACCATTCTCAATGTTTAACAACCACCATGATAGTTAAATAAAATATATTCCTTTGTTGTAGGGAAAAATTGGCTTTTCGCAAAAGATATTAACCATACAGCCTCCACCAGCCATATATGCATATAGTGATAGCATTATTCTGTTCATTACTCTCTTGTGTTACATGGCCAACATATTCCATGTGTTGGCCCGTTTTCGGGCTGCAATGTATCATGTTGCAGACTTTTCAGACGACGAGTAAGGAGCCTTAGGTCGTGGTCTTTCACTCAGTGTTGCCGTTGGAGTTGATGGACTCACTTTACCTTCCAAGCCTTCCGCTGTTATCGTATTAGATCCCCTTAAGCCATATTATTGTAATAAGTTCTCTTTTGAGACATTTGTTGTAATATGTTTGTGATTGCTACTCTGTTATAAATCCTTCAAGTACTGTGCATGTCAGCATTACCGATCCAGGGATGACACTTATGCACAGAGATCAGACTGGTTGAGGTCTGGTCGCTACAAAGATGGTATCAGAGCACACGCTGACTGTAGGACACGGCCACTAAGCTAAAGCCCTAGATCACTACTCTCTTCTCATTTCTGACTCCTTTCCATTTTCTACTCTTTAGGATGGCAGATGCAAGGATCAAGTTCACGCAACCGGATGAAGACACCCCTTTTGGATGCCAATTGAAGGAAGTCACTAGGTACCTGAACATCGGAATACCAAGCTTCACCGAGACTTACAACGCCACTTTACTAGAAGAGGTATTTGGATGATTCAAGTTCAAGTTCCAGGAAGGACATTCATGCCAGTCACTGAGCCCATAGAGTTTTCTTTTGATGCACCAACCTGGAGTCTAGGAAAGAATATGGCAGCTCACATTACCATGGGACGCATTGGAGAAGTTTACCACAATGATCTCAAGGATACAATCTACCAGATTTATGGGCGCCGAGATGAGCAATGGGAAATGATCAGCACCAGGAAGGATAGGTCGATTGCCGCTTTCATCCAGGAGTTAAACCAGCACATTCGACGCCAGGAGAACCAGATGTGCGCAGGCATGACAGATTTGAAGAAGGCGATGACAAGGATCACTGAACTGGAGGAAGAACTCAAAGCTAAACGCGAAATTATGAGGAGGAAATCATTGTATTAGTGGAGAAGAATGACGACCTGATAAGGAAGCTAGGAGTTTTCACGGGAGATCCCGCGCCAGGAGGAGAAGATGACAGTTCCACTTGCCCGGAGAACTACATCATCATCGACGACACCGACTCAGACCCTGACGATTGCGATGATGACTTTTGATATGAAGCTGGAGCAGATATCATGGAGTCTTCGACCGAGCAATCTTTCTAGTCGACCACCATATCAGTAGTAGTATTCCACCATGTATATAGTATAGTCCGAGCACTTTTGTAACGATAGTTCTAGACCGATTGTATGCCCTTGTTTGATTGATTGAGTGATATGTTTGTGTTTGTCTCATGTGCATATGGGTAGTGTTTTCCCCTAGACCTCATTCTACTTTGTTTTCTCATCTTTCTAAACCCAGCAGATGCCTCCGAGACGCGACAATGGATTTTCTTTCCCGTCGGAGCTCCCTCAGTTGATCTAGCAGCAGAATGCATTGATGCAAATACTAGTCCAGAATCAGAACCAGGGGAACAACAACAACAACAACCCACCACCACCACCACCACCAGTTGATCACTTAGCCCGTTTTCTTAGGCTGAATCCGCCGTTGTTCTCCAGTAGCACCAAGCCGATTGTAGCAGATGATTGGCTCCGCAAGATTGAAAGGGAGTTGACTACTGCAGGATGCACAGATGCAGAGAGAGTGCGTTTTGCCGCACATCATCTTGATGGACCCGCAGCATCATGGTGGGAGAATTTCATAGTCACTTACCCCATTCACACTGTGACATGGGACCAGTTCCAGCAAGCTTTTCGCACTGCCCATGTATCAGCAGGAGCTATGGCCATGAAGAAGCGTGAGTTTTGCAACTTACGCCAAGGAGGGCGCACTGTTGGCTAGTATGTGGATGAATTTAGTAAGCTAGCACGTTATGCCCCAGATGACGTCGTTACAGATGCAGCTAAGAAGGAGAAGTTTCTGGAAGGACTGAATGATGAGCTGAGCATGCAGTTGATGGTGGCAAATTTCAATAACTACCAGGAGTTGGTGGATAGAGATCTCATGCTTGAAGGGAAGCAGCAGCAGATTGACAGCCGCAAGAGGAAGTATGGACAAGCGAAGTATAATTTTGGAGCTCATCAGAGACCCCGTTTCACCCCAAACTCGGGAGGACTTGTCCATAACAATGGAGGCCACACTCATAATGGAGGAAGTTCGCACAACCATAGTGGCCCCAAGAATGGGAATGGTAATGGAGAAAGCAGCGGACGGAACCGTTCCAACCCGACAATACCCGCTAAGAAAAATCTAAGCCACGTTACTTGCTACAAGTGCCAGCAGACCGGACATTACACCAATGAATGTCCTGAAGCTAAAAATGGAAATGGCAATGGAAGCTCTGGGAAGAAGCCCAACCCTTTCAACAGGGGACAAGTGAACCACGATAACATGGAGGAGATTGAAGCCCAGCCAGATGCAGTAATAGGTAAGTTTTTGGTTAAGTCCTTTACTGCAGTCGTACTTTTCGATACTGGTGCATCGCATTCATACATATCAAGGGGATTTGTGGATAAGTATAAGTTGCCCACTAGAGTTCTTAAGACACCCATGCTAGTAACCTCACCCGGAGCAGAGTATATGGCAAGCCATGGATGGTTTCAGATGCCATTGACCATAGGTAGGCATGTTTTCCCCTCAGATCTGATAATTTTGGAGTCGCAAGGTTTGGATGTGATTCTGGGTATGGATTGGCTATCGATGTATGGAGGAAACATTGACTGCGCCAGTAAGTCGATTTTTCTCACCACCCCAGAAGGAAGAAGGATCAAGTATGTATCCCGGCATGTGCCGAATAGGACTCAAGTAAATTCCTTATCAGGAGTTGTACAGGAGGAAATACCAGTGGTGAAGGATTTTCCAGATGTATTTCCACAAGAGTTGCCAGGCATGCCACCGGATAGAGATATTGAGTTTTTAATTGAGCTTTTGCCAGGCACAGGGGCCAATATCTAAGAGACTGTACAGACCGCAAAGGATTTGGAGGAAATTAAGAAGTAGATTAAGGAGTTACTGGATAAAGGTTATATTCGCCCAAGTTCGTCACCTTGGGGATCACCAGTACTTCTAGTGGAGAAGAAGGATGGATCGTTAAGGATGGTTGTTGATTATCGAGGAATGAATGAGGTGACGATCAAGAACAAGTACCCACTACCGATGATCAATGATTTGTTTGACCAGCTACAAGGACCTAAAGTGTTTTCCAAGATTGATTTGTGATCAGGGTATCACCAGCTGAAGATTCAAGAGCAGGATATACCTAAGACAACTTTTACCATGAGGTACGGGCTATATGAGTATACCGTTATGTCATTTGGCCTGACTAACGCACCTGCCTATTTTATGAACATGATGAACAAGGTGTTTATGGAGTTTTTGGATAAGTTCGTCGTGGTGTTCATTGATGATATACTGGTCTACTCAAAGAACGAAGAAGAACATAAGGAGCACTTGCGTTTGGTACTTGGGAAGCTCAGAGAACATCAGTTATACGCCAAGTTCAGCAAGTGTGAGTTTTGGCTGAAGGAAGTTGGATTCCTTGGACTTGTTATATCCGGAGAAGGAATAGCGGTAGACCCCACCAAGGTTGTCACTGTGACAAATTGGGAGTCACCCACGACAATTGGAGAGATCCGGAGTTTTCTTGGACTCGCAGGATACTACAGGAGGTTCATTGAGAATTTCTCAAAGATTGCAAAGCCTATGACGGAGTTGTTGAAGAAGGGCACCAAGTTCAATTGGACTGACGAATGTGAGGCCAGTTTTCAGGAGTTGAAGAGACGCTTGGTTACATCACCAGTGTTGATTCTGCCAGATCAACGCAAGGATTATGAAGTGTATTGCGACGCTTCTTGTCGAGGACTTGGAGCCGTACTTATGCAGGAGGGAAGAGTTGTTTCATAAGCCTCACGATAGCTTAAACCCCATGAGTTAAATTATGCTACGCATGATTTAGAGTTAGCAGCCATAGTGCATGCGTTGAAGACATGGAGACATTTTCTCATTGGAAACCATTGTGAGGTATACACGGATCACAAGAGTTTGAAGTATATCTTCATGCAGAAGGAGTTGAATCTCAGGCAGAGGAGATGGCTGGAGCTCATTAAGGATTATGATATCAGATTGCATTATCATCCCAGAAAAGCTAACGTAGTAGCCGATGCGTTGAGCCGCAAAAGTTATTTCAATACACTCATGACCGGAGAATTACCCAAGGAGTTGGCAGAAGACCTTCGCGAGCTATGTTTGGAGATAGTTCCGAGAGGTTATGTAGCAGCTTTGGAGATTCAGTCTACTTTAATGGATAAGATCAGAGAAGCTCAGAAGACGGACAAGGAGATAGCCGAAATAAAGGAAAGAATGAGTAAAGGAAAGGCTAAAGGATTTCATGAGGATGAACATGATACCTTATGGTTTGAGGACCGCGTATATGTGACAAACGATCAGGAGATCAGGAAGTTGATTCTGCAAGAGGCCCATGATTCGCCATATTCGATTCACCCAGGAAATACCAAGATGTATCTGGATTTAAAAGATAGTTTCTGGTGGACCGGAATGAAGAAAGATATTGCATAGTATGTAGCAGTTTGTGATGTATGTCAGAGAGTGAAGGCAGAGCATCAGAAGCCAGCAGGATTGCTACAGCCATTGCCGATACCCGAATGGAAGTGGGATAAACTAGGCATGGACTTTATCACGGGATTACACAGGACTCGTTCAGGCTATGACTCGATATGGGTTGTAGTCGATCGCTTGACGAAAGTAGCTCATTTCATCCCAGTGAAGACCACTTACACCAGTGCTAAGTTGGCAAAGATATACATGACCAGGATCGTATGTCTGCATGGAGTTCCGAGGACCATTGTATCAGATAGAGGAACCCAGTTTACTTCAAAGTTTTGGAATCAGTTGCATGAAACTTTGGGAACCAGGCTAGAGTTCAGTACAGCGTTTCACCCACAGACGCATGGATAGACTGAAACAGTCAATCAGATTCTGGAGGATATGTTGAGAGCTTGTGCGCTAGACTATGGATCAAGATGGGACGATAATTTGCCGTATGCAGAGTTCTCTTACAACAACAGCTATCAAGCCAGTTTGAAGATGGCCTCTTTCGAAGCATTGTACGGAAGGAGGTGCAGAACACCATTGTTGTGGGACGAAGTTGGAGACCGACAGTTGTTTGGACCAGATTTGATTAAAGAGTCTGAGGAGAAGGTTAAGCTGATTCGCGATAGACTCAAGGTAGCTCAGTCCAGGCAGAAGAGTTATGCGGATTCAAAATGCAAGGAGACAGTTTACGAAGTTGGAGACATAGTGTATCTTCGTGTATCCCCACTTCGAGGAGTGAAGCGCTTTGGAGTTAAGGGAAAGTTAGCGCCACGTTTTGTGGGACCATACAAAGTTTTGGAACGTATGGGAGAAGTTGCTTACAAGTTGGAATTACCCGAAGGATTGTCAGGAGTTCACGATGTGTTCCACGTTTCTCAGTTCAAGAAGTGACACGCAGAGATGGCTGATATACCTCGAGAGAGATCTGATTACCGAAGCGTCTGATTGGATAGTGATTTGACATATGAGGAGAAACCAGTCAAAATACTCGAGTTTGCTAGCCGAGTCACACGCAGCAAAGTAATCAAGTTCTACAAAGTTCAGTGGAGTCACCATACTGAAGATGAAACCACCTGGGAACGAGAGGAAGACCTACAGAAGGATCACCCACACCTATTTTCTAGCCAACCCGAATCTCGAGGGCGAGATTCATCTTAAGGGGGTAGGTTTGTAACATCCAAAATTTTCAATTTGAATGTTATACATTAGATCATCATTGCATATCATATTTTATTGTATTTTTGTTTGATCCTAAAAATTCTACGCAACTCAAGGACCCGTGGAGAGAGTTGGGGATTTCATTATTTTCATATTCGAGTTTTCTCGAATTTTGAAAAGAGGATCGTTTGATTTTAATTATTTTTCTTCGAATATTTCTTTTATATAAAATAAAAGAGAGAGGATAAAATGACTTTGCCAAAATAAATAAATATCAAAGATTTAATATTAAAATCAAATAAGATTTTTATTCAGAGTTTTATCGCTATTTCATTTGAATTAGGAAAAATATGCGTTTTTTAAAATTTCACTTTAGGCCCAAATAAATGTTCACCTTGTCCGGCCTGTTTTTAGAGGACGGGGAAAATTTATTTCAGGATTTTTGGAGTCCGTTTAGTATTTCTTTTCTTTCTTTTTCTGCACGTCGGAATTATTTTAAAAAAAGGTCAAACCGACTTTACCGCATTCGAGCAGACTCGCCTTGGGGCTTTATAAGCCGCCGCCCCGAGCCGCCCGAGGCCCAGCCAGCCCTTTCGCGCCCAATCCTAACGATCGCCGCCACAAGACAACGCCACCAGCCGACGCCGCCGCCGCCGCCGCCGCCGGCGCCATTCGCCGACCAGCGGAGGTAAGTCGCCGCCGCCGCCTCGGTTTTCGCGAGAAAAACCGATCGGTTTTTTTTCGAAACCCTAGATCCTTTTTTTAGTTTGGTTCGGGTTTTTTTCGGTTTAGTTATTTAGCGGACGTTCGTCCGTACGTTCGTTTTAATGAACGGTTTTCGCCCGCTAGCCGCAGATAACGAACGTTCATTCGTTAGTCTGTTCGTCAGTTTTTCTTTTTCTCGGAATTTCCGCGATTATTTTCGATCGCGATTTCTGATCCGATTTTCGTTCTAGTATAACTTTTCGCTCATTTATCGGAATCAGGTGATTCAAGCACCTAGAGTTTCGTCTCGAAACCCTATTTCTGTTTAACCAACTTAAACAAGATTTGCTACTGTAAAATTTGACTTTAGTCAAGATTAGTAAACGAAGCTTGTTTCTTTCGCCGTTTGAGTTTTGTTGCTTCGTTTGATTTGATTCTTTTTGCGAACCGGAGTTCTTAAGTTGAACTTTCTTGTTAGATCTCTTATTATAGTTTTACCCATGCCCTTGCTTGATTTCTTATTGTATGCTTGTTTGTTTACGATAGAGTACCCAGAGTGCGAAGCGTGCTACTACGAGTCTCTAGGTTTCGCGGATCATCAGCAAGGCAAGTAACACTTTGATCATATCTCTTCACTACCCAGTTTTATTGCATTAGATCAATCCTCAAACAATTGCATGGTTAGGATCTGATTTAAATTGTGGGATTGGGAAGTAGTTTAGGCAGTACCTATTACCTGTTTTATTATCAAACCCTGGGAGTTACTTCTACGTTGCTTATATTGCTATGCTATGCTCGTAGACGTGGTTTGGGTTTGAGAGTATTCATGACAGATGTGAGATTGTTAATTAATGGTTTAACTTAAGGTGGCAACTTAAATACACATCTGGGTGGATTGAGGCACCTGGGGAATTCCAGTGATTGCCCGTATTTTTGGAAATCCCGGGGTACCGTGTGATTCTCCTATGGACTGCCACCCAGGCTCAAAGGGATCATAAGATTATTCATGCTAGAAACTTCCGTGTGCAGCCACAAGCTATTATGGGCTCTAGCATAGTTGATTAAGTCGTGTGAACTCTTATAGTGGTAGACTAGCAGATGTAGGGGATGTAGGTGGTACTGTCTACCCATCGTAAGGTGCTAACGCTTCTGAAAGACTATGTCTCGGTCATCCGTTTCTCAAACATCATGTAGTGCGAGAAATCCAACGGAGGAGATTGAGTCTTGTGGGGAAAAGTGCACAAACCTCTGCAGAGTGTACAAACTAATCATGGTTACCCGTGTCCCCGGTTATGGACATCTTGAGCATCTGGTTCTTGGATTATCATGTGGATCTCATCACTCTTAATTATAAAAGTTGATTGGGTTATTGGTTACTTTTAATTGGGATTGAGATGGGGTTTACCATTCTCAATGTTTAACAACCACCATGATAGTTAAATAAAATATATTCCTTTGTTGTAGGAAAAAATTGGCTTTTCGCCAAACCTATTAACCATACAGCCTCCACCAGCCATATATGCATATAGTGATAGCATTATTCTGTTCATTACTCTCTTGTGTTACATTGCCAACATATTCCATGTCCAGACCCGTTTTCGGGCTGCACGTAGCATGTTGCAGACTTTTCAGACGACGAGTAAGGAGCCTTAGGTCGCGGTCTTTCACTCAGTGATGCCGTTGGAGTTGATGGACTCACTTTACCTTCCAAGCCTTCCGTTGTTATCGTATTAGATGGCCTTAAGCCATATTATTGTAATAAGTTCTCTTTTGAGACATTCGTTGTAATAAGTGTGTGATTGCTACTCTGTTATAAATCCTTCAAGTACTGTGCGTGTCAGCATTACCGTTCCAGGGATGACACTTATGCACAGAGATCAGACTGTTGAGGTCTGGTCGCTACATCGGGAGCGCTTTTCTCTGTATAAGAGTTTGTCCAGGCTTGTCCTTTGCTACCAAAAGGATTGGGCCATCTTGCTGCACTTTTATTTACACTTGTTATTCGTTACCCGTTACAAATTACCTTATCACAAAACTATCTGTTACCAATAATTTCAATGCTTGCAGAGAATACCTTGATGAAACTGCTTATCATTTCCTTCTGCTCCTCGTTGGGTTCGACACTCTTACTTATCGAAAGGACTACGATAGATACCCTATACTTGTGGGTCATCAGGGTTCTACCCTACATCAAGAAGGCAGTGAGCCAGAAGGGGGTGTGGATTCCCTCCATCTTCACCGCTAGCAACATCGCCGAGGTATAGGCGAGTGGCTACCTCCCATCGCCAGTTGAGGTCAAATGCCGCTCGCCCCTCGTCGGAGATGAGATCTGCTCCACCTCTTGAGTTCCAAAACCACGGGCAGGATAGCGTGTTTTGTTTATCCCCCACCTCATCCGAGGTTTGGGCTTTCCTGTACACCCCTTTCTCGAAAGCCTCCTAGATTTCTACGGGATCCAGTTCCACCACCTCGCACCCAACTCCATCTTCCATATCGCATCCTACATTGTTTTCCATGAGGCATTCCTCCGCATAGAGCATCACTTCAGACTTTGGCTCAAATTGTTCTGTGTCAAGCCACAGACCAACGGCCGCCAATGGCTGCCGGGCAAATTCATTGGAACGGTGAAAGTATGGCAAGAGGAGTGGTTCTATATGGCAGGCATGCCATGGGGGGATGAGGAAGGAGTCCCCACCTTCTAGACAACTCCCTTGAAGAGGTCGCACACCTGGACCGCCAAGGGCCTCGACTAGGGGAACCAGGAGGAAGTCCGGGCATTCCAAAACCAAGTGAAGGTCCTTATCGGCAATGGCATCACCCTGATGGATGTGATCCACGTCATGATCCACCGTAGGGTCCAGACCCTCCAGGCCCGAGCATACTGTATATGGAGGTATGAGCCGGACAGTGAGGCTTCGGTGATCCAAAGTTTCTTTAGGGGGAAGGACTTCTACTTGTGATAGTTGTTGGATTTTCCCGAAGATTAAGGGTGATGTTGTAACGCCCCGGATCCGATGCGCCAGGTGTCTGTCAGTTATTTGCAGTCATTGCCATGTCATTTGCTTACGTGTTGCACTTTTCCATGTCATCATCTGCATTTTTATCATGTCATCATGTGCATTTCATTTTGCATACATGTTCGTCTCATGCATCCGAGCATTTTCCCCGTTGTCCGTTTTGCAATCGGGCACTCCTATGTCTCCCAGCGCCCCCTTTTACCTTTTTTCGTGTGCGGATGTTAAACGGTCTCGGAATGGACTGAGGTTTGCCAAGCGGCCTTGGTATAGCACCGGTAGACCGCCTGTCAAGTTTCGGGTCATTTGGAGGTCGTTTGATACTCCAACGGTTAACCGGGTAATCGTACAAGCCTCTTTCTCTTTGCAGACCAACACCCTTCCAAAGTGGCCCAAAACCCAGCAAACTCCCCTCCTTGCCCTCCGCCGTTCGATCACGACGCGTGGCCGAAAACCGCACCTCATTTGGACACTCCTAGCTCCCTCTACCTATATATATGTGTGCCTCCCCCGAAATTCTCGCAGTCCAAACCCTAGCCAAACTCCTCCCCGCCGCCGGACATGTCCGCCTCCGCGCCGGACGTGTCCACCGCCGCCACCACGTCGCTCCGACGAATCGGAGGACGCCACCTTGCCGCCAGCCGCCCGCTGCCAACCCGCGTTCGCCACGTGGCGCCCGGCCTCCAGCGCCGCCCGCCCAGGCCGGGGCCGAGGCCTGCCCGCCCGGGCAGATTCTGGCAGGCCCAGCGCCTCGCCCGCTTGCCCGTTCGCGCAGCCAGCGCCATCCGCCCAGCGCCTCCGCGCCTCCGTCGCCGCCGGCCTTGCCGCCCGCCGCCCTGCGCCCGGCCCGCGCCTCTGCCTGGCGAGCCCTCGCCGGGAGCGCCGTCTTCGTCCCGCCGCCTCGGCGCGCGCCGCCGTCCGCCGCCTCGGTCCCGGCGCCGCCTCGACCTCGTCGCCGCGAGTCTCCGTCGGGGCGCGCCGAGCCCCCTCGCCGGCCTCCTTTCCTCGTCGCTGGCGCCGCCCAGCTCGGTGAGAGCTCGGCCCCGCCAGAGCCTCCGGATCTAGATCCGTGCGAAGGTTGACTCCCCGCTTTTTTTTCACCAAGTCCGAGATTTTTGTCATCATATTGCCATGTTTCGTCGTGTCATAACTCTGCATCGTAGCCGTTTACGTGCGTGTAATATGTCAAATTGTTCGACTCGGGAGTACATCATTTAAATCTCATTGTATCATTTACATTTGAGCTCATCTTGATGCCCTAAATGCTGTTGGAAGAGGGCTATGTGATGTTAGTTTCGGATTCTTATCAGTACATGCACTTTTGTCATTTTTGCCATGATTGATGTGTGCACCCTATGAACTTGAGTCCTACATGTGTTTTGTAATATGCCATGCCATCTTAACAGGGGTGTATGCCATGTATTTTTGTGATCTCTGTGGTGACAAGCACAAGCATGCAAACTAGGCTTCATGATGTTGCTGATTTCAGCCCCTCTTCTGCTGATATTTTTATGCCATGTAAACTTGATACTACCGAGAGATCCATGCTTATTTTGAGATACTTCAGTAAGGATGTTTTGAACATATGGTTTTTCTCTATCCATCCATGCCCTTGTTCGCAATTATGGAGTGCCATAGCTTGAGTCAATCGAGCTCTACTTTTGCTATAAAATGTTTCCTGGCAGGTTGTTTACATGTTATTCAATTTTGCCAAGGTTGTTGTAGTTGATCCAAGCATGCTATGTTGTTTTTATTGCCATGTATAGCTTCTATGCCATGTATTCTTACTGTGAGTTGCCTTGCCATGCAATGTATTGCTCTGTGGTGAGTGGTTCAAGCTCACCAACATGCCTACTTGTTATCTGTTTATGCCATGCTCCAGTTTTGCACTTAAGTCTGAATCTGTTTGTGTTTTTGCTATATTCACATGCTTGCAACTGTATTTTCTGATCCCTTTTGGCTCATTGTCACTAAAGGACTTTTGTTCTATGCATTTAGTAGTATCTTGCCATGCCTTTGTTTGCCATGATAAGTTCCTGTAGCATGTTGTTTGATAGCTCTAAACATTGCAACCTGATGTTATTTCTGCAAAGTCTGAAACTGTTATTATTTGCAATCTTGCCTTGTGTGTTTGAGCATGTTCTAGTGATTTCTGGAGATAGCTCAGTGTTCATCTTTTGTCATGCTTTACCTGTACATCATGCCCATGCCTTTTGTTTTCATATTGAGATGCTGTAGCTTGTTGTTTTGATACTTGCAATATGCCTAGTTGCTGTTTTGGACAGCTTGTCCTTTAAACTTGTTTCATGTGTATGTGTTGAACCGTTGCTCTGTTTTGAGTGTGCTCTATATGAAACTTGCTTGATTTTGCATGTAGTTTCATATTATCATGTTGCATCTTTGTTTAGAGGTGTTTGCTTGATGTTTGTATGCATTTTGCATCAATGTCATGATTATCTTGTTTTGCTCATATCTTCTAGGCCGTAGCTCCGAATCTAATGAACTTTATACGTAACTTGACTAGAATTTCGTGTAGATCATCGTGGTGCATCTTAAATTGTTGTTTAACAACTTGAACATAAGGTTTATTCAGATCTGGACCAATTTCGAAATTTGCATATGAGGACTTACCGGAATTGTTATATGTTGTTTTCGGCCTCATTTAAACTTGCTTTGATGTGTTGTTATTGTTTGCATATCTCTTGCCATGAGTAGCTTCATGTAGCTTGTCATGCATCATGCTTGATTGTGCATCATGACTTGTTCATGTGTGGTGTGTTTACCATGTTGTGTGCTTCTCTCGATAGTTCCCGTTTCATTGCGATCGTGAGGATTCGTTCGTCTACGCTTGGTTCGTCTTCGTGGCTTCATCTTCTTCATGGACTCGTTCTTCTTCCTTGCGGGATTTCAGGCAAGATGACCGTCACCTTGGATCTCATTACTATCATTGCTATGCTAGTTGCTTCGTTCTATCGTTATGCTGCGCTACCTATCATTTGCTCTTCAAGCCTCCCAATTGCCATGTCAGCCTCTAACCTTTTGCACCCTTCCTAGCAAACCGTTGTTTGGCTATGTTACCGCTTTGCTCAGCCCCTCTTATAGCGTTGTTAGTTGCAGGTGAAGACAAAGGTTGTTCCTTGTTGGAACATGGAGATGTTGTTCCTTGTTGGAACATGTTTACTTGTTGGGATATCACAATATATCTTATTTAATTAATGCATCTATATACTTGGTAAAGGGTGGAAGGCTCCGCCTTATGCCAGTGTTTTGTTCCTCTTGCCGCCCTAGTTTCCGTCATATCGGTATTATGTTCCCGGATTTTGCGTCCCTAACGCGGTTGGGTGATTTATGGGACCCCTTGACAGTTCGCTTTGAATAAGACTCCTCCAAAGCAAGGCCCAACATTGGTTTTACCATTTGCCTCACCTATGCCTTTTATTTCCCTTGGGTTTCGGAGCCCAAGGGTCATCTTTATTTTAGCCCCGGGCGGTGCTCCTTCGAGTGTTGGTCCGAACCGAGCAACTTCTTGGGCCACCACGGGAAAACTTCGAGGCTTGGTTTTACTCGTAGCTTGACTTATCCGGTGTGCCACGAGAGCGAGGTACGTGCGACTCGATCGGGATTTGTCGGCACATCCGGCGGCTTTGCTGGTCTTGTTTTATTGCTGTTGAAATGTCTTGTAGCCGGATTCCGAGACTGATCGGGTCTTCCGGGAGAAGAATATCCTTCGTTGATCGCGAGAGCTTATCATGGGCTAAGTTGGGACACCTGCAGGTATAAACTTTTAAGAGCCGTGCCGCGGTTATGTGGCAGATGGGAATTTGTTAATATCCGGTTGTAGTAAACTTGAAGCAAACTCTTCTAAAATACACCAACCGTGTGCGTAACCGTGAGTGTCTCTTTTCGGGGTTGATCGAGAGGAGAACACGGTTTCTAGGTTATGTTTGACATAAGTAGGAGTTCAGGATCACTTCTTGATCATTACTAGTTGACGACCGTTCCTTTGCTTCTCTTCTCGCTCTCATTTGCGTATGTTAGCCACCATATATGCTTAGCCGCTGCTGCAACCTCACCACTTTACCCCTTCCTTTCCCTTTAAGCTTTGCTAGTCTTGATAGCCATGGTAATGGGATTCTTTGAGTCCTCGTGGCTCACTGATTACTACACCACCATTGCAGGTACAGGTTTGCGATGATCATGGCGTGAGAGCGATGTTTTCTTGTATTGGAGTTCTTCTTACGCTTCTTCTTGATCGGGGATAGGTTCGTGTCGGCAGCCTGGGCTAGCAGTGGTGGATGTCGTTTGAGTTTCTGTTTATGTTTCATCCGTAGTGGGATGTTGTTCTCATGTATGTTGTTGATGTATTCTTGTGGCATTTTTGCCTTATGTATGTATCCCACTATTATGTAATGTTGATGTAATGATATCCACCTTGCAAAAGTGTTTCAATATCGGGTCTATCCTTGGTGGGACCTTGAGTTCCTTTTGGATAGGGTCGCATATTAGGCGTGATCAAGTTGGTATCGAGCCTCGACCGACCCTAGGAGCCCCTTGATTGATCTTGTAGTTTGGCCGTTGTTGAGTCTAGAAGAAAACTGTTTTCGGAGTCTAGTTATATCGGAGAGTAGGAATTCATTTTACTCCTCTGCCCCTTCGTCGCTCTGGTGAGGAATCTTGACGTAGGTGTTTTGAACTGCTCCTCTTCCCCTTCAAATTTTTCTTTAGGATCACGCAGTTGGTTTTCCGTTCGTTGGGTCTCAGCTCTTTTTGTCTGGTGCATTTCTCGTCAAGTCGACTCGAGCCTCTTCATCTTTGAGTTCAATCCTCAGTTGCCTTATTTTCCCACCCGCCCACCCTTCTTCTTCTCGAAACCGGAGTTCGTAATCGAGTATCCATCCTACTCGTGCGAAGTCTTTGCTTTCTTTCCTCAATGATTTCAATTGGTGTTTTCTCTTCAAGATATTCGTCGATTTCCCCTTCCAAGTTGCCTGTGTTTTCCCGCCCTCCCACCCTTTTCTTCCCGGAGTTTGCCTCTCTCCCGACCATCTATTTCATTTGTGTGGAGTCTCTTCAGTCTTTCGTCAATTGTTTCAACCGGTGAATTTCTCTTTTGTTCGACATTCTTCATTTCTTTTCCGGTGGACTCAATTCAAGTTTTTCGGGTTGATCTTATTCTTTTCCCTCGGCTCAAGTGTTTTCCTTGCTCGTTTGCATCTCGCCATTCAATCATCCCGGAGTTCGTAAGAAATCTCAGGAGATCCGTCTGTGTTCCAATTAATTCGAGGTTGTCACTTCATTCAAATTCCCAGGATCTTACCTGACTCTTCTAATTTCCGGAGCTATTCTCAAATCCTTTTGAAGTTTGACGTAAGTATGATTTTCATCAATTGGATCTTTTCCAAGATCGCTTTCAAATTATTTTCATTGTTGCCTCAACCTCTTCGCTTTTCATTCTTCCGGAGTACCTCAACTATTTTGGTGGTGTTTCTCATCATCATTTGAAGACCGAAGTAGAGTTTCTCTTAAATCTTGTCCGTTCCCCCGGAGATTCATGGTGCTAGCTCGATGTTATCCTATCTAATTGTTTCCAGTTGTGCAATTCTTTTCATCCATCCGGAGTATTTCAGGAGTTGTTTTTGCCGTCTCGATCATCCGGAGGCCATCTTTTTAGAATATTGCTTCGTTCCAAGTTTTCAGATTCATTCCCCAATTATTCTATATCCGTGCCCTTTCGTTCGCCTCAATATTATCCCGGTGCTTCGTTCAAGTGTTCTTTAATCAGCTCATGATCTCTTTGTTCTTTTGCATCTAAATCCCCTCTAGCTTATTGGTTCTTCTAATTCTGTCCGGTGATTCATTCTCTTTCATCAGTCATTTCCAAATTCTTACGGTGATTCATTCAGAGTTTTTTTTCCTTTGTTATCGTATCAATCCATTCATTCTTTTCAATCCTACCGGTGGTTCATGAAGACCTTCTCAAGTCTGCAATATGTCACTTAGTAGTATGCAAAATCCATTGCTTGTCATCAATTTAATTTGATGAAGGTTAAGCATACAATAAATCTTATTCTTATTTCCTCCAAGTGTTTAATCCCCTTCTTCAGAGTTTGTTCGTGATGAATAAATTCTAGTTCCAAGTCTTTCCATCTTTTCTTTTCCGGAGTTCAAATTTCCCTCGACCATCTCGTCGGAACCTCCATCTAAATCATCACAATGCTCATCTTATTCTTTCATCCTTCAATTTTATCTCATCATCCTTTTGTCACCGGAGTTTTTCATGGTGGTTCTTCATGATTTAATTCTTTCTTCAAGAGTTCATCAAGATTCTTGTTGGAGGATTCAAGTATCTTTTCTTCTCGCGTCTCGAAGTGCAATTAATTCTCCGTATTCTTTTGAAGTGGAGTTTTGCATTTCTTCGCTCTTCTCAGCTTTTCAATCTTTTCTGCTTGTGGCCGGTTATCACCTCATAATCTTGATATGTTACCTATAAGTCCACAACAAGCTTATTCTTTTCGTTGTTGATTTTCTCAACAACTCCGTCCAATCCTTCCTTCTGAATTCTTTTCATTCCATTCTTCAATTCTTCCGGAGGCATTGCGTTGTTTATCTCGTCAAGTGTCATTCCATCTTCTGAAGCTCATGTTCTATTCTTTCCTTGTTCAACCGGTGTGCTGCCTAAATCCTTTCAGTCTTATTCGTTTCTTTTCTCATTCTAACCACTCCGGTTAGAACGAGTGCTTTCAGAGTCTATCTTGATTCCGTGAGCTTTCGATTCTCGTCATTCTCGTCGTTCCTCTCGTCTTCTCGAGTGCTCTCGATTCTTTGCTTCTTCTCTTCAGTTCTTGTTTCACCTCTTCCTTTTCTCTTCCGTCTCGGCCCTAAGATCTCGGGACGAGATCTCTTGTTAGTGGAGGAGTGTTGTAACGCCCCGGATCCGATGCGCCAGGTGTCTGTCAGTTATTTGCCGTCATTGCCATGTCATTTGCTTGCGTTTTGCACTTTGCCATGTCATCATCTGCATTTTTATCATGTCATCATGTGCATTTCATTTTGCATACATGTTCGTCTCATGCATCCGAGCATTTTCCCCGTTGTCCGTTTTGCAATCGGGCACTCCTATGTCTCCCGGCGCCCCCTTTTACCTCTTTTCGTGTGCGGATGTTAAACGGTCTCGGAATGGACTGAGGTTTGCCAAGCGGCCTTGGTATAGCACCGT
The DNA here is from genome assembly GCA_021605205.1 of Aegilops longissima. Taxonomy (NCBI): domain Eukaryota; kingdom Viridiplantae; phylum Streptophyta; class Magnoliopsida; order Poales; family Poaceae; genus Aegilops; species Aegilops longissima. The sequence goes on along the minus strand of CM038681.1, from coordinate 529,532,796 downwards.
GAACCGCTGTCAAGTTCGGGTCATTTGGAGGTCGTTTGATACTCCAGCAGTTAACAAGGTAACCGTACAAGCCTCTTTCTCTTTGCAGCCCAACACCCTTCCAAAGTGGCCCAAAACCCAGCAAACTCCCCTCCTTGCTCTCCGTCGTTCGATCACGATCGCGTGGCCGAAAACCGCACCTCATTTGGACACTCCTAGCTCCCTCTACCTATATATATATGTGTGCCTCCCCCGAAATTCTCGCAGTCCAAACCCTAGCCAAACTCCTCCCCGCCGCCGGACATGTCCGCCTCCGCGCCGGACGTGTCCGCCGCCGCCGCCACGTCGCTCCGACGAATCGGAGGCCGCCACCTCGCCGCCAGCCGCCCAGCGGCCAACCGCGTTCGCCACGTGGCGCCCGGCCTCATGCGCGCCGCCTTGACCCGCGGGGCCGAGGCCAGCCCGCCCGGCCGCATCTGGCAGCGCGCCGCGCCGATCTATCTGGCGCGCGCGCGCCTCGCCCGCCTGCCCGTTCGCGCAGCCGCGCCATCCGCCCAGCGCCTCGCGCCTCCGTCGCCGCCGGCCTGCGCCGAAGCCGCCTGCGCCGGCCACCGCCTCTGCCGGCGAGCCCTCGCCGAGAGCCGCCGTCTTCGTCCCCGCCGCCTCGGGCGCCGCGCCGCCCGTCCGCCGCCTCGGTCGCGCCGCCGCCTCGACCTCGTCGCCGGCGAGCCTCCCGCCGAGGCAGCGCTGAGCCCCTCGCCGGCCTCCTTTCCTCGTCGCCGGTGCTGCCCAGCTCCGGTGAGAGCTCGGCCCCGCCCGGAGCCTCCGGATCTAGATCCGTGCCGAAGGTTGACTTTCCCCCCGTTTTTTTTCACTAAGTCCCGAGATTTTTGTCATCATATTCCCATGTTCGTCGTGTCATAACTCTGCATCCGTAGCTCCGTTTCGTGCGTGTAATATGTCAAATTGTTCGCCTCGACGAGTACATCATTTCATCTCATTGTATCATTTACATTTGAGCTCATCTTGATGCCCTAAATGCTGTTGGAAGAGGGCTATGTGATGTTAGTTTCAGATTCTTATCAGTACATGCACTTTTGTCATTTTTGCCATGATTGATGTGTGCACCCTATGAACTTGAGTCCTACATGTGTTTTGTAATATGCCATGCCATCTTTACAGGGGTGTATGCCATGTACTTTTGTGATCTCTGTGGTGACTAGCACAAGCATGCAAACTAGGCTTCATGATGTTGCTGATTTCAGCCCCTGTTCTGCTAATATTTTTATGCCATGTAAACTTGATGCTACCGAGAGATCCATGCTTATTTTGAGATTTTTCAGTAAGGATGTTTTGAACATATGGTTTTTCTCTATCCATCCATGCCCTTGTTCGCAATTATGGAGTGACATAGCTTGAGTCAATCGAGCTCTACTTTTGCTATAAAATGTTTCCTGGCAGGTTGTTTACATGTTATTCAATTTTTCCAAGGTTGTTGTAGTTGATCCAAGCATGCTATGTTGTTGTTCTTGCGATGTATAGCTTCTATGCCATGTCTTCTTACTGTGAGTTGCCTTGCCATGCAATGTATTGCTCTGTGGTGAGTGGTTCAAGCTCACCAACATGCCTACTTGTTATCTGTTTATGCCATGCTCCAGTTTTGCACTTAAGTCTGAATCTGTTTATGTTTTTGCTATATTCACATGCTTGCAACTGTATTTTCTGATCCCTTTTGGCTCATTGTCACTAAAGGACTTTTGTTCTATCATTGCTATCATTGCTATGCTAGTTGCTTCGTTCTATCGTTATGCTGCGCTACCAATCATTTGCTCTTCAAGCCTCCCAATTGCCATGTCAGCCTCTAACCTTTTGCACCCTTCCTAGCAAACCGTTGTTTGGCTATGTTACCGCTTTGCTCAGCCCCTCTTATAGCGTTGTTAGTTGCAGGTGAAGACAAAGTTTGTTCCTTGTTGGAACATGGAGATGTTGTTCCTTGTTGGAACATGTTTACTTGTTGGGATATCACAATATATCTTATTTAATTAATGCATCTATATACTTGGTAAAGGGTGGAAGGCTCGGCCTTATGCCTGGTGTTTTGTTCCACTCTTGCCGCCCTAGTTTCCGTCATATCGGTATTATGTTCCCGGATTTTGCGTCCCTAACGCGGTTGGGTGATTTATGGGACCCCTTGACGATTCGCTTTGAATAAGACTCCTCCGGCAAGGCCCAACATTGGTTTTACCATTTGCCTCACCTATGCCCTTTTATTTCCCTTGGGTTTCGGAGCCCAAGGGTCATCTTTATTTTAGCCCCCGGGCGGTGCTCCTTCAGTGTTGGTGCGAACGAGCAACTCTTGAGGCCACCATGGGGAAACTCGAGGCTTGGTTTTACTCGTAGCTTGACTTATCCGGTGTGCCACGAGAGCGAGGTACGTGCGACTTCTATCGGGATTTGTCGGCACATCCGGCGGCTTTGCTGGTCTTGTTTTATTCTGTTGAAATGTCTTGTAGCCGGATTCCGAGACTGATCGGGACTTCTCGGGAGAAGGAATATCCTTCGTTGATCGCGAGAGCTTATCATGGGCTAAGTTGGGACACCCTGCAGGTATAAACTTTCAAGAGCCGTGCCCAGCGGTTATGTGGCAGATGGGAATTTGTTAATATCCGGTTGTAGTAAACTTGAAGCAAACTCTTCTAAAATACACCAACCGTGTAATGCGAATCGTGAGTGTCTCTTTTGGGGTTGATCAAGAGGAGAACACGGTTTCGGTTTATGTTTGGCGTAAGTAGGAGTTCAGGATCACTTCTTGATCATTACTAGTTGACGACCGTTCCTTTGCTTCTCTTCTCGCTCTCATTTGCGTATGTTAGCCACCATATATGCTTAGCCGCTGCTGCAACCTCACCACTTTACCCCTTCCTTTCCCTTTAAGCTTTGCTAGTCTTGATACCCATGGTAATGGGATTCTTTGAGTCCTCGTGGCTCACTGATTACTACACCACCGATTGCAGGTACAGGTTTGCGATGATCATGGCGTGAGAGCGATGTTTTCTTGTATTGGAGTTCTTCTTACGCTTCTTCTTGATCGGGGATAGGTTCGGTCGGCAGCCTGGGCTAGCGAGGTGGATGTCGTTTGAGTTTTGTTTATGTTTCATCCGTAGTCGGATGTTGTTCTCATGTATGTTGTTGATGTATTCTTGTGGCATTTGTGCCTTATGTATGTATCCCACTATTATGTAATGTTGATGTAATGATATCCACCTTGCAAAAGTGTTTCAATATCTTGGTCTATCCTTGGTGGGACCTTCGAGTTCCTTTTGGATAGGGTCGCATATTGGGCGTGACAGATGTATTATAGTAGCATATAGTATTTCCCTTAGTAAAGAACCAAGGTTAATGAACCAGAAGGAGACGACACAGACAACATGAACGGCACCTGCACACACAAAGCAATGCTTGTACTGAATAAAGGCAAGGGGGTCGTCACTCCCCTTGTTCTTGCCAATTACAAGTATCAAATGTGGTAGTGATAGCAACAATTAAAATAAAATAAAATGGCAAGTTAAAAGATTTTGATGCAACTTCACTTTCATTTTTTTATAGTTTTTTTATATACTAAGCTAGTGATAAACAAGAAACCAAAATATTTAATGCAAGATATAAAGAACATACCTTCAAGCACTCACCTCCCTGGCAACAGCGCCAGAAATAGGTTCATGTCTACTACGCAACTTTATTCTTGTAGACTCTGTTGGGCCTCTAAGCGCAGAGTTTTGTAGCACAACAGCAAAATTCGCTCAAGTGGATGACCTAAGATTCCGTGGGAGGTGTAGGATGAATATGGTATATCTCAAACAACCCTGCTGTCAAATACAACAAAGAGTCTCTTGTGTCCCCAACACACCCAATACAATTGTCAGTTGTATAGGTGCACTAGTTTGGCGAAGAGTTAATGGTAGGTGTGTAATATGGATGATAGAAATAGCCTTTTATAATCAGAACAAATAAAAATAGCAAGGTAGCAAGTAACAAAGTGTCGGAAAACGATGTGTCAATGCTTAGAAACAAGGCCTAGGGTTCATACTTTAACTAGTGCAATCTCTCAACATTACTAATATGATTAATCACATAACAATCCCTCAAAGTGTAGTAAAGAATCACTCCAAAGTCTCTATTCCTATAGGAGAAAGTAGGATGAGATCGTGTAGGTAGTGAACCACCTCGAAGTTGTGTTTCCAATCAATCTTATGAACCACCCCAATGTGTCATGAATAGTTCTAGAGACCGTACTATGACAACATCAAATAATACACATCAATCAACTATAATGTCACCTAGATACCCCAATTTCACCACGAGTATTCGCGAGTGAGACATGCATCAAGTGATACCAAATCCAAGAACATTCAATCCGACATAAAGAAACCTCAACGAGCAAAACTCAATTCACCACAAAGGAGATAGAGGGGAAGAACATCATGTGATCCGATTATATTGGTAAAGATCATCATACATTAAGATCGTGCCAAATCAGGAACATGAGAGAGAGAGAGATCAAACATATAGCTACTGGTACAAACCCTCAGCCCTGAGCATGAACTATTCATGCATCACCATGGAGGCAGTAAGGATGATGAAGATGGCCTCCGTGATGGTTTCCCCCTCCGACATGGCGCCGAAAAAGGCCTCTAGATGAGATCGCTTCGGAACAGAGGTTGCAGTGGCGAAGTAAATGTTCGAGGTTTCGTTCTAAGGGTTTCTCAATTTATAGGATTTTCAGCGTTGGAATCACGCCAAAAGGAGTTACGAGGGACCCCCAAGCTCAAATGGCACTCCCGACCCCCCAGGGTGTGCCATGTGAACTTGTGGGCACCTCGTGGGTCTTCTGGTCCTTCTGTGAAGCTTTGGGGTCTCTTATGTTCCAAAAAAATCATTATAAAATTTATCGCGTTTGGACTTCGTTTAGTATGGATTTCTATGAAACAAAGAAGATGCAAGAAACAGGAACTGTCACTGGGCACTAGATTAATATGTTAGTCCATAAAAATCATATAAAAGTGCACCAAATCCATGTAGAACTCATGTATATAGCATGAAAACTTCATAAATTATAGATAAGTTGGAGACATATCAGTCTCCCATGCTCTACTCTTCCTCGCCGGATGACGCACCTCCACTGCATGGGTCTTGAACCCCGCCGCCGCTCATGGAGATGGCGTATGGAGGATGTGGTCGCCGATGTGGAATACCAAGGATGTGAACGAAGGGCGCTGCCGTAGGATAGGTTTAGGGTCCGACCGCTCTTTTTAATGAAAAATATCCGAATTGTAATGAATGTGCTCCGGTTTATATAAAAATCCGTCGTGTTTGCATGAATTTTGTCCGGTTAGTTGAAACAGTGTTTGAAATGTATGCGGTCAACGTTGGTTGGCCGCCTTCCGTATCTGTGTCCATGAACTGCCCCCCCAGTCCACGGACGAATGCGGGAGCAAATTTGTGGGTCGGTGTTGCAGATGCCGTTAGCAGTTTAGAAGTATGCTCAAAATTGAACTTTTATTTGGTGGTTTAATTCATGATGTGATTGAAATTTCCCATGAGTTGCAAAGTATATTAACATTTAAATGGATAGGCTCATAGTAGTTAGATTACCAAAGTCGCTCTCTTCTTTTTTATATATTAAAAGTTGGGTTTCATGAAAATACTAAGGTGAACATGGTTGCACGCACACCAACATGAATTGTAAATTCGAGGAAAATACTATAAAACTCAAAATATTCTGACGTGAATTGTAAATTCAAAGAAAATACTATCAAACTCAAATGATTCTGAAATTTGGGGTATCAAACTTGGTCAACCATTCTACTCAGGTGTGAAGTTTCGTGAGCATTGACACCTGTGGTATTTTTAGCAAAGAAAATACAAGTAGAACCTTACAATTCTTCTTCTTCTTCTTCAAGATTTACAAGTGTGTGTGTGTGTGTGTGTGTGTGTGTGTGTGTGTGTGTGTGTGTGTGTGCGTGCGTGCGTGCGTGCGTGTGTGTGTGTGTGTGAGGGACAAAGGTTATGATTAGGGTGAGGGGTTCAACGACGTCGAACAGGAACCACAACCCTCCCCTCCCTATGAAGTTAGGTGGATGATCAACGGTGGCCCAGAGGGAGGGAGTAGACAACGAGAAAAGGGAGGATCAACATGTGCAAAAGCGCTAATACGAGAGGGCGGTTTGAGAGCAAGGGGTAGTTTCCGCGATAGCCCAAAGTAGAATGGGCACAATGGCATTGGAACAAAGAACACGGGATCACGGATATGAGGAGTTGAAGAAATGAGAGGGATTTGTGCCAATGAATTTTGATCCGGCGGTATGCATAGGGTTAACATCTTATCATCCTTGTCTCCGGTCACAAGATTGTCAAAATCAATTAGACAGGGGATGGACCATTTTTCCTTGATAAAAATACTCTATTATCACCAAGCTATCTAAACAATATAAGATAGCATCCTAGATGAGGGTTCATTAGCACGATCATGTCGTGGATAGCATATGAGATGAGCATCATGTGGAGACACCACCCATCTTAGGACATCACCACCATGCGCTACAAGAAGCCACGCCGCTACCTTCTCCTGCGTGACGGAGAGGGGAGGGAGCTGTCAAGGAGGGAAGGGAGGTACAACCCAAGTCACCGAGGAGGAAAGATGCCAAGACCGGTCAACAAAATTTAAATTGTCTTAATTACCACCTTTTAGTTAATACTCCCTCGGTCCGGAAATATTTATCGGAGAAATGGATATACCGAATATTTCTCGGAGAAATGGATGAGGGAGTATTTATTTTCAGAATATATCCACTGATAACATACTGTACATCGTAAAAACTTTTGAACTTTTGCCAAACGGTGCGCCCATTTGCAGTTTATTATGCATCGTGCGAAACAAAACTATGAGATGGCTCAAAAAAGGTGAAGTTTCCAAAGCATGGAGATGCTCACACATCACGGTTAGGTGGGAACATATTTTACTCGGGATCCCATGGACGTCATCGTGCCATACATGGAACCAACGGACTTTAAGTTGTGGTCCGGTCTGCATGTGATTCTCATGCATGTACACCACAAGACTACATGATATACACAATTTTTTAGCTCTAGCTAGATACGTAAAATACTCACATCATTTGTTGATCGAATCAAGTAGCATACGCCGCGTCTTAGCTAACTCTAGACTTTGGCAGCCTCACCTTGAGCTGTCATGGAGTGCCCCACCCTACACAAGGACTAGGACGATGGTTGAACGATGAACATCATCGGTAAACACGATACCTTGATAGGATGGTTGGGTAGAGTTGTATTTTTCCAATTTCTTCCGTCGAGCTATGCCATTTCTCTACCAGTAAAATAGACTAGTTTGATTACGTATGCCAGTACTATTTTCCTTTCCCTCACGCGTAGGTACCAAGGCAAAGTTCTTCTCCCCTTCGACCTCCATCGGCCAATCCATGGATTCTCCTTCCTTCTACCTGCCGCTTCTGTGCCTGGTGGCAGCGAGGGGAATTCTGGTGCCTTGCATCCCGCTAGTAGTTTAGTTCAGAATTTTTTTTAGTAATCACAGGGGCGCGCTTCATATTTGAGTGGGACTTCGAGGCTTCGATCCTTCTCGAATTCGTCCGTCACAACGGAATCGACGAAGCTCCAACATAGATTCCTGGCGTGTCCTTGGAGCGACGAGGTTAGGTTTTTTCGCGGTACATGCACGAGCAAGATCTGGTATCACACACTTCATACCGAAGGGTTTTAACGACCATTCAACGGCTCCAGGACGTTTGTCCTTAGGGGCACGTCCACGAAGACTTCTCGGCTGAGAGCAAATTAGGCTGGTCGGCTCCGATATGGGAGCGGCGACAATGATGCATCCACGGCTCGTTCTGACGGCTACATTGCTCATTCGATGGTACGGGATCCTTGACGTAATTCTTACTATGTTTGAGGAGTAGGGTATTGTGAAGACCGGGCTCCATGGAGCCCTTTATTTTAAAAAATTCAAAATTCATAAATTTTAGTTTTAAAAAAATCTGGAAAAATACACATGTATACAAGGATGTAATGTGTAGATGTGATAAATTTCAAGATGAAGTACCTTGAATTGCGCTGCACAAAAAAAATCATGGACTTTAAAGATGAACAGTACATATACTAAAAAGCCTCAGAGTTGTCCTTTTTGTGTAGCTCCCATTTTAATGTATTTCGTCATGAAAATTTACACACATGTACATTATGTATCTAGGTATATGTGTATTTGTTTTCAGAAATTTTTGAAACAAAAAATTGCAATTTTGTAGTTTTTAAATAAAGGCCTCTATGGAGCTCAGTCTTTGTTTGGCATTTCCGATGTTTGAGGTGCTTTGTACTTTCAGTGTTTTTTTCATAATTTTTTTTTTGCATAAAAAAAAACACCAGTAGAATAACAAAACGAAAGAATACGCGGAAAATACAGCAAATTGAGCTTCCGCATGGAGTTCCCCGGCACAAAAATTGTTTCCACATGGGATTATATGCTGAAAATCGTTGGAAGCCTAGCCAGAACATGCATGGGATCGGAACGGATCGACGAGGCTCGAGGGAATCTCGTGGTGCCCTACCACGTGTCCACGTCCACATGGACCAGGCCCTGCGTTGTCCTACCACACTTGCATGTCTCCCGGTGGGCACACCACACGGTTGGCCACATGGTTGCCCGTAACGTGCTGCGGCGTCTGGGTTCGGGGATCGATCGGGGGCCGCAAGCAAATGGCCGCAGCGTCTGGGTTTGGGGGGCAAAACGGTCATTCGCCGCTCGGACGTCAAGGCCTCTTCACCCGTGGACTCCATCCCGTTGGATAATACGGATCCCGTGGACTCGCTCGCCAGCGTTACCCCGACAGGGCGGCATGGACTCGCCACCAATTGGCTACCGGACACCTGGCGCTCCTCTTGGATCTGGTGCGGCCACACTACGGGGTGCCGAATAATTTTTAGCAGACGGAGTACTGTTTCCTGCATTCAGTATCTGTACCATTTCGTTCGCTGAATGTGCTGCTCCACTTGGTTTTTATCAGGGCTGCTGATTGTTGGGATCAATAGTTTTCTTTGCAGCAAGTTGTCATCAAAAGTATAGTTATGGCATAGATGGTTGAAAACTTGTACTATTACATAATTGAACTGATTACTCCCCCTTCCACTTATATATTTATATAGGGCCTAATACGTTTTTTAAGGTTATCTTTGACCACAGGTTAGCACAATGATATATGACATGCATGAGTAGGATATATGTACCAAAAAAAGGGTATGTAGCTCAATCTGAATGTACATAACAGCTGGACAAATGTCAATTGCAAAGAGAGTTGGTAGAGTTTCTAGCTCTGTTTATGCTGTTGTGGAGCTAGATTTAACCTAGTTCATGTCTTTACAGTTTGGATAATGGAAGTTGTACAAGTTAAGAGCATCTTCAGCTACGTACCCCTAATTCGACCCCTCAAAAGCACGTGGATGCGTCCGGTCAATGACCGGGCATGTCTGTTTTGAACCCATATTTATCCGGCCACACTCCTCATTTTCTTCCCCATATGTCCGGTCACGTGCATGTGATTGGTTGAGATGAAGAGAGAGAAAGAAAAGAATGAATAAAGAAAGAGAAGAGGTGGTCCAGGTGGGGACGCGTCCTATGTGGCAGACTGACCGAGCACGTCCGCGAGCCCTCATATCCTCCCCATATTTGAGATGGATACGAGGGTTCTCGGACAGCCCGGGCGTATAGGGATGATATGAGGAGTCCGGTTGGGTCAATTTTTGCTACTTTTTGCATCTCTCTCCTGTCTGGTCAGTGGTCCCCGCGGCCGCCCGATCAATTTGAGGAGTCCGGCTGTAGATACTCTAAGGGGGGGACACCTGAAGTGCGGACCAAGGCTCAAATAGCTAATTGTTTTGGAATTGTAGTTGAATACGTAACGGGCTTTGCTCTGTGGTTCTTCGACGACAAGGAACATGTGTTTGGTTTCTTAAGCAACTACTACATTGCCCATCATCAAAGTAAGGGAAAGGGGGTGACCCAGGTTCGAATAACATATATGTCGTGTTAGGATCTGACGAAACGCTTTAATGAGAAGAGAATCGACATTGACGCCACCAAAATTGATACTACTAGATCCATATAGAAGTTAGAGCATGTCGTTCAAATCTTAATTAACTAAAAAATGAGAGAGAAAGAGAGAGATTTCGTAATTAAGGTACTTATTTAGCTAAACATAATTGATAGATAGTCCCAACAATGGAAAAAAATAGATTGAATGCACAAGCTACACAAAACCTTAGACTCTAGCAATGTGGTGAACACCGATAATGCTAGACCTACGAACCCACTACAAACTCCCTACGTGAATTTCCAATCTACTCTTCTCGCCCCCTTAATTTCAGTGGGTGGGCCCCGTCGCTCCTCCCGATCCAATAATACTGAGCCACGTTGCTGCTTACGTAAAACACGTAACAAAAATTATGTAGGTCCAACATTACCCGGATGAATACGACCTCATGCTGGTATATTCAGCATGAATTTGGATTTAACAAATTCAACATATTTATCCCTAATCTTCACCACACGAAAATTTGATTCGCTGGCATGCTTCTATTGGTGAGTGTGGGTGCCCATATACTTGCGTACGCACGAGCGTGTGTCTTTTTTATTATCACAAGAATAAACTCAACACATGAGAAAAAAAACATGGTTCCATCCACAAAAGATCTTGATAGCATGGAGAGCCTTCTCCAACCTCCACACCATGTAAGGTCTTTTCCAGAAGGGAAGAAGAGCACACTGTAAGTTCTAGGTTTCGACAGGAAAAGAGAAAGAAAACACCTTGTAATTCCTATAACTAGTAGTACATTTTTTTACCTTTGAGAGCAAAAGATCACATCAGAATATCAAGATCAGACACCCGGCGTCCAGCTCCGTTGGTTCCGTCTCGATCCTCCGCCAATTCGTCCCACCCACCGCTGCCACCAAGGGACAAACTCGTCAATCCACACCGCCCCGGCGCCTATAAGAAGTCTCCTCCCCATTTCTTCAAACTTTAGCCGATCAGTGTCCTCCACAAGAAAAAAATATACTATAAGCGCAATAGAAAAATAGTAATCCCTCAATAAGAAAATCAAGAAAAGATTTCCTTTTCTTCCTGGGCTCCCTTCTACCACCAACCTCTTCTCCGGCCGGCCGAGTTGTCCCGCTCCGGTTGCGTCTTCTCCGGCGAGAGGGGTAGCTAGGTTGCCTGCTCTTCCTTTGAGCGATCTCCTCCCCGCAGGGCTGAGGAGATCTCTCGGGACCTCGGGACTGGGGCGTGTATGATGGGGATTTCGCTTATGCCGATGAAGACGCCCACGCGGCTTCTGTGGAGCACCAGCTTCTTCCGCCACAAGCTCGCCGCCATGATCGCCTCCTCGTCCTGCTTCTTATAAGAGCCCCTCCGCCGCGCAGCAGCTGTATATATACGTCTTTTTCATTCGATTCCGCCCCCCGTTCGATCGACAACCAACCAAGGCAACTTCTTGAAGCTTTCTCTGCGATGGAGCCCGGCCGGCTCATCTTCAACACGTCGGGCTCCGGCAACGGACAGATGCTCTTCATGGACTGCGGCGCGGGCGGCATCGCCGGCGCGGCCGGCATGTTCCATCGAGGTATCATATTCTCATCCACTACTAGTTTTCTCGATGCCGGTTGTTTGGTTCGTTAGTAGGTCTCGCCTTCTTGATTGTGTGGAGAGTGGGGAGTGATTGGTGTACTGATTGGGGTTGCCATGTTTGAGTGATGAAGGGGTGAGACCGGTCCTCGGCGGCATGGAAGAAGGGCGCGGCGTGAAGCGGCCCTTCTTCACCTCGCCGGATGACATGCTGGAGGAGGAGTACTACGACGAGCAGCTCCCGGAGAAGAAGCGGCGCCTCACCCCGGAGCAGGTGACAATTCGTTGCTACAGTGGTGAAGATGATGCTCTGTTCATCCGAATTAATTCTGACGGTGCATGCGCGCCACGCGTACGTGTACAGGTCCACCTGCTGGAGAGGAGCTTCGAGGAGGAGAACAAGCTGGAGCCGGAGAGGAAGACGGAGCTGGCCCGCAAGCTCGGGCTGCAGCCGCGCCAGGTGGCCGTCTGGTTCCAGAACCGCCGCGCCCGGTGGAAGACAAAGACGCTGGAGCGCGACTTCGACCGCCTCAAGGCATCCTTCGACGCCCTCCGCGCCGACCACGACGCCCTCCTCCAGGACAACCACCGGCTCCGGTCACAGGTAAATAATCGAAGTCAACCACGCTTCACCACCGGCCGGGCACCGTGGCTTCCGCCGCTGAGTTTGATTTGGGAGATCCATCCATCTTTGTGCCGTCAGGTGGTAACGTTGACCGAGAAGATGCAAGATAAGGAGGCGCCAGAAGGCAGCTTCGGTGCAGCCGTCGACGCCTTGGAGCCGGAGCAGGCGGCGGCGGAGGCGAAGGCTTCCTTGGCCGACGCCGAGGAACATGCCGCGGCAGCGGAGGCGTTCGAGGTGGTGCAGCAGCAGCTGCATGTGAAGGACGAGGAGAGGCTGAGCCCGGGGAGCGGCGGGAGCGCGGTGCTGGACGCGAGGGACGCGCTGCTCGGGGGCGGATGCGGCCTCGCCGGCGTGGTGGACAGCAGCGTGGACTCGTACTGCTTCCCGGGGGGCGCCGGCGGCGACGAGTACCACGAGTGCGTGATGGGCCCCGTGGCGGGCGGCATCCAGTCTGAGGAGGACGACGGCGCGGGCAGCGACGAGGGCTGCAGCTACTACCCCGACGACGCCGCCGTCTTCTTCGCCGCCGTGCAAGGGCACGGCCACCATCACACGGACGACGACGATCAGCAGGACGACGGCCAGATCAGCTACTGGATGTGGAACTAGGCTCGCGCATGCATCAAGAAGCGTGCGTGCGTGCGCCGTGGAATCGATCAATTTCGGAGTATATCAGTAAAAGAAATCGTGGCGTTTTGTTTTCTCTCCTTGTATGCTTCCCGCTGTAATGTTGGGTCACTACGATCGACCAAGTTGTATGCATATGCATTGTAGTACGAGTTAGGGTAATATATCGGTGGTAAAATCTGTCGTGATGTACGGGAAATAAGTGCACGGAGTCAAAGCCTCATTTTTATGGCACAGTACATCATGTCAAATGAGATTTTTAATCATAAAGTCGTGTGAATTTTGTAAGATAGATCAAGCCGGCGCCATTCTCCACTACTGTACGTGCGCTCATGGTTTTGTATTTTTGGCCTCTCCAGAAGTATGAAAAGGCCATAGATGCAAGGGGAAAGGTTCTATAGCGTTTCCCACGTCCATAAATTGTGTCATATTTTTCGGACCTTACAACAAAGAAACCACCCTCCAAACCTTGGCACTGTTTTTTAAATTGCTTTTCCATTTTCGAAGTCCAAAAAATGTTGTGAACCTCTGCAAATTCAACAAAATAAGAGTAAATTCCACTTTTTACCCTGTCGTTGTACATTTGTGACACATATTACCTCATCTAGTGGAACTTCTATCGAAATATCAGATTTTGGAGACTTTTAACATGGTTTTACCTCTGCTTCGCATTTCGCTTGTTTATGTTAGATAGGATCGGCATGTTGCGTCAGTGATTTGTAAAACAAAATGTGAAAAGAGCGGAAAGGGCATCATTGACAATCATGTGCAGATTTCTCTTGTCCATCTGTTCCATCCTCGTTGTTGTCCAGAAATTTTTGGACCCGGGCGTCGCCTCACACCTTGCCTAATGGACACGCATCAGGAAACGATGGTTCAAAGGTTCTAAAAGGGGTGTTCTAGACGAATTTCCACTCGACAGGATAATTATTGTCACAAATGCATAACTAGGGGGTAAAATGTGGAATTCACTCACAAATGACGTGCACAGTAAGTTGGTAACCTATCTCAAAGCCTATTAACAACAGAAAACAATATTGAAACTAGCATATATGGTTGTTGTTGACCAGTTTTAGAAAGTTTAAGGTTTAATGTTTACAATGAAATAGTTCAAGGTTCAAATCGAACTTGCCGTCGCGGTTCAACATTTTGAAAATATTTTCTTTATTCACTAATGGAGTGATCATCCTCTTGACCTAATTTTCTCTATGCATCATACAACACGAATCTGCGCTACAACACACACTTGCAGTCCAAATTGAAACCACTACTAGGATAGATCATCAGGAAAACGAGAGGTTTCCTATTAAACAACATTCATAATTGAGAACCAACCATCGGTTAGATGGTTAGGAGGGTGATACATTTGAGCGATGATATTTTTACGCAATAGTTTTACAAAAATCTTACGTATTAGTTCAATCTGTTGACGGTTATTCCCATATTTTTGTTTTAGGTAGTTTTTCCCCTTCTCACAGTATGTAAAGTTTTTGTAAAACTAGTGCGTAGGAATAGGATTTCTGGGTACATTATACCCAGATTCTGACTTTTGCCATTCTGTATATGTTGTGTGATTGTATGCTTTATGTATCAATTTTGTACTCGCCATTTAAAAATGCAACATGTATAATTAAGTATAATCGTCACTTCATTAGTGTGCATATACAGAAAGCTAGACTACACATTACTTAAAGTATCTATCGATGCAAGGCAAGGCAGGGGTATGCGGTAACTTTATTTCCAATTTTCTACACTGTCTAGACACAGACAGGAAAACACACAAAAATGCACTTTCACATTTATTACGGGAAATGTATAGGTAGTTAAGCCTTGGCAATGCAAAAAATTGGCCCTGCTGATCTGTTTGGATGATCGCGTTCACGTAAACCTGCCACACTTGAGTGTCATGCTTGCAGTATTGACATTCAGCCGTGTTTTTCAGTCGGAATTTTAGTTGTTGAATTGGACTTAATAGGAGCTACTATTATATAATTAGATGATGCTCCGTATATAGAGATAAGATGAGTATAATTATTACGTTCCAAGCCAGCATCCATTTCCTTGATTGTTGATTGATGAAATTTAAAAAAATAGTCCAATGTGGATAATCATTCCTTTTGTGTGGAAATTAATTGATGAAACTGAATGAGGACTGAATCGATCAATCTTGCATAATGCGATTAATTGATAATCATTCCTTTTGTGTTTTCCTGTCCGCGTCTAGACACAAAAGGAATGCACGATCACTGTCTATGAGAAGTCAAAATAGGGATAAGCGCGCTCCTCGGTCGCTCCGCGAGCGCCAGAGCGAACCTAACCGCCGCCATCGCCACACCCTCCGCCGCTCCTCGCCGCCACCGGCAGGAGTCGCCGGGCGGCGAAGCCGCTGCTCGGCGGCGGCGGGTTTTTCCTCCTCCCGCTGAATCGGTGCGGCGGCGGGCGGCATTCAGGGCTTTGGCGCTATTGGCCTTCAGGCTGCACGGCGAGGCAGCGGGATGGTGGCGCGCGGTGCGCGAAGTGGCGCGCCAGGTGGTCTTGGCGCTGGCGAGGGCATGGCGGCGCGTCCGTCGGGTGCGGCCTTGTTGCCCTCGACGGATCTGGCGGGCGGCTTAGCGATTGGCGGCGCTCAGCGGCTCGCACGTGGATCCGCGAGTGGGGATGCGGACGGCGGCTCCTGGCTACTTGACGGCTCCTCTCGTCGGTGTTGCGGCTGCAGTGGGTTGCTCCGGCTTCGGCCCGGCAGCCACCTTTCGGCGAGTTAGGGGGGGTGGCGGCCCCTCCGGCTTAGTGCCGACGAGCTGGCGGTTGCTAGCCCGGCATGGTGGCGGCTGCCGGGCGGCGGCCCCGGATTTGGTGGAAGCGGCTTCTGCTGGGAGGTGGTGCGCGCATCTGGGCGTGGTGGGTCTCGGGATCCCACGACCAGTTTGAGGTCGGCCTCGGCAGGATGGGGTTCGTTGGTTGCGTTGGTGCGGGCAGGTGGTGATTGAGCATCTCCGGGAGAAATCCTATGTCCGGCCTCTGCCGGATCTGGCGACGGCGACGCCCGTGGGCGTCGTGTTCTTTCTTGGAAGCGTTGCTGTTGTGTGGTGCTCCTCCCCCCTCCCTGCGGCCTTGGCTCCGGAGGGAAACCTCAGATCTTCAAGATCGGGCGATGAAGGCGCCTTCACGTCTTCTTCCTCCTTGGGGGCATCGTCTCGGAGCCGGCCACAACCTGAAGACCAGTGGGTTGCGGCATCTTCGCCGCGTGGGTTGCGGCATCTTCGCCGCGTAGTTTGCTAAGGCGGCCATCTCGGGGGCGTTGATTTCTGTTTGGCAACGATGATGGCGTCGAGAGGAACTTTGGTCGCGGCTAGGGCTTCGGTAGTTGGATCTTCCCGGCGTGTCCAAGGTGTTCTTCCGTTGGTTGCTTGGTTGCTTGAAGTCGGAGCTGCGCGGAGTTGTTCCTGCGGTAACGATGACAGGCGCTCGGTGGTCGGCTACGGCGGGCACGGTCGGCGCAAGTCCTGCATCTTCCCTTGTGATGATCGTCGTCAGAGTCGGAGCTGTCAGTTGTTCGCGCGTGTGGCCTTCTGTTGGCATGTGCCGTCATGTTTTCGGTGCAGCTATCTTTGTAGCTCCGTGATCCCATGTCGGTAGCCAGGTTGGCCGGTGGTACCCATGTTATATAGGTTGGATTGTATCGGTTTTAGCCCGGTTTTCCGTCAATTAACCGGGCAATTCTCACTCCTTCTTAATCAATGAAAATGGCAAGTCTTTGCCTCGTTTAAAAAAAACGATACACTGTCTTGACACTGACAGAAAATTAATTGCGGATACGAGCGCAGAACAAGAAATGCACATTACCGCATTACCACGAGAATTGTATAGATAGTTGTCCTTGATCAATGCAAACAATTAACTGGCCCTGCTGATCCATTTGGATAGCCATGTCCATGTTCATGTAAACCTCCACACTTGAGTGACTTGTTTCTAAAATAATTACTCTTACTCCTCAAAATATAAGGCGTGCTTGACTTTGCACGGTCTTTGATGCATAACTTTGATCATTAATATATACTTCCTCCATTCAGAAATACTCGTCGGAGGAATGGATGTATCTAGATGTATTTTAATTCTAGATACATTCATTCATTTTTATGCATTTCTCCGACGAGTATTTCCGGACGGAGGGAGTACCAAATTACTCGGATTGAAGATGTATCAATAGTATCATTGTATTTGTCATGTAAAGTAATTCTATTTTATATGACTTGATAATAATTTTATAAGCATACAATAGGTGAAAATTATAGTCAAAGTTTCCCACGAAGACCAAAATGGTCATTGCGCATCTTATATTTTGGTAAGGTGAGAGTAATAAGATAAATCTCTACTCTTATAAAAAACCGAGTTGATGATGATGGTGTTCCTGCCATTTTATAATGTAGACCGTCCGATCTATATCTGACGGATAGAAAGTAAACTATGACAATTTTACAAAAGATACCCGCACCTCTCTCCACATTTACAGATAAGGCCTTGCGTCGTTCATCCTTATCTCCCACAACCTCATTGCTGAGCAATTAAAAAAGGAAGTCTCCGGAACAATCTAGCATGGTAACCGCTGCCGCCTGCCGGCGCCGTCCATCCCCATGCCTCCGCCCAGT
Source organism: Aegilops longissima (assembly GCA_021605205.1). Lineage (NCBI taxonomy): Eukaryota > Viridiplantae > Streptophyta > Magnoliopsida > Poales > Poaceae > Aegilops > Aegilops longissima. The sequence continues at coordinate 529,515,214 of CM038681.1, read as the reverse complement.
CCGACCACCAGTCACCACCACGCTTCACTCCTCCTCACCTTATCTCTCATCTTTCATTTTTCCGATGAAATTCTTGAGATACCATTTTTCCGATAAAATTCTCGAGATATAATTAGTTTTTACACATGAAATTACTCCTGCATGGGTTAATCGCAACAGGTATTTTATAAAAAAAATGCATCTTAATGTTCCGTGCAATGCACGGGCATCTTGCTAGTCAAGAGAAAAGGAGAGGTTTCCTATCAAAGGGCATGTGTATTGAGAACCAATCATTGAGTACATGGTTAGGAGGGTCGTCGTGTATTGTGCCCCCAGTCCGTGACTTTGGACATGTTCAGTAGACACTGCTCATGTATCTAGGATGTACTCAACCTTTAATAAAACAATATGCATATAATCGCTACATCATTAGTGTGCATATACAAAAAGCTAGACTAAATTACTTAAAGTATCCATCGGCGCAAGTCAAGCTATATGCAGTTTAATTTCTTTCAGGGGACTGAAATTTAACTTGCTTTCATGCTTCTACCTAGCTGTGTTGGCACAGATAGGAACCTACAACAAGAAATGCTCAATTTTACATTTACTATAGGAAAGTTATAGGTAGTTAACCTTGGTCAAGGCAAACTATTGACCATGTGATACGTTTAGATGACCTTGTTCATGTAAACATGCCACACTTGAGTGTCAATATTTACATTGAACCACGTTCTTTGGTCAGACTTGTAGACGATGATTGGACTTAACATGGAAATTCCTTAACATGCGGTACAACCTCCTCTCTGGTTGGAAGGCCCTCACATATTCCTAGATTGATAATTTTGAGCAACGTAGTACGGGTTATATATTGCAAAAATAATATAATTAGAAACTACAAATGCTAAATTTTCTAATTGTATAACTTTTGTGATATACAATTCATATTATATTGATCGAATTGTCAATCTATGATATATGTGTGGGCCTTATAAACCATAAACAGTGGACGATGGAGTATATAATTAGATGATATGCTGCATATAGACTTTAAATGAGTATAGTGATTACTTGTGAAACCAGCATCCATTTTCTTGATTGTTCATTGATGAAATTGAAAACCAGTCTCATCTGGATAATCATTCCTTTTGTATGGAAATTAATTGATGAAACCGATTGTGGGGGACAACAAGATTTAAAGTTTGCTGAACAGTATGTCGATTGATCTATTGCACAAATATTCTTGTAAAAAGAAGCATTTTTTGTCACAATCTCATCCACTCAAGGAAAGAAAAATAAACCGTGTCTAGCCTCTTCTCCCGCTCCCTTTTCCATGTCCTTAGCTTTTCACTTTTTTCGGAAAACATCCAATCTATTCATCTTCGATCATGGTAGTACAACGAACATAAAAATGATAAAAATTACATCCAGATCCATAGACTACTTAGCGATGACTACAAGCACTGAAGCGAGCCGAAGGCGCACCGCCATCATTACCTCTCCCTCACTGGAGCCGGGCAAAACTTGTTGTAGTAGACAATCGAGAAGTCGTCGTCATAACGTCCCATAGGACCAACGCAGCAAAACAGCAACCGCCGCCGATAAAAGAGTAACGTAGATCGGAAGGATCCAACCTGGAAGCACGTGGACGTAAACGAACAACGAACAGATCCGAGAAAATTCACCAAGGACATATCCACCGAAGACAGACATCCACACACCTACCGAAGATGCTAGACGCATCAACGAAACGCGGGCTAGACGGGGAGAACCTTATTCCATTTTCAGTGAGCCGCCGCCGTCTCATCTTCATAAGCAGGACACAAACCCTAATCAAATCTCGAAGACACATTAAAAAATGATGCCCTCTCGCCGACAAAGGCGGGGATCCACCGTGCTCTCATGACCCTAAGGCCACAGGAGACGAGGCGGACCAGCAGCGGCGCCGATGAGAGGCAGGAGGAGGCGGCTAATCTAAGCAAGGCCTACACATACGTTGCCTTTTTAGCTTTTCACTATTTCTAAGGTGATGCATCACTTTCACGCTGTCGCCATGATTTTCCCAAGAATAACAAAGTCACCTTAACCCGACAGTGCTTAATTGGGAGCATACACACAAACATGAGTTGTTCTCTAACTGGAAAAATACATACTATATGTGGATTTATCCTCTTATGATAACAAAGTGCATGGAGAGCCCTAATTTTTTGCGTCTGTTGAATTGAATTGTTGTCATGCGCAAAAGAAGAAAAAGAAGAAGGAGAAGAATTGGCATCAAGATAGCTAGTCCATGACTGGATTATCTCACGGATAAACTAGTGTCCTCACCAGGAGTGGTAGTTAATTGCCCAAGTCTAACAGGCTCATGACGAGAACATTTTCCCCTGATTGGCCACGGGAGCACCTTTGGTCCCTTGCAGCCCCCACTCACGCCTAGACAAAAGCATGGCCAAGATTTCACCCCTCCTCCGACGGCGACGTTGCATGCAGGAAAGAAAAGATTACAGGTGCTACCAAAGCTTGCGCTAGGGGGCCCTGGCCGTAATGGCGTGTCAATGTGTGCCATACACCGGGTCAGTCGTGCTGCTGCTCTATTCGTGCTAATCGTCGCTTTTTTGGAAGAAAAAAAATCTAGCTAGTCTGGGGATAAAGGTTGGCCTCACAGCCGATCTGAAAGCATCTGCCGCGGTTGCGATCGGCCGTGTCGTGTCGCTGGAAGAAGGGAAGGGAAATGGAATTCATTTTTCAGATGGCGAATTGGCGACTGAGAATCTCTACTCCTAATGGAGCAGTTGATGAATAGTCTGCGCGGTTTATTTTCGCTGGTTTATTTTCGTCATCCTCCATTACCGTTTTTTTCGTCATCATCCCATCTCTGCCAAAAAAACCTTTGTGAAAAAAACCCTCGAGCCCCGAGCAGATCGATCTCCCCCGCCGACCAGACCTTCTCATGCCCGATCGCACGCCCGATCCACCACTACTCCCCCTCCCACTAAAGTTCTGGTTTTTCTACAATCATACTAACTATGCTCCAATAGTTTTTTTTCCTTGATGCCAAATTTTCACGGTGTCTATCTGATGCACATTTCAGTAAAGTAATCAGCATGTTGGTTTGACCACTTGACATACCTTTGTTTTGCAGGAGGGTTGGAAGATTGTGAGCTAGATGTACCATCATCGCGGTGGTGAGCATATTGGGGAGATGACGAAGTGATTGGCGTGTATGAAGATCCTAACTGCATTTTTAAACTAAACTATTCATATTTTTGGTCCTTGCCTGTATGTATGGAAAAAGCACTTGTGAGTCCATCTGATTTCAACTATGAATTTCTTGTTTGAAATGTTGAGTTTTAAAACCCAAGTCTTATGGTCTATACTTTGTTATGTAGAGAAACCAAACCAGATGATGGTTGCGACTAATCGTACATTCTTACTATATTTGCAACAAGAGCATTTTGGTGCTATGTATCTCTGTTTCTTTGTTGCATCAATGTTTTGAGCACCAGTCCCTTCTGACTGGTTCGCGTAAGTGTTTTGAGCACTGGTTCTTTTTTCTGGTTAGAGGGAGAGAGAGGGAGGGAGAGATGTTAGACGTGATTATTATGGTGCGACTAAAATATGTTGTTGCTGCTGTTGTGTAGATGAGATAGAGAGAGAGCGCTTGTTGTGTTGTTTGCTCATGTATTTATTTGATACAAAGTGAATAGCTGCATGGATTTCTGGAGTGAGGGAAACACCGATTCATTTGGGACTATCTATGTATTTTGGTTCACCTGAAGAAGCACCGCCGATGTAATGTGGTACGCTCACATATTGATATTCGTGAAGATAAGTTATGCACCAACACTATTTTTAGTTCACGTGTTGATGTTCGTGAAGATAAGGTATGCACCACCAATGCTATTTTTAATTCAGATCAGTCTTTTGATTTCTAATTGTCATGTGAAGTGTTGTCAGGTTGTCAAAATGATGCATTCATGCTAAGGAGGTCACTGGAAAGGGTGAAGGTTGAATCATCAGTTGTCTTGAAGCCTTAACTATTGAAGCTACCGACTACAAAGTAATAGTCATTGTGTTCTGCAAAAAAGTTGAAGCTAATAATGGATGTTCATATATTATATTTTATGCTAATGGCTTAACTGATTCATGTGCAGTTGATGTTAAGCAAGTTGGAATAGAAATATGATATTTCTCTTGTTTAGTTAATTGGCTTCTATACATTCCATCTTGCATGCATCTAGAGAAAGAAAGTATTTTTTCGTATTTCCAGTTTATCAAGTTCAGAGTTCTAAATGGGGGAGAGGGGGGGAGAAGTTCACCGTGAAGCAATCAAAAACGGCAAGCATCCTTTACTGAAACAAATATAATTATGCGGTTACATGTTTGAAATGCAAGTGTATGTGGGTGAGGGTGGAAGGAGGAATTGCGATTTGGATGCACCATTGATAAAGGTGATGAGCTTGGACTTGGGAAGTGGATTAGAGAAAGAATAAGAAAAAAAGAGTGGTTTAACGGTAATTTTTTGACAATACAACGTGATGTTCATATAAGGTTCATAAAGATCTATGTCACTGGCGTAATTATGACAAAATGAACTGAAAACTCAACGAGTTGTACACAATCAGAAGAGATGCATACAAATAACTATTCTTCTTTATATACAATAGATAATTGTCCGCCTATTGCAACTGGATATAAATATTTTAATATGATTTTGTAAATAAACATTTACCAAATTCTGCCCATGATATACCTATTTGAATATATTTTAGGATATTATTTTGCAATCACTTATTGACTTCCAAAGGAAAAAGATAAGTTTATTTGGTAAGTCAATTAAATGTGGGACAACTATGATGATTTTCATGGAATGATGCTCTGTCCAAGGATGGAAGTTTGGATGAACCACTCTGCCAGCTGGCATGAAAAGGAACATTATTCTTTTTTAAGTATTATATATATAGATAATACAAAAGGTGTGTTTATATATGTTTTTATTTTTGCAGAGTACGAGAGAGATGAGATGGATTAGGTTGACGTTCAGGAAGAATCCACCGATGAGGGTCCCAAGGCGATGTCGTTGGCAGGTCAAAAAATTCACCGATTTTGTGCAACAATGTGGCTATATATACGATCAGAACAAAAATTAAAAGGCCCGTAGCAACGCACGGGCATTCTACTAGTATAGTAAGGAGGCAAGTGAAACATGTGCTAGCTCCAACGTGCTTATCAGAAATTCAGACTGGCGAGGAGGGGGCCAGGCTATCTAGCGCAGTGATTTGTGTGCATGAAAACTGAAGCGCGGCTGGGCTGAGACGGACGTCGACCCATTGGTACGGTGGGTGATAAGAGCAAATCCAAGGCGCCGACCCATTTCGTTCGCGTGGGTCCGTCTAGATCGTCGCTGATAGAAAAGTCGGCTCGTCGGTCAGTGGTAAAGCGTCCATCATTTTCTTTCATTTTCCCAAAACCTCCCGATCGCTCGCTATGGACGACACCCTCGATGCCACCGCAGGCCTCACCTCCCTCATCTCGTCCGGCCTCACCTCCGCCTCCTCCGGCAAAGGCAAGCCCCCAACACCCCCCGCAGCAAGACCATCGCGCCGCCTAAGAAGAAGCAGCTGACGTCCGAGGAGCAGGCCGTGCAGTCGGCCAAGAGGAAGGGCCGGAGGCATGCGGCGGACTCAAGGGACGAAGCAACGGTCGTCGCCGCCCTCAGCGTCGCTGCACAGCAAGAGGAAACCAACGCCCTCCCTTTTGTATGACGGCAAGTGTGCTGGCTTGACCACGGTCAAGATGACGTGGTTGAATTCCCGCCCCTTTTGTGTGTTGGGATGTGTGCCGGCCGCTGGTAAGTGCGCCAGCATGAATTGTGTTGTCGGTTTTTTTGGCTAGCATTATGTGCCGGCCGCTGGCATGGTGTCGGCATGAACTTTGGGCAACGGCATAACCGCTGGTAATGATCTATCGCCGCAGGCTTTAAAAATTTTGCGCGGACACGAATTGGGTCACGCATGTTGGGTGCACGGCCGAACCCCCAAAAAGAAGCAAGGCAGACGCCGTAGGGGCAGCCGACCCAAATGAACGAAAAGCGGATAAAATCATCGTCCGTTTATGTTGGCGTGTTGGGATTGCTCTAAGCGATCTCTTGATTACGTGATGTATTGTTGGTGTCGCTGCGGGGGAGGGGCCAGATGAGACGAGGCGACCGGGGCGGCAAGGAGAACAAAAACTTGCTTGCTCTCGCCTGCATCCTCAGGCTGTCCGGTTGCCAAGTCGTGATCCCAGCAGTGTGGTTTTGGCGCCACGCTCGCTGTCCGCCTGGCGTGCGGTGGCAACGCAACGCATGCAGGATCACCATCCCGTGGACGCAACCGCGCGCGCCGATAGTCGCAGCGGCGCGTCGTGTTTGCGTCGGCGGCTCGGCTCGGCGGGCATCCAGACAAGGCGGGCTCTGCGTCGATGAACCGGTGAAGGACTGATCGCCAGTATGAAGTGAAAATGTTTTCTAGTCTACTATAGGTACTCCCGGAGCCATGGGGCGGGCGGGCGGAGGAGCAGGAGCAGATGGTGGGGGCGCCAGCGAGTGGACCAGCGAGCGAGCGGTGCGTAGACTGCGGGCGCGTCTACCACTAGTCAGTCCGGCCATGTTCCGTGTCCCCCCATCCGACGCTCGCACCGACGTAGGGACCGTCTCCGCCTCCTTCCCCCGGTCCAGCCTCGCATCGCATCACTGGCTGCACCGAGCCTCGGACCGCAGTCGCGGCCCCATGAGCCCATCAACCGTGCCGTGGGTGATGCCTGACGCTGACGGGATGGCTTGAGCAGTGGTTTCAGTGCACGGGTCCGTTCGATCCTTCGCCACCGCACGCGTGGTCTGCCTCTCGCAACTTCTCACGCACTGTTCTACCTTCCCTACGAAAACTGTATCGTCGCGTCGGGCCCTTCATTCTTTCCAACGGCAGACCTACCGCCGTGTGTTGTTCTCTTCTACTTCTGCTAGTTCCACTGCTACTACTGATAACGTCCAAACTAGCATATGACGTTTCACTACAGCTGGTTTGTTGACTGTATCGTTTGGCAATGTCCACCCCAGTCCCCGTTCGTGAACAATTAATTCTGTTGCCCTCAAGAGTCAGTCTTGGATTGCTTCTTCCCTGTAGTCATGTCACTACTTACATGATCAATCATCAATATGAGATGTAGGGGTGGATCGAGAAAGAAGGGAAAAACGACCCCCGCGTCGTCTCTTCTGGAGGCGACTCGGGCGGACCCCGACCCGCCGCGAAGCCCACCCCTCCCCTCCTCCTCCCTCGCCGCTGCGGCACGTCGTTAGGCAAAGCCCATTGGCGTGATGGGACCTGCCTTTTTCCGTTTGGGAGCTCCAGCGGTGGTGCATGGTGGTGGATCTCGTGGTGGTCTTGCGTGGCGATCCAGCTTGGCGAGCTCTCGAGTTCCGGCGGCTTGGGGTTTCCGGTGGTGGCTCTTTGTGCGGCGCGCGCGGTGGGCCGCACGACTGTCTTTGGTCTGGCAGCGTGCATCTGCCGGATTTGGATGGTGCCGCCGCCTTTGCGTGGCTCCAGATCTGGCGGCGCCCGATTCTCCGGCCTCCTCCCGCCGCCTGCGCCTGCGCGGCTGGTACTGGCTGTCGGCCGGGCGGTCCGGCTTATGTGAGGGTAGAGGTGGAGGGGGTTCCAGGCTTCATGGCGACGGCTATTGCGGCCCTCTTCTCATGGCGCAGTGGGGGTGCTCCTCTCCCCTCCCCGGGGCTGCTGCGGCGGCCGGAGGTGACCCAGTCTTCGGATGAAGAGGCAAGGCGTTATGTTTGGCTCCGGGTGAAAACCTTGTAGAGACCTCGATTGACGCCGGTGACGCGCGGTGCCTTTTGGTGTCGTCTCCTCCCTGTAGGCGCGTTGCCGAGGAGTCCAAATCACTCAAATCCCTCAAGTCTGGGTCTCCTGGCGAAAGTCCATGATCTGGTTTTGCTGGATCGGTCGATGACGGCGTTGTGTGCGTCGCTACCTCCATGGAGGCATCGTCTTGGAGACCTTGACTCTAGGTGGTTACCGACGGCTCATGTGGTTGGTTGGAGGTGGTGGGTGGTTGTTGGTGGTGGTGCGGCCGGCTTGGGGTCGGCGGTGGTTTTGTCCTCTTCTTTGGCGGTGTTCGTGCTCGAGTGCTCCTTGGTGTGTCTCTGCTAGGCGGTGCCCTGCGGCTACGCCTATGGCACACAGGTGTCGTGGCGCAGTCTCGGCCTCGCATGACCGTTCGAATGTACCCGCAACACAGCTGGTGTCGCGGCGTTGTGCAGTCTAGGTTGCGCGGTTGCCTTTCGATTGCGTTGACGGCACAGTGCCATTGTTTGGTCCGCTAGGCGATGCTCTTCGACTACGCCGGCGGCACACAGGCGCCGTGACATTCGTCTCTGTCTCGTGTGACCCTTCGAATGTGCCCCACGACACAGGTGGTGTCGCGGCGTTGTGCAGTCTCGGATGCGCGAGGCCTTTCGACTGTGTGGACGGTGCAGTGCCGTGGTTTGGTTTTGGCTGGCCGATGCCGTTCGATTACACAGGCGGTGCTCTTTGTTTGTTTTGTGTTGTGTTTCCCTCTTTGTTCTCTGTCTTGTGTGTTGTCAGTTTGTGTTGTTTTGCTTTATCTCTTCTCCCTTGTGCCTCATGTACCTCTGATTCACTTGAACCCTATCTTGCAAAAAGGCTGCAAAGTCTTTATAGGCAAAATAAATACAATTCAGATGGGAGGCTTCGCCTCCCCCCCGGTGACATTCAAAAAAAATATGAGATGTAGCTGGTTTTGACCTGTTTAAGGCAGTTTTCTTAAGGTTTATTTATATATAATCTTTTTGTGGAGCTGGAGGCAGCTTTGCTTCAACAAAATTGCATGCCTATCTTCGTCTCTGTTTAGTAGGCTAGGCCCGTCGTCAGGCTCCACCGGCCTTCTTAACTACTCCCTCCATATCATTATATGGTGCATTCACGTTTTTCGAGATTCAATTGATCATAAATTAGACCACTAGTACATAAATCATTTTGTTAGAGATATATTTGGGTTACATGTCTTCTTCAACTGTGTGTTGACTAATCTGTTTTAGTGTTGTATCAGATCCTGGCTGTGTATTGCTTATTTAAGACCTGTGTATTCCTGCAGCAATGGAGATCATTGACTAAGGAGGAAGACCGGGACGCCCTCGACGCCATGTTGGCCAAGATCCGCAATTCTGCTATCTCCATCTCCCCAGTCCATGCTGGAACTTAGTCGCTGATGATCGGCTTTCTCTTTATTTCTATCTCCGGCCTGCGTGCCGTGTACTGGCCTGGGAGCCATGTACTTAGACTATCCTTCATTGCATTTGGGCTGATACTTTGTCTGTTCTCGTGCTGGTCTCTTGGTTTTGTGCTACTCTGTCTGGTGGCTTTATTTATAAAGTCGGGCTATGGCCTTTTATCTAAAAAAGAGATATATTTGGGTTACATATGTTTGGTAGTTCAGGATTTATAATCAGTCTCCTACATTATCTCTAGGAGAGGCGTCTTGTCTTCCAAATCTTGTACTCAATATATACTCGCCCTCGAGGCTCAGTAATACATTCATCATATTTCGCAACAATCCCTCTCTCTCCCTTCTAACACATTTTACTAAAAGATCATACCTTTGAAAACTTCTTTAGAATGCAATTTCAAAGGTATCTGTCATGCTCCCGCCACAGTCGCCCAATTTGGTTAAATTTATTATCAAAGAAATCTTGAAAAACATGGATGCACTACATTATAGAATGAAGGGAGTATCACCTTATCCGTAAAAATACTCCACGGTGAGTACTAATTATTCTGTATCTCAGAGAAATACAGTCGAATCGCATATTTGACGAGAGATCGTAGTTAAATTCGAGCACATTAGTAAACTGCTAATAGCACCGTCATCGTGCGTGGCAGGGCTTGGATCAAGCAGTAGCGACCAATTCTTTTCACGGTAATATAGCTAGGCAATTGTTTCATTCGTCCACGGGTGTTCAACCCACCCAATAGACATCCCTTGCTCCGGAGATTAAATTACTCCGTGTGAGAAAATGACTGCCTCGCCGCATATATATTACTGTATTCTGCTGTATACTGTTTACCATGTATCCACTGCCTGTTGTTCTACTGGGTAGCCTAGCCACCTTCCATGAGGCTGGTCATAGTGGGAGTAACATAGGTAGTAACATAGATGCCACATAAGCAAAAATGTTGATGTGGCAAGTAGTTAATGAGGAGAGAAGCGAATAAAGTAACACAATATGTTACCATCACATGCGCTTCAACGCAAGATTAGTCTACAAGACAATAAATGAGCGATATGTATATTCACATACGACACTTCCCATTATAAGGGTAGTAACATAGAGTAGTAACGTATGCATGTTACTACTCTAAGTTACTCCCCACTATGACCAGCCTGAGAGAGGCTCGCTCTCACAGTCCACGTGGGCCATGGCAGACCGAGCATTCCGGTTAATGTATTAATAGCATATATCTACTCCTAATGTATGGATGGCGACACTGGTGGTTCCTCCGACAAGCTGTATATATTAGCACATGAAAACAACCGTATTTGGCAGTACGAGCAAGAGAATTCGATTCAGCAAGCATCTCTCTCTCTCTCTCCATCGCAGAGAAGAAGAGAAGAGGTAACCAATTTGGCCGTTCCGACCGAGGAGAGCGCCGCCCACGCATCGTCACGCACGTCTCGCGCTTTTGCTTTGCATGCTTTCCGTGTGGAAACCGGTGCGAGCCCGAGAAAAATAACGGCATGGATGGATGCTGTCAAAAAAGATGACGCAGGCCCGGCCGTGTCGTGTCGTCCGTCTGCACGCGATCGATCGCGGAGGTGCGCGTGATCCTCGGCCACCCGCACGTGCGTGTAACGGCGTAAGTCGTGTAGCAGCAAACGGGCACGCGCGGAGCGGAGGAGGGCAGCGTCGTCATTTCGTCGGAGGAGGAGACGGCGGGCCCAGTGGCGGCCGGGTCGCCTGTCAGGCTGTCACGGACGTCTTGTCTTACGTGCATCACGTATGCGGGCGCGGGACCCACCAGCGTCGCGTCGAGGGCGGCACCATGGACCGCCGGATGCGCGCGCCCACCTGATCTTCTGCGTGTCGCCTTTCTTCCCTCGCTTTCATCTCCGTCTGCCAGTTGCCTGCCTGGTTTCATTTTCTTCGCTGCTGGAATGATGCTGGGTTTCGGCGAGAGAGAGGGATCAGCATTGGGCACGGTGCCAAAGGCGCTTTGCCGGTAAAGCTCGCCCGCCCGCGCGCTGCTCCACCACCACCACAAGGGCTCTGCTTGGATACTCTAACATAGTTAGAGTTAGAGTTATTTTCTATTCCTTCCGTTCGAAATTACTTATCTCGGAAATAGATGTATATAGAATTAAAATACGTCTAAATACATTCATTTCTGCGACAAGTAATTCCGAACAGAGGGAGTAACTCACTCTAACCCAAATAAGCACCTCTTCATCAGGATAATTGGGTTAGATGAAACTAACCCATTCTAACCCTCTTTGTTTAGATATTTTTGAATTATTTAAGCCCTAACTAACCAAAACTAGCTCTAACCCCATGATCCAAACAGAGCCAACAAACCGAGTACTAGCAGCGCTTCCGCCTCCTAGTCCTAGACTGTTCAGCGGTGCAGCGGTCGCCCGAGGTCTACGGTTCCAAATATTACTCGATCACGATCGAGCCGGGCCGAGTGAGAGCAACTCCAACGGGATGATCCAAATGGACACGGATTTTGTCCGTATTTTGTCCGTTTGGATCGGCCAAGCGGACATGCGTGTCCGCTTTTTCGTTTGGGTCAGTCGTTGCGCGCAACGGGAGGCAAATCCATTTTGTGTGTATCCGTTCTAGCATTTCATCGAACACGTAGCAGGCAGGCAGCTCGCAGCGAGGCAGGGCGCGCGGCGCGGCAGGACGAGCATGGCGGACTGCTCCTTCCCAGGGCCGGCCCTGGGGAGGGGCAGGAGGGGCGGCCGCCCGGGCCCCCAAAATGGAGGGGCCCCTCCGAGGTATACACGTAGGCTAACGTAGCCAGCGATCGATTCGTTCCTTTGGTTAGTACGTACATGCAGATAGAAAGAAAGAAACTGATTGATCCTTCCGGTTAATTCCTTTGGTTAGTATACATGCACGCAGAAAATGAAGGAACTGATTGATCCCTTTCCATTTGATCACGCCCGCATTCACGCAGCCCTTTCCGATTTCCCAGCGGCCCCCGACGCTTGTCTCTTGGCTAAATCGCGACTGTGGCATGGCGCTTCTTTTCCCTTCTCCTAAATCGATTTTTCATTCCTAATTCAGTCAGGTCTTCGGCCGATTTCAATTCCCCGGCGGCAGGCGCAATCTCGCTTTGCTCTCCATCCATCAACAATTCGACCCCTAAGGTATATCATATACTACCTCCGTTCCCAAATAATTGTCTCACTACAATATACGGATGTATGTAGACATATTTTAGAGTGTAGATTCACTCATTTTGCTCCGTATGTAGTCACTTGTTGAAATCTCTAAAAAGACAATTATTTAGGAACGGAGGGAGTATCTTATATTAATATTGCGGTTCCTGCTTACTAGTCTCCTAGATGAACAGCCAGCACATCGGCACTGTCCAACAATTGTCAATTGATGTATTTTTTATATTTATTTTCGACATTGTGTCTATCATGCCGCCCGGAACAAAGTATCCATCTGATAGCAATAAAAGGAAAAGGATGAAAGTTGTGGATGACTTGGTACAATCACAGTGCGAAAATACCTATGACGAAAGTGATTATCAAGAAGAAACCCTAGAAGCTGAGAAGGCTTTTCAAGTTAAATATTACCTTTGTTTTGGTTGATATGGCGATCACATCTTTGAAAGGTAGATTTAAAAAACTCACGGTGATTAAAGATATATATTCGGATTATTATTAAGCTCGGGCACCCTGAAGTCATTGCATGATATTGAACTTGAAGAGTGTTGCACAAAATTTGTAGAAACTTTCTCTCTTGCTGGTTCATGAGATGTTGAGGTATATGATCTTATTTTGAATTCAAGATTATAAGATTAACTTTGCTAGATGATGTAAAGTCTGCTATGGAGATTTTCGAGCATGTCCAAAAATTTGATTGTTATCCTAATATCTTCATTGCCTACTGCATCTTATTTACTATGCCTGTGACCGGCTTACAAAGTTGAAATTACTGAAGAACTATCTGAGGTAAACAATGGTACAGAGAGGTTAAATGATTTGGCAATATTATGCATCGAGAAGAAATTATTGGATGCATCATAATCGACTTTGTATTGAGGATTGTTAGAAGAAAATTTTAAGGTAATATGTATAAATTATCTGTTATGCATACTGATTTAGATGCATTTAAGTGTTATTGGTAAATATTTCATATATACATATATTCATTTTCATTGTTATGGCATCCATAATAAGGCCCCGTGTTTTAGTCTCGTCCCGGGCTCCCAGAATCTCAGGACCGGCCTGCAGCAGCACTGGCCGGGCGCGGGCGAGAGGCGAGGCCAGTGGACTGCGGCAGCAGCGGCCGGGCGCGGGCGAGAGGCGAGGCCAGCGGCTGCAGCAGCACCGGCCGGGCGCGCGGTGGAGCACGCCGACACCGCGGAAGGCCGAGCGCCATGCAGCAGCCCCGGCCGCGAGCGCGAAGCCGGACGGGCGCTGGCGCCAGAGCGAGGCGAGGCCGGGCGCGGGCGTGAGCACGAGGGTGAGAGGCGAGGCCACCGGCTGCAGCACCGCCGGCCGGGGAAGCGGTGGAACACGCCGACACGGCGGAAGGACGAGCGCCGTGCAGCATCCCCGGGCACGGCGCGGCGCCGGACGGGTGCTGGCGTGGCGCGAGTTCGAAGGCGAGGCCGGGCATGGGCGCGAGCGCGAGGCCGAGCGCCGTGTAGCAGCCCCGGGCACGGTCGCGAGCGCGAGGCCGGGTTGCAGTAGCTTGATGGTGTCGGTCAACACCAATCCATCAGCCAACGAACAAGAAGAATCGATAGTACGACGACGCGCTAGCTAGCTGACTCACCGGTGTACCATGGCTTCTTGGACTCGACGACATTGACGCTGGATGCGGAGCTCCCTGCTGCCTGCTCATGGAAGGCAGGCGCGGCCAACTACTGCTGCTCCTTCCCTGGCGGCGTCGCGTCGGATCCCACCGGAGGGAGAGCTGCTGCACCGGCGGTGTGCCCAGCTGCATCGAAACAGCGGCGTGCTCTGTGCCCGTGCCGTCGTGGGTGGCGGCAAAGAGGAAAGGAGGAGAGAGGAAAGGGTGGGATGGATGGGTGAACTCTTTCGTTGGATGACAGATGGGCCAGCATGCATGTGCAGCGGACGCAGCCGGACGAAGAAGCCATCAAAAGCGCCCGCTTTGTGTCCGCTTTAAACCCATATCAGTCTTAAATTTGGGGTGGAAATGAATCCGCATGGATACAATGCGGACGTAAAATAGAAACGGGTCTTTGCGTTGGACCGTTGTTTTTGTTTGCGTGGACTCAAACGAAATGAAAGTTGCTCTAAGGGATGAAATGGGTCGCCGCATTGATGTTGCTCTGAGTCCCCTTGGTCGACGGCGATTCTCCCGACGGCAGAGGCATGCCGGCGTAGTGCGTGCACGCGCGATACGGGCCGGATCCAGAGATTCCGTGTGGCCACTGGCCAGCGCGGGAATCACGACGGGCGGTGGGCCTCGAGGGCATTCACCCTCTCTCTCCGCGGTCAGTGGACCACCGGGAAAGGCGAGGCAAAGCCCAAAGCGATTCTACTAGAGGGAGAGGGAGGGGGAGAAAGCGGCTTGGTGTCGCTGCGTACGTGTTCGTCACTCCTTTCCGTGTACCCCCACCCAGGAAAAGGCAGGGATTTTGTTTTCTCGCTCCGAAGCCACACTCCACGTCCTGCGCGGTTGATATTTTTCCTTCTTCATTCAGTCTCTCCGATGCTCAGCAACACAAGTGCGCCCGGAAAGATCTACGGTCGAATAAATTTACGTGCAACGTGCGCGCAGCTTGGTTGTTGAGGTGTAGGCATCTCACCACCATCTCTAAGATGAACCTCGTGACCCATTACGTACTTAGCACCATGCATGGACAAAGGATACTCTAGCTCTCCACGCTATCTTGGAAGATCAGGTAGAACCGTAACTGAGGGCCTGTTCGGAGACTCGCTAGCTTTTCCAAAACTTCTCGTATCCAGCTTCTAACCTGACTTCTCACTTCACGTAGAGTGCGCCAAACTGTTCTGGAGCCTCGCTAGCTTCTCCGAGCGCCTGAGTGAGCTGGCAGCCCAGCTGGGGCGGTGAAGCCCAGGTTCTTGCCACCATGGGCCAGCTGGAAGAAGCCCATTTTGGGCTCAAGTGCACACAGGCCAAAAAAAAGAGAGAAATGAGCTGGGCCTGGTTCCTGGGGTGAATGGCTGGGCATATTTTTTTCACTAGAGATAAATTATGCGATTTCTGGCTGTACAGAGAGGTGTAAAAAAGAGAACATTTTTGTACTAAGGTAGTGTTCCAAATATAGCCGAAACGTATTTTTGAACATGCCACAAATATTTCAAGTTAAGACAAGTCATAATAGTGACAAATAACTAGTTTTGTTATATGTCATACAAAAAAAGTTTCTGTAGTAAAGGAGTTTCATTTGCATAAATTTGCAAATCAAAATGGTCTCACATCTAAAGACATGAACATGATTACTTCCCCAACTAAGAGCAATGGCGGTAGCTAGTTCACGTCTATACAGCGGCAACGTTGCGGTCCTCCTCAGCGTGTGCCCCCAACCTTGGCTCCGCGTGCTCCTCTACAGCACCTTGCCACCGGCTGCACGACGCTCACTAGTGCAGAACCGGGCAATAGCACCGGTTCGTAAGGCCCTTTAGTGTCGGTCCCATAACCGGCACTAAAGTGTGGTCAAGAAGCCCCCTTTTTAGTACCGGTTCAAAGACGAACCGGTGCTAAAGGCCAACCACGTGGCACGAGCCAGCTCCGGGTCGGAGTTTTAGTATCGGTTGGTAACACCAACCGGTACTAAATGTTTAATGAGTTTTGTTTTATTTTTATTTTTCAATTAAATTTGTGTTATCAATTTAATTCTTTTTCGTTTGCTGGTATTTTACAATACTACACATTGTACACGTTATGCATATATATATATATATATATATATATATATATATATATATATATATATATATATATATATATATAAAAGAATTTCTAATAGAACCAATCATGCATATATATATATCATCAATGTCTCACAAACCATCATATTAATTAATTCACACATGCACACATGTATAACTATATACAATTTCTCCTACATATGCATGTTGCCTTCGGAGCCAGTGGCATTAGCCTAATTGGTGCCTTCGGAGCACGATGGTGGCGGTAGCGGGTAATAGTATATTCTCCCTTCGGATTTATGACCTGGTCGAGCAAAAATCCCGCTATTTCCTCTTGAAGTGTTTCAACGCGCTCCGTTTCTAGGAGCTTCTCCCGCACCTCTGTGAACTGTTAAGAAGGAGATCAATATGCATGTGTATTAGTTGTGTGACTAGATATCGATAATGGTGTAAAAATTGTGAATGGTGTTTTGACAAGCATACCCATTCCTGTCTTTGAGATCTGCTCCTTTCGGACGCCATCATGCGAATATTCTCGCAAACGCAGAATGCACACAGATCAATCCCCTGCGCCTGCTTCAGGGCCTTTACGAGAATGGAATTTGATCAGATAATAATTAATCAAGCATGATAACTAAAGAGATGGCAGCTAGCTAGCTAGCTAGTACTACTTAATTATTTACCTTGGGTCGAAACCATTTAAGCTTTTGTTTCCATTCGCCTTCCGTGACGCTGATGAACCTTGCCCAAGCCCTGCCCGCCGACAATGAAAATGAATAAAGGGGTTATTAAATATAGTTCATATCACGAAAAATGACGAACTAAATAGGCCGAGATATATAGTTAATGATGATTGAAATTACCTGTTGACTATCCCAAACAAGATGTTATAGTCAGTTTTTTCTTTGAGTAGTGAGTCCAGTATTTCAACTGTTCAAGGCCAACTTTAATGATACACAAGACCCAGTGAAATCTGCATGCACACACGCTTGCATGTCTTAATTAAGCGGGCATATGTAAAGCAAAAACATGTAGCTAGCTAGTAGGCAAAAACAGAGAATTTGTAGTACAAGACAGTGTGACTCACTTTGGAAGTTGTAAGGAAGTAGTATATCTTCATTGTATTTGAGGCGCTTCAAGAACTCTAGCATGTTGTCCTCTACGGCCTTTTGATGATGTGCATTATTTGCCATGTGTATTCATTAACGGTGTTTGGGTCAATGAACCCGATGCCAAAGCGCCCACCTTTTCTCATTCATATATCTTCATCCTGCATATAATACCACGTAAAAGAATATAGTGAGGATAATTACGGTAATGATTGATCAAAAGGATCAAGACAGCTAGCTTGAGACTTAAATTACAGAAAGAAATCACTTACGACAATAGCGGCGATAGATTTGTCGAAAGTGCGTCTTGATTGTATAACTGAAACAGTTCAGAATACTCAACGGACAAAGCTTTCTCATGGAAGTAATGCTCCTCCTTGACATTCACCATGAAGGACACTCGATCGGAAATCTTGGTAATGTTCATGTACCATTGATGCAATTCATATATTCTCGTTGGGAGGTTCTTGACCTTGTCCGGATGGACCAAAGGTTGGCCCCGGAAATATTTCCGCTTTATTTCATCCTCTCTAAGCACGGGCATGGGCTCGATCTCGAGGAGTTGTCCAACAGTGATTTTGAGAACTTCAGCCTGCATTATATGGTCCTTCATTATTACCACATTGCCCACCTCAGAACGTAAACTGTTTGCCCATAATAATATTGGGGCACAGATTATCACGTGTTGTTGGCACAACAAGCGAGGGATCGATTGCGCCACTGTTCTCCCATTTGGGAATGGTTTTCCGCATTTTTAACAGCTGCTTCTTGTTTGCTCGATCCCGAGCTCGCCTCCTACGAGAGGCGTGCTCGATTTAACTTCCGATGTGGCGCTCATAGTCCGTGTCAACAGGCTTGGGAGCTGGTGGTTGAGCCATACGAATGAAGTGGTCAATCGCTTCCTTAGGCACTTTCTCCCTTGGCGGCGGTGGCGGTTTGGTGCAAAATGGGCTTCCACCTCGGACTTCGATATGGCTGCGATTTCCTCCTCGGACCTGTCATAAGACCTCTGCGGAAGAGGCATGAGGCTTGGACCATATTTATATCGCTTGCCTCCGCTGTGCTTCTGTACTACCTCGACTCATACCGCCACGCACCATAGCTGGGTGTCTCTTCTGCGATTCGAGGCGGCGGAGACGCCGGTGATGGGGCTGAGTTGGACGAGGAGGAGTGGCGCTCAAGATGTGCCGGACTTGGAGGAGGAGGGCCTAAGGTTGTGCCGGACTTGGAGGAGGAGGGACGTCTGACGCTGTGGCGGACTTGGAGGAGGAGGAGGCCGACACTTTGCCGGACTTGGAGGAGGAGTGGCCGACACTTTGCCGGACTTGGTGGACTTGCGGGAGCGGAGGCTGCTGACTCGGTCGCGGACTTGACGAGGAGTCGATGACGCGTGTCGGTGGCCTTCAAAGATGATGCAATCCTTTTTCCATAGAATGATACGATGGTTGGCGTCTCAGAAAGCGCTCGTCCTCACCTCCGTGAATGTCAAGCTCTAGCCCGAATATGGCTGCACCACATCGTCAACCATGACACGAGCATAGCCCTCTGGAATCGGGATGCAATGGTAGGTTGCTTTGGGGTAATCGAAAAGCTTCTCCGCCCGCCACCTTCATGGATATGTTCTTCATTTTGACGTAGCTCGCAGCTAGTGTTCTTCGTGATGTCATCCACGGGTATCTACCCAGCATTGCGTCGTCTGGGCGGAACCCACGCTGCTTCTCTGCATGGATGGGGCGGTGCTATCCAATGCTGGATCATCCGCTAGCTGCCTGCAGCCATCGAGACCCCTTTGCTGGCTAAGTGAGTCGATCTCCTCTCGCTGCCGCTGGAATTTGACCGCCAATTCCGCTTGACTTGCTTCTAGGCCTTGAAGGCGTTCATAGTCCCGCTTCTCTGCTCCTCCTCCATCTTCCTCTTCTTCTCCTCCGCAATCTTCTTTCTCGCACGGGTTCTGTAGTCGTTGTTCCGGTCTGAAAACCCTCATACCACGGAATAGTGCCCTTGCCTCGTGTTCTTCCCGGTGTTCAGGATTTCTGTGGCACGCGTAAGCTCGTCGTTCTCTCTGTTGGGCTGGAACACCCCGATCGTGCCTCTTCTATTGCAACAAGTATCGCGATCGTCGGCCGCGCTCAGACATGCCTTCGTCGAAACTTTGCTCGTCTTCGGTCCAACTCCCCCATGCGCATAGAACCAAGTCCCGCACTGGGGCCATCTCTTAGTAACCGGAGTGACACATGCATCCTTCATCTCTTTCTCGGACTTATCCCACTTAGGCATTGCAACCGATAACCACCGCCCCGACTTATGGAACTTATCCTTTTTTCGGCATTCTTCTTGTTTATTCTCGACCGTTCCTTAGCTAATTCTGAATTCTTGAATTTCACGAAATCATCCCAATGAGCACGTTGGTTCTCTAGTGTTCCCTCGAATCTGGAGTCTTCCTTCCTCCCTTGACGTATTTGTCCCATTCACGATTCTTGTGGTTCTTGAATGCAACCGCCATCTTCCTAAGAGCAGCGTCCTTGACTTTCTCGCACATCCGCTTCGTGAAATGATCCGTAGGGTGAAATGTTCCATGAGAGTATCCCAAAGCAGATCTTTTTGATTCTTGTCGACAAAAGTAACATCCGGACGTGGAGCAGCGTCCTCTTTGCCTTTTTTGTCCTTTGTCTTTTGCTGGCTCTCACCATTCTTGAAGGGAGATCGAGTTGGTCCTTCACAAGAACTCCGACCGACGAATGAACTTGTCCGCAATCTTCTTAGGCGCTAATGGTTCGCCATTAGGTCCGATTGCCTCGATATTGTACTTTACGCCTCCTTCAACTTTTTGTTCGGGCCTCGTTTCGTCCTTTTGCTCAAGATTTGCTCGACCGGATGGCTGAAAGAACAAAGATCGATTCGTTAATATATCTTCAAGTCATTTAAAACATGTGATAATCACCGAAACCTGCTTATATAAATATATATACCTCGCCGGTCTTTGTTGTTTCAGGATCAACATGTTCTTCATCATCGTCATAATCGTAGTTCATGACTTCATCAATTCGATCGTCGCGATCGAATATCATATCACCCTCTCCGGTGTTGTTTAGAAATTCGTGCCGTCATAATCTTCTTCATTCGATTATCATCTGCTCACAGATCATATCGAACATGGTCTGTTCTCCCTCTCGTCGGTATTGTCTCGCCATAGCTTTTATTTAACTAATTCAAAAGAAATATAAAACAATTTAGTATTCAAATTACATCGTCTCGAATAATAGATATAATCTCAATACTTTGTCTAGAATAATAGATACAATCTCAATACATCGTCTCGAATAATATATAATATTGAATAGTACATCATCGGCTAGCTAATTAAAGATCGAATACTACGGAAGAATCTAGGACACTCGTGGTTCTGCGTCATGGCGGTGGACACCCAAAGAGAAGGAACCTCACGGGATCATAGCTGATGTGAGATCCTCAAGATCCGCCAGTATTGGAGAACCTGCCGCCTCTAACGCAACCATGTAGCGATGGACGTGCTCGTCCTCCTCCCCGACACGGTGACGCACCTCCTCCCGCGGGCCGGGTCCTCCGCACCAAATCGCCCACGCGAACGCCACCAAACGAGATCGGGGTCGACGACGGACCGGGCCGGGTTCTCATCAAGCGGCGCGCTTCTCCAGCAGTACCTCCCGGTGCCAGCCGGCGGAGCCCAAGACGGACATGGGCGGCTGGGCGTCATCGCGACGGGTCGACGACGAGGATGCGGGCAGGGCATCGTCGATAACAAATACTAGCTATATGCCCAAAAAAATAATATTTTTTAATGATTGGATTTTGATAACTAAAATTTATAACATTTCTACTATTTCAAAAATCTATATACTATTTCATACTAATTAAGCATCTAACACTAAAACATAAAAACAATTTCTATACATCCATTAAAAACAGAAAACAACATTATATAAAAAAATTCCATACTAATTAAACACTAATTATATCCATCTAACATGCATTCATACATATATACTAGTGAAAAACAATAATCTAAAAATCTAAACTAATTAAAATACAAAATCTAAACTAATTAAATATATACGTGTATGTGTGTGTGTGTTCATCATGCTTGTGTGTGTGTATGGGCTCGGGGAGGGCGGCGCCATGGTGGCCTTGGGCGAGGGAGAGGGTTAGAGGGGAGAGCTCACACTGGGCGACGGCGAGGCGACGGTCGGGCAGCGACGGTCGGGCGTGACGTGTGGGCGGCGACGCAGGGACGGGCGCGACGGGAAGGGCAGGCGGCGGCGACGGAGACGAGGGCGGCGACGGGACGGGACGGGCGGGCGGCGACGGGTCGGTGTGGCGTCGATCGATCGGGGAAGCGGTTCAATGGGAAACAGAGGAAGAAACAGAGGAGAATGAAATTTTTCAAGTGTTGTATATATAGAAGGCACCTTTAGTACGGTTGGAGCCACCAACCGTACTAAAGGTCTGTTTTGGCCAGCCCAAGCAGCGGAGCGACCCCTTTAGTACCGGGTGGTGGCACAAACCGGTACTAAAGGCCCCCTTTAGTACCGTTTTGTGCCACGACCGGTACTAAAGGGGTGTCTTGCCAGCAGTGCGGTGCAGCAAGTTTAGTCCCACCTCGCTAGCCGAGGGGCGACCTGACCGGTTTATAAACCCCGTGCGGTCGCTCTCTTGAGCTCCTCTCCAAAGCAGGCCCACTGGGCCTACGTGTTCTTTGCTGCCTGTTGGCCCACTTGGCCTTTATGGCTCTGCATCCCGCCCAACACAGGTTGGGTTTCTAGTCGATATGCAGCCGCTATGGCCTAGTAGGCGGGCTTTTTTTTGCTTTATTTATTTTTGTGTTGTTTTTTGTGTATTTAGAGTTTCTTTGTGAATATTTTTGCTTTAGGTACAAAAATTACAAACATTCTGTTAGTGCCCGTTGTTTTCAAATTTGAATAGTTTAAATTTTGAATTATTTGAAATTAGTGTGAATCACTAGTTTGTGAATAATTTAACTTTAAAAATCAGTAAAGGCATGAAAGAATTTGTTTGCACATAAAATTTCTTCACGCTTCAAATGCCAAAACACATAACTACCCTAACTATTACAGAGATTCCCTCTGGGTGTGAAACATAGAAGAAAGTGATGATAGTGAAGCCGATCACATCCAGATCTTTGGGCGTGAAACTTTTCTTCGTGTGTCCCTTTGCACCGTAACCATGGAAAATCTTCATCATTTAACGGGATGCTCGGGTCAATATTCACTGTGAATGGAGAAATTTCATCAAACTTTTCATAATCTTCGACTTGTCTGTCTTGTCATCCACTCCCACGATGTTTCTCTTCCCGTAAAGAACTATGTGCCACTTTGGCTCATCGTACGATGCATTCGCTTCCTTATCTTTTCTTTTTCTTGGCTTGGTAGACATGTCCTTCACATAGAAAACCTGTGCCACATCATTGGCTAGGACGAATGGTTAAATCGCATACGCAAGATTGTTGAGATCCACTGTTGTCATTCCGCATCATGGGTCTTTCGTTACCCGCCTCGTGTCATATTGACCCATTTGCACCGAAACAAAGGGACCTTTAAACCACGCCGATAGTCAAGTTCCCATATGTCCCAGATATAACCATAATATGTTTCCTTTCCCGCCTTGGTTTCGCATCAAAGCGGACACCACTGTTTTGGTTGGTGCTCTTCTTATCTTGGGCGATCGTGTAAAATGTATTACCATTTATCTCGCACCCTTTGAAAGTCATTATATTCGAATGGTAATCGGGACAGCAAGTACAGGTCATCTTCAATAGAGGTGTCATGCATGGTACGTGTTCCGCAACCAGCTGGTGAAACTCCTGGTTTGTTCACGTGTAATCCGGTCATCGACCGCTCCCGTGTTTGGAGCGTAGCAAATTCTTGTGTTCATCCATATACGCAGCCACCAAGGCGGAATTCTGTAGAACTGTGTAGTGTGCTTGGTGAGAGAATGTCCGTCCATACATATTATTTGTTCCCTCCTAGCGTGCCTTTTCCATCCATCTGCCCTTATGCCGCGATTCAGAACACCAATCGGCTTAAGGTCAGGAATAAAGTCAATACAAAACTCAATGACCTCCTCATTTTGATGGCCCTTGGAGATGCTTCCTTCCGCCTAGCACGGTTATGAACATATTTCTTTAAGACTCCCATGAACCTCTCAAAGGGGAACATATTGTGTAGAAATACAGGACCCAAAACGTTAATCTCTTCAAGATAGGTGAACTAGGACGTGCGCCATGATGTTGAACAAGGATGGTGGGAACACCAACTCGAAATCGACAAGACATTGCACCAAATCATTCTCAGAACCTTGGTATGATTTCGGAGCGATTACCTTCGAGAGATTGCATTGAGAAATGCACATAGCTTCACAATGGCTAATCGGGTTTTCGGTAGAAGCCCCTCAATGCAACCGGAAGCGCTTGCGCCATAATCACGTGGCAGTCATGAGACTTTAGGTTCGGAACTTTTCTCCGCCATGTTTATTATTCCCTTTATATTCGATTTAGAAGCCGACGGTACCTTAATATCGAAAGCGGACATTCAAAGAAGATTTCCTTCTTTTCTTTGGTAAGAGCGTAGCTTGCATGACCTCGATATATGCCGCCTTCTCCGTGCATACGTTGCTGGTCCTCCGTGCCTCGGTGTATCTTTTGTCTTCCCATACACGCCCAAGAAGCCAAGCAGGGTCACGCAAAGATTCTTCGTCACGTGCATCACGTCGATTGTGGAGCGGACCTCTAGGTCTTTCCAATATGGCAGGTCCCAAAATATAGATTTCTTCTTCCACATGGGTGCGCGTCCGTCGGCGTCCTTTGGAACAGGTTGTCCGCCAGACCCTTTCCAAATATCACCTTCAAATCCTTGACCATATCATGTACATCAGCATCAAGACGGTGGCGAGGCTTCGTCCGTGATCCGCCTCACCTTTGAAATGCTTGCCTTTCTTTCTTACGGATGCCTGCTCGGAAGAAATCGACGATGTCCTGTACACATTCTTCATACAACTATTCAAATATATATCGTCGGTATCATCCAAACAGTGCGTGCATCCGCGGTATCCCTTGTTTGTCGTCCCGAAGGTTACCGAGAGCAGCCAATCATTGATGGTCACGAACAGCAACGCCTTTAGGTCAAATTCTTCCCCATGTGCTCATCCCACGCACGTACACCTGTTCCATTCCACAGCTTGTAAGAGTTCTTCAACTAATGGCCTTAGGTACACATCAATGTCGTTGTTGGGTTGCTTAGGGCCTTGGATGAGCACCGCATCATAACGAACTTCCGCTTCATGCACAACCAAGGAGGAAGGTTATACAAACATAGAGTCACAGTGCCGGTGCTATGCTTGCTCTCGCTCCCCAAAAGGATTAATGACATCCGCGCTTAGACCAAACCATACGCTCCTTGCGCCATCCGCAAACTCCTTCCCGTACTTTCTTTCAATTTTCTCCATGCGACCCATCACCGGTACTCTCAACTTTCCGTCTTTCTTACGGTCTTCTATGCCATCGCATCGCTTTGGCATGCTCTTTGTTTTGAACAACGTTTCAACCGTGGTATTATAGGAGAATACCACATCACCTTGGCAGGAATCTTCTTCCGGGCGCCGCCTCGACATCACCATGCTCATCGCGGCTGATCTTATAGCGCAATGCACCACATACCGGCAAGCGCTCAAATCCTCGTACTCACCGCGGTAGAGGATGCAATCATTAGGGCATGCATGTATCTTCGCACCTCTAACCCTAGAGGGCGACAGCCTTCTTTGCTTCAGACGCATTTCGGGCAATTCGTTGTCCTTTGAAGCATATCCTTTATCATTACCAAAGAACTTTCCAAATCCCTTGTCGATACACCATTCTCTCGCCTTCCATTGCAGCAATTCCAGCAGTGGTGCCCAGCTTTTTCTTGTCACCCACGCAATTCGGGTACAACAATTTTTGTGATCCTCTAACATGCGCTGCAACTTCTTCTTCTCCAAATCACTTATAGTTTCTCTTTGCATCGGCAATGGCCCGACCTAGATCATCAACGGGCTCATCCGATGCCTCTTCTTCACTTCTTCCCGCATTGCCGCCCAGCTTCTTCCGCATTACCGCTCAGCTTCTTCCCCATTGTTGTATCATCGTATTCAGGGAACCCATGGCCAGGATAGCTGTCGTCGTCCTCTTCTTCTTCATTGTCTTCCATCATAACCCCTCTTTCTCCGTGCTTGGTCCAAACATTATAGTGGGGCATGAAACCGACTCAAACAGTGGACATGAATGGTTCTTGACGAGAGTAATTGCGACCATTCTTACAGCCAGCACATGGACAAGGCATAAAACCATCCGCCCGCTTGTTTGCCTCAGCCAAGCGTAAAAGTATGCACGCCTCAACGAATCGGGAGAGCATCGGTCATCATACATCCATTGCCGCTCATCTTCATTACACAACAACGAATAGACCAAATTAATACAAGTTCATACATAAAGTTCATACAACACTTAAATGCAACAAACAAATAACTCTCTAGCTAAAGCATTTAAATGCAACAACAAATGCGATCAAGATCGCAACTAAGGTAACAATTGATCCAACAAGATAATGATACCAAGCCTCACTATCGATGGCATATTTTCTAATCTTTCTAATCTTCAAGCGCATGTTCTCCATCTTGATCTTGTGATCATCGGCGACATCGGCAACATGCAACTCCAATTCCATCTTCTCCCCTCAATTCTTTTCAATTTTTCTTTCAAGTACTCGCTTTCTTTCAACTAAATTTAACCTCTCGACAATAGGGTCGGTTGGAATTTCCGTTCACATACCTCCTAGATAAAAATATCTACGTCAACTTGATGGGCATAATTTGTCATAAACACGAAATGCAACAAATAGTTTTAAAAGAGAATATACCACATCCGAATCATAACAAGGACGAGGGCCGACGGGGATGGATATCAATGTTGGGGAACGTTGCAGAAAATTAAAATTTTTCCTACGGTTTCACCAAGATCCATCTATGAGTTCATCTAGCAACGAGTATTCAGATTAGATAGCATCTACATACCACTTTGTAGATCGCAACGGAAGCTTCGGAGTGAACGTGGATGAGGTAGTCGAACTTGCCGCGATCCAATTCACCGATGATCTAGTGCCGAACGGACGGCACCTCCGCTGCTCAACACACGTGACGGTCAGCGTAACGCCTCCTTCTTCTTGATCCAGCAAGGTGAAGGAGAGGTTGAGGAAGATGGCTCCAGCAGCAGCACGACGGCGTGGTGATGGTGGAACTTGCAGATACTCGGCAGGGCTTCACTGCACTACGGAGGAGGAGGATGTGTTGGAGAGGGAGAGGAGGCGCCGGGGCCAAGGTCCTGCTGCCCCCTCCCTCCCCCTTTATATAGGTGCCAAGGAGGGGAGGGCGCAGCCTTGCCCCTCCTCCAAGGGAGGGGTGCGGCCAAGAGGGGAGGTGTCCACCTCCCAAGGCACCCCTGAGGTGCCTTCCCTCATGGACTCTCCCCTTTTTTCCACCCTAGGCGCATGGGCCCCTTGGGGCTGGTTCCCTTGGCCCATGTGGGCCTAGGCGCACCACCTAGGGCCCATGTGGCCCCTGGGCTGGTGGCCCCACTTGGTGGACCCAGGACCCTCCGGTGGTCCCAGACAATACCGATATCACCAAACTTGTCCCGATGGTCAAACAGCACTTCCTATATATAATTCTTTACCTCCGACCATTCCGAACTCCTCGTGACGCCCAGGATCTCATCCGGACTCAACAACATTCGGGTTACTGCACATACATATTCCTATAACCCTAGCGTTATCAACCTTATGTGTAGACCCTACGGGTTCGGGAGACATGCGAACATGACCGAGACGGCTCTCGGGCAATAACCAACAGCGGATCCGGATACCCATGTTGGCTCCTACATGCTCCACGATGATCTCATCGGATGAACCACGATGTCAAGGATTCAATTAATCCCGTATACGATTCCCTTTGTCAATCGGTATTTTACTTGCCCGAGATTCGATCGTCGGTATACCAATACCTCGCTCAATCTCGTTACGCAAGTCACTTTTCTCGCTATCGTAATGCATGATCCCGTGATCAAACACTTGATCACATTGAGCTCATTGTGATGATGCATTACCGAGAGGGCCCGGTGATACCTCTCCGCAAGCGGAGTGACAAATCCCGCCTCGATCCATGTCAACCCAACAGACACTTTCGAGATACCCGTAGCATACCTTTATAGTCACCCGATTACGTTGTGACGTTTGGCATACCCAAAGCACTCCTACGGATCCGGAGTTACACGATCTCATGGTCTAAGGAAAGGATACTTGACATTGGATAACTCTAGCAAACGAACTATGCGATCTTATGCTATGTTTAGGATTGGGTCTTGTCCATCACATCATTCTCCTAATGATGTGATCCCGTTATCGATGACATCCAATGTCCATAGTCAGGAAACCAGAACAACCTGTCGATCAACGAGCTAGTCAACTAGAGGCTCACTAGGGACATGTTGTTGTCTGTTATTCACACATGTATTACGATTTCCGGTTAACACAATTATAGCACGAATAAAGACAATTATCATGAATAAGGAAATATAATAATAATGCTTTTATTATTGCCTCTAGGGCATATTTCCAACAATCAAAACCATGGCACTATGTATAACAAACAACGTACGGGTAAGATAATTATTATACGAGTAACTATATATCCAAATCACGAAACATCAATTTTTTATATAAAATTTCATAAACAAGAGGCTCACCACAAGGTGGTGCCGGCTGACGGGACGGCAAGGGCGATCGACGGTGGTTACGAGAGATTTAGAAGGCACTAAGTAAACCACACCTACATATGCAAACTAAGTGTTATTTTGACCTCAAATTGCATATAAATCAAATACTAGCTCATATATATATTTCCTCCCAAATTACTAAACTCACAAATTAGTAACTATATGAACCAATGCAAGAGCTAATCTAGCAATGAGAGATGAAAGGACAAAGTTGCTAACCTTTGTGATCACTTGAATGGATGGGGCCTTCAAATCTTGACAAATTTTGGGCAAAATGTGTGATGAGCTCGAGGGAGAAGAGGAAGAACGGAGAGGAGAGGAGAGGGAAAGGGGAAGAACAGAGCGAGCTGGACGAAGGGTTTATATGCAGGAGGACCTATAGTACCGGTTCGTGGCACGAACCGTACTAAAGGTGCCGGAGGGGCCCAGATCGACAACATCCTGCCACCACCTCATTAGTACCGGTTCGTGGCACGAACCGGTGCTAAAGGTTAGCCACGAACCGGTGCTAAAGGCTAGCCGTTGGAATCGGCACTAATGTATACATTTGTGCCGGCTCTTATACAAACCGGCACTAATGTGCTTCATGTTTGACCCTTTTTCTACTAGTGGTTGCTGCCTGCATTGTGCTGTCACATAACATTGGATGAAAGCAAAATTTTCAGCATATAATAACAGCAACAATGTCACCTCTTGTAATATCTGAACTTTGAAGCTGCACACATATCTGAATCTTTTTGCACTTTACAGTACACCGTAGGAAAGAAGACAGAGGAGCTCACATTGCGCTTTGGGCAACGGGCTTGGTCGTCGGGATGCTCCTCCATGCTCACCAGCGATGCTCCTCGCTGAGCTCCTCCTTCCCCACCGGGCGCTGCTCCTTGCTGGCATCAATGGTGTGGGGTGAGCTCCTCCTTCCCCACGGCGCTGCTCTCGCCGACGGCGTACTTTCATGGCTGTGAGGACGGGAATCGATGAGGAACTAGCTGGGACGGCCGGATCTAGAGTCGATGGAGAGAATCCGGCCGGCTACCGAGGGGGCCGGGCGTGGCGGCGGGAGGATGGCGCTGAGGGTTTCCAGAGGGATAATGCGAGGGGCAGGGGAGATATGACCGAGCGGTTTGTGCCTGTCTGTTCGAGCGAGCGAATCGTTTTCCTTAGCGATGGCAATCTGTTTGTAAATAAGGGGAACTCCAGATTCTTCAAAACGTGGAGCTCGGTTTCCTTTGCTTCGCAAATTTGCACTACCGGCCTATCTTAGCTTCGGGAATTTAACTTCTAGAAGCTAAAGCGTTCGGGTCAACTTCAAACGAGAAGTTTATGAAGTTGAGAGTTGGAGGAGTTCAGAACAGGCCCTGATTCTTTCATCTTTTAACTTCTACTTAGCACCATTAATGGACAAGTTTGCTCTAACTCTCCACAGTGTCTTAGAAAACCATAACTATTTCTTCCATCTTGTAACTTCTACTTAGCACTATGGATGGAAGATCAGATAAACAAACATCTTGTAACTTCTACTAGCACCATGAATTAGTGAACGTGGATGCTCTAAGAGCATCCCCAATAGCTCATGTAAAAAACACCTTTTAAAAATTGTTTTACGGGATGTCTGTATAATTTAGCGGAAGTTGTTGATGACTACTTTTCTCAGTTCCCGTAAACGTCTTTCTCTAAAAATCCTCTTTTCCCTATTTTTCAATAAAAAATCATATAGATGACACAAGCATGTGTATAGTAACATCATAATAATTTAGACGATGTTATATCGAACACACATACTTGATAGTAAGTTCAAATCCACGAGTACGAAATTTGATTTGATATTCAAGTTCAAATCCAAACATAATTGATCCAAATCATTGCAAATAAAACATAATACGAAGTTTATTGACCATGACACTTCCAACAATGCTCAACGGCGTGGTGGCGCGGGGCGACTGAAAGGTGTGGCAACGACGGCTGGTGCGGTGAGGTGGCACGGTACGGTAATGCATTGCCACGGCGGTGGCCTGGCATGACGGCGGGGTGGGGAGGCGGACGCTACGCGAGGGTACCCCCCTTCCCTCGGTGAAATTTCAGGCAATCTAGCCCGTCAAATTAATTAGACAGGAAGGGTTAACATGTGGACATGAGGAAAGTTTGGGGGAATATATGGAATCCCGTAAAGATCGGGTTTAAGGGAGTTGTTTGAGGTCTATATTCTCAACACCCCTTAAACAATAGTTTTTTTACTGACAAGGGAGCTATTGAAGATGTTCTAACTCTCATCGCTATCCTGATCTGATAAAACCATGCTTCGTCCTTCTTTATATCGACACAAAGCATAGTAAGCAACTATTTATGTGCATTTGATTCATGTTTAGTTGTTATCCGACTTTAACAATCTTCCCCTCCTACTCGACACACACATGCGTATAAGGATAAACTTTGGATGGACATCAACATTGTTTTCCAAATAGCTTTGGCAATTAATTTAGATAATACTTCCTTCGTTCCATAATATTGTGTCTATAGATTATTTTTTTAAAGCCAAACTTCACAAACTTTGATTAAGTTTATTTATCTAAAAACTTTGTCAAAGCTCATAAGTTTGACTTATTATAAAAAAGATCTATAGATACTACATTCCCAAAACAGGAGTATAATATTTTTACAGAATCATAAAAGGTGTATTCTGAAAAGGAATATTTGAAAAGATACTAGCTAGCAATTTATATTTTGTGGCTCTACCCACGCATAAAACTAGCAGTACACCCTTTACCAGACCGGAGGGGGTGCTAGGCACTAGGATGAACTTAATTAGCAGATTATATGCGGGAACATTAAACAAATATGGGAAAGAGGATAAAGAACAATG
Source organism: Aegilops longissima (assembly GCA_021605205.1). Taxonomy (NCBI): domain Eukaryota; kingdom Viridiplantae; phylum Streptophyta; class Magnoliopsida; order Poales; family Poaceae; genus Aegilops; species Aegilops longissima. The sequence continues at coordinate 529,484,244 of CM038681.1, read as the reverse complement.
GTACTTGAGAATCAAACCTTTTTCCCCCAGAGCAAAGACCATTATTTTCCTGCGATGGGTAGATAGATTTCTATAAATCATGGTGTGGTGAGGTGACCGATTAACATATACTCGTTGAACACCTCCTGTCAAGAGATTCCCTCTGGCCCTATGAATTGCAGGCTTGCTTCAAGAAATCGTAAAAACCATTAGATGAAAAAATATTTATCTATTGATCTAAGTTTACTTTGAATTATTTATGCTCTACGGTTTATTGACTACAAGTCAACACCGTAGTATACAAATGCATATTGGGCTTTGGAGGGCAAATTCTCTTGATAAACAAGACAATTAATGGGTTGGCTACGCCACAGCAAGTTCGTGGGTCTCCTCACCAAACAACAACACACGCTACTGAACTACAAAAACGTCAAATTGCTCTTGAAAAGTCCAAGCCGCAAGCCTGTAGCATAATCTATCTATCTATCCATCTCTGCAAGAGCATCAGACTGTCAGCAATGCACAACATAGTGCATCCCATACTGACCAAGACTCTAGCCAGCAAAGCTACTCCGACACAGCGTGATTCCTGGATTACACACGGGCTAATAAAGAAATAAACCCTAGCATCATCATTGCACGTCGCTCGCTCGCATCCAGGTCGATCCAAGTATCCAATGAAATGATAACGCCGGGGTTCGCGTCAATCGGCATCAACGGGTTAACTACGCGCGTCGAGGCCAACCAAACCCAGGCAGGGAGAGGAGTCGCACTGTGGACTACCACACAGATAGGGTAGGTTTTTGTCCGCGACCGGCCATGCGCGGGTGCATGCAGCCATGCACTGCATCGGCGGTCGATCGGCGCGGCCTATAGTATACTCGGGTGCGCTTTTCATACGCGCAAAGGAGGGTCGGGTCGGGTCGCGTCTCTCACCGTCACCGTCCATGGCCATGGGGGCGCGTACGCGTGGTGCTTAATTTGAGTCCCGGGAGAATCTGCTGGTTAGTAATCTAATTGGCCTTTCTTATCGCCGCTAACCTAGGCTGATTAGTGCACTAACGAAAGGAAGGGTTGAGGCGAGGGTGACAGCGCCGACGAGTGAAAGCAACTCCGGCGGACGGATACAAAAGTTGTGGAAGAAAAACACGCCGCTACGTACGCGTACTACCGGTGGATTGGAACACGCACGCATGCGATATGAGCTCACTCGCCGGTGGAACTAAACAATTCGTTCACGTCGCCACCACTTTGCCAGTCTAATCAGCTTGGGTTTGAAATTGCGCTATGTTTGTTAGGAAATGTATCCGCTTTCCAACAAGTTATGGGCTATCGCCGTATCACGCCTGTGTCTTTCTCCGGAAAATAATATTTGTGACAACCATGGAGCCGTAGCTCTAGGGTCTACGCCGCTGGATAGATACTATACAATGGGAAAAAGAGGAAGATGGAGAATGCATTATAAAACTAGCTACTACGCTGAAATCTATATGTTGCGACATACTATTTTTTTTATGTGGTTGAAGTGACGGGAGTATGACAGAAAATGGGATTGTCTATTACTCTCTCTATGTATAGTATATCTACAAGATATGGGCCAAAATTTTCTAAATGCAGGTACATCTGAACCCTATGGTCGTATATGCGACTGAGAAATAAAATTTTTATTGAGCAAAAAAATAAAGGAGAAATGCTTCAAGCTGAAATATGTTAAAAGAATATTGCTTCGGCACGCCCCCCTCATGTACGAAAACAACCGGTGCACGTAGAGGATAGATACAAATATTGGCATGCAAAATTTAAATCTTAAACATCCATGCATGCATGCAGTGACCCGTAAAAAATTGATGAAGTGAACAAGGGACGGTGCAAGTCAGTCACCGCATCTTTGCGCTGTTTTATTATGGGGGCCGCAGTGAGCATTCCACCGACATAATAAAGGTTCCCAGAATCGAAATTGCATAACCGTGAGCATATCCCAGCTCCGGTCGCTGCAGCATGATTCCCCGAAGAGTTGAGCCCGGCCAGGCGCGCGCGTCGCATGTTCCTCCGTGGACCTGGCATATCTCTGGCGCGCGACACACCTGCCTGCCCACTAGCCGCGCGCAGCCGTCCGCGCCCCTTGATCCGGACGGAAGGGCCGCCGAAAGGGAGCTGGAGCACGGCCATGGAGGGCCGGCCGCATGCAGCAAGGTCAACCAATACAAAGTCACCATCCATGGAATTCACAGAATCAGCACAAAGCGCAGCGGTTGCGCCTATGCCTCTCCGTGTGCGTGCACATTCCACATCACATTTCACATCGAAGGGCACTCACTAGCCACCCATCGAATCCATCTAGCCCTAGCCAGCCCCGTATGGTGCGGCGGGCACCGTGCCACTGTGGCGACGCGAGCACGGAGAGCGCCTCCATTGACCCGGGCCAGCCCAGCCAGCTCCGGTCCCCCGCTCTCTAAATTGCCGCTCAGGCCAACTTCACCGCGCGACTCTATTCTGTCCGGTCCCGTTTATTTTGGATAAAATGGACAAACAAGGCGGCCCAGCGCGCGACGGCCCGGACCCATCATTTTCGTTTTGTGTCCAGGCCGACCCATCTCGAGCGCAAACTTGCGCCGGATTTGGGTCGCGGCGGACACCAAACAGACGCGCGCCTCCTCCGAGTCAGGCCCGCGTGGCAGGCGGCCACCTACCTCCCACCTGCCCACATCAATGCGCACGAGCGGGCGGCCCCATCTGTCATCCGCACATCGGAAGGTCGCCGTCCTTCTTTAAGTGAAAAGCGTGGACCGGTCGTCGTCCACACTGCCCCACACCACCCTGCGGCCTCCTTGAAACCCGACAGCGCCGAACCCTAGCTGAAGCCCTCCATTGTCCTTGAGCTCGCCGGCCGGCCACCTTGCAATGGGCTTCTGGAACCGCAAGGGAAAGCACGACCATGAGGCCGGCTCCTCCTCGGGGCGCCGCCACGGCTCCGTGAAGGAGGAGCCCGCGTCTTCGCCTGCGTCTCCGCCGCGCTCCTCCCGTCGAGCCGTCGTGCCGCCCCTTCACCATCAACCCTAGGCTCGCCGGCGAAGCGCGACCGGCAGACCTCGCGGTGGACGTGCCGGCGGTATCGGGATACGAGGACGCCGGTCCGTGGAAGCGACGTCCACCTCCCTCAACGGCCGGCACTCGGCGCCGATCAGTCCCGATCTTTGTCAGGCGTTGGCGAAGGCAGCAAGGCCGCGATGAGATCGAGCGCCGCGCCGCCGCCTCCCCGATGACCTGTTCTACGACGCAGTACGCGCCAAATTCCGACCTCTGGGACACGTGGCTCCGGGACGAGCACGACACGCGCCAAGCGTCATTGCGCAAGACGGTGTCGGGCCACGGCGGCCATGTCGAGAGGAGGCGCGCAGCGCGCTGCTGCACGGCCTCACGCCACGCCGCCGCCTTCCCCGTCTCCGTCACCACCTCCACCTCCTCGCATGACAGCGGAGGAGGAGGCCCGGCTCGTGCAACGTGTCATGGACGACTCCATGTACACTACAACGAGCGCCAATGGGACGGCTTGGAGGAGGCGATGGCACTCTCTGCCGCCGGCGACGTCGCCTTCCCCGAGCTGCAAATAGTGGCCCTCAAGGAGGAGGAGAGGAGGGAGGAGGAGCCGGTGGCCACGTTTCACTTGGGCTCAGTGGGCGGTGGGGGGCGGTCCTGCATCGCCCGGAGATGGCCGCCGCCGTGGCGTGAATCAGCGCGCCACTCCGCCGCGGTCACCGGAGCGGGAGGCGTCGCCACGGGAGGAGGTCGTGCAGGCACCTCCCGCCTTCCAACCCGCCCCCGTCTACCACGCACCGCTGGCCCACCTCTGAACGCCGCCGGCCTACGTGGACCTCGTCAGCGACGACGACGGCATCGACCGGCACGGGCAGGAGCGAGCTGGCGGCGGCCGTTTTTATTTTCTTTTTTATGTTTAATTATGTTAGATTGGACGTGAAACTGGGCCGTTTTGTGGCCATGGACCCTAACTTAAGTTTTAAGTATTTTAAACTGCGTTTATTTACCTTTTTAAGTTATTTTGTTTAAGTTTTTATGTTTTTTTTAAACACGGACATGATTTCGGGTGCGGCCGCGTGATGGGCGCACACACGATCCAACGAACAGTGGCGGACATAGGCGAACCCATCGGCGCTCCAAAAAAACAAAATCCGGTGAAAACGGACGTTCTTTGGGGTCGCGCGGTGGAGTTGCCCTCACATGCGCGCGCTCGTAGTCCCGGGGCACTGCATCTGCTCGTAGTCCCGGGGCACTGCATCTGCGGCTACCCTAAAATACAAGGTCGATGGATGGGGAGGTAGATGCAGCAGCAGGCGGCAGAGGCACATGCACGAGGCCGACAGGGAATCCGGATCGATCGGAGCAGGTAGATATTTCGCTGACGCCCAGCCAATGCAAGCCGGACGCTTGTGTACATACATGTAGGCTACGCTACGCGTCAACGTGTACAGATAGCGATAGGCGCTGGCTGGCTGGCAGCGTGCTCGCTGACGATTCCTTGTGCTCATGCACGGTCTCTCTCGCTCGTATTACTATTAGTTCTTTTCTCTCCTCCGTCAGACGAGATGCTCGATCGGGCAGGCGTGTGTTGTAGTAGTACTAAGTACATGCATCAGCAACCTAATTCGCCTAAAAAATCGCCTAAAAGAAACAGATCAATCTAATCGTTGGCGTCAGTACTTGCTTGTTTGAGTGGCTAAGCGTCCGTTAAAGGAAATCTCACACGGGGAAACCCTGTGCAAATCAGAAGCAGAATCGGGCAGAACGGAGTGGGCGACCGTGCCCATTTCCGGAGCAATGCTAGACGCACGGAGGTTTACTTGAGGATTTTACGGGCTGACTGAATTGGACCAATAGAATTAAAGATTAGGGGAGGCTGGGCCCCATCCCAGCTGAAAATCAGGGGGGAGAAATATTAGTTAGTTGAAGATGGTGTAAAACCCCCGTGACACGTCCGTGTGTGTAGTATTATTGCCATTTCCGAGAGAAAATTGACCAGAGATCGAAAGCAGGGTGGGGGCGAAAGGCGCCCGCCTAGTGCAGGACGCACCGGCGAGAAAGGACGTCGAGTCCATGTCTAGCGAGGTGGCTAGAGCACCGGCCGCTGCCGCTGCCATGCATGCCAGTGATGCCTGCCACTGCCGGTCGATGATGATTCTGGTATTATTAGCGAAATAGCGAGCCCCAGCAACAAACAGAGGCACATGCTCTCCGGAAGGTGCACGGAGCGGCGACCACACGTACGCGTACGGTGGATCCTGACGCGAGATTTTGTTGCATTCATCGATGATCGGCGCGAAATGTTTTCCGTGGCTGTGGATCGTGTGTGTACTACGTACGTGTGAACTGTGGCTGCTAGGTTGGCGGCACCCACCACCGGCTGCTACTTGGGCTTCTCGACACCACGTAGAATCTCACCGATACCATGAACGTTAGTGGAAGGTATGCGTGATCAGGCCACCTTTTGCTTGTGCAAATCTCTGGGAGACGGGACGGGACTGACTTCTTTAGAACGGGGGAGGCCCAGCTGGGAGCCAAAGAAACTAGGGATATCCTATTCCTCCTACTATTTTTACTTTGGTGACAGTGATGAGTCAAGGCTAAGTGGGAAAGAAGAAGCAACAGAGGAACAAACTTATCCTCGACCTACCCCTGCTCGCTCAAAAGAAGGAACAGGATCAAAAGTGTGGACGATAGTTGCACGACCAAGAATCCAGCGGCCGCCTGCTCCTCTGTGCATGAGATTCTTTGGCTGGATTTAATTGTCGTGCATGATCGTCCAAACTGTGTCGTCCACATAGCATTGCTCTTTCTAGAGTATTTGCTTAGCTGTGAAGCAACAGTGACGTTTTTTGCATCTCAAAGCGTGTGCAAGTGCTCCCAACTGTGCTACATTGCGTCGCAAATGGTGGTGGTGGTGGCGAGGTGAATCTCCTGAGTGGAGAGTCAAGGTGGACTCTGTGTGAGCTTGCTCAAAAGGAGGGGCGCAATGGCGATGGCACTGATGGGACTTGCCAAAGCCAACGGCAAAGCAAAGCCAAGCGTATAAATACTCTTCTCATGGGATATAGATGGATAAAAGTGGAGGGACGTGTGAGGCTCATGGACTACCGTAGTGCTCCTCCGACTTGCTAGCGTGTTTTACCTTTCCTTTGTTGTTGTTTTATACTAATATTTCATCCGTGGTTTAGGCTGGTCATAGTGGGAAGTACTTAGACTAGTAACATGCATATGTTACTAGTCTATGTTACTACCTCTATAGTGCATAATATCATAGATTAGTATCATAAGTGGTCTTACTTATTGCCATGCATAACACATAGTAGCATCACATTTATTATGTTACGGTATCTACCTATGTTACTATAACCATCTCTTTCTTATTTAATTGCCTGTCACATAAAGACGTGTTTGCGAGCCCCAAGTACATGATACTACTTATGTTACCCCCACTATGTCCAGCCTTAGAACTGGGTGTCACTGAATAAATTAGTAGGTGTGAGAAAAGTGGTGGAAAAAGTGGTACTACTACTTCTGATTAAGGTAGGTAATTGTTTTTGCTCCTAGGATGACTGGACCTTCACCTAGCTTGCATTTGTAAATTGATTAATCTAATCTAATTAATCTGATGTAGTATATGCGTCCCAAGGGAAGAAAGGTGAGTTCTTTTTGGCAAGAGGGGGTAGTTTTGAATGTGTCACACCACTCGCTGTGCACCCTGTTCAGCCAAAGTGGAAATCTTGTTGTCTAAATAAATAAATAAAATTGAAGCCTTTGTCTCGAGATTCTTGGGAGAAAAAGGGAAAATGATAGATGCTAGCCAAGGGTAGGAATAAGGTGACGGTGCCGACAGAAAAGATCATGTGGGAAATGCTATTTGCCAAGCTTTGCTTTCAGGGGAATACTGAGAATTTTTCTTTTTGAGGGAGGGAATACTGAGAATATTGATGCATATATGCAACCAAGATTTTTGTTTTTCAAGCAGGATTGCCTTTTTTTAGACAATTCAAGCAGGATTGCTGATTACGAAGTAGAAGACCAAAGAAAAAACACAAGGGAAAGGTTATCCACCAGAAGATGGCCCAGAAAATATACGAGTGGACTCTGATGATAGCCCAGAAAATATTCTATTCGGACTAAAGCCCACTCTATTGGTACTACCAGGCCATCATCGTCACGTATACACTATTCATTCGGCCTACTCTTAGTTCCTGTTAATAGTTCAGGCCCATTATCACATTCCATGTGCCTTCTCCAGTCTACGATTTAACAACCTAATGACATTTCGCTAAAATAAAAAAGCATAATTACATACCACACATCTATTTTCTTTCGGCATCTATTTATGCCCAAAAGATTTAATTGGCTTACGTGGTGACACTCTCTGTTAGAGTGTACTATGTCCAAGTGTGTTTGGACAATGTGGACGTTGAAGGAATTTTCTTATTGCACTCCACGCCCGAGGTTGGCTTTTCACCCTGTTCGACCACCTGAAACATGATTGCTGGCAAGGGTGCTAGTCGTTCTATGGGCGATATGGGACACTCCCAGGAAAGCGATACAAGAGGACATTATTTAGCTAGTGCCCATTGCCAACGAAATGTTTTGTGGATCGCTTCCTTGCTGATCTATAGATGACTACTTGTCTAGATGTTCCCAGACACTTGCAAAGGGATGCTTATGAGTACCCTCGATGGATAGCGCCACCTTCTGAGTTTGCAAAGATCAATGCTAATGTTGCGGTAGCAAAGGCTCTGGAGCAGTTGTTGTGGTAGCGCGAGATATAAGTGGGACACACTTGGAGCTTGTACACTCCTATTTGAGGGGCTAGATGATCCGGAGACACTCGAAACACTTGCATGTAGGGAGGCTCTAGCCCTAGCATGTGATTTGAGTTTACGTAAAATGATGGTCGCCAGTGATTGTGTCACAGTCATAGGTACCTTGTGGACACATACATAGAGATGAAGATTGAAGAAAGAGCAAAATCCATCGAGGAGGACATTTATCTTTGCGTGCTGGTCACTATGCATTATCTACACGGAGTGTCCTAAAGCGTTGAAGTGGGACGACCCAAGAAGCAATTTCGGGAAGCTCAGCGGAGACATTACACTTACCCGTGCCAATTAAGTTTTGCCACTACCATTGAAAGAAGTTCTTTCTATCTTTTGTTCCAAGTTTATTGAGCAGAGTTTGTTAGAGCTTCGGGCAAGCAGCTTAGCGTAGTTAGCAGTGTAGTAGTTCTTCCATGACATGTTCAGTAGACATTTTGTGAGTGTATGCTAGCTCATGTATCTGAGTCATACTCAACATTTAAAAAAGCAACAAGCATATATAATTAAGTATAGTCTCTACATCATTAGTGCGCAGAAAGCTAGACTAAATTACTTAAAATTATCAATCGACGCAAGGCAAGATATATGCAGTTTAATCTCTTCCGAGGGTATGAAATTTAACTTTCTTTCCCGTCTTCTTCTTAGCTGCGTAGGCACAGATAGGAACGCACAACAATAAATGCACAATTTAACATTTATTACACGAAAGTTATAGGTAGTTAGCCTTGGTCAAGGCAAACAATTGACCTTGTGATCTGTTTGGATGGCCTTGTTCATGTTAACTTGCCACACTTGAGTGTCATGCTTGCAAATAGAGTATTAACATTGAACCACGTCCTTCGGTCAGACTTTTAGACGACAACCTCCTCTCTGGTTGGAAGGCCCACACATATCCCTGGATTGACAATTTTGATCAACGTAATACGGTTTTGTATCACAAAAATAATATCATTAGAAACTATAAATGCTAAATTTTCTAACGCTATAACTTTTGTGATATACAATTTGTATTATATTGGTCGAATTATCTATCTATGGATATGTGTGGGCATTATAAACCGTAAAGGATAGAGTATATAAATAGATGATGCATGCTGCATATAGAGATTAAAGGACTATAGTGATCAATGCTCACCAGTCAAACCAACATCCATTTCCTTGATTGTTAATTGATGGAAAATATGTCCAATGTGGATAATCTTTCCTTTTGTGCCGAAATTAATTGACGAAACTGATTGTGGGGGACAACAAGATTTAAAGTTTGCTGAACAGTACGGTTATCGATCTATTGCACAAATATTCTTGCAAAAAGAAACCCTTTTTTTTGTCACAATCTCATCCACTCAGAGAAAATAAAAACCGTGTCTAGCCTCTTCTTCCACTCCGTCTTCCATACCGCTAGCTTTTCACTGTTTCTAAGGTGACGCATCACTTTCACGCCGGCTTCACGCACCTGTCGCCAGGATTTTCCCAAGAATATCAAAGTCAGCTTATCCTGGCTGTACTTAATCAGGGGTAGACAGACAAACATGAGTTCTTCTTTAAGTGGTAAAAATATGTATATATGGAGTAACAAAGTGCATGCAGAGGCCTAATTTTTTGTGCATCTGTTGAATTGTTGTCATGCGTTGAATTGGCATAAGCTAGCTAGCCCATGACCGGATTATCTCAGGGATAAACTAGTGTCCTCACCAGCAGGAGTAGTTAATTGGCCAAGTCTAACAGTCACATGACAAGAGCATTTCTCCCTAGCGTGGCATTGATTGATTGGACGCGGGAGCACCTTTTGTCCTGCGCAGCCCCCACTCACAAAGCATAGCCAAGATTCCACCTCTCCTCGACGGCGACGTCGCATGCAGGAAAGATTATACTAGGTGCTACCAAAGCTAGCACCGTAATGGCGTGTGAATGTGCACCATACACCGGGTCGGTCGTGGTGCTGCTCTATTTTTGCTAATCTTTTGCGCGCTCATTGCTTTGGAAGATAAAAATCTAGCCTGGCCGCCTGGGGATGGAGGTTGGCCTCACAGTAGATCCGAGAGCATCCGCTGCGGTCGCGATCAGCCGTGTTCGTGTCGCGGGAAGGAAGGAAGGGGAAATGAAATTCATTTCTGACGGCGACGGGAAATATAGCAGGGCGGCAAGTGAAACATTTGCGTGCTGGGTTATCAGAAATTCAGACTAGCTATCTATCGCAGTGATTTGTGTGCATGAAAATTGAAGCGCGGCTGCGCTGAGACGGACGTCGATTGGTACGGCTGTGGTGGGTGATAAGCGATCTCTTGATTACGTGATGTGTTGTTGGTGTTCTGTGTGGATGGGGAGAGGGGGCAGACGAGACGAGATGAGATGATGAGACGAGGCGACCGGGGCGGCAAGAGAACAAAAGCTTGCTTGCTCTCGCCTGCATCCTCGGGCAGTCGAGGTTTCCGGGTCGTAGTCTCACCGGTGCAGTTTTGGCGCATTGCCGCGCCGCGCCGCGCTCGCTGTCCGCCTGGCGTGCGGTGGCAACGCATGCAGGATCACTCGTCGTCCTGTGGACGCAACCGCGCGGGCCGGCAGCCGCAGCGGCGCGTCGTGCCGGCGAAAGACAGATCGGTAGAAGTGAAAACGTTTGCTACTAGTCCCTACTACCAGTGCTCTACCAGTAGTGGTAGTTTGGGCTGGTGGTAGGTGCGGAGGGACTCGGGATCGGGAGCGTGTCGTGGTTCGCAGCGAATCGGGTGACGAAAGCGAAGCGGCACCCAGAGGCAGAGCCATGGGCCCGGCGGGCGGAGGAACAGGAGCAGATGGTGGGGGCTTGGATCGAGTGGACCAGCTTCCAGCAAGCAAGCGGTGCGTAGGCATCGGCGCTTTCCACCATGGCTGCTTCGGCCATGTCCCGTGTCCCCCCATCCGACGCCCGCACCTGCGTAGGCCGGTCCAGCCTCGCATTGCATCGCTGGCTGCACCGAGCCCCGGACGCCGCAGTCGCGGCCCCATGAGCCCACCCCCGTGCCATGTGATGTGATGTGATCTGACCCATCCACCCCACGTTTCGGACTCCGATCATCCACCACCGCACGCGTGGTCTGTCTCTCGCAGCTTCTTCACGCACTGTTCTACCACCTTCCCTGCGAAAACTGTTTCGTCGGGAGGAGCCCATCTTTCCAACGGCTGACCTACCGCGATGCTCGTGCCTTGTTCTCTTCTCGTACTACTCCTACTGCTGCCGCCGCCGCCGCCATCCAAACTAACATAGGACGTTTCGCTGCAGCTTGTTCCCTGTATTGTTTGGCAAGTTCGTGAACAGTTCTGTTGCCCTGAGTCAGTCTGGGACTGCTTCCTCTATGCAGTCTCATGTCACTCCTTACACGGTCAACCATCAGTATGAGATGTAGCTACGGTTGTTTTGACCTGTTTATCTGGATGGCTCTTATCATCACCATCAATAGTCCACCTTGAGGCAGCCCTTTTCTTTTCTTTTTTAGGTTTTTTATACCAGTTTTTTTTGGGGGAGCTGGAGTCAGCTTTTTTTTTTTTGAGTTTTTGGGGGGAGCTGGAGGCAGCTTTGCTTCGACAAATTCGAATGCCTTATATTTGTCTATGCTAGTAGGCCAGGCCCATCCTCAGACTCCACCGACCTTCTTTAACTATCCATTTGCAAGCCATAAGGCTCAGGATTGGAATGGCCGGCCTGCTCCGGCCCAGACGCTGGCACCTCTGTTATGTTCAGCGGCATAGAGCCGGCCCAATGGTCCAATACCAAGTGGCTTCTTGTTTTGTTGGACAACATGGTGAGACCCATTTTAATAAACCATCCGTCCAAAATATAACATCATTTTTGACAGTATGATCCATCCGTCCTAAAATATAAGATCATTTTTAACACTATCATAGTGTTATGAATGGTCCTATATTTTGGGACGGAGGGAGCACTATATTGCACAAGAACGAGAAGCATTCGCACAACAACATTGTTTAAACTAGCATCATTTAGCCGAAGAGAATTTTAGCAAGTTAATTCAAAATCTATTTGTTCAAATAAAACGAAGAAACATAGGCAACTTGTTTCTATTTCTACCATGGATCATTTGCATCACAAGGTAGCATATTTCTAACTCCAAAACAAAAGCAATCTTAGCTCAATAGATTGAAAAATTTCATATAAGCACAAGGGTAACAACCTTGCAAAGGCATGTGGATTGTAACGGTAGACTATAGCCTTGGGCAACTAAATTAGGAGTCGACCGTTTGTCCTTTGTGGATCAATGGTCACCGGCTTCCTTGTCCCAATTTCTTTTATGAAGCCGACTCAGAAGACCTAGCGGCCTTGAAATTAAAGTCGTCCCATTCCCACCATGAAATTATATCAATTTATGATTCACCAATGGGGAGAAAATATCTACTAAAAACATGAAAAAAATAAAAGAAAGGAGAAAATGGAAACTAGAAGAAACAACCACGGGAACTATGTCTCACTTATTGCAAGACCTAGCTCCATCTCGTCCGAAGCCCTTGACTCTAAGCTCGCCTTAGGGGGCCAGCCTAGTATTGTGTATCGGTTTTGGGGAGGTTCTATTAGTACGAACCAGTTTTAGAACCTTTCGTGCATTTTCTTGCCTTTTCATTTTTTGTGTTTTTCTTTATGGGATGTTCAACATTTTTCAAACACGCGTTGATCATTTTTTAATACATGCTGAACTTTTTTGACACATATTGAACGTTTCTCATAGATTCCATGAATATTTTTCTAAAATGTGCAAAACATTTGTTAAATGTTACTCCCTCCGTTCCGAAATAATTGTCTTTCTAGAGATTTCAACAAGTGACTACATACGGAGCAAAATGAGTGAATCTACACTCTAAAATATGTCTACATACATCCGTATGTTGTAGTCCATTTGAGATGGCTAGAAAGATAATTATTTCAGAACAGAGGGAGTAGAACATTTTATTAACTACCCTCTCTGTCCCAAAATAAGTGTCTCAACTTTGTACTAGCTCTAGTACAAATTTGTACTAAGCTCAAGACACTTATTTTGGGACGGAGGAAGTATCAATTTAATTTTTAAATGGTATGAAACATTTTCTAATTATGCAAACATTTTTTTACATTTTATACACATTTTCTAGAATTGGTGAACTTTTTCAAATCTTATCGCTTCAAGAAAATTGGAAGCCCTATCTTCAGTTTAGCAAATAGGCTAGGCCCATCGACACACTCTATGGGTCTCCTCTCGTGAAGCGAGTTATTGATACCTCCTATACGGCGCCTTAGGCGCCGGTTTGCTTGGCTGGCGCTCGTAGCAGCCTCGCGTGGGCCAGCCCATCGGCGCACTCGCTCTTTCCCTTTGGTCGACACAGGAGTTCATCCCTTCGCTCACAAATCTGAAACACATGGATTAAAAAATTACAAATTCGAAAACAGTTCAAAAATTTGAAAAAGTCCACCAATTATAAAAAAATGTTCATCAATTTTGAAACACATTTTCAAAAATTGAAAAAAGTTCATCGAACTTGGAAAAAGCTCATCGAATTTGCAAAAAGAAAATCATGGATTTGAAAAATGTTCATCAAAAATTGAAAAAAAAGTTCACCAAACTTGAAAAAAGTTCTCGGAACTTGAAAAAAGTTCATAAAAAACTAGAAAACAAGTTCATTGAATATGAAAATAGTTCATTGATATTTAATTAAAAATCATCACTTTTGATAAAGTTAGTCGAAATTTGAAAAACATTCGTCAAAATTTGAAAAAATTTCATCAATTTGGCAGAAAAAATGCATGAAAAAAGAAAGTTTCTCGAATTAGGAAAAAGAAATAAAAAAGGACAGAAAAAAGGAAAAAATAAATAAGAAATAATAAAATAAAATAAAATAAAACAAAACATGTAACTTGTAAGTAAACCCAACAAGTGAAGTGGTCGGGGTGTTTGTCGCGTCTTACACTAGTCCCGCTCGTCGTGGGATCGAATCGCAGTTGTCGCAGTTTTTCGGAGTTTAGAAACAGAAAAAAGTAATTTAAAATGGGCCGGCCCAGCGCGGCGGAGGGGTTGTGCGCTCCTTTGCGAGAATGGAAGAAAGTGGCGCCTAAGGCACCGAATAACATTCGGTCGAGTTATCGCGCCTCGGTAACAACTTATGGATACCAAACCAATGGAAACAGTTTCTTCCCGGATTTTTGTATTAACTCCCTTTTCTATCATTTTTGAAGAAAAATTACAGTTTCTTGTAAACATGTGAACATTTAAAAATATACATTTTTAAAATACATGATATTTTCTATAAAGAAATGAACACTTTCTAAATCGGCACGTACATTTTTGAATGCATGAACATATTGTAAACGTACTTGTGTTTGAACATATTTTAAAGGTACTTGTGTTTGAAAATGTTCGTATAATTTTAGAAAAAGTGTTCACCTGTTTAAAAAATTATGCATTTTAATAAAATATTTCACACCTTTTAAATTTTAATATAATTTTAAAATTATTCACATATTGGAAAAAAATAGTCATTTCATAAGAATGTTAACCTATTTTCTAAAAAAATATTTTTTTGTAAAAAAATGGAAACCGAGTGAAACTGAAAACTTGCAGAGGAATTAGACATTACTGGAAATTTGAAGTAGGAGCGCTTGGTAATGAAAAAACATATACTCCCTCCTTCCCAGTATGTTAGGCGTACTAACTTCTGCATGCAATTCCATAATCTAAGACACACACCTACGGCCTCGCTAACCGATCGCTATTTTCTAGAAATAAAAAAAACAACGACGACCCGCTGGTGCAGTTACGGCAATCTGGGGTTGGGATTAGATCAGTCAATCAAGACGAGGTGTCCAAGTCAATGGAGATCGTGCGTGTGACTTCCTCTTTTTATCCAGTCGTGGATGCCTCCCTCGTACAACGGCTCCAGTAACTAACAATGCACTAATTTCCGTGCTAAATCCTAATACGCCCTACATATTGGGAAGGAGGGAGTACAACACAACTATGCCAACTGGCCGGCCATGAAGCAATCGTCTGAAGCGTTTCGGCGACCAAACAACGACTAAGCGTCAAATTGGATGTCTCATGGATCATGTTGTTAATGTCTTTTTAATGATGTTCATACCCTTTTTTAGCCGGGCACTACAATAGTGACCTGCAAAACATATTGCCCGTTCATTCATTTACATAGTGACCCGTAAAACGGGAAAGGAAAGGTAGTTGTGCGAGTTGGGGGCACTAGCAGAAAAACCTGTCACAAAAGCTCGTTGTCAGATCTCCTGCTACATGACGAAAACCTATTACCACCAATAGTTTTCGCACGGGATTACATTAACACAACCAAAACTAGACATAAGAGACTAACAAACCGCTTCTGAGGAAGAGTTAAAAGGATTTGCCATTCACCACAAAGAACTTCAAGTATCATCAATGTGAAAACCCCGAGGCGTGATCGTAGCAAAAACCTTCAGGAGATCCATCAACATCGCAGTTTCACCCATGAGTACGTGAACTTCTCTATGAAGAATAGAATTGTCTTCTCCCCACAACAAACTTGATCAATACAATGAAGAAACCGTGAAGATAATGTCAACAAGGGACCATACTACTTGCCCTTGGAAAGTGTTTTTTAATATTTTTTTGAGTGAACTTTTTCAAAGTGATGAGTGGCCTAATATTGTTTTTTAGACTAAACATCCTGCCACTTTGTTGATCAATCAAGACATAGGGGGTTGAAGAAGCCAAATATGGCGCCCTTTGGGAAGATCTAAAGTGATATAAGCCAGGCTATGGGCTTCGATGTTTGTCTCCTGTCCCTCAAAGATGAAAGAACATGATTGGAACTCCTCCATTCACTACTGCAGGATGCTGCTAACGCTACACTACAATCAGAGACCCTTCGAGAAACTGTGTGCGATGCAATAATCGCAAACGATGGTGTATGAAAACCGTCAAAAATGTATAAAATGTTTGCGATGACGGATGCATCAAACACAGTTCAGATTTTAGTTGCCTGTGCGATGAAGGGCATACGGTTCACTTCAATTAACTGTTTGCGATGAGGAGGAACAAAAGAAAAGGGCAGCCAGATGAAGGCGTGTGCGATACACAACATACAGTTCACTCGGATGAACTATTTGTGATTAGGCAACACAAAAGAAACGGGCAGCCAGATGAAGGTGTGTGCGATATACATCATACGGTTCACTAAGATGAACTATTTGTAATTAGGCAACACAAAAGAAAAGGTCAGCCAGATCAAGGTGTGTGCGATATACGCATGCGGTTCACTCGGCCCTTGTCATCAGTGTGTGACCTCTGTGGCAACCGTTCGCTCCCCAGGCGCCTCTTCGTGTACCGTGGCAACCATCCACCGCCTCTTCGCCTTTCCCTCTCGATTTGGAACTATTGTCGCACGCTCTTCCTCCCTCCATTTTCCTTCACCCTTCCTTCTGCCATTGTTCGATCATCTTTTCTATGGAGGGAACAGGCCAGAAACGACCCCGTTATTCTTTCCCCGATCTGAAAGATGACGTGGTGGAGGAACTCATTGATCGGTGCGATGTCATCACCTCGGCTAGCATGGTAGGTTCATTCAAGACCATTCTCGACACAACTAATAACATAATTACAAGGAACCAAAGGGTCCAGGAGCGGTTTGATCTCCCTTATCTTCTTCGTCGTGACCTTGCTGACTGGGGCGGGGATGAGGGAAGCCTCGCCTTGTGCAAGTTGATGCCACTTGATAATGATACATATGATGTTAAGATGCCATCACTTGAGGGCAAGGCTTGGGCAGGCGCAAATGGAGATTGGGTTGTTTATATTGGGTACAATTATGAGTGGGAACTTGTGAATGTGTACACTCGTCACCGGGTTCCACTTCCAAAAATCTCAGACGACTGCCTAGAGGTTGATTACACCGGTATTCCACGTGAGTTCAAATACGATCATGGTGACTGTCATCTACGGAAGATAGCAATTTGTCGAGTTCCCAACCGCTCTTGGGATTACACGAACTATGTAGTTGTTGCTTTCTTCGACAAGCTTGTCGCCGTCCTTACTTCCACGCCTCGATGGATATTGCTCAAAAATCAATTTCTGTACACATATGAGTACTGTGATGCAATTCAATACGAGGGTCTTGTGTTTGCTGCCACCACTCGCGGCACTGTTTTTGCATGGAATCCTGATGCTTTCGGTACGTTTGTCTTCCACCATAATTATAATTATTTCATCCACATGCATGCGGGTTAGCTAGTTTCCCTTTACTAATTAACCTTCTTGTGTTTCCAAGGTCATGTGAACATTCCACCACCTATACTTGAAAAAAATTATAACCAAGGGGGAGATGACGATGTTGATGATCATGAGCATGAGGACGAGCAGGACCCATATACTCAGTGGCGCCTGGCAACTTATTTCGATGGATCACCTCTTCTTGTCTGTATACAGGGCACTACTGATGTTACTAAGGAAGCAGGTGTTGTCTCGCATGGTCGCACCCTCCGGACCTATTCCAACATCCGTTGTAGGGTATTCGAGATGGATACTAGTGTACTAGAACCAACACCTTCTCCCTGGTTCAGTATTGAAAGTCTTGGAGGAAACTCGCTCTTCCTTGGACAAAACTATCCAATGATGGTGGAAGGCGATCCAGCTGCTGTTGACACAACGTTACTATCATTTATGAGAAGCAACGGTATCTATACCTCGGACATTTCTATGCTTCCCTACCGTCCCAATATGGGTCCTGACATAGGCCGCTTCAGCCTGGATGATCAGTCCTACGTTGGTCTCGAGATTGACAGTTGTTGGCCCTTCCCAGAGAATCACTTCTAGTTTAAAACAAGCGTTTCCAACGCCGACGAGTGGTTGAGCTGAAGTTCATTTCATCGCTTTGTTATTTGTTGTGTGAGAAAAACTTTACTTTACTAGAATGTTTTGTTAGAAATGATCTATAATCCAACGTGTATCCTCGTTGTCGTTGTGGGTCGATGACTTGTTGTATGTAATCAATGGTACATTTGCATATGTGTCCATCAACTCATGCCTGCTAGTGGTGTCCATATGAACAGTGCTAGTGATTTTAGTTGCAAAAATTAGATAGTGCTAGTGATTTTTAGCTACATATTTTGACAAATCGCAGTGTTACAAGGTTGACAAATGGCAATGTTACTAGATAAACAAATGTCAATCTTTTCAGTTTGACAAATGGCAACATACCCAAAATGACAGATATGCAAATCTTACCCAATTGTTTGTATGTGGTTGCACACGGGTCATGCAAAACAACCGTTTGTGTTGAAGGGATGCAAAAATCCTGCTCGGCACATTTTCCCTTGGCTTCCTGGGGAAGCTGTCGGTTTGCATACAGGTGTTCTAACTAAAACGTTTGCAACGAGTGTTTTATATTTAAAAACCATTGACGTTTTTTTCAAGAGAAAATCGTTTAATAAGTCTGTACATTAAGAGAGAAAAATGCAAGTTCGTTCAAACCATATCTTTCATTCAGTCACACTGAGATTTATATTCATATGATCAAGAATCCGAGATACAATATTAAACCCCAAAACAAACTATTTCTGGCGGCGGCGGAGGCGGCGCGTCGCGCCATCGTTGTCGTTGTCGTCCTCCGGGTCGCCGTTGTTGATGTCTTCAAGGCAGCACAAAATGTTCTTCACTTGTAAATCAAACATCATGTCGTCGCGCGATCGACGGGCGGGGCGTGGGAGGACGGCAACCGGCGCCGCTGAGAGGTAGCGGTCGACGGCAACGTCCCATGCCGCTGAGGGGGGCACGCACACGGGCACGGGCAGGGGCGCGGAGGGTGTAGCCAAACGCACGGGGACCGGCACCGCGGTGGGTGGAGGGGCGCGCACGGGCAGGGGCACGGGCGCGGCGGGTGCAGCCAAATGCACGGGGGCCTGCGCCACGGTGGGTGGAGGGGCGCGCACGGGCATGGGTGCTGGCGTTGGCATGTACACGAGCTCGCGTGGGTCCGCGGAGACCTCGCTGACGCCTGCGGCTTCCAGCTCTACGATAGTGCTCGGCGACCAACCCGTCAATGCTACGGGGATGGTCGCTAGCGCGGGCGCGGGGATGGGAGCTGGGACGGGAGCGGGGGCAGCAACCGCCGCGGCCAGTGATGGTTGCTGCAACTACGTCGGTATTTTCCCCAAGAGGAAGGGATGATGTAGCACAACGACGGTAGGTATTTCCCTCAGTGATGAAACCAAGGTTATCGAACCAGTAGGAGAATCAAGCAACACAACGTAAACAGCGCCTGCACACAAATAACAACACCTTGCAACCCGACGTTTTAAAGGGGTTGTCGATCCCTTTCGGGGTACGGCGCCTCAAGATAGGCAAACGGATGTGAGGTAAATTATAGTAGATTGATAGATCGAAGGCCCAATAAAATAAATAAAGATAAAACATAGCAAGGTATTTTTGTATTTTTTGGTTTAATAGATCTGAATAAAACTGCAAAGGAAAAGTAGATCGCAAGGCAAATATATGAGAAACCAGACCCGGGGGCCGTAGGTTTCACTAGTGGCTTCTCTCGAGAAAAGTAGCAAATGGTGGGTAAACAAATTACTGTTGGGCAATTGATAGAACTTCAAATAATTATGACGATATCCAAGCAATGATCATTACATAGGCATCACGTCCAAGATTAGTAGACCGACTCCTGCCTGCATCTACTACTATTACTCCACACATCGATCGCTATCCAGCATGCATCTAGTGTATTAAGTTCATGGATAAATGGAGTAATGCAATAAGAACGATGACATGATGTAGACAAGATCCATTTATCTATATGGCGCTAGATATAGATCTCGTCTTTTTATCCTTAGTAGCAGTGATACATACGTGTTGGTTCCCTTTCTGTCACTGGGATCAAGCACCGTAAGATCGAACCCACTACCGGGCACCTCTTCCCATTGCAAGATAAATAGACCAAGTTGGCCAAAACAAACAAATATCGGAGAAGAAATACGAGGCTATAAGAGATCATGCATATAAGAGATCAAAGAAACTCAAATAAATTTCGTGGATATAAAAAGATATAACTGATCATAAACTCAAAGTTCATCAGATCCCAACAAACACACCGCAAAAGACTTACATCATATGGATCTCCAAGAGACCATTGTATTGAGAATCAAAAGAGAGAGAGGAAGCCATCTAGCTACTAACTACGGACCCGAAGGTCTACAATGAACTACTCACGCATCATCAGAGAGGCACCAATGTAAGTGGTGAACCCCTCCGTGACGGTGTCTAGATTGGATCTGGTGGTTCTGGACTCTGCAGCGGCTGGATGAATATTTCGTTGACGCTTTTAGGGTTCTGGGATTTTTGGGGTATTTATAGAGCAAAGAGGCAGCCCGGGGGCACCCGAGGTGGGCACAACCCACCAGGGCGCGCCAAGAGGCCCATGTGCGCCCTGGTGGGTTGTGCCCACCTCGGGTGCCCCCCAGGTGCAACCAAGGCCCATTGCCTTCCTTTTGGCCCATAAAAAATCATCATGGAGTTTTGTGGCATTTGGACTTCATCTGATATTGATTTCCTGTGATGTAAAAAACATGGAAAAAACAACAACTGGCACTTGGCACTATGTCAATAGGTTAGTACCAAAAAGGATATAAAATGACTATAAAATGATTATAAAACATCCAAGATTGATAATAAAACAGCATGGAACAATAAAAAATTATAGATACGTTGGAGACGTATCAGCATCCCCAAGCTTAACTCCTACTCGTCATCGAGTAGGTAAGTGATAAAAACAGAATTTTTGATGTGGAGTGCTGTTCATCAAGTCATATCATATTATTTTATTTATAGCATGGACATTTGGACTTTTATATGATTCAAAGCAATATTCCAGTCTTGACATAATAATTTAGATACTCAAGCATATCAACAAGCAACCATGTCTTTCAAAATATCAATGCGAAAACAAGTTATCCCTAGCCCATCATGCTCAAACATTGATCCATTCATGAAACACACTCGAATATTAACTACACCCAATACTTAAGCACGATCATATTGCCTCCTAGTTGGTGCTTTTGTAAGAGAAGATGGAGACTCAAATTTCAAAAATGAAAATTGCATAAAGTAAAAGAAGGGCCCTTCGCAGAGGGAAGTAGGGATTTGTAGAGGTGCTAGAGCTCAAAGCAAAAAAAATTAGAGACAAAAACATTTTGGGAGGTGTATCCATCCCACCAACGAAAACGACTTAGAGCTACAAACACTTTCCATGCTAGATATGCCATAGGCGGTTCCCTAATAGAAAATAAATTTTATTTCTTTTTCCAGCATACTTTCACTTTCCATGGCTAGCCGTATCCACGGGTACCTTCCATACCAACACTTTCCAAGGAATTTATTATTTGACAACATAAAGTAAATTTATTTTTGCATTTCGGGACTGGCATCCCTAAAACCATTGCCTTAATCTCGTGTAATGACAAGTGAATAAACACTCATCGTGAGAATAACACATCCAGCATGGAAAATATTAGCCACCCGTTACCGTTCCGTGAGCGAAACAAACACACAAAAGAGAAGTTTATTTTGAAAAGTAGAGATGGCACATGCAAATTTGCTTAGAACAGCAAAAGAATACCGCATATAGGTAGATATAGTGGACTCATGTGGCAAAACTGGTTTAAAGGATTTTGGATGCACAAGTAGAGGTCCTACTTAGTGCAAAATGAAGGCTAGCAAAAAGATTGAGAAGCGACCAACCAAGAAACGAATAATTACGTAAAGCAAGCATTAAGCATAATTAGCACCGAATAATGCACCACAAGTAGGATATAATTTTCATTGCATTATTTTTGACTTCCGTGCATGCATAGAGAATCACAAACCTTAACAACAATATTCTTACTAAAGCATAATTACTCATCAACATAACTCACATATCACATCATCATATCTCAAAACTATTACTAAGAATCAAGTTCATTTTGTCCAATGATCTTCATGACATTTTTTTACTTTATCCTTCTTGGATATCTGTCACTTTGGGACTAACTTTTATGTGTTGCTTTTCATAAGCTCAAACAAATATAAGTGAAGAACATGAGCATAACAAATTTTCTTTCTCTCAAAATAATTTAAGTGAAGCAAGAGAGAATTTCTTCAAAAATTTACTAACTCTCAAATAAATCTAAGTGAAGCAAGAGATCATTTCTTCAAAAATACTAAGCACACCGTGCTAAAAAATATATAAGTGAAGCACTAGAGAAAGTCCTAGCTCATAAAAGGTTTAAGTGAAGCACAGAGAGCAATTCTAACAAGTCATGATATAATTTTGGCTCTCTCAAATAGGTGTGTCCAGCAAGGATTGATGAATTAAAACACAAAATAAAACAAGCAAAGACACATATCATACAAGACGCTCCAAGCAAAACACATATCATGCGACGAATAAAAATATAGTCTCGAGTAAAATACCGATGGTCGTTAGAAGAAAGAGGGGATGCCACTTGGGAGCATCCCCAAGCTTAGTTGGTTGCTCATTCTTGGATAATATCTTGGGATGCCGGGGCATCCCCAAGCTTAGGCTCTTCTATCCTTCTTTCATCCATCGTAAGATAACCCAAAACTTGAAAACTTTAATCACACAAAACTCAACAAAACCTTCGTGAGATCCGTTAGTATAAGAAAGCAAGCCACTACTATAAGTGCTATATCAAACCAATTCATATTTTTTGTATTATATCTACTGTATTCCAACTTTTCTATGGCAAAAACTCATCAAAGAAAACCATAGAGCCATCAAAATAAGCACACAACACAAAGAAAATAGAATATGTCAAAACAGAACAGTCTGTAGCAATCTGACTTTTGCGAATACTTATGGAACTCAAAAAATTCAACAAAATTAGGACGACCAGGGTAATTTGTATATTAATCTTCTTCAAAAAGAATCAGGGCAAAAGCTCTTTTATGTGATTTATGAAAATTATTTTCGTGAGCACAAAGTTTCTGTCTTTTTCAGCAAGATCAAACAACTATCACCCAAGAAGATCCTAAAGGCTTTACTTGGCACAAACACTAATTAAAACACAAAAAACACAATCATACCAGTAGCATAATTGTGCAAACACACAAGAACAGAAAGCAAAAAGGCAAAAGTAAATTTTATTCATTGGGTTGCCTCCCAACAAGCGCTATAGTTTTACGCCCTTAGCTAGGCGTAGGGAAAGGATCTAAGATTTAGCATAAAGATTTTCAACAACAACACTCCTAGGGATAAATTCAAAGATTTCATTCTTGCAAAAAGGATCTCTTATCACTTCAACAAAATTAGGGTGGATACTAATCATCTTAAGATCTCCTTTATTG
Organism: Aegilops longissima; assembly: GCA_021605205.1. Classification (NCBI taxonomy): domain Eukaryota; kingdom Viridiplantae; phylum Streptophyta; class Magnoliopsida; order Poales; family Poaceae; genus Aegilops; species Aegilops longissima. Next base: position 529,461,050 of record CM038681.1, on the reverse strand, counting down.
CTATCACTAGAAGTTGCACCCTTGTTTTTGGATCTTCGACTCTTTGTGGGAGTTTCCTCAATAATTTTAGTGGTAGTAAAATCCGTGCTTAGATTACTAAAGATTTATTCCAATTTATCAATCCGAGACGGACTTTCTTCTATTCTTCCATGGATTAAGGTACCCCTCTCTTTTAACAACTTAAAAATATCGCCCGCTTTTGACCCAAGATTAGTGGCAAAATTATGCATCTTTTTATGTATAATTTCCATATGATCCTCGGTGAGCATTTTCTTTTCAATAGCATCTAGTCTTTCCATAACATGCTCAAGAGTCAACATTGTTTCATTAACCATAGTAAGTGGTGAGCCCGCTAAATTTACCATAGCATTAAGAGCATCAAAAGGAGGACTCATTAAGAAGTTTCCACCGGTTATCGTATCAAGGACGAATCTATACCAAGTGGTGATGCCAACATAAAAACAACGCAGAAGCATAACGGTAGATTGCTTACGGATAGATCTATTATGAGCATTGCAAATTCTATACCAAGCATCTTTTAAACTTTCTCGTCCCCTTTGTTTAAAGTTGAGAACCACGTTCTCGGGAGTGCAAGCAATAGAGGAGGAATTATCCATAACGGCAAACAAGATCTCACACACAAAAACAGATCTGGCAAGAAAATGGCGAACGAAAAAGGAGAGGCGAATAAAACGGCAAATTTTTGTGAAGTGGGGGAGAGGAAAACTAGAGGCAAATAATGTAAATTGCAAGGAGATGAGAATTGTGATTAGGAACCTGGTTATGTTGAAGATCCTCCCCGGCAACGGTGCCAGAAACTCTCCTTGATGGTTGCTGCAACTACGTCGGTATTTCCCCCAAGAGGAAGGGATGATGTAGCACAGTGACGGTAGGTATTTCCCTCAGTGATGAAACCAATGTTACCGAACAAGTAGGAGAACCAAGCAACACAACGTAAACAGCGCCTGCACACAAATAACAACACCTCGCAACCCGACGTTTTAAAGGGCTTGTCAATCCCTTTCGGGGTACGACGCCTCAAGATAGGCAAACAGGCGTCAGGTAAATTGTTGTAGATTGATAGATCGAACGCTAAATAAATAAATAAATAAAGATAAAATGCAGCAAGGTATTTTTGTATTTTTTTGGTTTAATAGATCTGAATAAAGATGCAAAGGAAAAGTAGATAGCAAGGCAAATATATGAGAAACAAGACCTGGGGGGCGTAGGTTTCACTACTGGCTTCTCTCGAGAAAAATAGCAAACGGTGGGTAAACAAATTACTGTTGGGCAATTGATATAACTTCAAATAATTATGACGATATCCAGGCAATGATCATTACATAGGCACCACGTCGAAGATTAGTAGACCGACTCCTGCCTGCATCTACTACTATTACTCCACACATCAACCGCTATCCAGCATGCATCTAGTGTATTAAGTTCATGGAAAACGGAGTAATGCAATAAGAACAATGACATGATGTAGACAAGATCCGTTTATCTATATGGTGGTAGATATAGATATCGTCTTTTTATCCTTAGTAGCAGCGATACATATGTGTTGGTTCCCCTTCTGTCACTGGCATCAAGCACCGTAAGATCGAACTCACTACCGGGCACCTCTTCCCATTGCAAGATAAATAGATCAAGTTGGCCAAACAAAACCCAAATATCGGAGAACAAATACGAGGCTATAAGAGATCATGCATATAAGAGATCAAAGAAACTCAAATAACTTTCATGGATATAAAAGATATAACTGATCATAAACTCGAAGTTCATCAGATCCCAAAAACACACCGCAAAAGACTTACATCATATGGATCTCCAAGAGACCATTGTATTGAGAATAAAAAGAGAGAGAGGAAGCCATCTAGCTACTAACTACGGACCCGGAGGTCTATAAAGAACTACTCACGCATCATCGGAGAGGCGCCAATGGAAGTGGTGAACCCCTCCGTGATTGTGTCTAGATTGGATCTGGTGGTTCTGGACTCTGCGGCTGCCAGATGAATATTTCGTTGATGCTTTTAGTGTTATGGGATTTTTTGGGTATTTCTAGAGCAAAGAGGCGGTCCGGGGGGCACCCGAGGTGGGCACAACCCACCAGGGCGCGCCTGGGCCTCCTGGCGTGCCCTGATGGGTTGTGTTAGAGTTAACCTTGTTGTTTTGTTTTTCATCATATTTATTTAGTAGTCATGCATGTAGTCATGTCAAGTTGTGAGCGCCGCATGACACCGTGTGTGGCACTAAATTTTGGATGTGCCGTTCCATTAGTAGCATGCATGCATGGATGGATTAGTTAGCTAGCTATGGAGTCGGAGCAGCCAAGTCGCGTGGTAGTTCTGCGTGGAGGAAGAATAGGAAGCAATAGTTGAGGCTTGGTCCTATACGTGTGTACCCAAAGATTCTGCAGACTTGGCTGTTACCCAAGCGTGTGTGTAGCTAGCCCGTGGAGTACTAATCAAATCAAGCAACCGTGGGCTTGACCATGTATGTGTGTGTGTGGGTTAGTGGGTGCGTGTGTGAGTCTTGTACTTGGCTATATAAGTTGAGCAAATGAATGAGAAAGGAGAGGCTGTGAGGGCTGAGGCAACAATGTAGCCACGGTGTGCATCAGGGAGGTGTCTACTGGCAAAGCCAAGTGTTCTTTTTCCTTGGTGCTTGTGTGTGTGTGTGGGTGTTCCTGTGTGTTTGAGAGAAACAAAGAGAGAACAGAGAGTTTAGAGGTAGAAGAAGAAGCGGCGCCGCGAGAGGCGACGCCAACAATTAGCATCAGAGCCTTGTCGATCTGAGGCGGTGGTGGCAGCGCGGCGGACTCCATGTGAGGTGGAGGTCGGCGGCGCAAGGTGGACGTCGTTGGTGGCGCGATGCTGCTAGCGGCTGGTGCGTGTCTTCATCATTGTCGAGCTGCGTCATGAATGTTGGAGAGAGGTGTGTGTTGTCCGGTAAGTTGCGTCACCGGCGGCAAGGAGGTGAGGCCATTGCCACGAGGAGTTCCATGTCCGAGTCAGCGACAAGGTGCGTCATCGTCGGCAACATGGAGGGGAGTCACCAGCGAGTTGCGTCACTGGTGACGAACATGGAGGCGAGTCACCGGCGAGTTGCGGCACCGGTGGCAAATATGGAGGCGAGTCACCGACGAGTTGCGGCACCGGTGGCAAACATGCGGCAGCGAGGGTGCCACGTCGGCGCACTGGTGGTGAAGGTCGCCATGGAGGAGTTGGAATAAATGACAACAAGGTTAAGAGGGTGATTGTTAGAGTTAACCTTGTTGTTTTGTTTTTCATCATATTTATTTAGTAGTCATGCACGTAGTCATGTCAAGTTGTGAGCACCGCATGACACCGTGTGTGGCACTAAATTGTGGATGTGCTGTTCCATTAGTAGCGTGCATGCATGGATGGATTAGTTAGCTAGCTATGGAGCCGGAGCAGCCGAGTCGCGTGGCAGTTCTGCGTGGAGGAAGAATAGGAAGCAATAGTTGAGGCTTGGTCCTATACGTGTGTACCCAAAGATTCTGCAGACTTGGCTATTACCCAAGCGTGTGTGTAGCTAGCCCGTGGAGTACTAATCGGATCAAGCAACCGTGGGCTTGACCATGCATGCGTGTGTGCGTGGGTTAGTGGGTGCGTGTGTGTAGCTAGCCCGTGGAGTACTAATCGGATCAAGCAACCGTGGGCTTGACCATGCATGCGTGTGTGCATGGGTTAGTGGGTGCGTGTGTGAGTCTTGTACTTGGCTATATAAGTTGAGCAAATGAATGAGAAAGGAGAGGCTGTGAGGGCTGAGGCAACAATGTAGCCACGGTGTGCATCAGGGAGGTGTCTACTGGCAAAGCCAAGTGTTCTTTTTCCTTGGTGCTTGTGTGTGTGTGTGGGTGTTCCTGTGTGTTTGAGAGAAACAAAGAGAGAACAGAGAGTTTAGAGGTAGAAGAAGAAGCGGCGCCGCGAGAGGCGGCGCCAACAGGTTGTGCCCCCCTCGGGGCACCCCCGGGTGCAACCAGGCCCATTACCTTCCTTCTGGCCCATAAAAAATCATCGTGGAGTTTCGTGGCATTTGGACTTCATCTGATATTGATTTCATGCGATGGAAAAAACATGGAAAAACAACAACTGACACTTGGCACTATGTCAATAGGTTAGTACCAAAAAATGATATAAAATTACTATAAAATGATTATAAAACATTCAAGATTGATAATGAAACAGCACTATCAGCTAGCTCGTTCCGGGCCATGTCCATGAGGCCCCATTCCTCCTTATTTTCTATCTCCTCCGGCTCGGAGTCGACTTCACCAAACTTGAAGACTAGTGGCAGATGATCATTCTGCGCCATGGCGTTGGTGGAGGTCTACGGGAGGGAGGGGAATGGGAGGCGAACAGTAAGGCCGCCCGTATTAAACAGCGGCTCAGGCGCCATTAATGGAGAGGAAGGCGAGCGGCCATGGAAGTCAAAGGGCTCGCTTCCCAATGAGCCTGTGCAGTGTACAGCTTGCACGCTTCCCGGTGAGCCTGCTCATTGGATCAAAGCTTGCACGCCTCTCGGTCAGCCTGCGCATCGGACTGCGCTCGCACGCTTCCCGTTCAGTCAAGGTCAAGCAGCAGTGCGCACGACACCTCCTACAGCCATTAAAACCAAGACACGTGGCGTCACGTGAATGGTTAACACAACGCACACGGTTTGAATTATACAAACGTTTGAGATACTAAAGTAGCATCTATTTTTTCAAAATGCCTTTGTTGGCTGTCATTATTCAAGTGCGCCTTCTCTCAAAATGGACACAAAAAATACCACATCATGTCGGGTGCCATTCCATGATAGCATGCCAAGTTTCATGAATTTCAGATGAGTTTTGGATTTACTAGAATTTAAAAACCAGGCATCTCAATGTTTTGCCGACAATCAACAGTGCCCTGGTGTTTGAATTTCATTCCCATTTCTTGCATGGGACCAAAGAAGGCACCCAAGGACACATATTTGATTTTTCAACCAATTTATATGCACTGGAGCATGTGCATGTAGTTCAAATTTGAATTATGCACATAAATGCATTGAAAACTCAGTTAATGCATAAAAAATGTCCAAACAAACCCCGAAAAATCACAAAAATTGACACAACACTCCTGTTGTTCTATGTTGACATGAGAAATTTTTTGAAAGCAATGGATATCGTTTCGTCCCCAAAGGTGGGACGTTCCCTACCGAAACCATCAGGCTTGTTGTGAGAAGCTCTGATTTGCGAGAAGCATATACCCAAACCTGCCCCAAATAGGACAAATTTTTTACCACGACATGTTGATGCCGCTCCATGATAGCATGCCAAGTTTCATGAATTTCAGACGAGTTTTGCATTTACTAGAATTTAAAAACCAGGCATCTCAATGTTTTGCCGGCAATCAACGGTGCCCTGGTGTTTGAAGTTCATTCCCTTTTCTTGCATGGGACCTAAGCATGCACCCAAGGACATAGATTAGATTTTTCAACCAATTTATATGCACTAGAGCATGTGCATGTAGTTCAAATTTGAAATATGCACATAAATGCATTGAGAACTCTGTTAATGCATAAAAATATCCGAACGAACCCCGAAAAATCACAAAAATTGATACAACACTCCTGTTGTTCTATGTTGACATGAGAAAAAAAATTAAAGCAATAAGAGGATATTGTTTCGTCCCCAAAGGTGGGACATTCCCTATCGAAACTATCATGCTTGTTGTGAGAAGCTTATACCCAAACCTGCCCCAAATGGGACAAAATTTTCACCACGACATGTTGATGCCACTCAATGATAGCATGCCAAGTTTCATGAATTTTAGACGAGTTTTGGATTTACTAGAATTTAAAAACCAGGTATCTTAACGTTTTGCCGGCAATCAACAGTGCCCTGGTGTTTGAAATTCACTCTCGTCTCTTGCATGGGACCTAAGCATGCACCCAAGGACATACATGTGATTTTCAACCAACTTTGGTGCATTGGAGCATGTGCTTGTAGTTCAAATTTGTATTATGCACATAAAATGCCTAGAAAACCCAGTTAATGTATAAAAAAGACCAAACGAACCCCGAAAATTTCATTCCAATTTATTTCATGGGACCTAGAAATTCACCCAAGGACACAGATGTGTGATTTTTCAAGCAACTTTGGTGCATTGGAGCATGTGCTTGTAGTTCAAATTTGAATTATGCACATAAAATGCCTAGAAAACCCAGTTAATGTATAAAAAAGGCCAAACAAACCCCGAACAATTCATTTCCATTTATTGCATGGGACCTAAGCATGCACCCAAGGACACAGATTTGATTTTTCAACCAATTTATATGCACTGGAGCATATGCATGTACGTAGGTCAAATTTGAATTATGCACATAAATGCATTGAAAACTCAGTTATGCATAAAAATGTCGAAACGAACCCCGACAAATCCCAAAAATTGACACAACACTCCTGTTGTTCTATGTTGACACGAGATTTTTTTTGAAAGCAATAAGAGGCAATGGATATCGTTTCGTCCCCAAAGGTGGGACATACGTTCCCTACTGAAACCATCAAGCTTGTTGTGAGAAGCTCTGGTTTGTGAGAAGCATATACCCAAACCTGCCCCAAATGGGACAAATTTTTTACCACGGCATGTTGATGCCGCTCCATGATAGCATGCCAAGTTTCATGAATTTCAGACGAGTTTTGGATTTACTAGAATTTAAAACCAGGCATCTCAATGTTTTGCCGGCAGTCAACGGTGCCCTGGTGTTTGAAATTCATTCCCATTTCTTGCATGGGACCTAAGCATGCACCCAAGGGCACATATTAGATTTTTCAACCAATTTATATGCACTAGAGCATGTGCATGTAGTTCAAATTTGAATTATGCACATAAATGCATTGAAAACTTAGTTAATGCATAAAAATGTCCAAACGAACCCCGAAAAATCACAAAAATTAACACAACACTCATGTTGTTCTATGTTGACATGAGAAAAATATTTGAAAGCAATAAGAGGCAATGGATATCGTTTCGTCCCCAAAGGTGGGACGTTCCCTATCGAAACCATCATGCTTGTTGTGAGAAGCTCTGGTTTGTGAGAAGCTTATACCCGAACCTATCCCAAATGGGACAATTTTTTTACCACGGCATGTTGATGCCGCTCCATGATAGCATGCCAATTTCATGAATTTTAGACGAGTTTTGGATTTACTAGAATTTAAAAACCAGGCATCTCAATGTTTTGCCGGCAATCAACAATGCCCTGGTGTTTGAATTTCATTCTCATCTCTTGCATGGGACCTAGAAATTCACCCAAGGGCACACATGTGTGATTTTTCAACCAACTTTGGTGCATTGGAGCATGTGCTTGTAGTTCAAATTTGAATTATGCACATAAAATGCATAGAAAACCTAGTTAATGTATAAAAAGTGCCAAACGAAGCCCGAAAAATTCATTCCCATTTCTTGCATGGGACCTAAGCATGCACTGAAGGACACAGATTTGATTTTTTAACCAATTTGTATGCACCAGAGCATGTGCATGTAGTTTAATTTTGAATTGTGCACCTGAAATGGCTAGAAAACCAGTTTAATGTATAAAATATCCAAATGAACCCTGAATAATTCCAGTTCTTTTACGACCCACATATAGTTGCATGTTCACTGCAGATAAAAGGTCTAGCAATTCAAACAGTGTCCATTGCTGCTATGACCCCATTTTGTAATTCAAATCAAGTAGATCCCACATAGTTTATTATCACGAACCGTGTGAGATGTAGTATGAAATATCTTGGAGCACCATTGGTGTATAGTACGCCTATGGCTTACGCGAGAAGGTGCGTCAGCTACAGTCACACATGGCGTGTCAAGCACACTAGCTCGCTCCCCCAAAACTCTCGCCTCTGCATCCCTCGCAATCTATAAAATATTACTGCCTCATAATCTTGAAAATATCTACCGCCTGGAAGGTTTTAATGTTTAATAGCACACGATTAGTATGTGCCGACCGTGTGCAATGTCTGTTACTCCCGCTCTGCTTCAGTCCCTTGATTCAAATTTTTAGTAGCCCCGACATTTTACTCCTGCCTTTGCATCCCTCGCAATCTCAAAAATATCTGCTCGCCCTTGATCCAAATTTTCAGTAGCCCCGCCTTGTTACCCCCGCCTAGTAAAATTTTCAGTTGCCATAGTACGTCATCAAACACAACCTTGCCCCCCCCCCTCCTCACACACCCCAAAACCTCCGCTCACATAGACACACACAACCTTCGAAACCATTGGTAGGTCGCCGCCATCACCGGCGCCTCCATCCTCAACCTCTGCCCGTGTGCCGGGGAGCTCGAGGAGCCAATGGAAAAAAAGAGGTTTATCGTGGCCTTTTCGCCCGACGCCGGCGAGGTGGCCACCGAGGTGTCCCCGTCGTCCTCCGTGGGCCCGATCCACCGTCGCCGGTCCCCCGATCCGCCCGCCGCCGCGCTCCTACGCCGGTTCGAGGACTTCCCCGTCCTCCCTTGGACCCGGCAGCCGATGAAGTCCTACCTCGGGGTCCGGCAGCGGCGGTGGGGGACGTGGGTTGCCCAGATTACAGATCAAGAGACCCACACTCGCCGGTGGCTCGGTAGCTTCCACACGGTCGAGCTCGCGGCCATGGAGTACGACTGCTGGCAGGTCCTCTACCATGGCATGGCGGCTAGGCTCAATTTCCCCTTCGGCACACGTCCGGTCGACCTCGTTCCGCCGGAGCCAAGGGTGGTGAGCTCGGCTATGGCGTGGGAGGACCGCGAGGCGTGGGAGCTGTCGGTGTCAAAACCGGCGGATCTCGGGTAGGGCGTCCCGATCTGTGCGTCTAGGCTGATGGTAACATGAAGCAAGGGACACAGATGTTTACCCAGGTTCGGGCCCTCTCGATGGAGGTAAAACCCTACTTCCTGCTTGATTAATATTGAAGATATGGGTAGTATAAGAGTAGATCTACCACGAGATCGTAGAGGCTAAACCCTAGAAGCTATCCTATGATGGTATGATTGTAATTGTGATCGGCCTTCTAAGGACCAACCTCTCCGTTTATATAGACACTGGAGAGGGCTAGGGTTTACATGGAGTCGGTTACAAGGAAGGAAATATTATATCCGGATCGCCAAGCTTGCCTTCCACGCCAAGGAAAGTCCCATCCGGACACGGGTCAAAGTCTTGAGTCTTGTATCTTCACGCTTCAATAGTCCGGACGATGTACACAGTCCGGCTGTCCGGATACCCCCTAATCCAGGACTCCCTCAGTAGCCCCTAAACCAGGCTTCAATGACGATGAGTCCGACGCGCAGTCTTGTCTTCGGCATTGCAGGGCGGGTTCCTCCTCCGAATACTCCAAAGTAGTTATCGAACACTTGAACCGTGTCAGGATCCACAAAATGATCTTCACATGCCACCGTAGAGAGAATGGTATTTCACAAATGCAATCTGCTGACAACTTTTTAGGCAACGCGACGTGTCATTACGGTCGGGTCATTATTCGAACCGTTTTTCCACAACCAGCCACAGCGCATATTGCGAGGCGGTTTCCTTGACACGTCTTGTCAAAGCAGAGATCGTGTCCCCTTATCACTGGATTCTCATCAATACAGGCACGGGTAATCCCATCACATCATCAATCGTGGCGCTTGGGAAGCAAGCGATTCCCAACGGGCAAGTGGGGAGGCGCACCGCTCTCGTCGCCTCTATAAAGGGATAAGATTTCCCCATTTTTACCCACACCTTCTTCCTCCTTTGCCCACTCTTGCCCCCTCGAGCTCCAGCGCCCAAGCCCAAGTCTTCTCCGCACAGCTAAACATGTCCTGAGCAGGAGGCAAGTGGGTGGCTTCCACCGTCAAGGAGGAGCATATCGCAAATCTTCGGGCGGCCGGATACTTGGCCGCAGACATAGCGCACTGGCTACCGGACACTGGGCAGGTCATCCCGACCCCGGGACCCCATGAGAGGGTCGTGTTCATCGCCCACTTAGTCCGTGGACTGGGGTTTCCACTTCACCCCTTCGTCCACGGGCTCATGTTCTACTACGGGCTAGATTTCCATGATCTAGCCCCGAATTTCGTCCTCAACATCTCCGCGTTCATCGTCGTATGCGAGGCTTTCCTCCGCATCCGGCCTCACTTCGGCCAGTGGATGCAAATCTTCTGCGTGAAGCCAAAGATTGTATGCGGTCAGCAAGCGGAGTGCGGAGGGGCCATGGTGGGCAAGATGCCTAACGTCACCTGGCTGGACGACTCCTTTGCGGAGACCATAAAAGGGTGGCAATCGGGGTGGTTCTACATCACCGAGCCGCGTGGCGCCAACTGGGCCGCGGCCCCCGAGTTCCGATCCGGAGCCCCCATGCGGCTCACCTCCTGGGAAAGGAAGGGCCTGACTTGGGGCGAACCTACAGAGCTGACCGGACTCCAAACCTGCATCAAGAGCATGAAGGACAAGAACATTAAGCTTGTCAACGTGATCCAGGTCATGCTCGTTCACTGGATCCTGCCGTGCCAAAGGCGGGCATTCAATCTGTGGGAGTTCGTCCCGGCCGAACACCAGACGCTTTAGAGGCTCTATGGCATGAAGCACAAAGACGCGTGGAAGGAGTTGTTTAAGGCCTCCTAAGTACCTCCTCCCACATTTGAGGACCGCGGACTTCATGCAGCGCGGCCCCCGCGTCCGGTGAGTTTTGGGACTACCACCGGGTTCGGTTTTTCCCAATACATTCATGGGAGAGTCTTAAGTATTTGTGTATATTTGATCAGGATTATGTGGAGACAGCGGAGCAAATTGACTGTCCGGCTCCGCTGCCGAAGGCCAGATTGATGCTCTCCGCGGAGATGCTAGTCCCGGCGCCCTACAAGGCGCCGGAGAAAAACGAAAAAGAAGGCTCCGGGGACCAGGAAGGGCCTCCGGCGTAAGGTTGTGCCAGAAGCCTCGTCTAAAGACGACGAGGCGCACTACTCCCCCGAAGAGGAGGAGGAGGAAGAAGAAGAGGCCGCCCCATCCGGAAAGGATGAGGGGCCTGAGGAGACGGGCCATGGGGCCAGGAGAGGCCCTCGACGCAAGGCCGTCATACCTACGTCGTCCGATGACAACGAAACAGATTCCTCCCGCGGAGGCGGGGGAAAGCAAGAATAAACTCTACCTCCCCATGCTGGGGAGGAGAAAAAGAGGAAAGCCGCCCCAGAAAGGGAGGCTGGGACGTCCCTTTCGGACTACTCCACCACGGCCGTTCATAGCAAGGAAGGGTGGCTGCCCAGGGGGAAGCCCCTGGCGCGATCGTAAGTGTCCGCACTCCACTGTGATTTTACTTCATAGTTGTTTAATAACGACTAACATATATACAGTCCAGCCCGGGATCATCCGGAGGTGTCGTCCTCGGATGGGTCTCTGAGCGCTTCAGAGATGAACTCGCTCCCGACGGCCACCACTCCTCAACTTGCTGATGACACGGAGGTGTTGTCCCGAAGGTTCCCCGAGCAGGGGGAGGTGACCCTGGAGACACCCCAAGGCGGAGCTCCAAATGTCACACATGCGGGGTTCAAGATCCCCGCGGATCGCGTCGATGAGAGCCACAACAAGGTGGACTTTCGACCGAACACTGCTCCGTAACCCTCGACGGTTCCGGACTTAGGCGGGTAGCCCCTCGTTAGGGAGGGCGAGCCACCCGTGCCGAGGACTTTCGTCGCGCCAGCGGCGCCGGAAAGTCTGGTGGAAGCGCTTCGAGGGGCTTCCATGGATGACGAGCACCGTACTCTTATGAGTGCGGTGATTCAAAAGGTTCTGTCCGCCAAGAGCGGACTAACCGAAGTCTGCACAGGCCTCCTGACGGGCTTTGAGGTAAGTAATAAAAGTGTGTGAAATTACCACCCGATAGGTAGTAGCCCCTGATACTCTGTTTGGTGTTCGGAAAGAAAAGCCAAACGGAGGGTCGATTATAATCCGCATGAGTCTACTAAGTGTTCATGTGATTAAGCAGGCCGTGCTGCTTGCCTCTGCTGCCCGCACAGCCGAGGTTGCTGAACTAAAGTGGGACCTGGAGCAGGCGCAGGGAGAGCTCGACCTCATGAAGAAGCAGCTCGAAGAGAGCAAAGGTGAATAATTCTCTGCTCTTATGTATGTAAAGATAGATAAAATTGTTTAGTCTGACGGCAAAGCGTCGTGACTGTGTGATAGGGTCCACCGCCGAAGTGGCGTCCCTGAAGAAAGCGCTATCCGAGGCCAAAGACAAGGCGGCCTTGGAATGCAGAGAGCGCGAGAAGCAAAGTGCTAGAGTGGGCGAGGTACAGCAAGAGCTCCAGGATCTCGGCAAGAAGTTCGAGTCCGTGGAGCATGATCTGAAGACGAAAGAGGCCGAGCTTGCGAAGGCCCTTGTGAATATGAAAGACGCCAAGGCCGAAGCCGAGAAGGCACAGCAGGAGATCCGGGAGGCCAAAAAGATAGCGGCGGGTAAGAAATTCTTTGTGCAAAGCAAACATGTGGAGGAGGCGTTTCTTTTACTTACTCGAATTCGGAGCTCTCCAGGGGCATTCGCAGATCTGCCACGCAGCATATCAGATGCCGCAGAGTTCTACCGTGCCCAAGAGGGGAGCTCAACGGAGAAGCTGTTCTGGTCCCAGTATGCTGGGGCCAAACACCCAACGCCTCTGAGTGACCAACTGAAGCAGTTGGTCGAACTCCATAGGTCGGCCGAAGTGGCTATGAAAGATTTCATAGTCTGGATGTGGCCTGGTGAGCCCCTGCCCACTAGCTACTTCGGCCTGATCAAGCGGATGGTGAATGCCTGTCCGCGGCTTGAAGTAATCAAGCGATCCGTTTGCATCGAGGGTGCCCCGGGCCTTTGCCGATCTTGAAGGTGCATTGGGGCAAGCTGGATGCGGAGAAGCTGGTGAAGGACGGTCCGCCCGAGGGCAAGGAGCATCGCCGTCCCGAGAAGTACTATGATGGCGTTATGAAAGGCGCTCGTCTCGTGGCCGATGAGTGTTCCAAGGACAAGATCTTTGATTAAAATGTACCTCTGCCGCTGTTGTAAATTAAAGACGAAGTTACTTGTGCTATGTAACACTGTTTGATTTAAATTATTACCTTTTGTGCGGCTGTTTATAGAATACTGAAAGTAGGCCAGTCGTCGCCTTCCGCCCCCACGCAACTAGTGCCGGGGTGTTCCTGGAAAAACCCAGATACTTTTTATCCAAATGTTTGGTCCCTTAATGAGGTATCCGGCGCAGCGAACAAGGCAATCAGACTATTCGGCTTTATAACTTTCACTTAGCCATAGAAGTCTACAATTTTAAATTTCGGCAAAGCCCCTAGAATCCAGAAGGCCGAATTGGGGTGCTATATACGCCTAGATCGAACGAAGCCGATTTATCGCCTAAAGCGGAAATCTTTAAGGATTTTAAGACCTCTCGAACAACGACCAGCTCTCGCCACATCATGCCGGTCAGTTTCAGCTTTCTCTACTGAGGTGCTCGTCCGGAAGAACCGGGACACAATCGCAATAGTTCTTCCTGCGCTACCTTAGCCGATGTAACGAAACGTAAGGTACCAAAACAAGGGAGCCGGGCTAACCCAACTGTAGACCCAAGACATGATTCAGAGTTGATGCATATAGTGCTATAAGTTCGGGGTGCCGCACTGTTTAAAGTGTTCGGACTTAAGTTGCCGTAGAACGGGGCACCATAGGAAGCCCCTGGCAAACGGACCGTACCAAAGTGTACAGATGCAATATCAAAGAAACATTTGTAAGAAAAATGTTCAAATAACAATAATGAGCCGACGCTATGTATAATCTCCCATTGATGAAAATACGTTTAAGCGTATGTTTACAACGAATGCATTAAGCGGAGATAAAATAGGACTATTTAACATGTCCTATCCAGGGGCAGGCCGTGTATGGATATATAAAACAGGTATAACGATCGTAAATAGATTCCACCTGGGTGTTTCCTTCTGTACGCGAAGCCTGTTGCCTCCTTGATTTTTTTTCTCCTATGTAAGTCCGGCAATTCGGCTCTTCTAGAGAGGCTGCTCTAAAGCAATGTCCTGAAAAAGAAGGACGGGTTATGAAGGTATGTGGCGGTTATACCGCACTATTGACTGAGTCGTTGTTGCGCCTCCGCCTACGTCCATGGTATCTTGAGTGCGTAATTGTGTACACGTGGCACGAATGCTGCTTTGATGGGGCTTAAGTGGAGGCCGGACTGCTAGTCGCGCTCTTGGCGTGCCTGATGATCCTGTTGCGGGGTGCTCCGGACTCTCTTGACGGTGCTTGGAGTTGTTGTTGCCGGATTGGTTTGTCGGAGGATGCCGCATTGTACTTCCGTCGCGAGGGCTGCAATATGCTCTTTTTTTCGGAGAGAGCGGTCCGTATTTCCGTTCACTGTTATGACCCTGCGTGGTCCTGGCATCTTGAGCTTGAGGTATGCGTAGTGTGGTACCGGATTGAATCTAGCGAATGCGGTTTGTCCGAGCAGTGCATGGTAACCACTGCGGAAAGGGACGATGTCGAAGATTAACTCTTCGCTTCGGAAGTTATCCGGAGATCCGAAGACCACTTCCAATGTTATAGAGCCCGTGCAACGGGCCTATGCTCCAGGAATCACACCTTTAAAGGTGGTTTTGGTGGCCTTGATCCTTGAAGGGTCAATGCCCATTTTGCGCACTGTATCCTGATAAAGCAGGTTCAGGCTGCTGCCACCGTCCATAAGGACGGGCGTAAGGTAGAATCCGTTGATGATTGGGTCTAGGACCAATGCGGCCGAGCCGCCGTGACGGATGCTAGTTGGGTGGTCCCTACGATCAAAGGTGATCGGACAAGCTGACCATGGGTTGAATTTGGGGGCGACTAGCTCCATCGCATAGACGTCCCGTAGTGCCCGCTTCCGTTCCCGCTTGGGGATGTGCGTGGCATAGATCATGTTGACCGTTTTCACCTAGGGGGGAAATTTCTTCTGTCCCCCCGTGTTCGGACGTCGGGGCTCCTCGTCATCGTCGCTGTGCAGCCCCTTGTCCTTGTCTTCGGCGTTTATCTTGCCGGCCTGTTTGAATACCCAGCAATCTCTATTGGTGTGGCTGGCTGGCTTGTCCGAGGTGCCATGAATTTGGCACGAGCGCTCCAGTATGCGGTCCAGACTGGACGGTCCCTGATTATTTCTTTTGAACGGCTTCTTCTGCTTATCGGGCTTGGATCCGCTGAATCCGGCGTTGACTGCCGTGTCTTCAGTGCTGTCGCCGTTGTTCCGTCGCTTGTGTCTGTTACGCCGTGGCTTGCCGTTATTGTCGCGGCCATCCGAAGTGCCAGAATGTGGCGTAGTGCTGCTGCGAGCCAACCAACTGTCCTCGCCCGCGCAAAAGCGGGTCATTAGTGTTGTGAGAGCTGCCATGGACTTGGGTTTTTCCTGGCCGAGGTGTTGAGCGAGCCACTCGTCACGGATATTATGCTTAAAAGCCGCCAGGGCTTCGGCGTCCGAACAGTCGACTATTTGGTTCTTTTTAGTTAGGAACCGAGTCCAGAATTTCCTGGCTGACTCTCCGGGCTGTTGAGTAATGTGGCTCAAGTCATCGGCATCAGGTGGTCGCACATATGTGCCCTTGAAGTTGTCGAGGAATGCGTC
Organism: Aegilops longissima; assembly: GCA_021605205.1. Classification (NCBI taxonomy): domain Eukaryota; kingdom Viridiplantae; phylum Streptophyta; class Magnoliopsida; order Poales; family Poaceae; genus Aegilops; species Aegilops longissima. Next base: position 529,445,431 of record CM038681.1, on the reverse strand, counting down.
TTCCAGGTTTTCCCAGCTGCCAATGGAATTTGCTGGCAGGCTGTTTAGCCAGTGCCGGGCTGGTCCTTTGAGCTTAAGGGGAAGATACTTGATGGCGTGTAGATTGTCTCCGCGGGCCATGTGAATGTGGAGAAGGAAATCTTCAATCCATACCGTGGGGTCTATTGTGCCATCGTATGATTCAATGTTTACAGGTTTGAACCCTTCTGGGAATTCATGATCCATCACTTCGTCAGTGAAGAAGAGGGGGTGCGCGGCGCCTCTGTGTCGGGCTATGTGGCTACGCAGGTCGAATTGCTCTGGGTGGCTATATTCGGCCCGACCGGACTTGTTGAAGGTGTACCTGGCGTGACGGTCGTCGTCGCGTGCCGAGGCGCGCCCCCGCGATCCGTAGATCGATCTTGGCTGTCCTGTTTTGTTGCCCCAGGCCGTAGTATGTTGGCGTGGGGGTGTTGGCTGGTATGCGGACTGATATTCCGTTTTATCCCGGCCACAAGGTGGCCGGTCAGCCGTATGGCGCTCGAGTTCGTATTCCTCGGCTGTCAGGACTTCAGTCCATCTATCTGTGAGCAGGTCTTGATTAGCTTGGAGTTGCTGCTGCTTCTTTTTCAGGCTCCTCGCAGTGGCTATAAGCCGGTGCTTGAAGCGCTCCTGCTCTACAGGATCCTCAGGCACGCCGAACTTGTCGTCGCCGAGGCTAATCTCGTCTTCGGAGGGGGGCATGTAGCTTGTCCTCCTCCGGGTATTCGTCCGTCGCCTGTTCTTCTGGGCTGACCTGCTCATCCTCCTGTTCGGCCTACTCGAAGGTGGGCTGATCAGGGTTGTATTCTTCTTCGGCACCGTTCGGATTGTTTTCGTCTTCTGGGCTGGTATTGCTATGGCGGGGTTTGGAGTGGCGCCGACGACGCCCATTCTTTGCTTTTTTCCCTGAGGTTTTATCCTTCGTTGCCTCATCGCCATTTGTTTCCTTCGGAGTGTCCACCATATATATATCATAGGAAGAGGTGGCTGTCCACCGCCCAGTGAGCGGTGGTTTATGTTCTTCTCTTGCATCATCGTCCATACCGCCGATGTCAGCGGAGTCGAAGTTCAGTACCTCGGTTAAATCATCGACCGTGGCAATGAAATGGGTGATGGGCGGGCAACGAATTCCTTCATCGCCTGCCTCCCACTCAAGTCGGACATAGTTCGGCGAAGAGCCTCCTGACAAAGAGAGAGACCTTAATGAGTCCAGTATGTCGCCAAAGGGCAAGTGCTGGAAGATATCCGTAGCGGTGAACTCCATTACCGGAGCCCAACCTGGCTCGACTGGCTCGGAAGTGCGCGGACTGGAACCAACGTCCGGATATGAATCCGGGGGTCCGGAGTCACAGGCCACCGCAGAGGTAAACCCGTGTTCGGCTCCAACGCCGATGAGTGTGCGGCCTGCGCGGCGGGGTCCATCCCTCCGTCCTTAGGCAGCGCCGCCTGCTCCGGATTTAGGTCCGGGGATACTACGAGGGTGATACCTCGAGCTTCATCCGACGGCAGGTCTAAGCCGTGCTCGTCGTGACTGTCCGGTGCTCCTGGCATAGGCCCAAATCAATCGAAGATCAAGTCTCCGCGGATGTCTGTCGTATAGTTCAGGTTTCCGAACCTGATCTGGTGGCCAGGGGCGTAGCTGTCGATCTGCTCCAGATGGCCAAGCGAGTTGGCCCGCAGAGCGAAGCCGTCGAACACAAAGATCTGTCCGGGGAGAAAGGTCTCACCCGGGATTGCGTTGTTGATGATGACTGGAGGAGCCATCGAGCCCTGTAGCGACGACACAGAGGAACTCTCAATGAAAGCACCAATGTCGGTGTCAAAACCGGTGGATCTCGGGTAGGGGGTCCCGATCTGTGCGTCTAGGCTGATGGTAACAGGAAGCAAGGGACACAGATGTTTACCCAGGTTTGGGCCCTCTCGATGGAGGTAAAACACTACTTCCTGCTTGATTAATATTGAAGATATGGGTAGTACAAGAGTAGATCTACGACGAGATCGTAGAGGCTAAACCCTAGAAGCTAGCCTATGATGGTATGATTGAAATTGTGATCGGCCTTCTAAGGACCAACCTCTCCGGTTTATATAGACACCGGAAAGGGCTAAGGTTTACATGGAGTCGGTAAAAAGGAAGGAAATATTATATCCGGATCGCCAAGCTTGCCTTCCACGCCAAGGAAAGTCCCATCCGGACACGGGTCAAAGTCTTGAGTCTTGTATCTTCACGCTTCAATAGTCCGGACGAGTTACACAGTCCGGCTGTCCGGATACCCCCTAATCCAGGACTCCCTCAGGAGCGCCTCGAGGCCGAGGCCGTCGATGAGGCCTACATGAAAGAGCTCCGCCAGCAGCACCCAGAGCTCGTGGAGGCGGAGCGGGCGATCTTTGCCGGAGCGGAGGGCGGCGAGGTTATCGCGCTCTCCTCCTATGACGAGGTCGAAGGCGGCGAGGTTATCGCGCTCTCCTCCGATGACGAGGTCGAAGGCGGCGGCGACGGCGGCACGGAGGGCGTCGAGGTGGGCACCGAGGACGAGGAGATCGACGTCGACGAGTGGAGGAGTGCCTTCCTCAACGACCCCGACGATGGTACCGGCCCGGACTCGGCTCGCAGCACACCGTACATGACGAGGAAGGATTGGCTCGACCTCTACTTCGACCGAAAGTAGTTTAGCTTAGTTTAAATTTATGTTTTCTGTTCGGTTATGCAAAACTATCTATGTTTATGTTTGAATGCATGCTACTTTCGGTTGAACCTGCTTTGAACTTGATCAAATTGAAGTTTGCAACCTTAAGTTTAGGGGATCGACTAGAAAAGGCCAAAAATTGCTGGAGTATATATATATATTGTTGGGGAACGTAGTAATTTCAAAAATTTTCCTACGAACACGCAAGACCATGGTGATGGCATAGCAACGAGAGGGGAGAGTGTCCGTCCACGTACCCTCGTAGACCGAAAGCGGAAGCGTTATAACAACACGGTTGATGTAGTCGTACGTCTTCACGATCCGACCGATCCAAGCACCGAGCGTCACGGCACCTCCGAGTTCTGCACACGTTCAGCTCGATGGCGATCCCGGACTCCGATCCAGCAAAGTGTCGGGATGAGTTCCGTCAAGACGACGGCGTGGTGGCGATGTTTATGCTCCACCGACGCAGGGCTTCGCCTAAGCTCATGACGATATGACTTCTCCGGCGAGGGCTTCGCCTAAGCTCATGACGATATGACGAAGTGGAATATGGTGGAAGGGGCACCGACACGGCTAAGGAAAGATCCGTAGATCAACTTGTGTGTCATGGGGTGCCCCCTGCCCCGTATATAAAGGAGCAAAGGGGGTGCGGCCGGCCCTAGAGAGGCGGCGCTGGAGGAGTCCTACTCCCACCGGGAGTAGGACTCCCCCTCTCCTAGTTGGACTAGGACTTGGGGAAGGGGAAGAGGGAAGGGTGCGGCCCCTCCCCTAGTCCAATTCGGACTAGGCCATGGGGAAGCGCGGCCTGCCCTAGGCAGCCCTTCTCTCTTTCGCAGGCCCAATAAGGCCCAATACTTCTCCCGGCGAATTCCGTAACTCTCCGGTACTCGAAAAATACCGAATCATTCGAACCTTTCCGAACTCGAATATAGTCGTCCAATATATCGATCTTTACGTCTCGACCATTTCGAGACTCCTCGTCATGTCCCGATCTCATCCGGGACTCGAACTCCTTGGTACATCAAAACTCATAAACTCATAATATAAGCATCATCGAAACCTTAAGCGTGCGGACCCTACGGGTTCGAGAACTATGTAGACATGACCTAGAACTATTCTCGGTCAATAACCAATAGCGGAACCTGGATGCCCATATTGGCTCCTACATATTCTTGAAGATCTTTATCGGTCAAACCGCATAACAACATACGTTGTTCCCTTTGTCATCGGTATGTTACTTGCCCGAGATTCGATCGTCGGTATCCAATACCTAGTTCAATCTCGTTACGGCAAGTCTCTTTACTCGTTCCGTAATACATCATCTCATAACTAACTCATTAGTTACAATGCTTGCAAGGCTTAGGTGATGAGTATTACCGAGAAGGCCCAGAGATACCTCTCCGACAATCGGAGTGACAAAACCTAATCTCAAAATCGCCAACCCAACATGTACCTTTGGAGACACCTGTAGTACTCCTTTATAATCACCCGATTACGTTGTGACGTTTGGTAGCACCAAAGTGTTCCTCCGTGGCGGAGTTGCATAATCTCATAGTTACAGGAACATGTATAAGTCATGAAGAAAGCAATAGCAACATACTAAGCGATCATGTGCTAGGCTAACGGAATGGGTCATGTCAATCACATCATTCTCCTAATGATGTGATCCCGTTAATCAAATGACAACTCATGTCTATGGCTAGGAAACTTAACCATCTTTGATTCAACGAGCTAGTCAAGTAGAGGCATACTAGTGACACTATGTTTGTCTATGTATTCACACATGTATTATGTTTCCGGTTAATACAATTCTAGCATGAATAATAAACATTTATCATGATATAAGGAAATAAATAATAACTTTATTATTGCCTCTAGGGCATATTTCCTTCAGTCTTCCACTTGCACTAGAGTCAATAATCTAGTTCACATCGCCATGTGATTTAACATTAATAGTTCACATCTATATGTGGTTAACACCCATAGTTCACATCAACATGTGACCAACACCCAAAGGGTTTACTAGAGTCAGTAATCTAGTTCACATCGCCATGTGATTAACACCCAAAGAGTACTAACGTGTGATCATGTTTTGCTTGTGAGATAATTTTAGTCAACGGGTCTGTCACATTCAGATCCGTATGTATTTTGCAAATCTCTATGTCAACAATGCTCTACACGGAGCTACTATAGCTAATTGCTCCCACTTTCAATATGTATCTAGACCGAGACTTAGAGTCATCTAGATCAGTGCCAAAACTTGTATCGACGTAACCCTTTACGACGAACTTTTATCACGTCCATAATCGAGAAAAATATCCTTATTCCACTAAGGATAATTTTGACCGCTGTCCATTGATCTACTCCTAGATCACTATTGCACTCCTTGCCAAGCTTAGTGGTAGGGTATGCAATAGATCAGTACCTGACATGACATACTTTATAGAACCTATGGCTGATGCATAAGGAATGACTTTCATTCTCTTTCTACTTCTGCCGTGGTCGGGTTTTGAGTCTTACTTAATCTCACACCTTGTAACACAGGCAAGAACTCTTTCTTTGACTGTTCCATTTTAACTACTTCAAAATCTTGTCAAGGTATGTATTCATTGAAAAACTTATCAAGCGTCTTGATCTATCTCTATAGATCTTGATGCTTAATATATAAGCAGCTTCACCGAGGTCTTTCTTTGAAAAACTCTTTTCAAATACTCCTTTATGCTTTGCAGAATAATTCTACATTATTTCCGATCAACAATATGTCATTCACATATACTTATCGAAATGCTGTAGTGCTCCCACTCACTTTCTTGTAAATACAGGCTTCACCGCAAGTCTCATATAAAACTATATGCTTTGATCACACTATCAAAGCGTTTATTCCAACTCGAGATGCTTGCACCAGTCCATAGATGGATCATTGGAGCTTGCACATTTTGTTAGCTCCTTTAGGATTGACAAAACCTTCTGGTTGCATCATATACAACTCTTCTTTAATAAATCCATTAAAGAATGTAGTTTTGACATCCATTTGCCAGATTTCATAAAATGTGGCGATTGCTAACATGATTCGGACAGACATAAGCATCGCTACAGTTGAGTAAATCTCATTGTAGTCAACACCTTGAACTTGTTGAAAACCTTTTTGTGACAAGTCGAGCTTTGTAGATAGTAACACCACTATCAGTGTCCGTCTTCCTCTTGAAGATCCATTTATCTACATGGCTTGCTGATCATTGAGCAAGTCAATCAAAGTCCATACTTTGTTCTCATACATGGATCCTATCTCAGATTTTATGGCCTCAAGCCATTTCGCGGAATCTGGGCTCATCATCGCTTCCTCATAGTTCGTAGGTTCATCATGGTCTAGTAACATGACTTCCGAACATGATTACCGTACCACTCAGTGCGGATCTTACTCTGGAAGACCCACGAGGTTTGGTAGCAACTTGATCTGAAGTTTCATGATCATCATCATTAACTTCCTCACTAATTGGTGTAGGAATCTTGGAACTGATTTCGTGATGAACTACTTTCCAATAAGGGAGAAGGTACAATTACCTCATCAAGTTCTACTTTCCTCCCACTCACTTCTTTCGAGAGAAACTTCTTCTCTAGAAAGGATCCATCTTAACAACGAAAAACTTGCCTTCGGATCTGTGATAGAAGGTGTACCCAATAGTTACCTTTGGGTATTCTATGAAGATGCACTTCTCCAATTTGGGTTCGAGCTTATCGGTGAAAACTTTTTCACATAAGCATCACAACTCAAACTTTAAGAAACGACGACTTAGGTTTCTTGTTAAACCATAGTTCATACGGTGTCGCCTCAGCGGATTTAGATGGTGCCCTATTAAGCGTGAATGCAGCTGTCTCTAATGCATAACCCCAAAGCGATAGTGGTAAATCGGTAAGATACATCACAAATCGCACCATATCCAATAAAGTCTTGATTCTGACGTTCGGACACACCATTATCTTTGTGGTGTTCCGGTGGCGTGAGTAGTGAAACTATTTCACATTGTTTTAACTAAAGGCCAAACTCGTAACTCAAATATTTTTCCTCTGCGATCATATCGTAGAAACTTTTATTTTCTTGTTACGATGATTCTTCACTTCACTCTAAAATTCTTTGAACTTTTCAAATGTTTCAGACTTGTGTTTCATCAAGTAGATATACCCATATCTGCTCAAATCATCTGTGAAGGTCGAAAATAACGATACTTGCCGTGAGCTTTAACACTCATCGGACCGCATACATCGGTATGTATTATTTCCAATAAGTCATTTGCTCGCTCCATTGTTCCGGAGAAGCGAGTCTTTAGTCATCTTGCCCATAAGGCATGGTTCATAAGCATCAAGTGATTCATAATCAAGTGATTCCAAAATCCCATCAGCATGGAGTTTCTTCATCGCTTTACATAATATGACCTAAGCGGCGAGTGCCACAAATAAGTTGCACTATCATTATTAACTTTGCATCTTTTGGCATCAATATTATGAATATGTGTATCATTACGATCGAGATCCAACGAACCATTTTCATTGGGTGTGTAACCATATAAGGTTTTATTCATGTAAGCAGAACAACAATTTATTCTCTTACTTAAATGAATAACCGTATTGCAATAAACATGATCAAATCATATTCATGCTCAAGCATAAGCGCCAAATAACATTTATTTAGGTTTAACACTAATCCCGAAAGTATAGGGAGTGTGCGATGATGATCATATCAATCTTGGAACTACTTCCAACACTCATCGTTACTTCCCTTCAACTAGTTTCTTTATTACGTAACTCCTGTTTGAGTTACTAATCTTAGCAACCGAACAAGTATCAAATACTCGGGGCTACTATAAACACTAGTAAAGCACACATCAATAACCTGTATATCAAATATACCTTTGTTCACCTTGCCATCCTTCTTATCGCCAAACACTTGGGGTAGTTCCGCTTCGGTGACCAATTCCATTGTAGCAAAAGCACTTAGTCTCGGGCTTAGGTCCAGACTTGGGCTTCTTCACTCGAGTAGCAACTTGCTTGCCGTTCTTTTGAAGTTCCCTTCTTCCCTTTGCCCTTTTCCTTGAGACTAGTGGTCTTGTCAATCATCAACACTTGATGCTCTTTTCTTGATTTCTACCTTCGTCGATTTCAGCATCACGAAGAGCTTGGGAATTACTTTTGTCATCCCTTGCATATTATAGTTCATCACGAAGTTCTACTAACTTGGTGATGGTGACTAGAGAATTCTGTCAATCACTATCTTATCCGGAAGATTAACTCCCACTTGATTCAAGCGATTGAAGTACCGGACAATCTGAGCACATGCTCACTAGTTGAGCGATTCTCCTCCATCTTTTAGCTATAGAACTTGTTGGAGACTTCATATCTCTCAACTCGGGTATTTGCTTGAAATATTAACTTCAACTCTGGAACATCTCATATGGTCCATGACGTTCAAAACGTCTTTGAAGTCCCGATTCTAAGCCGTTAAGCATGGTGCACTAAACTATCAAGTAGTCATCATATTGAGCTAGCCAAGCGTTCATAACGTCGTATCGCTCATATTGAGCTAATAGCGTTCATAACGCCGCATCTGCTCCTGCAATAGGTCTGTCACCTAGCGGTGCATTAAGGACATAATTCTTACGTGCAGCAATGAGGATAAACCTCAGATCACGGATCCAATCCGCATCATTGCTACTAACATCTTTCAATACAATTTTCTCTAGGAACACATATAAAAACATAGGGAAGCAACAACGCGAGCTATTGATCTACAACATAATTTGCAAAATACTACCGGGACTAAGTTCATGATAAATTAAAGTTCAATTAATCATATTACTTAAGAACTCCCACTTAGATGACATCTCTCTAGTCATCTTAAGTGATTACGTGATCCAAATCAACTAAACCATGTCCGATCATCACGTGAGATGGAGTAGTTTCAATGGTGAACATCACTATGTTGATCATATCTACTATATGATTCACGCTCGACCTTCGGTCTCCGTGTTCGAGGCCATATCTGTTATATGCTAGGCTCGTCAAGTTTAACTTGAGTATTCGCGTGCGCAACTGTTTTGCACCCGTTGTATTTGAGCGTAGAGCCTATCACACCCGATCATCACGTGGTGTCTCAGCACGAAGAACCTTTCGCAATGGTGCATACTCAGGGAGAACACTTCTTGATAATTTTGGTGAGAGATCATCTTATAATGCTACCGTCAATCAAAGCAAGATAAGATGCATAAAGGATAAACATCACATGCAATCAATATAAGTGATATGATATGGTCATCATCATCTTGTGCTTGTGATCTCCATCGCCGAAGCAACGTCATGATCACCATCGTCACCGGCGCGACACCTTGATCTCCATCGTAGCATCGTTGTCGTCTCGCCAACTATTGCTTCTACGACTATCGCTACTCCTTAGTGATAAAGTAAAGCAATTACATGGCGTTGCATTTCATACAATAAGCGACAACCATATGGCTCCTGCCGATTGCCGATAACTTCGGTTACAAAACATGATCATCTCATACAATAAAATATAGCATCACGTCTTGACCATATCACATCACAACATGCCCTGCAAAAACAAGTTAGGCGTCCTCTACTTTGTTGTTGCAAGTTTTACGTGGCTGCTACGGGCTGAGCAAGAACCGTTCTTACCACGCATCAAAACCACAGCGATACTTCGTCAAATAGACTCCGTTTTAACCTTCTCAAGGACCGGGCGATACACTCGATTCAACTAAAGTGAGAGAGCAGACACCCGCCGGTCACCTTTAAGCAACGAGTGCTCGGGCGGTGAAACCAGTCTCGCGTAAGCGTCTGGCGTAATGTCGGTCCGGGCCGCTTCATCTCACAATACCGCTGAACCAAAGTATGACATGCTGGTAGGCAGTATGACTTGTATCGTCCACAACTCACTTGTGTTCTACTCGTGCACATGACATCAACGCATAAAACCAGGCTCGGATGCCATTGTTGGGGAACGTAGTAATTTCAAAAAATCCTACGAACACGCAAGACCATGGTGATGGCATAGCAACGAGGGGAGAGTGTCCGTCCACGTACCCTCGTGACCGAAAGCGAAGCGTTATAACAACGCGGTTGATGTAGTCGACGTCTTCACGATCCGACCGATCCAAGCACCGAGCGTCACGGCACCTCCGAGTTCTGCACACGTTCAGCTCGATGGCGATCCCGGACTCGATCCAGCAAAGTGTCGGGATGAGTTCCGTCAAGACGACGGCGTGGTGGCGATGTTGATGCTCCACCGACGCAGGGCTTCGCCTAAGCTCGCGACGATATGACTTCTCCGGCGCGAGGGCTTCGCCTAAGCTCATGACGATATGACCGAAGTGGAATATGGTGGAAGGGGCACCGACACGGCTAAGGAAAGATCCGTAGATCAACTTGTGTGTCATGGGGTGCCCCCCCTGCCCCGTATATAAAGGAGCAAAGGGGGTGCGGCCGGCCCTAGAGAGGCGCGCTGGAGGAGTCCTACTCCCAGGGAGTAGGACTCCCCTTCTCCTAGTTGGACTAGGACTTGGGGAAGGGGAAGAGGGAAGGGTGCGGCCCTCCCTAGTCCAATTCGGACTAGGCCATGGGGCGCGGCCTGCCCTAGGCAGCCCTTCTCTCTTTCCCGCAGGCCCAATAAGGCCCAATACTTCTCCCGGCGAATTCCGTAACTCTCCGGTACTCGAAAAATACCGAATCATTGGAACCTTTCCGAACTCGAATATAGTCGTCCAATATATCGATCTTTACGTCTCGACCATTTCGAGACTCCTCGTCATGTCCCCGATCTCATCCGGGACTCGAACTCCTTCGGTACATCAAAACTCATAAACTCATAATATAAGCATCATCGAAACCTTAAGCGTGCGGACCCTACGGGTTCGAGAACTATGTAGACATGACCTAGAAATATTCTCGGTCAATAACCAATAGCGGAACCTGGATGCCCATATTGGCTCCTACATATTCTTGAAGATCTTTATCGGCCAAACCGCATAACAACATCGTTGTTCCCTTTGTCATCGGTATGTTACTTGCCCGAGATTCGATCGTCGGTATCCAATACCTAGTTCAATCTCGTTACCGCAAGTCTCTTTACTCGTTCGTAATACATCATCTCATAACTAACTCATTAGTTACAATGCTTGCAAGGCTTAGGTGATGAGTATTACCGAGAAGGCCAGAGATACCTCTCCGACAATCGGAGTGACAAAACCTAATCTCGAAATCGCCAACCCAACATGTACCTTTGGAGACACCTGTAGTACTCCTTTATAATCACCCGATTCACGTTGTGACGTTTGGTAGCACCAAAGTGTTCCTCCGTAAGCGGAGTTGCATAATCTCATAGTTACAGGAACATGTATAAGTCATGAAGAAAGCAATAGCAACATACTAAGCGATCATGTGCTAGGCTAACGGAATGGGTCATGTCAGTCACATCATTCTCCTAATGATGTGATCCCGTTAATCAAATGACAACTCATGTCTATGGCTAGGAAACTTAACCATCTTTGATTCAACGAGCTAGTCAAGTAGAGGCATACTAGTGACACTATGTTTGTCTATGTATTCACACATGTATTATGTTTCCGGTTAATACAATTCTAGCATGAATAATAAACATTTATCTTGATATAAGGAAATAAATAATAACTTTATTATTGCCTCTAGGGCATATTTCCTTCATATATATATATACCCACTAAGGGTTTTATTCCTTTAACGTTTTAAGGATCGCCTAGAGATGTCCTTATGACTTATTTATTTCAGTTCTTCACAATGTGATGCTCTATATGTGCAACTATTTGCCTGCAGTTCAATTTCATCAATACCAGTTTCAACAATACCACTATGAATTATGATATTTGGTTGCTGTTAAGGATATTGCAGTTAACATGCCTTTTCGTTTTTCAATTGTTGTTTAGTAACATGCATTGTACTGAATGACTAAGTATGCAATCCCAAGCTACATAGCAACAAGGAAGAGTGTTACCTTAATGTTCTGATGATGTCTAGATATACATGTAATAAAATCTTATATAATGGGATGGATGGAGTGTTGTACTACATCATTTTTCAATTGTTTTTTAGCTTCTAATATTAACTTGGTGCTTTTAGGTACATATATCATTGCCAAAGATCCACACTTCGACCCTTTCTGCATATGGGGCAATGAGATATTCATGAACCAGCATCAAGTGAGGAAACTGATAAAGATTGTTATTAAAGTGGGTCAAAAGATGTCAATCGAACTGTTTGTTTACACTTTATGCAAGACAAAAGTGAACTGCAGGATGGTAAGTAAGAACCATGTAGCCTTCTTTTTACTGCCCGTAATGAGTTGTGTTAGATGACAATATCTGAATCTTTTTTCTTCTGAAGTTGATCCTGAAGCAGTTTACTCAAGATTACCTCTCAAACTACATGATTGGCGGCCGGCTATCACAAGGGGTTGGCCTAGAGTCCTGCATGCCTTCTGCATCCAAGAGAGCACAATAGGGCCATTCCGCTTCACCTTGTTCAGCAATTGGAATGTATGTCGCCTCTTTCTTTACCATCTGTAATACTACAAGTATAGAACCATGGTACATCATTCTTTATTTGGTGCTTATGTAATTCTTAAACATATGTACCTGTGAATCGAATAATGCATTGGTTGTTTGAACCTGATGGATATGAATAAAGCTATAGCCTACTTTCAAGTTTAAATTATGTACAATTTTAAATAGCAGCAATTAAATTAGGGCGAAATTACGTTGTGCAGGTCATTAAAGCACACACGGCTGGTAAAACACAAACGTTTGTGATATACACCATAATCCGAGACGGTTCACAGAGAGGAAACGTGTGCAAGCATGCACACAGTTGCCGTTTGCAAAGCGTGTGTGATGTCAGACACTATCACATATGGTGCGGCAAAACTAAATGTGTGTGATTGTCTACCTATCATACACGGTTTATAATCATGAACTGTTTGTGATGTGCGGACATCGTAAAACTCCGTGCCTAGAATCTGCTCGAAAACTCCGTGTTCGAATCTTCCGGTTTTAGGCAAAACCACAAAACTCCATTGCGATGGCAATGCGAGCACAAATGAGTACCAAGATGAAGCATTTGGGATATTGAGATATCGGAAAGCGGTTATATAGGGACAATCTGTATGCATCAAGGCTCCCTATCCCGGCAGTTTCGGGTTAGCGGGAAGGACCCCTTGAGGAGTCTGGATTAAGGGTCTTGAGCGTCCGGGCTGTATGGCGAGGGCGGACTAATGGGCCATGAAGATACAAGACATAAGACTTCTTCCCGTGTCCGGATGGGACTCCCCTTTACGTGGATGGCAAGCTTGGCGATCGGATGTGAAGATTGCTTTCTCTGTAAACCGACTTTGTATAACCCTAGGTCCTTCCGGTGTCTATATAAACCAGAGGATTTAGTCTGTAGAGGCAAGGATAATCATAATCATCATCAGGCTAGACAACTAGGGTTTAGCCATTACGATCTCGAGGTAGATCCACTCTTGTAACCTCATATTCATCCAAGATAATCAAGCAGGAAGTAGGGTATTACCTCCGTCAAGAGGGATCAAACCTGGGTAAACATCGTGTCCCTGTCTCCTGTTACCTTTGATCCTCAGACGCACAGTTCGGGACCCCCTACCCCGAGATCCGCCGGTTTTGACACCGACATTGGTGCTTTAATTGAGAGTTCCTCTATGTCGTCGCCAGAAGGTTCGATGGATCCATCAGTCATCTACAACAATGCTGCCCTGAGGAAGGTCTTTCTCCCCGGCCAGATCTTTGTGTTCGGCGGCTTCGCACTACGGGCCAATTTGCTCGGCCATCTAGAGCAGATCGATAGCTATGCCCCAGGTCACCAGATTAGTTTTGGAAATCTGGACTGTGTCGCTGATATCCGAGGAGACTTGATCTTCCAAGGGTGCGCGACCCCAACCTCCGCTCTGGCCTTAGATCCGGAGCGCGTCACCAGGTCCGAAGACGGGATTCCCAAGCCCGCCGGACTCTCTGCGGCTATCGAGCCTGGTATGGGAGAGCCAGAGGAAGCAGCGCCACCAGCAATCATCATGAAGCCGGACTCTTCTCCGAACACTGGCTCCGAACCCTCGGAGTCAGCATCGTGTCAGCTCGGCCCAGGACTTCTCTTCCCACCGTACTCCACGGACACTTTTCTCCCGGACCAAACCTCGCCTTTAAGCGAGGCTCTGGACTTAATGCGATCCCTCGTCATAACAGAGGGGCAACGTCCGAACTACGCCCAGCCCGGACTAGGGGTTGAGGGCGGGGAATTTTACGTCCCACCCACCACCCACTTCATAGCCAATGTCGAGGACTTAACCGACAGGCTCGATTACGGCTCCGAAGACATTGACGGAATGGACGATGATGCCGGAGACGAACAAAGCCAAAACCCGCCGCATACCGGACGATGGGCGGCCACCTCCACATATGACGTATACATGGTGGATACGCCAAAAGAGGATGGCGATGCAGGATGTAAGAATCCAATCAAGGACAATAACACTGATAAACCTCCAAAATAGCGGCATCAGTGGCGCCGTACAAAATCACGCCGCGACAAAGAAAGCAATACCGGCAATGGAGACGATAACACCCCGGAGAATGCCGAAGACCCAGATGCCCCCGTCGAACCAACATCCGAACTGGATGATAGGGAGGAGGGGCAGGGTGCTACCTCTTGAGCACTGCGTTGGTTTTCCCTTGAAGAGGAAAGGGTGATGCAGCAAAGTAGCGTAAGTATTTCCCTCAGTTTTTGAGAACCAATGTATCAATCCAGTAGGAGGCTACGCGCGAGTCCCTCGTGCCTACACAAAACAAATAAATCCTTGCAACCAACGCGATAAGGGGTTGTCAATCCCTTCACGGTCACTTACGAGAGTGAGATCTGATAGATATGATAGGATAATATTTTTGGTATTTTATGATAAAGATGCAAAGTAAAATAAAAGCAAAGGAAATAACAAAGTGTTGGAAGATTAATATGATAAAGATAGACCCGGGGGCCATAGGTTTGACTAGTGGCTTCTCTCAAGAGCATAAGTATTTTACGGTGGGTGAACAAATTACTGTTGAGCAATTGACAGAATTGAGCATAGTTATGAGAATATCTAGGTATGATCATGTATATAGGCATCACGTCCGAGACAAGTACACCGGCTCCTGCCTGCATCTACTACTATTACTCCACTCATACACCGCTATCCAGCATGCATCTAGAGTATTAAGTTCATGAAAACAGAGTAACGCCTTAAGCAAGATGACATGATGTAGAGGGATAAATTCATGCAATATGATAAAAACCCCATCTTGTTATCCTCGATGGCAACAATACAATACGTGCCTTGCTGCCCCTCATCCTTTGGGAAAGGACACCGCAAGATTGAACCCAAAGCTAAGCACTTCTCCCATTGCAAGAAAGATCAATCTAGTAGGCCAAACCAAACTGATAATTCGAAGAGACTTGCAAAGATAACCAATCATACATAAAAGAATTCAGAAAAGATTCAAATATTGTTCATAGATAATCTTGATCATAAACCCACAATTCATCGGTCTCAACAAACACACCGCAAAAAGAAGATTACATCGAATAGATCTCCACGAGAGAGGGGGAGAACATTGTATTGAGATCTAAAAAGAGAGAAGAAGCCATCTAGCTAATAACTATGGACCCGAAGGTCTGAAGTAAACTAATCACACTTCATCGGAGAGGCTATGGTGTTGATGTAGAAGCCCTCCGTGATGGATGCCCCCTCTGGCGGAGCTCCGAAATAGGCCCCAAGATGGGATCTCGTGGGTACAGAAGGTTGTGGCGGTGGAATTAGGTTTTTGGCTCCATATTTGATCGTTTGGGGTATGTAGGTATATATAGGAGGAAGGAGTACGTCGGTGGAGCAACAGGGGGCCCACGAGGGTGGAGGGCGTGCCCTGGGGGGTATGCGCGCCCCCCTACCTCGTGGTCTCCTCTTTTGTTTCTTGACGTAGGGTCCAAGTCTCCTGGATCTTGTTCGTTCCAAAAATCACGTTCCGGAAGGTTTCATTCCGTTTGGACTCTGTTTGATATTCCTTTCTTGTGAAACTCTGAAATAGGCAAAAAAAAACAGCAATTCTGGGCTGGGCCTCCGGTTAATAGGTTAGTCCCAAAAATAATATAAAAGTGAATAATAAAGCCCAATAATGTCCAAAACAATAGATAATATAGCATGGAGCAATCAAAAATTATAGATACGTTGGAGACGTATCAAGCATCCCCAAGCTTAATTCCTGCTCGTCCTCGAGTAGGTAAATGATAAAAACAGAATTTTTGATGCGGAGTGCTACTTGGCATAATTTCAATGTAATTCTTCTTAATTGTGGTATGAATATTCAGATCCGAAAGATTCAAAACAAAACTTTAATATTGACATAAAAACTAATAATACTTCAAGCATACTAATAAAGCAATTATGTCTTCTCAAAATAACATGGCCAAAGAAAGTTATCCCTACAAAATCATATAGTCTGGCTATGCTCTATCTTCACCACACAAAGTATTTAAATCATGCACAACCCCGATGACAAGCCAAGCAATTGTTTCATACTTTTGACATTCTCAAACTTTTTCAATATTCACGCAATACATGAGCGTGAGCCATGGACATAGCACTATATGTGGAATAGAATGGTGGTTGTGGAGAAGACAAAAAGGGAGAAGATAGTCTCACATCAACTAGGCGTATAAACGGGCTATGGAGATGCCCATCAATAGATATCAATGTGAGTGAGTAGGGATTGCCATGCAACGGATGCACTAGAGCTATAAGTATATGAAAGCTCAACAAAATAAACTAATTGGGTGTGCATCCAACTCGCTTGCTCACGAAGACCTAGGGCATTTTGAGGAAGCCCATCATTGTAATATACAAGCCAAGTTCTATAATGAAAAATTCCCACTAGTATATGAAAGTGACAAGATGAGAGACCCTCTATCATGAAGATCATGTTGCTACTTTGAAGCACAAGTGTGGTAAAAGGATAGTAACATTGTCCCTTCTCTCTTTTTCTCTCATTTTTTGGGCCTTTTTTTATGGCCTCTTTTTTTCGTCCGGAGTCTCATCCCGACTTGTGGGGGAACCATAGTCTCCATCATCCTTTCCTCACTTGGGACAATGCTCTAAAAATGATGATCATCACACTTTTATTTTCTTACAACTCAACAATTACAACTCGATACTTAGAACAAAATATGACTCTATATGAATGCCTCCGGCGGCATACCGGGATATGCAATGAATCAAGAGTTACATGTATGAAAGAATTATGAACGGTGGCCTTGCCACAAATATGATGTCAACTACATGATCATGCAAAGCAATATGACAATGATGGAGCGTGTCATAATAAACGGAATGGTGGAAAGTTGCATGGCAATATATCTCGGAATGGCTATGAAAATGCCATGATAGGTAGGTATGGTGTCTGTTTTGAGGAAGGTTTATGGTGGGTGTATGATACCGGCGAAAAGTGCGCGGTATTAGAGAGGCTAGCAATGGTGGAAGGAAGAAGAGTGCGTATAATCCATGGACTCAACATTAGTCATAAAGAACTCATATACTTATTGCAAAAATCTACAAGTTGTCAAAGCAAAGTATTACGCGCATGCTCCTAGGGTGATATATTGGTAGGAAAAGACCATCGCTCGTCCCCGACCGCCACTCATAAGGAAGACAATCAATAAATAAATTATGCTCCGACTTCATGACATAACGGTTCACCATACGTGCATGCTACGTGAATCACAAACTTTAACACAAGTATCTCTCAAATTCACAACTACTCAACTAGCATGACTCTAATATCACCATCTTTATATCTCAAAACAATTATCAAGCATCAAACTTCTCATAATATTCAACACACTCATAAGAATTTTTTACTAATCTTGAATACCAAGCATATTAGGATTATTTAAGAAAATTACCATGCTATTTAAGACTCTCAAAATAATATAAGTGAAGCATGAGAGATCAATAGTTTCTATAAAACAAATCCACCAACGTGCTCTAAAAGATATAAGTGAAGCACTAGAGCAAAACTATATAACTCAAAAGATATAAGCGGAGCACATAGAGTATTCTAACAAATTCCAAATCATGTATGGCTCTCTCAAAAGGTGTGTACATCAAGGATGATTGTGGTAAACTAAAAAGAAAAGACTCAAATCATACAAGACACTCCAAGCAAAACACATATCATGTAGTGAATAAAAATATAGCTCCAAGTAAAGTTACTGATGGAAGTAGACGAAAGAGGGGATGCCTTTCGGGGCATCCCCAAGCTTTGGCTTTTTGGTGTCCTTAGATTATCTTGGGGGTTCCATGGGCATCCCAAAGCTTAGGCTCTTGCCACTCCTTGTTCCATAGTCCATCTAATTTTTCACCCAAAACTTGAAAACTTCACAACACAAAACTCAACAGAAAATCTTGTGAGCTCCGTTAGCGAAAGAAAACAAAAGACCACTTCAAGGTACTATAATGAACTCATTCTTTAATTATATTGGTGTTAAAACTACTGTATACCAACTTATCTATTGTTTATAAACTATTTTACTAGCCATAGATTCATCAAAATAAGCAAACAACACACGAAAAACAGAATCTGTCAAAAACAGAACAGTCTGTAGTAATCTGTAACTAACGCAAACTTCTGGAACTCCAAAAAATCATCCAAAATAGGAAGACCTAGTAAATTTTTTATTGATCAGCAGCAATTGGAATCAATATTTTATCATGTTCTGGTGATTTTTCACAATTGTTTTCGTGAACAGAAAGTTTCTGGAACTTACAAACTATCATCCAAGAAGATCCTATAGGTTTAACTTGGCACAAACACTAATTAAAACATAAAAACACATCTAACCAGAGGCTATATCAAATATTTATTCCTAAACAGAAGCAAAAAGCAAAAAACTAAAAATAAAATTGGGTTGCCTCCCAACAAGCGCTATCGTTTAACGCCCCTAGCTAGGCATAAAAGCGAGGATAGATCTAGGTATTGCCATCTTTGGTAGGCAATCCATAAGTGGCTCTCATGATAGATTCATATGGTAATTTTATTTTCTTCCTAGGTAAGTGTTCCATTCCTTTATTTAATGGAAATTGGAATCTAATATTCCCTTCCTTCATATCAATAATTGCACCAATCGTTCTAAGGAAAGGTCTACCAAGAATAATAGGACATGAAGGATTGCAATCTATATCAAGAACGATAAAATCTACGGGCACATAATTCCTATTTGCAACAATAAGAACATAATTAATTCTTCCCATAGGTTTCTTAATAGTGGAATCCGCAAGCTGCAAGTTTAGAGAGCAATCATCAAAATCACGGAAATCTAGCAAATCACACAAATTTTTGGAATCGTGGAAACACTAGCACCCAAATCACATAAAGCATAGAACTCATGATCCTTAATCTTAATTTTAATAATAGGTTCCCACTCATCATAAAGTTTTCTAGGGATAGAAACTTCCAACTCAAATTTTTCTTCATAAGATTGCATCAAGGCATCAACGATATGTTTGGTAAAAGCTTTATTTTGACTATAAGCATGAGGAGAATTTAGCACGGATTGCAACAAGGAAATACAATCTATCAAAGAGCAATTATCATAATTAAATTCCTTGAAATCCAAAATAGTGGGTTTATTTATCATCTAGGGTTTTGTTCTCTTCAATCCCACTTTTAGCAATTTTAACATCAAGATCTAAAAACTCTGATTTTTTGGAACGCCTTCTAGGTAAAGGTGGATCATATTCGGTCCCATCATTATCAAGATTCATATTGCAAAACAAATATTTAATAGGGGACACATCAATAACTTTTAGATCTTCATCTTTATTTTCATAGAAATCCGGCTTAGCGGCCATCTTATTAACTAAGTTAGCCTGCTTATCCGATATTTCAGCAGTCAACTTCTCAAGGCGAGCAATTTGGGATCTTAAACCATCAAAATCTTTAGATATATCATCAAGCTCTTTATTCATATAATTCATAAAACCTTTTTGTTCCTTAAGCTCGTTTCTGAACAAATTATTATGCTCAAATGGCAAAACCATAAAACTACTGACGTTGCTTTCGATCTCTTCTAACCTTTTAAGGTGAAGATCACCAAATCTAGGTAGGGCCATTGTGACAAACAAGCAATCTAACACACGAGCAAACAAAAAGCAAGTGAAAAAGAGGCGAACGAAAAAGAGAGGGCGAATAATACGGCAAGGGTGAAGTGGGGGAGAGGAAAACAAGAGGCAAATGGCAAATAATGTAATGTGGGAGATAAGGGTTTGTGATGGGTACTTGGTATGTTGACTTTTGCGTAGGCCTCCCCGGCAACGGCGCCAGAAATCCTTCTTGCTACCTCTTGAGCACTGCGTTGGTTTTCCCTTGAAGAGGAAAGGGTGATGCAGCAAAGTAGCGCAAGTATTTCCCTCAGTTTTTGAGAACCAAGGTATCAATCCAGTAGGAGGCTACGCGCGAGTCCCTCGTACCTACACAAAACAAATAAATCCTCGCAACCAACGCGATAAGGGGTTGTCAATCCCTTCACGGTCACTTACGAGAGTGAGATCTGATAGATATGATAGGATAATTTTTTTTGGTATTTTATGATAAAGATACAAAGTAAAATAAAAGCAAAGTAAAAAAAAGGAAATAACAAAGTGTTGGAAGATTAATATGATAAAGATAGACCCAGGGGCCATAGGTTTCACTAGTGGCTTCTCTCAAGAGCATAAGTATTTTACGGTGGGTGAACAAATTACTATTGAGCAATTGACAGAATTGAGCATAGTTATGAGAATATCTAGGTATGATCATGTATATAGGCATCACGTCCGAGACAAGTAGACCGACTCGCTTTGCATCTACTACTATTACTCCACTCATCGACCGCTATCCAGCATGCATCTAGAGTATTAAGTTCATGAAAACAGGGTAACGCCTTAAGCAAGATGACATGATGTAGAGGGATAAATTCATGCAATATGATAAAAAACCCATCTTGTTATCCTTGATGGCAACAATACAATACGTGCCTTGCTGCCCCTACTATCACTGGGAAAGGACACCGCAAGATTGAACCCAAAGCTAAGCACTTCTCCCATTGCAAGAAAGATCAATCTAGTAGGCCAAACCAAACTGATAATTCGAAGAGACTTGCAAAGATAACCAATCATACATAAAAGAATTCAGAAAAGATTCAAATATTGTTCATAGATAATCTTGATCATAAACCCACAATTCATCGGTCTCAACAAACACACCGCAAAAAGAAGATTACATCGAGTAGATCTCCACGAGAGAGGGGGAGAACATTGTATTGAGATCCAAAAAGAGAGAAGAAGCCATCTAGCTAATAACTATGGACCCAAAGGTCTGAAGTAAACTAGTCACACTTCATCGGAGAGGCTATGGTGTTGATGTAGAAGCCCTCCGTGATGGATGCCCCCTCCGGCGGAGCTTCGGAACATGCCCCAAGATGGGATCTCGTGGGTACAGAAGGTTGCGGCGGTGGAATTAGGTTTTTGGTTCCGTATCTGATTGTTTGGGGGTACGTAGGTATATATAGGAGGAAGGAGTACGTCGATGGAGCAACAGGGGGCCCACGAGGGTGGAGGGTGCGCCCTGGAGAGGGGGGAGGCGCGCCCCCCTACCTTGTGGCCTCCTCTTTTGTTTCTTGACGTAGGGTCCAACTCTCCTGGATCTTGTTCGTTCCAAAAATCACGTTCCCGAAGGTTTCATTCCGTTTGGACTCCGTTTGATATTCCTTTTCTGCGAAACTCTGAAATAGGAAAAGAAACAACGATTCTGGGCTGGGCCTCCGGTTAATAGGTTAGTCCCAAAAATAATATAAAAGTGAATAATAAAGCCCAATAATGTCCAAAACAGTAGATAATATAGCATGGAGCAATAAAAAATTATAGATACGTTGGAGATGTATCCAGGGTAACCCTGACGAGCCAGTCGGGAGAGAGGACTCGGAGGACAGCAATTATATGCCACCCTCCGAAGACGAAATAAGCATCGGTGATGAAGACTTCATTGTGCAGAGGAACCCCTCGAGCAAGAACGCTTTAAACAACAGCTCATTGCAACCGCGAGGAGCCTGAAAAGGAAGCAGCAACGGCTTCAAGCCGAACAGGATACGCTTAACGACAGATGGACTACTGTCCTGGCAGCCGAGGAATACGGCCTCGCACGACCAGCCAAAAGCTACCCGAAGTGCAATTTGTTACCCCAATTCGACGTTGAGGCGCGGGAGCCTTAACATTAGCGCGTAACCCAGCCGATAAACCAGACCGGCCACCACGTGGCCGAGACAGAACGGCTACCCAAGCCGAACACCAGCCCACATTACCCCGCCGTAAAGGCAGGGAGACAACGGCCCGGGATTACACCTACGACCTACGATAGGACCTGGACACTAGGGCAGGCCTAGCCAGATCAATCTACGGGTCAAGGGGACGTGCCCTGTCGGTGTCAAAACCGGCGGATCTCGGGTAGGGGGTCCCGATCTGTGCGTCTAGACTGATGGTAACAGGAAGCAAGGGACACAGATGTTTACCCAGGATCGGGCCCTCTCGATGGAGGTAAAACCCTACTTCCTGCTTGATTAATATTGAAGATATGGGTAGTACAAGAGTAGATCTACCACGAGATCGTAGAGGCTAAACCCTAGAAGCTAGCCTATGATGGTATGATTGTAATTGTGATCGGCCTTCTAAGGACCAACCTCTCCGTTTATATAGACACCGGAGAGGGCTAGGGTTTACATGGAGTCGGTTACAAGGAAGGAAATATTATATC
Source organism: Aegilops longissima (assembly GCA_021605205.1). Classification (NCBI taxonomy): domain Eukaryota; kingdom Viridiplantae; phylum Streptophyta; class Magnoliopsida; order Poales; family Poaceae; genus Aegilops; species Aegilops longissima. The sequence goes on along the minus strand of CM038681.1, from coordinate 529,422,804 downwards.
CGGATCGCCAAGCTTTCCTTCCACGCCAAGGAAAGTCCCATCCGGACACGGGTCGAAGTCTTGAGTCTTGTATCTTCACGCTTCAATAGTCCGAACAATGTACACAGTCCGACTGTCCGGATACCCCCTAATCCAGGACTCCCTCAGTAGCCCCTGAACCAGGCTTCAATGACGATGAGTCCGGCGCGCAGTCTTGTCTTCGGCATTGCAGGGCAGGTTCCTCCTCCAAATACTCCAAGGTAATTATCGAACACTTGAACCGTGTCCGGATCCACAAAATGATCTTCACATGCCACCGTAGAGAGAATGGTATTTCACAAATGCAATCTGCTAACAACTTTTTAGGCAACGCGACGTGTCATTACGGTCGGGTCATTATTTGAACTGTTTTCGCACAACCAGCCACAACGCATATTGCGAGGCGGTTTTCTTGACACATCTTGTCAAAGTAGAGATCCTGTCCCCTTATCACGGGATTCTCATCAATACGGGTACGGGTAATCCCACCACATCATCAATCGTGGCGCTTGGGAAGCAAGCGATTCCCAATGGGCAAGTGGGGAGGCGCACCACTTTCGTCGCCTCTATAAAGAGACAAGGCCTCTTTCTCTTTACCCGCGCCTTTCTCCTTCCGCTAGCTTATTCCCCTCTTTTCGAGCCCTAACGCCCAAGCACTCTTCTTTTCCACCAAAGAGAGGCTTTCCAAAGATGTCCGGATCCGGAGCAGGAGGCAGATGGATGGCCTCTATTGTCCGGGAGAAGGATATCAAGAAGCTCCGGGATGCCGGGTATCTGGCCCAGAAGATCGGCCACCGTCTCCCACCGGCGGGACAGGTCGTCCCCACTCCGGAACCTCACGAGAGAGTCGTGTTCCTTCCCAATTTTGTCCGCGGTCTTGGGTTTCCCCTGCACCCATTTGTTCGCGGAGTCATGTATTACTACAGGATTGATTTTCATGATCTTTCCCCCAACTCCTTCCTCAATATCTCGACGTTCGTCATCGTGTGCGAGGCTTTTCTTCGGATCTCCCCTCACTTCGGCCTGTGGCTGAAGATTTTTAATGTGAAGCCCAAGGTGGTGAGTGGCGAACACGCTGAGTGAGGCGACGCCATGGTGAGCAAGATGCCCAAGGCCGTTTGGCCGAAGGGCGCTTTCAACGACTCCGTCAAGGAGTGGCAGCAGCAATGGTTTTATATCACTGAACCATGCGGCAAAAAGTGGGCTGCAGCTCCTGAGTTCAGATCCGGAGCTCCACTGCAGCTCACGTCCTGGTCCAAGAAGGGCCCGAACTGGTGCTTGTCCGATGAGTTGTCATTGCTCCAGACGTGCGTCCAGAGTTTGGTCGACAGGGACGTCAAACTCGTCGACGTGGTCCAGGTGATGCTAGTTCGCCTGGTTCTCCCTTGTCAGCGCCGAGCCTGTATTGTGTGGGAGTTCGACCCAACCGAGCACCAAACCCTTCAGGAGCTCTACGACTCCTCCCACAAGGATATCTGGAAGGTGCTCTTCAAGCCCGTCAAATCGTGGTCGGGCTCCGCCGAGGACCGTGGGTATCAATTATCCCATGCCGCAAGCCCGGTAAGTTACAGCCACACTCTGTCCATCCATGCTTCGATTGGCACGTCATGAAGGAGACATCTTAATCGTGTTTCGTCGTGGCCTCAGGGATGGATAAAGAAGGTGGAGCGGATTCATTGTATGGCCCCGCTGCCGGAGGAACCGGCCGGACCTCTTCCGACGAAGATGCTGGTCCCCGCGCCTTACAAGGCGCCAAAGAAGGAGGCCTACAAGAAGGTCAAGAAGACTCGGAGTGGCCCCCGTCACCGCGAGGCTTCGGACGCAAAATTCGAAGACTCAAGCGACGCTCCTTCCTCGGAATACGAAGAGGAAGAAGCGGAGGAGGACAAGCCTCACTCTAAAGGCGGGAAGAAGCGTGCAGCTTCCTCATCTCTGGAGGCCGAATCGCCCAAGAGGAGAAAAGGTTCCCTCCCAGAGGCATCCACCACGGCTGCCGATAGCAGCCCGGAGTGGGATCCCAGGGCCCAGCCCTTGGAGAAGTCGTAAGTATACAAAATCCGAACACACATATACGTCCGCGATTGTTTTTGGGTATAGTAGTTTTAATTGTTGCTATATTTTGCAAAGTCCGGCAAGGTCTCACGCCGGACAGTCCTCATCCGAGGATTCGCTGAGCTCGGACGCCTTGGCGAGCGAGACGCCTCCAGAGGGCCCTTCCCCAAAGTCCCGGCGCGACACTGAGGTGTCGTCTCAACTGGGCCCGGACCAGGGGGGCATATCACTGGAGCCGGGCACACGGGAGCGATGGCCCCTGAGTGTGCCGTCAGCGGGGGCGATCTTGGGTTCGGCCCACAGCTGGACAAGCTCCAAGAGACCTCTAAGGCTCCCGGATCGGGAGAGCATCCACCTTCAACGGTGGGAGGCCTGCCTACTCCGTCGGCAACCTCTGTTCAAGCAGAGTTGCCAGGCGCTCCATCGACAACATTAAAGAACACGTCTATCATCGATGAACATCGGACCCTTATGGGTGCGGTGGTTGAGAAGATTCATTCTATCGAGAGCGGGCTGAACGAGTCCTGCTTGGCCTTATAAAGGCCTTTGAGGTATGTTTCCTAAGAAACCTTTGAGGAATCGCCATAATATGAGTAGTAGCCCCTGATACCTTGTCCGGCGAAAGAGAGGAATCCGGGCAGGGGATCAAATCCTTCTATTGTCGTGGGAACTTATGTTAATGACATGTACCTCTTTATTTGAAAACAGGCGTCTGCGAAGAAGACGGCCGCTCATAATGCGGAAGTGTCCGAACTGAAGCAGAGCCTGGAACGGGCCGAGGAAGAACTTGGCCGCGTGAGGAAGCAATTAGAGGATAAGCAAGGTATGTTGAAACATTGTCTTGCATTAGGCACGAATAAGTAATTGCGCTTATTGAGAAGTATTTGTGTTGTATGCCCTAGGAGCGAGTGCCGAATATGAGGCACTGAAGAAGGCTGCAGATGATGCCAACGAGAAGGCTACCACCGAACAGGCACTTCGTGAGAAACACGAGGCCAGGGTTGTCACAGCTGAGCGGGAGCTCCAGGAGGCTGTGAAGAAAAGCGAGGGCTTGGAGCAGAGTCTAATAGGGAAAGAATCCGAACTCGCCCAAGCGCTCCAAGCTGCGGAAGATGCTCGGGAAGAAGCCCGAGATTCTATACGAGAAATTCAAGAGGCCCGAAAAGTTGCGGCTGGTAAGGCCTTCTGTATTCTTAGCCATTTGTTCATGATAATGGGAAGAACTCTAAGCAGCAAGCTGAATTCTTATTTTTCCAGGGGCGTTTGCGGATCTTCCTCGCAGCATATCAGATGCCGCCCAATCCTACCGAACCGAGGAAAAGAAGTCTGCGGAGAGGGATTTCTGGTCGCAGTATTTGGCACCGAACTATCCGGTGCCCTTTATCGATCAGCTGAAGCATCTGGTTGAACTGCACCAGGCGGCCGAGCTAGCCATGAAGGACTTGGTTATCTGGCTGTGGCCGGCGGAGCCAATTCCGAGCAGTTACTTCGGGCTCGTGAAGCGAATTGTGGGCGCCTGTCCTCGGCTTGATGCTGTTAAGCGATCGGTATGCATAGAGGGTGCACGTATGGCGTTTGCCCATGCAAAAGTGCATTGGGGGAAGCTTGACGCGGAGAAGTTGATGACTGAGGGGCCGCCAGAGGGTAAGGAGCATCGCAAGCCCGAATTGTACTATGAAGGTGTACTGAAGGGAGCCCGCCTTGCGGCGGATAAATGTACTAAAGACATTATATTTCCCTGAGGGCATTAATGCCGCTTTTTGTAATATGGGATAATGGCATTTTTATTATATATTGCCTGTTTTGTTTGAACATATGTTCTTCCTGTGCGGCTGTTTATTGTATGTAAATCACGAGAGTTGGCGATCGTAAACACGCCCTCACGTAAAAAGAATACGGGGGTGTTCGGGATATATCTGAACGCTCTTTATCCCATAGTTGGGTCCTTTTACGGAGGCGTTTCTCACCACGAACCAGGCAATCGGACTATAAGGCTTTATTACTCTCACTTAGCCATAGGGATTCGAGTATGGTCGGTGCAGCCCCTAGTGTTCGGAAGGCCGAACTAGGGGATCTATTGGCGCCTGATCAGAAGACCGGTCCGTCGCACTCTGCATTTATAATGGCGTTGTGCGGAATAAATCTTTAAGGATTTTACAACCTCTCGAACAGTGACCAGCTCTCATTGTATCATGATGATCGGTTTTCGGCTTTCTCTCGAGGTGCTCGTCCCGCAGATCCGGACACAATCGCGAGAGTTCTCCTCGCGCTACCTTAGCCGATATAACGGAACATAAGGTACCAAAACAAGGGAGCCGGGCAAACCCAACCAATGACCCAAGACATGATTCGGAGTTGATGCATATAGTGCTATAAGTTTGGGGTGCCGAGCGACCGAGAAGGTGGTCGGACTTTATTGCCGTACTGTAAAGCCCCTGGTATAATCGGGCGTAACACGAGGTGTCGATGAAAAGCGACGGCCGGTAAGTGTTATTTAAGTCTATGCATTGTAGTAAGACGATATGTCTATGCATATGAGTGTCATGTATGATTATGAAAAGAGGTCTTTTTTTACGGAACCTGTGATGGCCGGACTGGAGGGGTTGTTAGTGGATCAAGAGAGAGTGCCCACCGCCTTCTAACTGCATGTTCCTGCGGTTATGTGTCCGGGCTGATTCCACGCCGCCGATCCTGTTCTGCGTCAAAGTTAGTTTGTAAAGGCAAATGCTTGGAGGCAGCTGAACATCGTATTTTAGTTGGTCTAAGGGGTTCCCGATCAGGCCCTGGTAAACCCAGCTATTATACCGTGAAATAGCACGGACTCCTTAGTTGGTGTCCGGATAGTCGGTTGTCATATCAAAATTTTGATAGGCATGTGCGACTCACTACTCTGGCAGTTGTATGATTTCCGCTTTAAGGGCGGGGTTCAGCCTTGCCCATAGGTGTGATTGAATCACATGGTGTTGGCCTGAGTGATTTACCACGTGGAATCTAGTCAACATGGTTCGTCCCGTTAGCATACGGTAAATTACCGCATGGTGGGAAGGTGCATTTTTCGGTGATCCGAATATGATGGTGGAGGTTGTGTGGAGAAGACAAAAAGGAGAAAGTCTCACATCGACGCGGCTAATCAACGGGCTATGGAGATGCCCATCAATTGATGTCAATGTGAGGAGTAGGGATTGCCATGCAACGGATGCACTAAGAGCTATAAGTGTATGAAAGCTCAAACTGGAAACTAAGTGGGTGTGCATCCAACTTGCTTGCTCATGAAGACCTCGGGCATTTGAGGAAGCCCATCATCGGAATATACAAGCCAAGTTCTATAATGAAAATTCCCACTAATATATAAGAGTGATAACTCAGGAGACTCTCTATATGAAGAACATGGTGCTACTTTGAAGCACAAGTGTGGAAAAAGGATAGTAACATTGCCCCCTTTGTTTTTTGGCAGGCTTCTTTGGCCACCTTTTTTATTTAGGCTTCTTTGGCCTCTTTTTTTCTTCTTTTATTTTTTTATTTTTTTGGGGGCAATGCTCTAATAATGATGATCATCACAGTTTTATTTACTTACAACTCAATATTACAACTTGATACAAGAACAAAGATATGACTCTATATGAATGCCCCCGGCGGTGTACCGGGATGTGTAATGATCTAGCGTAGCAATGACATCAAAAAAACAGACAAGCCATGAAAACATCATGCTAGCTATCTTACGATCATGCAAAGCAATATGACAATAAATGCTCAAGTCATATATATGATGATGATGGGAGTTGCATGGCAATATATCTCGGAATGGCTATGGAAATGCCATGATAGGTAGGTATGGTGGCTGTTTTGAGGAAGATATAAGGAGATTTATGTGTGATAGAGCGTATCATATCACGGGGTTTGGATGCACCGGCAAAGTTTGCACCAACTCTCAAGGTGAGAAAGGGCAATGCACTGTACCGAAGAGGCTAGCAATGATGGAAGGGTGAGAGTGCGTATAATCCATGGACTCAACATTAGTCATAAAGAACTCACATACTTATTGCAAAAATCTATTAGTCATCGAAACAAAGTACTACGCGCATGCTCCTAGGGGGATAGATTGGTAGGAAAAGACCATCGCTCGTCCCTGACCGCCACTCGTAAGGAAGACAATCAATAAATACCTCATGCTCCAACTTCGTTACATAACGGTTCACCATACGTGCATGCTACGGGAATCACAAACTTCAACACAAGTATTTCTTCAATCCACAACTACCCACTAGCATGACTCTAATATCACCATCTTTGTATCACAAAACTATTGCAAGGAATCAAACCGATCATATTCAGTGATCTACAAGTTTTATGTAGGATTTTATGACTAACCATGTGAATGACCAGTTCCTGTCAACTCTCTAAATAGATATAAGTGAAGCAAGAGAGTTTAATTCTTTCTACAAAAGATATGCCCATGCTATAACAAATATAAGTGAAGTAAAAGAGCATTCTACAAATGGTGGTTATCTATGTGAAGAGAAACAGGAAATCCAAACTTCAAATGATATAAGAGAAGCACATGAAGCATTCTATAAAGCCGTACTCAAAGTATATAAGTGAAGTGCAAAGAGCATTCTATAAATCAACCAAGGACTATCTCATACCAGTATGGTGCATAAAATAAAAGTGTAAACTAAATGCAAAAGACGCTCCAAGATTTGCACATATCGCATGAACGAAACGAATCCGAAAACATACGGATACTTGTTGAAGAAAGATGGGATGCCTTCCGGGCATCCCCAAGCTTAGACGCTTGAGTCTCCTTGAATATTTACTTGGGGTGCCTTGGGCATCCCCAAGATTGAGCTCTTGTCTCTCCTCCTTCTCCTCATATTGAGACCTCCTCGATCTTCGAACACTTCATCCACACAAAACTCAACAGAAAGCTCGGTAAGATCCGTTAGTATAATAAAGCAAATCACTACCCTAATACTGTTGCAAACCAATTCATATTTTATTTTGCACTGTATCTACTGTAATATAACTTTCCATGGCTTAATCCACTGATAGAAATCGATAGTTTCATCAAAACAAGCAAACAATGCATCAAAAACAGAATCTGTTTTAAACAGGACAGTCTGTAGTAATCTGAACATTCACCATACCTATTATACTCCAAAACTTCTGCCAAAATTAGGAAAAATAAACAATTTGTATAGAAAGACATTGCAAAAAGTTTCAGAACCGTTTGACGTTCCAGTAAAAAATGTAAAATCATGCACTACAGCCAAAGTTTCTGTTTTGCACCGCACAAACCAACAAGCAATGTAAACATCCTAAAGGCAAATCTTGGCACATTATTTTTATAATACAATGGAATTTTACAAGGGGATAATTATTTTTGTTGAAAATTTTATTGAATCAAGATTCACAAAGTTTCCGTGAGCATGAACAAAGTTCAAGGCTAGCTCCCACTTTAACAATGCTCGTCTTTCTCACTTTCACTTTCCTTTTTAGAAAAAGTTTTAGGTTCCCCTCTTTATTTTTTATTTTTTTAAACAATATAAAAGCACTCAACAGAAATAAATGACTCTCTAAAGCTTCCGGGTTGTCTCCCTGGCAGAGCTTTCTTTAAAGCCATTAAGCTAGGCATATAGTGCTCAAGTAATGGATCCACCCGGATCCCAAGGTATATCAAAGCCAATTTTAATTAACAATGATTTGTGATTTAGTAGTGAGCACAAAGTAACATATATCATGCAAAAACGAAGTCTAACTCTCTTCCTATGCATCGACATGTCATAAAAGAACAATTCATGCACACAAAGTAAAGGCCAATGCATAGTATAAACAGTTTCTTGCAATTTTATCGTGTTGGAAACATAGAGAGGTGGAGATGTAGTTCCTCTCTCATAATAATTGCAAGTAGGAGCAGCAAGCACATGCATATTACATTCATCAAAATCATGATGTGCAACGGTAAAATGCAACCCATCAACATAATCCTTAATAAGAGCAAACTTCTCCGATATAGTGTAGTTTGGAGAATTCAAAAATATAATAGCACTATTATGTGTGGGTGCAATAGCAACAATTTCATGTTTAACATAAGGAAATATAGCAATTTCATCTCCATAAGCGTCATTCATATTGGCATCATGGCTAGAAGCAAAGCAAGCATCAAGTTCATCAAAAAGGGGTATTTCAAAAGAATCAACGGGATCATAACAATCATCATAGCAATCATCCTTCGCTAAGCACGAAGGGAAATTAAATAATGTATGAATTGAAGAGTTACTCTCATTAGAAGGGGGGCATGGGTAGCTAATCCGCTCTTCCTCCCTTTGTTCTTCGCTCTCCTCATCATCTCTTTCATCCAATGAGCTCACAGTTTCATCAATTTCTTCTTCCATAGATTCCTGCAAAATATTAGTCTCTTCTTGGACAGTGGAGACTTTCTCAATAAATTCATCAATATCATAATTATATTTATAGTTCTCATAGCAATATTTAAGGATAGCTAAATTTTCAGGTCTGTAGACAACATCATAAAGATTTTCACACTCTTTAAACAAAGATTCAATTTCATAAGCACCCATAAAAGCAACAAATTCTTCTATTTGTTCCACATCATAGTAATCATATATACCATTAGCATAAGAAGCTAAGGTTTTATATCATTAAATTTGCATGAAAAGGGAAGGTGTGGAGCCTTCTCTGGCACCCCGGCTCAGAGCAACCGGTTTACCATGCATTGCCAGCCCAGAGACCATGTCTTCTAGGAACACACACCATCTTGGTACAGAAAACAACCGCTTTATTGATGCTAGCGGATCAAAGTTTATATTACAATAGGTGGCAAGGCCAAGTGACACACACGGTGCGGCTGAACAATATGTACATTATTTAGTGAACATAAAGGGGCCTCAATCATAACAACTACGCGACAGCGGAACAACATCGTAGCGGAACTCCATAGCACAGGGACACCAATGTGGACACGATCTAGACTCGAACAACACTCCTTTCCAACGAGACTTTCCTGAAATCTGGCATGACATGCCAGGTCAGTACATTGAATGTACTTGCAAGCTCACAACAAGCATAAACATAATGAAAAACAATATCATGATAATTAACCAATTATTAATAATGCAACAATACATCCAACATGCTGTGATCATGCTCTTGTGAGAAAAGTCCCTCATACTGGCTTACCAACGGTGATCGCTCTTGGATCACAAACGTACCAACCTCATGGTCTTATCTCGGGTTACATCGTGATCTTTTCGGCGATCACAGCCACGACCAACACTTGGTCTCAAACATCCAGATGGCCTTCCCACCATCATCAACAGTGCAAAGTTCATGACTTAGTGTGCAAAATTTTTTAAACGTTGACCCATGGTGTGACCTACTTTCGAGCGTGTCCGTAACCGTAGACTCGGCTATCGATAGATTAATACACTCTGCAGAGGTAGAGCACTGTACCCACACCACGGAACCCATGGCCTCGCACTCCCATTCGGGTCGACCAACGGCATTCCGACGAAACCCCTCCATTGCCATGACACTCTCCTGGCCACTCCGACTCACTCACCACTGGGCTAGTCCTGGGTGGCCCCGTGTCTACCAAACACACCAACGACCACCGTCATGGCCAAAACATAAATGTCCCACACGGGGACAAGGTACCATAATCTCAACAACGGGCACACAAGGTTATGTCTGCTTACCGGGCCAGGGTACCACACGCCCATAACCTTCCCTCGCTAGAGGCACCGACCAGAGGCATGACAACGGACCGAATAAAGGCCTTCCCATAAAGGCAAATGTGGTTGCACTGGGAAAAACTTGATTCAGTGGCACCATGACCCGGTCAACGATATATTCAAGTTGGGTTATTAACAGGTTCAACTTAACGTGAAATTAACCGGTGTCATAACATGCCATGCAAGTGCAACACAAACATATGCATCATATATGATCGGAAATAACTGGGTCAACTATATCCACACTAAGCATAAACATCAACAACTCATGACACTACTCTGGTTAGGATTAAACCTCACTGTAAACAGAATCTTTTCTAGCAAATTTATCATTTTTCTCATGCAAGAAAATAACTCCAAATAATTACTTATATTCATAACCATATTACTTATTCATAACAAAAATTTACTTCTAGTTACTTTACCAACTTAGTTAGCTTCAAACTTTATGTAAACTAAGCATGACAACTTAAACAAGCAACCAACAGAATATAAATAATATAATAGTGATTTAAATGCATGGATTAAATCATTCACTCAAGTTGTAAAATCACAAATATTGTAATGGCACCATGAAAATGTTGTTTTGGCTTGCCTTAGTGCAGATGAGGTTCACAAGCCTCCTGGTGATCCTCAAGACAAGCTTCACTTTCTGAAAATATTTATAAACACAAAAATAAAACATCAAGAACCTTTCTGAAAGTCACCAGAAAATCTAGACAACAGAGAAAAATCTCATTTTTGGTGAGCTGCTAGATTTCTTCACAAAGAACACAATGCAAAAAGAATCAATTCATTTGGACTTATGGTTAAAGAGTTTTGGCTGTTTGAAGCTCTCTGGAAAAATGAAATTTAAATTTAAATAAAAACAGACTGGAGGGGGTGACGTCGAAGGCGTAAAGCCTCACGGGCGCCACCACTCATACCGCTTCGTGCGCGTACTGAGTGGCTGACTAGCGGGCCCCGCTAGTCAGGTGAGAGGGAGGGGAGAGGGAAACAGAGGACGGTGTTGCTTCGCCGGAGCACATGCCGGCGAGGAGAGCTTCTTGGACAGAACGAGATGGAGGGATTGAAAGAGGAGACGGAGGCGCAACTGCCCGTACCCGTAGAGTAGCTAGGGGTGGTCGGACGGCGTCGGAAACAACCTCTCTAGCGGAGACAGGGAGCAGAGGTCGCCGGAGATGAAGACGACGGCGACCAGAGGCTTCTCCGGGGGCTCCAACCGGGCGGAACAACACCACCGATGCATGGCGGAGGCCCTGGGAGGGGCTGGAGCTACGGAGACGACCCGAGGGGATCGCCGGCGAGCTCGAGCTTGGGGACGGCGGCCCGCGGCCTGCCCGGCCGGGCTATGGCTCTCTACGAGATCGTGGAGTGTGTGTGGGAGGAGTGGATGGTAATCGAGGAGGCTGGGGAGGGCTCTATTTATAGCCGAGCATCGAGGGGGGGATCAGGCTCCACCAGTGGACACCTGGACACGGCGCCCAACGACGAACAACGTCAGTGAGAGGGGGAGAAGGCGACGCAGCTCACGCGGGAACTGTGGGCGAGCGGGGACGAGCACAGGGGCACGGGGGTGACGACGAGCACAGTGTGCAACACACTGTTACGTTGGCCGGACTGCGCCCGTGCTCGCTGCAGCGAGCTCCGGCATCGGCGAGCGCCAGGAGGGAGTTAAGAGGGTTTGGATGAAGATTGTGGCGAAGTTTGGCAAGCTTAGGCAGTCGCGGCAGCGAGCATGCGCGCAACAGAGCGCTCGGCGGCACTCAGAGCGCGGCGACATGCAGGTTGGCATCATGCACACGCGTGGTCACCACGTGAACTCTGACCTCAGGCCGACCTAAGCCCAAACTTCATGTCTGGCATGTTGTTCGTGGTAGTTTTAGTGGTTACCACACTTGGGTCGCAGGCGCAGTAGAATAGATTTCAACCGCCTGGTAAGTGTCTGGACAGTAAGTTTGAGAGCTTACTGTGGTCAAACTACTGGGAGTTGGGAGCTGGGCTTTGGAGGTTAGCAATTATCTACTAAGGTGATGATGCACAAGAAAAATCAGCCACAACGGAGCAAGTAAAATGGTAGTTGCTGTAGAAACTACCATTTTTGTCCAGAACAGAAAATATTTTTTGTAACGAAAATATTCCAAAAAGTGATGAAATATTTTTGCTTAGGAAGGTGCCCTAGGCTTCAAAGAATATTTGTGAATTTCCTCAGATTTTTGTGGGCAAGAAAAATTGGGGTTGCTTTGGAGCACATTGAGCTAGCTAGGGTTTAAGAGAGGGAAATGAATATTTTTCATTTAAGAAAAATATTCAAAATATTATTTTGAGGTGAACCAGAGAGGAAATGATAGTTAGGGAGGGAAATGAGTCACTTGGGTGGAAGTCAAGGGGTACCCAAGTGTTTAATTCCATTTGAAAAGATTCAAAACTCCAAATTTCAAAATCAAACCAACTGAAAATCAGGCAAAGAGAAGAGGGCAAAAACCAGGCTATCACAAACCTCCCCCACTTAGAATGAATCTCGTCCTCGAGATTAGGTTTATGGAAAACCATTACGGATAATGTGCCTTTAGAAATTCTTCCCGTTCCCAAGTTGATTCTGACTCTATGTGATGCTCCCACTGAACTTTGTATAACTTCCTTGCTTTACTGCGAGTGACCCTTTCCATCTGATCTAAAATTCTAACCGGCCTCTCTTCATATGTTAAATCATTTGCCAACTTTATTTCAGTCATAGCAGTCTTTTTCTCAGGCGGCGATATGCATCGCCTCAACTGTGAAACATGAAACACATTGTGCACTTCCGACAATTCAGGGGGTAGCTCCAACTTATATGCAACAGTACCCACTCGAGACATAACTGGAAATGGACCAATAAATCTGGGTGCCAACTTTCCACGAGTCTGGAATCTCTTGACTCCTTTCATAGGAGTGACTCGAAGGTATACATGTTCTCCGGGTTCAAAACTGATCTGTCGGTGCTTTGCATCATAATAACTCTTCTGTCGAGATTTGGCCAATTGCAATCTGTCTCTGATTTCCTTGACTTGCTTCTCGGCTTCCATCATGAGATCCGTTCCAAAGATACGGCTATCTCCAGTTTGAGACCAATTCAAAGGAGTGCGGCACTTACGGCCATACAAAGCCTCATACGGTGACATCTTTAGACTGGACTGGAAGCTGTTGTTGTAAGAGAACTCGGCATACGACAGGCAGTCTTCCCATTTAGGTCCTTGGGCCAAAAAGCAGGCTCATAACATATCTTGATGTCTGGTTTACCGCTCTGTCATCCATCGATCGAGGATGATAAGCGGTACTGTATTTTAGCTCCATCCCCAAGGCTTGATGGAAACGTGACCAAAAAGCGGAGGTAAAAAGTGAACCTCGGTCAGAAGTGATGGTTCGGGGTACTCCAAGCATACTGACCATTCTGGATACATACAGCTGTGCAAGTTGATCCGCTCAATATGTGGTTCTGATCGGGATAAAGTGAGCAACCTTGGTTAAGGTGTCCACTATGACCCAGACTGCATCATTGCCTTGCTGTGTCAGGTAGCCCTGTGATGAAATCCATGCAGACATCATCCCATTTCCATTGTGAAACTGGCAGCGGTTGGAGAAGTCCGGCTGGCTTCTGATGCTCTGCCTTCACCTTGTTGCATATGTCGCAACAGGCCACAGAATAGGCAATGTCCTTCTTCATTCCATCCCACCAGAATATTTGTCGAAGGTCTTCATACATTTTCGTACCTCCAGGATGAATGGAATACGAAGATCATGTGCTTCTGACAGGATTTTCTGTTTAAATCTGCCTAATTGGGTACACAAATCCTTCCACGGAATCGGAGGCTACCAAATTGATCCTTTGAGAAATCTGAAGTCTGTCCTGCTACCATATTCTTGGCACGCTTCTGCAGGATGGTATCAGCTGGCTGGGACTTGCGGATCTCTTCCTCAAGTGTGGGGGCAACTTCCAAAATATTAGCAAGGCCAGCATCAACTATGACCAGGTTGAGCTGAGCAATCTCCTCTTGAAGTTCAGGAACCAAGGATTTCAATATGACATTTAGGCTCACAGGCTTTCGACTGAGTGCATCGGCAACCACGTTGGCCTTACCCGGGTGGTAATTTATTCCAAGATCATAATCCTTGACTAACTCAAGCCATCTTCATTGACGGATATTTAAATCTGGCTGAGTAAATATATACTCGAGACTTTTGTGATCGGTAAAAATTTGGCACCTCTTCCCGGTGAGGTAGTGTCTCCAAATTTTTAGAGCATGAACCACCGCGGCCAATTCCAGATCATGAGTAGGATAATTTCCCTCGTGGGGTATCAGATGTCGCGATGCATATGCTACCACCTTGCCGTCTTGCATAAGTACGCATCCAAGTCCTTGTCTGGAGGCGTCATAGTACACATCAAAACTGCGGTAGATATATGGAGGAGTCAACACAAGTGCAGTTGTTAGCCGTATCTTTAGCTCATTGAAACTTTTCTCGCAGTCCTCAGTACATTCAAAATTCTTATCCTTTTTTAGTAGCTCCGTCATGGGTTTAGCAATCTTGGAAAACCCTTCAATGAAACAATGGTAGTATCCGGCTAATCCAAGAAAACTCCAGATCTGTGATACGGTTGTGGGCAGCAACCAATCGAGCACATCCTTTACTTTGCTCAGGTCCACGGCTATACCTTCGGCGGATAGCACATGTCCAAGAAATCCAATTTGCTTGAGCCAAAACTCGCATTTACTGAATTTGGCGTATAACTGATGGTCGCGGAGTCGTTGTAGCACTGCTCGGAGGTGTTCTTTGTGAGCTTCTTCACTTTTTGAGTAAATAAGTATGTCATGGATGAAGACTACCACGAACTTATCGAGGAAGTCCATGAATACTTTGTTCATCATATGCATGAAGAAATCAGGGGCATTGGTGAGACCAAAGGACATAACTGTATATTCATAAAGACCGTAACGAGTGGTGAATGCGGTCTTAGGAATATCTTCCTTTTTAATCTTGAGTTGATGATATCCTGTCCGTAAATCAATCTTGGAGAATACCTTGGCCCCACTGAGCTGATCAAACAAGTCATCAATCCTTGGCAGCAGATATTTATTTTTTATGGTGACATCATTCAGCTGACGGTAATCCACACACATGTGGAGGCTTCCATCCTTTTTGTCCACGAAGATAGCAGGTGATCCCCATGGTGAAGAGCTGGGACGGATATATCCTTTCTGGAGCATTTCATCAAGCTGTTTCTTTAGCTCCACTAATTCTGATGAGGGCATCCGATAATACTTCTTGTATAACGGTGCGGTTCCGGGCACAAGATCTATTGCAAACTCAAGCTCTTGATCTGGTGGCATGCCTGGCAGTTCTTCTGGAAATACATCAGGAAACTCACCGACCACATGAATTAATTCCAACTCAGCCATGGTGGCGAAGACCATTTCTTTCTTGGGTATGCTTCTGTGAGCATAGAATTTGGTAGTCTGCCCCTTCTGACTAGTCAAAGTGACTTCTCGGGTCGCGAAATTTATGCATACTTGACATTGGGTCAACCAATTCATACCCAAGATAACATCCAACTTTACAGATTCGATGATTATTAAGGAAGTTGGAAAACAGACTCCGTTGATATTGATTTCCAGATTACGGCAGACCAGATTGCTCTTGATTAAGGATCAGGGGGTTTGTACCAGCATATTCTTGCCCAAAGGCGAAAAAGGAAATTTTTTTGGGCAACAAAACTCCGAGAAATAAAAGAGTGGGAAGCCCCAGAGTCAAATAAAATTACTGCAGGTATGTTATTAACAGAAAACATACCAATGACGACTTCGGGGTTCTCTTGGGCTTCATCTGCGGAGAGGTGATGAACATGCCCAGTGATGTTTTGCTGGTTTGGGCATGACTCCATAAAGTTGACTTGTGGCCTGATTAGTGCACTTGCCTTGCCGTTCTTGGGACACTGTCTGGCATAATGTCCGTTTTGCCCACAATTGAAGCAAGAATTGTTGCGCTGGCGCTCCTCATGCACTGGGTTGGTCACGACATTCTTGACTTGGGTGGTGGTCTTGTTAACATTCTGTTGCCAATTGGGCTTGTATTCCACCCGAGTCTGCTGCCAGGTACGAGCCTTTTGCACGGGTTGCCCTTCCTTCCTTGGCTCAAACTTGCGCTTGTGGTCATTGTTAGCAGGTCTGTTATCCGATACGAGCTTGTGCTCTCTTTCAGCAATGAAAGCTTTGTTCACCAGAGTTTGGAAATCTGGGAAATCAAACATACTGAGGGTACACCGGAGTTGCGGGTTTAATCCCCCAAGAAATCTGTCAATCTTTCTTTCTTCGGTGGCCACATCATAAAGGGAGTAAGGGGACAGATGATTTAATTTTTGCAAATATTCACCCACAGACTGATTTCCTTGGAGGAGTGCGAGAAATTCACGCTGCTTAGCCTTCATAATTCCAGTAGGGATATGATATTTCCGGAACTGATCCTTGAATTTTGACCAGGTGATCTCCTCATCAGCAGGCCACATGGCATTTGCATTTTCCCACCATATGGCAGCAGTGCCTTCAAGATAATGAGTTGCAAATGGAACTTTATCATCTTCTTCAGTACGAGCAATCTCAAGCTTCCTCTCAATGGTTCTCAACCAATCGTCTGCATCCAAGGGACCAATAACCTGACTGAAACTGGGAGGCTTGGTCCTCTGAAAATCTGACAGCTCGGAGTGATGACTGTTCTGATTTCCATTATGTCCAATCACAGCTTGCACACTTCTTAATATTTCAATCAGATCATTATTCCTCCTTTCCTCAAACATACGCAGAATTTTCTCGGTGGAGGGCGGATTTGGCGGTGGAGGCGGTGGTGGTATGTACGGCTCGGGAGAGTGTCCTGCCTGTCGTGCGGAACGACGAACAGGAGCATCCTCATGAGCGTTGCTACTGCTGCCTCGCCACGGCATTCTATTGTGGATTTTTCCCAAGACAACGCAACCGAGATGAGAAACATCCAAAATAAATTTGGGGAAAAGCCAGCAACATCGCCTGAGAAAAACCGAAATAACGAAGAAAATATGGTGAATAAAATAGAGTTCCAACATAATTATACATAGACTCATACATTAAAGGTAAACAACATGCCAAGTTCAGCTACTCTCATACAGGAAATGAAACATCATGACTCGTACGACTACATCTGTACACCATCCTGACGAATGCGAATACTCAGAAGCTCTACTGCTCTGCTGGTGCTGCGGGGTCCTCTCCTGAAGCAAACTCAGATCCTGAACTGACGAGGTTAACGGAGACCTCCGGGTTAAAGGTAACACGACAGCGCTGCCTCGAGGGCTCTCCCTCCGGGGCAGGTGTAGGGTGAAGCATATGGGCTACAGGAGTAGTGAGAAGTGAAACCCACTCAGCAGGAGCACTGAGAGGATTCACGGTCGAGGCACCCGAGCTACTCGGAGGAGTAACCGTTGAAATAGGGGAACTAGAACTGGCTGGAATATAAGGAGTAAATCCCAGGGAGGATGGAGCAGTGACAGATCTAGTAGAGGCTAAAGCAGTACGAGCACGAGTTAGCTCTCGAGCCAGCTCGTGGATCATAAGATAGCTAGCAGTGAAATAACGGGAAAGGTGGCTAGCAACACTATCAGACTCCGGATCAATGATAGGGAAACAGACACGACCATTGTCGTGCAGAGAAGGATAGTAGTACAAATCTGGGTGGTTCTGCTTCCGGACCTCGTTCTAACGAAGCTCGACAAGGACCTCGAATGCAACAAACTGGACAGCCTGAGAAGCGGTAGAAGCGAAACCGCTCCGAGAGGTACGAGTGTAGGTGCTGGAATCGGAACTGGTGCGCAGAGTAACCACTGCGTGGTACTCATACACTGAGTCTGCTAGACGCTCCCGGTACACACGATAGACTGGGTCGTCATCGAGGGGGTACAGCCGACGCCACACTTTACGAAGGAGATGCGGCGACGTGTACGTCATCAGCTGCAACTGGCACGGATACGGCACCAGAGCCATCTACACTCACAACCATTAGTAGGTTAGCATAACAATAAAACAAGCGCATGCAATGCAACAACCAGCTACAAATGCTACCGGCACTCAACTTAAACTCGTATCTAACGTCCAGTTAACACGTCGTAGTCTAGCGTGTGCTAGAGGCAGCGTGGCTCTGATACCAATCATTGTGGCACCCCGACTCAGAGCAACCTGTTTACCATGCATTGCCAGCCCAGAGACCATGTCTTCTGGCAATACAGAACATCTTGGTACAGAAAACAACCGCTTTATTGATGCTAGCGGATCAAAGTTTATATTACAATAGGTGGCGAGGCCAAGCGGCACACACGGTGCGGCTGAACAAATACATTATTTAGTGAACATAAAGGGGCCTCAATCATCACAACTACGCGACAGCGGAACAACGTCATAGCGGAACTCCATAGCACAGGGACACCGATGTGGACACGATCTAGACTCGAACAACACTCCTCTCCAACGAGACTTTCCTGAAATCTGGCATGACACGCCAGGTCAGTACATTGAATGTACTTGCAAGCTCACAACAAGCATAAACATAATGACAAACAATATCATGATAATTAACCAATAATTAATAATGCAACAATATATCCAACATGCTGTGATCATGCTCTTGTGAGAAAAGTCCCGCGTACTGGCTTACCAACGGTGATCGCTCTTGGATCACAAACGTACCAACCTCGTGGTCTTAACTCGGGTTACATCGTGATCTTTCCGGCGATCACAACCACGACCAACACTTGGTCTCAAACATCCAGATGGCCTTCCCACCATCATCAATAGTGCAAAGTTCATGACTTAGTGTGCAAAATTTATTAAACGTTGAACCATGGTGTGACCTACTTTCGAGCGTGTCTGTAACCGTGGACTCGACTATCGATAGATTAATACACTCTGCAGAGGTAGAGCACTGTACCCACATCACGGAAGCCATGGCCTCGCACTCCCATTTGGGTGGACCAACGGCATTCCGACGAAACCCCTCCATTGCAATGACACTCTCCCGGCCACTCTGACTCACTCCCCACTGGGCTAGTCCTGGGTGGCCCCGTGTCTACCAAAGACACCAAACGACCACCGTCGTGGCCAAAACATAAACGTCCCACACGGGGACAAGGTACCATAATCTCAACAACGGGCACACAAGGTTATGTTTGCTTACCGGGCCAGGGTACCGCACGCCCATAACCTTCCCTCGCTGGAGGCACCGACCAGAGGCATGACAACGGATCAAATCAAGGCCTTCCCATAAAGGCAAATGTGGTTGCACTGGGGAAAACTCGATTCAGTGGCACCATGACCCGGTCAACGATATATTCAAGTTGGGTTATTAACAGGTTCAACTTAACGTGAAATTAACCGGTGTCATAACATGCCATGCAAGTGCAACACAAACATATGCATCATATATCATCGGAAATAACTGGGTCAACTATATCCACACTAAGCATAAACATCAACAACTCATGACACTACTCTGGTTAGGATTAAACCTCGCTGTAAACAGAATCTTTTCTAGCAAATTTATCATTTTTCTCATGCAAGAAAATAACTCCGAATAATTACTTATATTCATAACCATATTACTTCTTCATAACAAAAATTTACTTCTAGTTACTTTACCAACTTAGTTAGCTTCAAACTTTATGTAAACTAAGCATGACAACTTAAACAAGCAACCTACAGAATATAAATAATATAATAGTGATTTAAATGCATGGATTAAATCATCCATCCAAGTTGTAAAATCACAAATATTGTAATGGCACCATGAAAATGTTGATGTGGCTTGCCTTAGTGCAGATGAGGTTCACAAGCCTCCTGGTGATCCTCAAGACAAGCTTCACTTTCTGAAAATATTTATAAACACAAAAATAAAACATCAAGAACCTTTCTGAAATTCACCAGAAAATCTAGACAGCAGAGAAAAATCTCATTTTTGGTGAGTTGCTAGATTTCTTCACAAAGAACACAATGCAAAAAGAATCAATTCATTTGGACCTATGGTTAAAGAGTTTTGGCTGTTTGAAGCTCTCTGGAAAAATGAAATTTAAATTTAAATAAAAACAATTTGGAGGGGTGGCGTCAGGCGTAAAGCCTCATGGCGCCACCACTCGTGCCGCTTCACGCCAGCAGTCTTGAGTGGCTGACTAGCGGGCCCTGCTAGTCAGGTGAGAGGGAGGGGGAGAGGGAAACAGAGGACGACGCGGCTTCGCCGGATCACACGCCGGCGAGGAGAGCTTCTTGGCCAGAACAAGAGGGAGGGATTGGAAGAGGAGACGGAGGCGCACCTGCCCGTACCCGTAGAGTAGCTAGGGGTGGTCGGACGGTGTCGAAAACAACCTCTCTAGCGGAGACAGAGAGCAGAGATCGCCGGCGATGAAGACAACAGCGACTCCGGGGGCTCCAACCGGGCGGAACAGCACCACCGATGCACGGCGGAGGCCCTGGAAGGGAGGCCCAAGCCAGGGAGGGGCTGGAGCTACGGAGACGACACAAGGGGATCGCCGGCGAGCTTGAGGTCGGGGATGGCGGCCCGCGGCCTGCCCGGCCGGGCTACGGCTTTCTACGAGATCGTGGAGTGTGTGGGAGGAGTGGATGGTGCTCGAGGAGGTTGGGGAGGGCTCTATTTATAGCCAAGCGTCGAGGGGGGGTCGGGCTCCGCCGGTGGACACCTGGACACGGCGCCCAGCGACGAACAACGTTAGTGAGAGGGGGAGAAGGCGACACAGCTCACACGGGAACTGTGGGCGAGCGGGGATGAGCACAGGGGCACGGGGGTGACGACGAGCACAGTGTGCAACGCAATGTTACGTTGGCCGAACCGTGCCCGTGCTCGCTACGGCGAGCTCCAGCGTCGGCGAGCGCCAGGAGGGAGTTAAGAGGGTTTGGACGAAGATTGTGGCGAAGTTTGGCAAGCTTAGGCAGTCGGGGCAGCGAGCACGCGCGCAACAGAGCACTCGGCGGCACTCAGAGCGCGGCGACATGCAGGTTGGCATCATGCACACGCGTGGTCACCGCATGAACTCTGACCTTAGGCCGACCTAAGCCTAATCTTCATCTCTGGCATGTTGTTCGTGGTAGTTTTAGTGGTTACCACACTTGGGTTTGATCGCAGGCGCAGTAGAATAGATTTCAACCGCCTGGTAAGTGTCTGGACAGTAACTTTGAGAGTTTACTGTGGTCAAACTACTGGGAGTTGGGAGCTGGGCTTTGGAGGTTAGCAATCATCTACTAAGGTGATGATGCACAAGAAAAATCAGCCACAATGGAGCAAGTAAAATGGTAGTTGCTGTAGAAACTACCATTTATGTCCAGAACAGAAAATATTTTCTGTAGCAAAAATATTCCAAAAAGTGATGAAATATTTTTGCTCAGGAAGGTGCCCTAGGGTTCAAAGAATATTTGTGAATTTCCTCAGATTTTTGTGGGCGGGAAAAATTGGGGTTGCTTTGGAGCACATTGAGCTAGCTAGGGTTTAAGAGAGGGAAATGAATATTTTTCATTTAAGAAAAATATTCAAAATATTATTTTGAGGTGAACCAGAGAGGAAATGATAGTTAGAGAGGGAAATGAGGCAATTGGGTGGAAGTCAATGGGTACCCTAGTGTTTAAGTCCATTTGAAAAGATTCAAAACTCCAAATTTCAAAATCAAACCAACTGAAAATAAGGCAAAGAGAAGAGGGCAAAAAACCAGGATGTCACACCTTCATCCTAGAGCAACAAGTATAATCATATCTCAAGCAAAGCTCCCGAGCATACCAATGCAACATATGAATTTGATCCCATAATAGTTTCCCTTTTTGAGTCAAGCGATAATCCCTAAAGTATTCACGTTGATCCAACGTGTCTCCCATTACATAATTGAATGGGGTTTTCTCAGTATTATTAAAGTAGTGCATAATATTTTCACATAACCAGCATCGAGGGTTTTAGGAGGTTACCCATATCCATGAGTAGCAAGTAAACCTAATTTTTTTGGTATTTCGTGTTCCATATCCATAACTAAAGATAGAGAACAACTTAGAACAGAGAATAAAAACTGCTTAGTGATAAAGCAAACAAGCACACATGAGAATATTCACCCCGCGCTATTGCTCCCCGGCAACCCCGCCCGAAAAAGGTCTTGATAACCCACAAGTATAGGGGATAAATTGTAGCCTCTTTCGATAAGTAAGAGTGTCGAACCCAACAAGGAGTGATACGTCTCCAACGTATCTATAATTTTTGATTGCTCCATGCTATATTATCTACTATTTTGGACATTATTGGGCTTTATTATTCACTTTTATATTATTTTTGGGACTAACCAATTAACTGGAGGCCCAACCCAGAATTGTTGTTTTTTGCCTATTTCAGAGTTTCGCAAAAAAGGAATATCAAACGGAGTCCAAACGGAATGAAACCTTCGGGAAAGTGATTTTTGGAACGAACAAGATCTAGGAGACTTGGACCCTACGTCAAGAAACAAAAGAGGAGGCCACGAGGTAGGGGGCGCGCCCTCCACCCTCGTGGGCCCCCTGTTGCTCCACCGACGTACTCCTTCCTCCTATATATACCTACGTACCCCCAAACGATCAGATACGGAGCCAAAAACCTAATTCCACCGCCGCAACCTTATATACCCACGAGATCCCATCTTGGGGCCTGTTCCAGAGCTCCGCCGGAGGGGGCATCCATCACGGAGGGCTTCTACATCAACACCATAGCCTCTCCGATGAAGTGTGAGTAGTTTACTTCAGACCTTCGGGTCCGTAGTTATTAGCTAGATGGCTTCTTCTCTCTTTTTGGATCTCAATACAATGTTCTCCCCCTCTCTCGTGGAGATCTATTCGATGTAATCTTCTTTTTGCGGTGTGTTTGTTGAGACCGATGAATTGTGGGTTTATGATCAAGATTCTCTATGAACAATATTTGAATCTTCTCTGAATTCTTTTATGTATGATTGGTTATCTTTGCAAGTCTCTTTGAATTATCAGTTTGGTTTGGCCTACTAGATTGATCTTTCTTGCAATGGGAGAAGTGCTTAGCTTTGGGTTCAATCTTGCGGTGTCCTTTCCTAGTGACAGTAGGGGCAGCAAGGCACGTATTGTATTGTTGCCATCGAGGATAACAAGATGGGGTTTTATCATATTGCATGAATTTATCCCTCTACATCATGTCATCTTGCTTAAGGCGTTACTCTGTTTTCATGAACTTAATACTCTAGATGCATGCTGGATAGCGGTCGATGAGAGTAATAGTAGTAGATGTAGGCAGGAGTCGGTCTACTTGTCTCGGACGTGATGCCTATATACATGATCATACCTAAATATTCTCATAACTATGCTCAATTCTGTCAATTGCTCAACAGTAATTCGTTCACCCACCGTAAAATACTTATGCTCTTGAGAGAAGCCACTAGTGAAACCTATGGCCCCCGGGTCTATCTTTATCATATTAAATCTTCCAACACTTTGTTATTTCCTTTGCTTTTTTACTTTTCTTTTATTTTACTTTGCATCTTTATCATAAAATACCAAAAATATTATCTTATCATATCTATCAGATCTCACTCTCGTAAGTGACCGTGGAGGATTGACAACCCTTATTGCATTGGTTGCGAGGATTTATTTGTTTTGTGTAGGTACGAGGGACTCGCGTAGCCTCCTACTGGATTGATACCTTGGTTCTCAAAAACTGAGGGAAATACTTACGCTACTTTACTGCATCACCCTTTCCTCTTCAAGGGAAAACCAACGCTGTGCTCAAGAGGTAGCTTCAAGGATTTCTGGCGCCGTTGCCGGGGAGGCCTACGCAAAAGTCAACATACCAAGTACCCATCACAATCCCTTATCTCCCGCATTACATTATTTGCCATTTTCCTCTCGTTTTCCTCTCCCCCACTTCACCCTTGTCGTTTAATTTGCCCTCTCTTTTTTGTTCGCCTCTTTTTCGCTTGCTTTTTGTTTGCTAGTGAGTTGGATTGCTTGTTTGTCACGATGGCTCAAGATAATACCAAATTATGTGACTTTACCAATACCAACAATAATGATTTCCTTAGCACTCCGATTTCTCCTCTTACCAATACTGAATCTTGTGAAATCAATGCTGCTTTGTTGAATCTTGTCATGAAAGATCAATTCGCCGGCCTTCCTAGTGAAGATGTCGCTACTTATCTAAATAGCTTCGTTGATTTGTGTGATATGCAAAAGAAGAAAGATGTTGATAATGATATTGTTAAATTGAAGCTATTTCCTTTTTCGCTTAGAGATCGTGCTAAAGCTTGGTTTTCGTCTTTGCCTAAAATAGTATTGATTCTTGGAACAAGTGCAAAGATGGTTTTATCTCTAAGTATTTTCCTCCCACTAAGATCATCTCTCTTAGAAACGATATTATGAATTTTAAGCAACTTGATCATGAACATGTTGCACAAGCTTGGGAGAGGATGACATTAATGATACGTAATTGCCCTACTCATGGTTTAAATTTGTGGATGATTATACAAAAAAATTATGCCGAATTGAATTTTGCTTCTAGAAATCTTTTAGATTCGGCCGCGGGAGGCACTTTTATGGAAATCACTTTAGTAGAAGCTACTAAACTCCTAGATAATATTATGGTTAATTATTCTCAATGGCACACTGAAAGATCTACTAATAAAAAGGTGCATGCGATAGAAGAAATTAATGTTTTGAGTGGAAAGATGGATGAACTTATGAAATTATTTGCTAGTAAGAGTGTTTCTTCTGATCCTAATGATATGCCTTTTTCCACTTTGATTGAGAATAATAATGAATCTATGGATGTGAATTTTGTTGGTAGGAATAATTTTGGTAACAACGCGTATAGAAGAAACTTTAATCCTAGGCCTTATCCTAGCAATTCCTCTAATAATTATGGTAATTCCTACAACAATTCTTATGGAAAATTTAATAAAATGCCCTCTGAATTTGAGACTAGTGTTAAAGAGTTTATGAATTCGCAAAAGAATTTCAATGCCTTGCTTGAAGAAAAATTTCATAAGATTGATGAATTGGCTCGGAACGTTGATAGAATTTCTCTTGATGTTGATTCTTTGAAACTGAGATCTATTCCTCCTAAGAATGATATCAATGAGTCTCTCAAAGCCATGATAATTTCGATTGATGAGTGCAAAGAAAGAACCGCTAGGATGCGTGCTAAGAAAGATTGCTTTATAAAAGCGTGTTCTTCAAATTTCTATGAAAATAAAGATGAAGATCTAAAAGTTATTGATGTGTCCCCTATTAAATATTTGTTTTGCAATATGAATGTTGATAATGATGGGACTGAATATGATCCACCTTTACCTAGAAGGCGTTCTAAAAATTCGGAGTTTTTAGATCTTGATGCTAAATTTGATAAAAGTGGGATTGAAGAAATCAAAACCCTAGATGCTAATAAACCCACTATTTTGGATTTCAAGGAATTTAATTATGAAAATTGCTCTTTGATTGATTGTATTTCCTTGTTGCAATCTGAAAGTGCTAGTTATCGACTAGAGGGGGGGTGAATAGGCGATTTTTATGAAAGTCTTCAAAACACGGATGTTTTGAAGACAAACAACAGAAATGACCTAATTGATATGCAGCGGAAGATAACTACAACAAGCAAGCCATAGTCAAGTATGCAATAATGTGAAGGGACAAGACTAATAGCAGCTATGTAGTAAGGATCGGGATGGAAGATAGTATGAAGCCAAACAACAATAGAAGTCAAGCGGTGAAGTCAAGCAGATAAGACATATAAGCAATGACTTCACGAAGACAAACTTAGGGTAAAGGAGGAAGGATAGAACCGGTCACTAGTTGAAGACACGGATTTGTTGGACCAGTTCGATTCTTTGTGACAACTGTACATCTGGTTAGGGAGGCTGAGATTCAACTCGAAGACCGCGTCTTCACCTTATTCCCCTTGAGCTAAGGACACACGATGCTCGCCCAATCACTCTGGTAAGTCTTCAAGGTAGACTTCCGAACCTTCACAGACGGCGTTCACGGCAATCCACAATGACTCTTGGATGCTCGAGCGCGACGCCTAACGGGCTGGAGGATTCACAGTCCTCAAGTGTAATAAGTCTTGGTCACACAGACAGGAAAACTTGATGATGCCTAACACTCTTTGGCTCTGGGTGTTTTGGGCTTTGTCCTCGCAAGTTTTTCTCTCTCAAAGGCTTGAGGTGGGTTGCTCTCAAGCGACAAAAGCCATGTACTAACTCTGAGTAGCCACCAATTTATGGTGTAGGGGTGGGCTATTTATAGCCACTAGGCAACCCGACCTGTTATGTCCAAAATGACCACAGGTCACTAAGGAACCGACACGTGTTCCAGCGGTCGATTTCAAAACACACGACAACTTTACTTGGGCTACAAGCAAAGCTGACTCATCCAGCTCTGGATAAGTTTTGCTCTCATTGTCTTTGCTCGAAGACATAGGATTTGGGTTGAGCATCACTTGATCATTCGACTATGATCACTTGGACCCCACTTAACGAGACGGTGGTTCCTACGACTCAACAAAGAAGAAAAGGAAACAACGAAACGACACGATCTTGGCGCTCCATAGTCTTCACTCAATGTCTTCTCATGTCATAGTCTTCAATGTGAATATCTTCACATACCACCATTGTCTTCAATGTCTTCATACATTTTAGGGTCGCGTCTCGGACGTAAACCGAATCAATGAGGGACACTACTGCGTTATCCTGCAATTCTCACAGACGCATTAGTCCCTCAACCACATCTGTCGTCAATACTCCAAAACCAACTAGGGGTGGCACTAGATGCACTTACAATCTCCCCCTTTTTGGTGATTGATGACAAAATGGTTGAAGTTTTCAACGGGGATAAAATATGTGAAATTATAAAGGATAGGGAATTGTCTTCATAAGTGGCAAAGGCTCCCCCTGAAGATGTGCATATAAGTAGTTTGCTTTTGGAATGCAAATGCACATGGCAGGTTGTACTTGTGGAGATCCTCTTCAACTTATGAAGATAATTCATCATGCATGAAATGATATAGCTAAGAGAATGACATGCATAATGAAAAATGGACGTCTGCAGAATGATCTAAGTGCGGAAGTTATAAATCGCACATGCGAATTTATCATCGCACTGTGGTAAAGCAAATAAGTAGCAGGCGACCATCGAGTTTAAGTGTTACAACTCATAAGAACCAAATGTTTTAAAAACGAGAGTTGTAAACACTAGGCAAAATATAGTGCAACCGCCCGTATGAACCCGCTTGAAGACTATCAAACTCATATGCTTCTCCCCCTTTTGTTAGTAAGGACCAAAAAGGTTTGAAGACATAGAGCATCTACTCGTCCTCTTCTGAAGAAGATGATGCAACAGGGTTGTCGTTGTTGGTTGGCGGTGCAGACGAGCTTGGCGCAGTGTTGATTCGTGCAGAAGTAGGGGGCGGTGAAGTAGCATCGGCTTCATCATCGATCACTCTGGCATTGACCGTTGCCGCGGAGGAAGAATAGTCAGAGTCTTCAAGAGATGGAGTTCGCCGTAGGACTGCATTCCGTGGAGGAGTGGAGTCAAACTTGAAACGTTCAGTGAAGCCATCGTCTTGAAGATCAACTTCAGCACTGAGCAGGGTCAAACTCTTCCATGATCGTCGACAAGTCTCGTGAGTGACAAAAGCATTCTTGGTGGCAAGGTTGCGAATGTGATTGACGTCCACCAAGAGGCTTTGCATTTGATGATTTAGCCAGGAGTGATGCTTATCTTGCTTTTGATGCAGCGCCACAAGAAGTTCTCGATCGTTGAGGACTCGAGAGCGCTTCCGAGGCCTTTGGCCAATTGTGCTCTCGATGGCTTCGATCCGTGCATGATCGGCAGACGTGTGTTCCCAGCCGAGGATAGACACGAGATACCGCTTGGGCGCCTTCCATAGGTTGAGAGAAGTTGTGGTGATCTCGCTACGAAGACTTAGTGGCGTTTGGCGGGCTCGGGGTATATGGTTTAGCGGACATATCAACCTCCGTAGAAAGATCGATGATTGCGGCGGAGGGTTGATAGTTGATAGCGAGTGCATCTTGATGAGGCGCATGACCCATGGAGCATAAAACTTGGACCAAACAGATCAGATCAGAGGCAGCCAATTGTCGGATGAAGAAATCTTGCGTGTTGAAGCTGATGCCATTGAGGATGTAGAAGACCAATGTCTTCATTGCTCCTTCAAGCTTTGCAGACGATGAATGCCCTTTTATTGGCCATGGAGTTCGCCGTATGATGTGATATATGGTACGAGGCAGATACTCAAGGTCATCAACAAAGAAGTGTTGAGGGTATTCAACGTCATGTGGCAGTGGCTTCATCATGCTCAGCATCTGACTCATGCCGGGTTACGGCTTATGAAATATGCTTTCAAGGCATCGCGGTGGAGTTGACATCGAGTTCAAACAGCTCTCCGGAGTGGGTAGCCCCTGTGAGCTCAATGATGTCAAGAGCTTTGGCTTCATGATGGACATTTCGGTCATCCACTCGAGAACCCATGTCTTCGTATCTTTGTTGTAGCAGCGGATGTGGAGTGTGGCATAGAATTGAAGCACTAATTCTTCATTCCGGTGCTCTTTGTGCATTCTGAAGCCAAGCAGACCCGCATCATGAAAGCAATCAAGTGCTTCTTCTAAGCACGGCGATCCGCAATGGCTTCACTATCAAAGGCGCATATGAGGGAAAATCGGCCTTGGTCATACATAACACAGAGTAATAGCTTCTTTCTTGATAGCTCGAACCGGTCAGATGAGATCCTTGGCCTTGTGTAGGGGTTCTTTAATTGTCAAAGAAAGTATTGTGGGCTTTGAAGCCATTTGCATTGAAAGAACCAGTTGAGGTGGCGGTGCACGGAAACCTTGGCAGTCTTGGCCCGGCTTACGGACGGAGGCCTATGCTCAATATGATAGTCGAATTGAGGACCAGAGGCATGAGGCGGAGGGACGAGCAGGCCATCTTCTTGTGACTAGCTCGCCATAGTTGTATGCTTGCTCGATTGTGTAGGGCCTTGGTGGCGGAATCGGGCGATGGCGAGAAGCGAGGCTTGAGCTGCTCGGCAGATGCTTCGGGAGCGATTGCCTCATTGGCTTGAGCACAGTTCCTTCATTGGCCGGGAGAGCGGTTGGGACAGGCTCCACATTGGCTTCAACCATGACCACGTCATTGGCTTCATTGGTGTTGGAGGTGGCAGCCTCATTGTTTTCAACCTCCACTTGAGAAGCCGGAGGGTCGGGCACTGGCACGTTGATATCGGGGATCACTTCTTCAATTACTGGGGGTGTAGGAACACGTTCTTCTTCTTCTTGGGTGTCAGCGACTGATGCAGCCGGATTGTCTTCAGCAGCTTTGGCTTCAGACTCAGAGGCATTCACAGTTGGAGTGGCTTCTGAAAACACTTGACGTGCAACAGGTTGGTGGTGCACTTCTCCTTCGAACGCTTCGGAAGAGGCACTTGAGGCCTTTGACCTTTGCGAAGCTCTGCGAAATCTTGGCGGCGCCTTTGGAGATGGGGTTGCACGGGCCTCAAAGTCTTCCTCTTCTTCTTGGTGTTGCTGTTGGGGAGTGACTTGTTGTTGGGGAGTGACTTGTTGTTGGGGAGTCTTGGGGAATCTTTTTGTTGCGGCGATCAGCCCATGAAGCATCTGTGCAATTGGCGTCGGAGGGCGACCAATCTTGATGAGTTCGATGTTACATTGAACAAGCGATGATACCACATTGTACTCGATTTGAGGAAGAACTTCATCATCTTCAACATTGTCATGGTGACCAATGTCTTCAGCGATGGCGGGATCACTGCTGGAATATCTTCAACTTCGGGAGACTACGTGGAAGCAGGCTCATGAACAGTCATGCTAAGTTCTTGGGTTGCGACGCGAGGCAGACCACGAAATGGGTTCAACAATCAAGGGCTCTGTGGGAGCAGCCCGATTCTTCTTGGTCTTTAGCTCTTCTTGGAGGAGCAGCATCGAGGCGTCGAGATTTTCCTTTTACGGCTTCAGCCTCTGCAGCCCTCGTCTTCTTTTGTTCAGAAGCGGTTGACCGGACCTTTGGCTTCGAGCCAGTCATGCTGCTTGGGAAGACAATGCGAGGCTCTTCCTGCCTTGAAGGTGCAGCTTGGTCAATTGAAGACTTCTTTTTCTTTGCAGCCATCCTGGGGTCGATGCCAGGACGGCCAAGTGCCTTGCGCTTCTCAGCCTCATTGTAGGCAAGCACACACTTGTCAGCCAGAGCCTTCATACGCTCACGAGAGCCTCTGGCTTCTTCACGCTTCTTGACAAAGTTTTCTTTGAGGTCGTGCAACATGACCTTGAAGTTTTTGATGTTTTGCACACTGAGTGTAGCCATATGCTTCTTGAACTAAGCCTTCTCATAGTCAATCTTGTGCTTCAGTTCAACAATCCGCTGAGCTAGAGCTAGCTCAGAAGCAATGGCTCCATTGAAGGAGACGCTGAGGCCAATTGGAAGTTGCAGATCTTCAAAGCTGATGTTTGGTGTGTCAAACCACTCATCAATGAAGTGATGGATGATTGCCACATCAAAGAGAGGCAAGTTGTTGAAGATTTCTGCTTCTTCTTTGCTCTTGATAAGCTGCTCAAGAGCATCATCTGCAAGATCGTGATCACTTGACTGATCAATGTGCTCTTCACGCAGAATTGCAGCAGGAGTCGAGTTTGATTCGATATTCTTGACAGTTTTGTTTTTCTTCTCCGTCTTCTTGGAGATGCGGATTGATCCTCGACCGTGTAATCGGCTTCGTGGAGGTGCGATGGCGATGGCTTCACACGTGAAGCTTTTGGAGGAGCAGTGACTTTGAAGCCTTGACTTTCTTTTTGCTTACGTGGCTTTGGAGCGGGAGCGGGAGCTGGAGCTGGGGCTTCATCGAGTCATCATTGTCATCGAGTGATCCACTTTGGCACCTTGGACCAAAATATAAGTGATGAGGCCATCAAGGTTTGAAAACGGTCCGATGACATTGGGTTCAGCGTCACGTGAGCCGTCAGCACGGGGAGCAGAGGGACCAGGGTTGAAGTCTAATCCCAATGACTTCTTGTTTTCCTTTGCAGAAGCCTTTGCATGCTGGAAGTTGCGCTTGAAGAGATTGTCATCACGACACTAGAGCAAAGACGTCGGGTCGGCATTCTTAGGCTGAGGTCCATGGACCATGCAAGGATAGAAACCTTGTGCAATAGCTTCAGCCATGTTCTTGGGAGGGAGGCCTCGAAACAGAATATCACCCCAAGGGCTTCTGATGGCATTCTTCTCGGCATATTCTTGTGTGACGAAATTGTACTTGAACCACT
Organism: Aegilops longissima; assembly: GCA_021605205.1. NCBI lineage: Eukaryota > Viridiplantae > Streptophyta > Magnoliopsida > Poales > Poaceae > Aegilops > Aegilops longissima. The sequence goes on along the minus strand of CM038681.1, from coordinate 529,391,607 downwards.
GTTCAGCCCAATAGCGTCGAATCCATTGGATTCGCGTCTTGCGCTGATTGTAAGTCTCTTCAGGATCTGTCTTGTACAGCTATGCGAGGTCATCAGGCAGATCTTTTGAGGTTCCCTCACGATGCTGTCTGCCGCCCTTCCTGACTGATTTATCTGTAGCCATGAGCTTCAAACTGAATGGCTTCACAATCAAAGGCTTCAAAGGCTTGCGTTTGCTTGACAGACAGGAACTGGCTTCGGGAGAGTTGGTTTGATGCTGTAAGAATTCTGCAAACGAATGCAGACTATGAGAACCAAGGGATTCTCCCACGGACATGTACCTGTGACAACATTAGGGATGCGAGGGAAGGGGAAGAGGTCATATGCATTCTCAGAAGATTTTGAAGATAAATCGGTTTGAAGACATTGACCTCATGATGCGAAGACATTCACTTATCTGCTGAGAGTTGGTTCCAGATTTATGCGAATCCGTGAATAAGTACAAGTGAGGAATCTAACTAGTTGTGAAGCTTAAGTGAATATACTAGGCAGTACGAGATGCAGACAGAATAGATCTAACTTTGTATGGGCAGAAACCATTTTTGGCAAGTAGGATGAATCTTCAAGATCAAAAAGATGGTAAAAATAGAGATATATTTACCGCTTCGAAGAACTGCTAGACGAAAGGAAAGGAGGCCGAGCAGTTCAGTCCACCGTGCCCTAACTTGGCGACGGAGGACACCTACAGCGGCGGCGGAGATGAAGATGTTCGCGGCCGGCGTGAGGACAACGTCGGAGAAGTCGCGGCAGCTAAGCGCTTCGTCGCCGGCGTCGTCGAGAGCTAGCGGTGGCGCTAGGGTTTTGACGAGGTGGAGAGGTGGAAGAAGATTTTCTTCACCGCGGGGCACAGGTATTTATAACGAGGTGTGCGGGGCAGCGCAATTACTCAGGTGCCCCTGACGGTTCACATCTGAGGGGCACGTGGCACGCATGCAACATAATGTGAGTTATCCCACGTTTCCATGCCCGCCCGGTTTGTCGGAGGGTCGTTCCGGCTTCTCCGGAGTTCAACAGTAATGATGAATCATTTAAAACAGACTTAAAGTTTTTCTCTGTGTCTTCTGCTGACAAGGACGCAGAGAAGACATTCGACAGTTTCAACATAATGCATATGATTTGGACAGATAGAGTTTGAGATGGAAAGCATAGAGAGATTGGGGTCCGATGACATTCACTTAGTTCAAAAGATTCAACTTGAAGACATAGCTATAAGTGAATCTTTGTAGAGGACAAAATATATATATATCGACGACAACCAAATCATCATAGTGAAGAAAATCATGAAAATAGGTTGAAGTTGAAGTCAAATCAAATGCGAATAGCTTCAAGAAATAACGCCATGAGTGAAACACTTCAAACAAAGAAATTTGGTGGTGGCGTTACCCACCGTATAGGAAGTATTAGACCCAGACACGGCGCACAATTATCGTGGCGCTCCAAGTCAAATTCACGTTAATGTATTCACACTCGAGTGTAAGTCTTCATTAGATTGAAGACATACGTTACTTCGTGTGTTGCACATCTAAGTCATCAACATGCATAAGTGTTAGGATGTGTGCTTGATCACAGGACATTTGAGGATTCCAAGATATTTAGCTCACACCGTAACTTGCAAAACCTTTTCTCATCCAAGGGCTTTGTGAAGATATCGCGATTGCTCTTGGTGTTGGCGTGAATGATGTCAATATATTTCTTCATGACATGATCCACGAGAAAATGATGGCGAATTTCAATGTGCTTTGTCTTGAGTGCTGGATTGGATTGTTGGCAATCTTGATGGCGCTTTCGTTCGCATGAAAAGAGGTACTTGTGTCGATTGATGCCATAGTCCTTGAGAGTTTGTTTCATCCATAGAAGTGAGCACAACAAGATCCGGCAGCAATGTATTCAGATTCTGCAGTTGAGAGTGACACAGTTCGCTTCTTTGAAGACCAACAGACGAGTGATCGTCGAGAAAGTGACATGTGCTGATGTAGACTTGCGATCCACCTTGTCACCAGCATAATCAGCATCCGAAAATCCAATTAAATCAAATTTTGAGCCCTTTGGATACCATAATCCGAGTGTTGGGGTGTGAGCCAAATATCGAAGAATTCGCTTCACAGCTAGGTGATGCGATTCCTTTGGTGCCGCTTGGAATCGAGCACACATGCAAACGCTAAGCATAATATCCGGCCTAGATGCACATAGGTAAAGTAAGGAACCAATCATGGAGCGGTATACCTTTTGATCAAACTCTTTACCATTGTTGTCGGGGCCCAAGTGGTGTTTGGCTGGCATTGGCGTCGTGTATCCTTTGCATTCTTGCATTCCAAACTTCTTCAGACAATCTTGGAGGTATTTTTCTTGAGATATAAAGATGCCATTTCTTTGCTGACGAATTTGAAGACCAAGGAAGAACTTGAGCTCTCCCATCATGGACATCTGATATTGCTCTTGCATCATGTATCCAAACTCATCACTATACTTCTGGTTGGTGCAGCCGAATATAATGTCATCCACATATATTTGGCATACAAACAGTGTTGGGTAACGTAGTAATTTCAAAAAAATTCCTATGAACACGCAAGACCATGGTGATGGCATAGCAACGAGAGGGGAGAGTATCCGTCCACGTACCCTCGTGAGACCGAAAGCGAGGCGTTATATCAACGCTGTTGATGTAGTAAATGACGTCTTCACGATCCGACCGATCCAAGCACCGTTACTCGGCACCTCCGAGTTCTTAGCACACGTTCAGCTCGATGGCGATCCCGGGCTCCGATCCGGCAAAGCGTCGGGGAGGAGTTTAAATCGACTGACGGCGTGGTGACAATCTTGATGTTCTACCGTCGCAGGCTTCGCCTAAGCACCGCTACAATATGACCGAGGTGGAATATGGTGGAGGGGCACCGCTGACAGCTAAGGAATGATCACGAAGATCAACTTGTATGTTCTAGGGTGCCCCCTGCCCCGTATATAAAGGAGCAAGGGGAGGGCGGCCAGCCCTAGGGCGCGCCAAGGGGGGGAGTCCTCCTCCTAGTAGAGTAGGACTCCCTTTCCTAGTCCTACTAGGAAGAGGAGGGAAGGAAGAGAGGAGAGGAGAGGGGAAGGGGCGCGCCCCCCTCCTAGTCCAGTCGGACTCCTCATGGGGGGGCGCCACCTCCTGGTGCACCCTCTCTCTCCCTCTTGGCCCAATAAGGCCCATAACTTCCCCGGGGTTCAGTAACCCCTCCGGCACTCCGGTTTTCTCCGGAAACTTCGGAACCTTTCGGTGTCCGAATATAACCATCCAATATATCAATCTTTATGTCTCGACCATTTGAGACTCCTCGTCATGTCCGTGATCACATCCGGGACTCGAACTCCTTGGTACATCAAAATACATAAACTCATAATATAACCGTCATTGAAACCTTAGCGTGCGGACCCTACGGTTCGAGAACTATGTAGACATGACCTAGAACCATTCTCGGTCAATAACCAATAGCGGAACCTGGATGCCCATATTGGTTCCTACATATTCTCTGAAGATCTTTATCGGTCAAACCGCATAACAACATCGTTGTTCCCTTTGTCATCGGTATGTTACTTACCCGAGATTCGATCGTCGGTATCCAATACCTAGTTTAATCTCGTTACGGAAAGTCTCTTTACTCGTTCCGTAATACATCATCTCACAACTAACTCATTAGTTGCAATGCTTGCAAGGCTTATGTGATGTGTATTACCGAGAAGGCCTAGAGATACCTCTCCGACAATCGGAGTGACAAATCCTAATCTTGATTCATGCCAACTCAACATATACTTTCGGAGACACTTGTAGAGTACCTTTATAATCACCCGATTCGTTGTGACGTTTGGTAGCACACAAAGTGTTCCTCCGTAAGCAGGAGTTGCATAATCTCATAGTTGCAGGAACTTTGTATAAGTCATGAAGATAGCATAAGCAACATACTAAGCGATCAAGTGCTAAGCTAATGAAATGGGTCATGTCAATCACATCATTCTCCTAATGATGTGATCCCATTAATCAAATGACAACACATGTCTATGGTTAGGAAACATAACCATCTTGATTAATGAGCTAGTCTAGTAGAGGCATACTAGTGACTATCTGTTTGTCTATGTATTCACACATGTATTATGTTTCCGGTTAATACAATTCTAGCATGAATAATAAACATTTATCATGATATAAGGAAATAAATAATAACTTTATTATTGCCTCTAGGGCATATTTCCTTGATCTCCCACTTGCACTAGAGTCAATAATCTAGATTACAGTAATGATTCTAACACCCATGGAGTCTTGGTGCTGATCATGTTTTGCTCGTGGAAGAGGCTTAGTCAGCGGTCTGCAACATTCAGATCCGTATGTATTTTGCAAATCTCTATGTCTCCCACTTGGACTTGGTCCCGAATGGAATTGAAGCGTCTTTTGATATGCTTGGTCCTCTTGTGAAATCTGGATTCCTTTGCCAAGGCAATTGCACCGATATTATCACGAGAAGATCTTCATTGGTCCCGATGCACTAGGTATGACACCTAGATGGAAATGAACTCTTTCATCCAGACTCCTTCATTTGCTGCTTCGAAGCAGCTATGTACTCCGCTTCACATGTAGATCCCGCCACGGCGCTTTGTTTAGAACTGCACCAATGACAGCTCCACCGTTTAATAAAAATCGTATCCGGTTTGCGATTTAGAATCGTCGGATCGGTGTCAAAGCTTGCATCGGCGTAACCATTTACGACTAGCTCTTTGTCACCTCCATATACGAGAAACATATCCTTAGTCCTTTTCGGTATTTCGGGATGTTCTTGACCGCTGTCGATGATCCACTCTGGATTACTTTGGTACCTTCTGCCAAGCTTACAGCTAAGCATCGTCGGTCGGTACTGACATTGCATACATGATAGAGCCTATGGCTGAAGCATAGGAACATTTTCATTTCTCTCTATCTTCTGCTGTGGTCGGGCATTGAGTCGACTCAATCTTACACCTTGTACTATAGGTAAAAAACCTTTCTTTGCACGATCCATTTTGAACTTCTTCAAAACTTTATCAAGGTATGTGCTTTGTGAAAGTCCTATTAAGCGTCTTGATCTATCTCTATAGATCTTGATGCCCAATATGTAAGCAGCTTCACGAGGTCTTTCATTGAAAACTTTTATTCAAGTATCCTTTTATGCTATCCAGAAATTCTATATCATTTCCAATCAACAATATATCGTCCACATATAATATCGAAATGCTACTGAGCTCCCACTCACTTTCTTGTAAATCTGAGGCTTCTCCAAAAGTCTGTATAAAACCATATCTTTGATCACACTATCAAAGCGTTTATTCCAACTCGAGAGGCTTGCAGACCATAAATTGATCGTTGGAGCTTGCACACTTTGTTAGCACCCTTTGGATCAACAAAACCTTCGGTTGCATCATATACAACTCTTCTTCTAGAAATCCATTCAAGAATGCAGTTTTACATCCATTTGCCAAATTTCATAATCATAAAATGCGGCAATTGCTAACATGATTGAGACGGACTTAAGCATCGCTTCTGGTGAGAAAGTCTCATCGTAGTCAACCCCTTGAACTTGTCGAAAACCTTTTGCAACAAGTCGAGCTTTGTAGACAGTTACATTACCATCAGCGTCAGTCTTCTTCTTAAAGATCCATTTATTCTCAATAGCTTGCCGATCATCGGGCAAGTCTACCAAAGTCCATACTTTGTTCTCATACATGGATCCCATCTCAGATTTCATGGCTTCAAGCCATTTTGCGAATCTGGGCTCACCATCGCTTCTTCATAGTTCGTAGGTTCACCATGATCTAGTAGCATGACTTCCGAATAGGATTACCGCACCACTCAGTGCGGATTTTGTTCAGTTGATCTCGAAGTTCGGTGACAACTTGATCTGAAGTTTCATGATCTTCATCATTATCTTCCTCACTAAGCGGTGTAGGTGTTACGAAACTGATTTACGTGACGAACTACTTTCAATAAGGGAGCTGGTACTATTACCTCATCAAGTTCCACTTTCCTCCCACTCACTTCTTTCGAGAGAAACTCCTTCTCTAGAAAGGATCCATTTTAACAACGAATGTCTTGCCTTCGGATCTGTGATAGAAGGTGTACCCAATTGTCTCCTTTGGGTATCCTATGAAGACACATTTTTCCGATTTGGGTTCAAGCTTATCAGGTTGAAGTTTCTTCACATAAGCATCGCAACCCCAAACTTTCAGAAGCGACAACTTTGGTTTCTTGCTAAACCATAGTTCATAAGGCGTCGTCTCAGCGGATTTTGACGGTGTCCTATTTAACGTGAATCGGCCGTCTCAAGAGCATAACCCCAAAATGATAGCGGTAAATCTGTAAGAGACATCATAGATCGCACCATATCCGAGAAAGTGCGATTCTGACGTTCGGACACACCATTGCGCTGTGGTGTTCGGGTGGCGTGAGTTCTTGAAACTATTCGCATTGTTTCAAATGTAGACCAAACTCGTAACTCAAATATTCGCCTCCACGATCAGATCGTAGAAACTTTATTTTCTTATTACGATGATTTTCAACTTCACTCTGAAATTCTTTGAACTTTTCAAATGTTTCAGACTTATGTTTCATTAAGTAGATATACCCATATCTGCTTAAATCATCTGTGAAGGTGAGAAAATAACGATATCCGCCACGAGCTTCAACATTCATCGGACCACATACATCTGTATGTATGATTTCCAATAAATCTGTTGCTCTCTCCATAGTACGGAGAAGCGGGTTTTAGTCATCTTGCCCATGAGGCACGGTTACATAAGTGCCAAGTGATTCATAATCAAGTGACTCCAAAGTCCATCGGCATGGAGTTTCTTCATGCGCTTTATACCGATATGACCTAAACGGCAAGTGCCACAAATAAGTTGCACTATCATTATCAACTCTGCATCTTTTGGTTTCAACATTATGAATATGTGTATCACTACTATCGAGATTCATTAAAATAGACCACTCTTCAAGGGTGCATGACCATAAAAGATATTATTCATATAAATAGAACAACCATTATTCTCTGATTTAAATGAATAACCGTCTCGCATCAAACAAGATCCAGATATAATGTTCATGCTCAACGCTGGCACCAAATAACAATTATTCAGGTCTAAAACTAATCCGAAGGTAGATGTAGAGGTAGCGTGCCGATGCGATCACATCGACTTTGGAACCATTTCCACGCGCATCGTCACCTCGTCCTTTGCGGTGTTAAGCAATCCGTAGTCCCTGTTTGAGTTGCAAATATTAGCAGCAGAACCAGTATCAAATACCAGTACTCTGCGAGCTCTAGTAAGGTACACATCAATAACATGTATATCACATATACCTTTGTTCACCTTGCCATCCTTCTTATCCACCAAATACTTGGGGCAGTTCCGCTTCCGGTGACCAGTCGCTTGCGGTAGAAGCACTCAGTTTCAGGTTTAGGTCCAGACTTGGGTTTCTTCTCTGATCAGCAACTTGTTTGCTGTTCTTCTTGAAGTTCCTTCTTCTTCCCTTTGCCTTTCTTCTTGAAACTAGTGGTCTTATTGACCATCAACACTTGATGCTCCTTCTTGATTTCTACCTCCGCAGCCTTTAGCATTGCGAAGAGCTCGAGCATAGTCTTTACTAACCCTTGCATATTATAGTTCATCACGAAGCCTTTGTAGCTTGGTGGCGGTGATTGAAGAATTACATCAATGACACAATCATCCGGAAGATTAACTCCCAGTTGATTCAAGTGATTGTAATACCCGGACATTTTGAGTATGTGCTCACCGACGAACTATTCTCCTCCATCTTGCAGCTATAGAACTTATTGGAGACTTCATATCTCTCAATCCGGGCATTCATTGAAATATCAACTTCAACTCTGGAACATCTCATATGCTCCATGACGTTCAAAACATCGTTGAAGACCGGTTCTAAGCCGTAAAGCATGGCACTTTGAACTATAGAGTAGTCATCGCTTTGCTCGCGAGGCGTTCTTAACGTCGTCGGTTACATCATCAAGAAGAGTCTGGCACCTAGCGGTGCATCCGGGACGTAACTCTTACGTGCAGCAATGAGGATAATCCTCGAGATTACGGACCCATCCGTGTAATTGCTACCATCATCTTTCAATTTTGCTTTCTCAAGGAACGCATTAAAATTCAACGGAACAACAAAGACGAGCCATCTATCTACGATAAACATAGACAAGCAAAATACTATCGGTACTAAGTTCATGATAAATTTAAGTTCAATTAATCATATTACTTAAGAACTCCCACTTAGGCAGACATCTCTCTAGTCATCTAAGTGATCACGTGATCCAAATCAACTAAACCATAACCGATCATCACGTGAGATGGAGTAGTTTTCAATGGTGAACATCTTATGTTGATCATATCTACTATATGATTCACGCTCGACCTTTCGGTCTCCGTGTTCGAGGCCATATCTGCATATGCTAGGCTCGTCAAGTATAACCTGAGTATTCTGCGTGTGCAAAACTGGCTTACACCCGTTGTACATGGACGAGAGCTTATCACACCCGATCATCATGTGGTGTCTCGGCACGACGAACTTTGGCAGCGGTGCATACTCAGGAGAACACTACTTGATAATTTTAGTGAGAGATCATCTTATAATGCTACCGTCAATCAAAGCAAGATAAGATGCATAAAGGATAAACATCACATGCAATCAATATAAGTGATATGATATGGCCATCATCATCTTGTGCTTGTGATCTCCATCTCCAAGCACAAATCATGATCACCATCGTCACCGGCGCGACACCTTGATCTCCATCGTAGCATCGTTGTCGTTTCGCCAACTATTGCTTCTACGACTATCGCTACCGCTTAGTGATAAAGTAAAGCAATTACATGGCGTTGCATTTCATACAATAAAGCGACAACCATATGGCTCTCGCCATTGCCGATAACTCGGTTACAAAACATGATCATCTCATACAATAAAATATAGCATCACGTCTTGACCATATCACATCACAACATGCCCTGCAAAAACAAGTTAGGCGTCCTCTACTTTGTTGTTGCAAGTTTTACGTGGCTGCTACGGGCTGAGCAAGAACCGTTCTTACCTACGCATCAAAACCACAGCGATACTTCGTCAAATAGACTCCGTTTAACCTTCTCAAGGACGGGCGTAGCTACACTCAGTTCAACTAAAGTGAGAGAGACAGACACCCGCGATCACCTTTAAGCAACGAGTGCTCACAGCGGTGAAACCAGTCTCGCGTAAGCGTCTGGCGTAATGTCGGTCGGGCCGCTTCATCTCACAATACCGCTGAACCAAAGTATGACATGCTGGTAGGTAGTATGACTTGTATCGCCCACAACTCACTTGTGTTCTACTCGTGCATATGACATCAACGCATAAAACCTGGCTCGGATGCCCTTTGTTGGGTAACGTAGTAATTTCAAAAATTTTCCTCGAACACGCAAGACCATGGTGATGGCATAGCAACGAGAGGGAGAGTATCCGTCCACGTACCCTCGTAGACCGAAAGCGAAGCGTTATATCAACGCGGTTGATGTAGTCGACGTCTTCACGATCCGACCGATCCAAGCACCGTTACTCGGCACCTCCGAGTTCTTAGCACACGTTCAGCTCGATGGCGATCCCCGGCCCGATCCAGCAAAGCGTCGGGGAGGAGTTTAAATCAAGACGACGGCGTGGTGACGATCTTGATGTTCTACCGTCGCAGGCTTCGCCTAAGCACCGCTACAATATGACCGAGGTGGAATATGGTGGAGGGGCACCGACACGGCTAAGGAAGCGATCACGAAGATCAACTTGTATGTTCTAGGGTGCCCCCTGCCCCGTATATAAAGGAGAAAGGGGAGGGCGGCCAGCCCTAGGGGCGCGCCAAGGGGGGGAGTCCTCCTCCTAGTAGAGTAGGACTCCCTTTCCTAGTCCTACTAGGAAGAGGGAGGGGAAGGAAGAGAGGAGAGAGGAGAGAGGAGAGGGGCGCGCCCCTCCTAGTCCAGTCGGACTCCTCATGGGGGCGCGCCACCTCCTGGTGCAGCCCCTCTCTCCCTCTTGGCCCAATAAGGCCCATAACTTCCCGGGGGTTCGGTAACCCTCGGCACTCCGGTTTTCTCCGAAACTTCCGGAACCTTTCGGTGTCCGAATATAACCATCCAATATATCAATCTTTATGTCTCGACCATTTCGAGACTCCTCGTCATGTCCGTGATCACATCCGGGACTCGAACTCCTTCGGTACATCAAAATACATAAACTCATAATATAACCGTCATTGAAACCTTAAGCGTGCGGACCCTACGGTTCGAGAACTATGTAGACATGACCTAGAACCATTCTCGGTCAATAACCAATAGCGGAACCTGGATGCCCATATTGGTTCCTACATATTCTCTGAAGATCTTTATCGGTCAAACCGCATAACAACATCGTTGTTCCTTTGTCATCGGTATGTTACTTACCCGAGATTCGATCGTCGGTATCCAATACCTAGTTTAATCTCGTTACGGAAAGTCTCTTTACTTGTTCCGTAATACATCATCTCACAACTAACTCATTAGTTGCAATGCTTGCAAGGCTTATGTGATGTGTATTACCGAGAAGGCCTAGAGATACCTCTCCGACAATCGGAGTGACAAATCCTAATCTTGATTCATGCCAACTCAACATATACTTTCGGAGACACTTGTAGAGTACCTTTATAATCACCCGATTCGTTGTGACGTTTGGTAGCACACAAAGTGTTCCTCCAGTAAGCGGAGTTGCATAATCTCATAGTTGCAGGAACTTTGTATAAGTCATGAAGATAGCATAAGCAAGATACTAAGCGATCAAGTGCTAAGCTAATGAAATGGGTCATGTCAATCACATCATTCTCCTAATGATGTGATCCCATTAATCAAATGACAACACATGTCTATGGTTAGGAAACATAACCATCTTCGATTAATGAGCTAGTCTAGTAGAGGCATACTAGTGACTATCTGTTTGTCTATGTATTCACACATGTATTATGTTTCCGGTTAATACAATTCTAGCATGAATAATAAACATTTATCATGATATAAGGAAATAAATAATAACTTTATTATTGCCTCTAGGGCATATTTCCTTCAAACAGTTCACCATCATATGTCTTCGTGAAGAGTGTGGGATCAAGGGATCCAGGTTTGAAGCCTTTGCTCTTCAAGAAGTCTTTGATTGTATCATACCAGGCGCGAGGAGCTTGTTTGAGGCCATACAATGCTTTATTTAGCTTGTACACCATATCAAGATGTTTTGGATCTTCAAAGCCAGGTGGTTGAGCGACATATACTTCTTCTTCAATCTTGCCGTTGAGAAATGCACTCTTCACATCCATTTGATAGAGCAAGAGGTTGTGGTGGTTAGCATAGGCTAGTAGTATGCGAATAGCTTCAAGCCTAGCTACAGGAGCAAATGTTTCATCGAAGTCAATTCCTTCAACTTGAGTATATCCTTGAGCCACAAGCCTTGCTTTGTTTCTGACGACTTGACCATGCTCATCTTGCTTGTTTCGATATATCCATTTGGTGCCAATAATGTTATGCTTGCGAGGGTCAGGACGCTTGACAAGTTCCCAAACATTATTCAGTTTGAACTGTTGAAGTTCTTCTTGCATAGGTTGAATCCATCCTGGTTCCATAAAAGCTTCAGCAACTTTCTTGGGTTCTGATATTGACACAAATGAAAAGTGCCCACAGAAATTTGCTAGCTGTGTTGCTCTTGAGCGAGTAAGCGGACCAGGTGCATTGATGCTATCGATTATCTTCTCAATCTGTACTTCATTTGCAACTCGAGGATGAACTGGACGAAGATTTTGCTCATGCTGATCATTGTCATCATTGGGAGGATTGTCTTCAGCCGAGCATTGTCTTTGAGTTGGTTAGGTGCGAAATGATAAGTTCCTCTTCAGGCTGTGCTTCATTTGGCATGATTTCACCAGTTCCCATCAGCTTGATAGATTCACTGGGCGGAGCTTCGTCTAGTGTGCTTGGCAGGAACTCTCTTTGTGAACCATTGGTTTCATCAAATCGCACATCTACAGTTTCGACGATTTTGTAGAGATAGAGATTGAAGACTCTGTAAGAGTGTGAGTCCTTTCCGTAACCGAGCATGAAGCTTTCGTGAGCTTTGGGTTCAAATTTTGACTTGTGATGGGGATCCTTGATCCAGACTTAGCCCCAAATACTCAAGTGGCGACATTTGGCTTCTTGCCAATAAGGAGCTCATAGGAAGTTTTGTTCAGAAGCTTATGGATATAGACACGGTTGATGACGTGACAAGCTGTATCAATGGCTTCAGGCCAGAACTTTCTTGGTGTCTTGTACTCGTCGAGCATTGTTCGAGCCATCTCAATGAGGGTTCTGTTCTGCGCTCCACGATGCCATTTTTTGGGGTGTGTATGGGCAGAGAACTCATGAGTGATTCCCATGGTATCCAGATAAAGATCAAGTCCGGTGTTCTTGAATTCAAGGTCGTTATCACTTCTGATATGCTTGATCTTGACGCCATAATTGTTCATTGCTCGATTGGCGAATCGTCTGAAGACATCTTGCACTTCAGTCTTGTAGAGAATTATGTGCACCCATGTGTATCTTGAGTAGTCATCAACAATGATGAAGCCATAGAGACAAGCAGTTGTTGTGAGGGTAGAGTAATGAGTAGGGCCAAACAAATCCATGTGTAGCAGCTCGAAGGGTTGAGATGTCGTCATGATTGTCTTCGAGGGGTGCTTTGCCCTAGTCATCTTTCCAGCTTCGCAGGCACCACACAAATGATCCTTATTGAACTTGACACCTTCGATGCCTATGACATGCTTCTTCTTGGCGAGTGTGTGTAAGTTCCTCATTCCAAACATGCCCGACCTCCGATGCGAGCCAAGATTCAAGCTTTTGCAAGAAGACATCTGGCAAGTGTGGACCTCTTGAGAAATCTACCATGTATAGATCATCTTTCCTATACCCTTCAAAGACTAGAGACTTGTCGATTCCATTAGTACAAGGCAACGATATTTTCGAATATCACAATCATGTTCAAGTCACAAAGCATTGAGACAGACATTAAGTTGAAACCAAGGGATTCAACAAGCATCACTTTGTCCATGTGTTGATCCTTTGATATTGCAACTCTACCTAGACCCAATACCTTGCTTTTACCTGTGTCAGCAAATGTGATGTGACTCTTGTCTGATGGACGTAAGGTTGAGTCCATGAGAAGACTTCGATCACCAATCATATGATTAGTGCATCCACCGTCCATAATCCATTCGAAGCATGACGTGTCATACCCTACTGATGCAGATTAGGGGATAGGCTTCACCAAGAGCATTGTGAAGCATAAACATTTGACGGCAAGTGGATTATTGAAGCTTAAATCAAGATTAGGACTGATAGGATGAATGGCAAACGATTCAGAACAAAATGCATAGTGAGACCATTTGGGCATTTGATCTTGTGCCCTACAAGATGTTTTAGGTCCCCAAACAATAGCATCGACGCCTTTGATTTTCGGTGGAGACCCTTTCTGCAAAAGAGAGTTAATTCTTCTTAATCACCCACATCTTCAGGGGTGGCTTAGAAGCAATGAGTCTAAGTGCAGCATCTGAGAATTTCGGCTTTGGAGCCCTAGCAAATAGCCTTGCAGGAGATGAGTGATACTCATATGAATAAGCAGAAAAGTTCTTAGTTCTATGAACATAGCGGTTTGAGGACACGCTCATATTCATAAATTTGAGAACTGTTTCCCTGCAAAACATTGGCGTTAGGGTGACTCAAGTGAGTCCTCTGTCTGTATGAAGCCTTTGGACCATATGACGCCTTTGGTTTGGGGTTTGTCTTCTTCCGGTGGTGTCATGATGACATTCTTTGGAAGATTCTCAAGACAGCTTTTGGGAACCGGATCTTCTTCATAGGCGGTCCATTCCTGCGATTAGTACCAATATACGCAAACACTTCACCATTTCGATTCTTGAACAGCTTATAGTTTGCATCAAAGTATTCATCAATGATAATAGGGTTATCACAGAAAAGCGGATAAGGTGGATGGATCCACTAAAGGTCCCTTGGTAGCAACCCATGTGGTTTTGGGATACCTCGGGCTTCAGAGGAACCATCAACATTCATTTTCCTCTCGAACCCAACACCCTCTTTCCTAGGGTTTCGGTTCAGAATCTGCTTTTGAGGACATCATAAAGTGTCGATGCCCTTTCGACTTTTATACATCCTGTTTCAAGCAATGTCTTCAACCTAGCATTTTCATCAACAATGGCGTGGTATCCTCCGCAGAGGGGTTAGTTACCACATTGATAGTTGAAGACAATGCAAACAGTAGCAGCGAGTTGAACATTCATCAATAGAGGTAGTGATATCACGCTCAAGACATTTTAGACATGGTGGTTCAAATCCATCCCGAAGGAACCCGATCTGTTGAGCGCAAAGTGACTCATTCTCTTTTGAAGATCTTCATGAGCCGCTCTCAATTTCTCAAGCTCTTGCTTCCTTTGAAGATAATCATAGGAGAGCCTTTCATGAGTGGTTGAGAGCATTTCATGACGACTTTCAAGTTCTTGGTACTTAGCATGAAGATTTTTAATGTCTTCAACTAAGGACTGTGAGCGTGTCATTTCCGCGTCCAACAGTCATCGCTTTTGTCTAACAGTTTTTGAGTATGTTCCATAGCTCATTGTTGTTCAGTTGCAATTTTAGCAAGTGTTTTGTAGCTGGGTTTGGATTCACAATCGAGTCATCTTCACTTGATGTTTGAAAGTAAGCATCACGTGATTTTACCTTGGCACCGCATGCCATGAAGCGAGAGGTGGGAGCAGGGTCGTCCTTGTCATCGCCTTCAGCGTTGGTGTAGAAGTCATTGTATTGAGTGTTGAAGATGGACTTGGCAACATAGGCTGTGGCTAAAGCCAGACTTGCAACACCCGGGTCGGACTCCTCTTCAGATTCCACCTCCACTTCCTCAGAAGCAGACTCCTCCTCTGAATCCATTTCCTTGCCAACAAAAGCACGAGCCTTGCGGATGAGCTCTTCTTATGCGATGAAGACTTTGATGAAGACTTGGAAGAAGACTTTGAAGATTTCTTCTTTTCTTGTCATCGTAATCATATTCCTTGCTCTTCTTCTTCTTCTTCTTCTCATTGTCCCTTGTGGACACTCGGAGATATAGTGTCCAGTTTTCTTGCACTTGTGACAGGTTCTCTTCTTGTAGTCTTGAGTGAAAGCTTCATCATTTCTTGAGCTGGATCGTGAAGACTTTTCAAGCCTTTCTTCCTAGTGAACTTGGAACTTCTTCACAAGCATAGCAAGTTCCTTTCCAATGTCTTGGGATCATGAGAACCGCAATGATTCTTCTTCGATGAGGAAACAACTTTTGCCTTCAAAGCGAGTTCGCCATAGTTTGGACCATAGATATCTCTTTTCTCAGATAGCTGGAACTCATGTGTGTTGAGCCTCTCAAGTATATCAGACGGATCGAGTGTCTTGAAGTTAGGACGTTCTTGTATCATGAGGGCAAGGGTGTCAAAAGAGCTGTCAAGTGATCTCAGTATTGTCTTGACGATTTCATGCTTGGTGACCTCAGTGGCGCCGAGAGCATGAAGCTCATTTGTGATGTCAGTGAGGCCAAACGTGAGCTGGACATTTTCATTGTCGTTTCTCTTGAAGCGGTTGAAGAGCTTGCGAAGAACACTGATCCGTTGATCTCTCTGGGTTGAGACGCCTTCGTTGACCTTGGATAGCCAGTCCCAGACTAGCTTCGACGTTTCCAGAGCACTCACATGGCCATATTGTCCTTTGGTCGATGACCACAGATGATGTTCTTTGCGGTGGAGTCCAGCTTGAATGAACTTCTTGACATCAGCAGGGTGACACCTTCACAGATTTAGGAACGCCGTTCTTGACGACATACCGAGGTCGACATCAATGGCTTCAAGATGCATGCGCATCTTATTCTTCGAAAGAGGGATAGTCGGTTCCATCGAACACGGGCAAGCAGCGGAGACCTTGATTATCCCTGCAATCGACATAGCTAAAAGTCCGTGGTTAAACGAATCACACGTAACAAGGAGTACCTTGCTCGATACCAATTGAAAGTGCTAGTTATTGACTAGAGGGGGTGAATAGGCGATTTTATGGAAGTCTTCAAAACACGGATGTTTCAAAGACAAACAATGAAATGACCTAATTGATATGCAGCGGAAGATAACTACAATAAGCAAGCCATAGTCAAGTATGCAATAATGTGAAGGGACAAGACTAATAGCAGCTATGTAGTAAGGATCAGGATGGAAGATAGTATGAAGCCAAACAACAATAGAAGTCAAGCAGTGAAGTCAAACAGATAAGACATATAAGCAATGACTTCACGAAGACAAACTTAGGGTAAAGGAGGGAAGGGATAGAACCAGTCACTAGTTGAAGACACCGGATTTGTTGGACCAGTTCCAGTTGTTGTGACAACTGTACATATGGTTAGGGAGGCTGAGATTCAACTCAAGACCGTCTTCACCTTATTCCCTTGAGCTAAGGACACACAGTCCTCGCCCAATCACTCTGGTAAGTCTTCAAGGTAGACTTCCAACCTTCACGAGCGACATTCACCGCAATCCACAATGACTCTTGGATGCTCGAGAACGCGACGCCTAACCGTTTGGAGGATTCACAGTCCTCAAGTGTAATAAGTCTTCGGTCACACAGACATGGAAACTTTAGTGATGCCTAACACTCTTTGGCTCGGGTGTTTTGGGCTTTGTCCTCGCAAGGATTTTCTCTCTCAAAGGCTTCGAGGTGGGTTGCTCTCAAACGACAAAAGCCGTGTACTAACTCGAGCAGCCACCAATTTATGGTGTAGGGGTGGGCTATTTATAGCCACTAGGCAACCCGATCTGTTATGTCCGAAATGACCCTGGTCACTAAGGAACCGACACGTGTTCCAACGGTCGATTTCAAACACACACGGCAACTTTACTTGGGCTACAAGCAAAGTCGACTCATCCACTCTGGATAAGTTTGGCTCTCATTGTCTTCGTCAAGACATAGGATTTGGGTTGAGCATCACTTGATCATTCGACTATGATCACTTGGACCCCACTTAACGAAGACGGTGGTTCCTACGACTCAACCAAGAAGAAAAGGAAACAACGAAATGACACAGTCTTCGCGCTCCATAGTCTTCACTCAACATCTTCTCATGTCATAGTCTTCAATGTGAATATCTTCACATACCACCATTGTCTTCAATGTCTTCATACATTTTTAGGGTCGTCTCCGGTAGGTAAACCGAATCAATGAGGGACACTACCTGCGTTATCCTGCAATTCTCACAGACGCATTAGTCCCTCAACCACATTTGTCGTCAATACTCCAAAACCAACTAGGGGTGGCACTAGATGCACTTACACAATCCGTGCTAAATTCTCCTCATGCTTATAGTCAAAATAAAGCTTTTACCAAACATATCGTTGATGCCTTGATGCAATCTTATGAAAAAAAAACTTGAGTTGGAAGTTTCTATACCTAGAAAACTTTATGATGAGTGGGAACCTAATAATTAAAATTAAGATTAAGGATCATGAGTTCTATGCTTTATGTGATTTGGGTGCTCGTTTTTCAACGATTCCAAAAACTTTGTGTGATTTGCTAGATTTCCGTGATTTTGATGATTGCTCTCTAAACTTGCACCTTGGGGATTCCACTATTAAGAAACCTATGGGAAGAATTAATGATGTTCTTATTGTTGCAAATAGGAATTATGTGCCCATAGATTTTATCGTTCTTGATAATCCTTCATGTCCTATTATTCTTGGTAGACCTTTCCTTAGAACGATTGGTGCAATTATTGATATGAAGGAAGGGAATATTAGATTCCAATTTCCATTAAAGAAAGGCATGGAACACTTCCCTAGGAAGAAAATAAAATTACCATATGAGTCTATCATGAGAGCCACTTATGGATTGCCTACCAAAGATGGCAACACCTAGATCTATCCTCGCTTTTATGCCTAGCTAGGGGCGTTAAACGATAGCGCTTGTTGGGAGGCAACCAAATTTTATATTTAGTTTTTTGCTTTTTGCTTCTGTTTAGGAATAAATATTTGATCTAGCCTCTGGTTAGATGTGTTTTTATGTTTTAATTAGTATTTGTGCCAAGTTAAACCTATAGGATCTTCTTGGATGATAGTTATTTGATCTTGCTGTAATTTCCAGAAACTTTCTGTTCATGAATTTTTTTTTTAAAAATCACCAGAACGTGATAAAATATTGATTCCAGTTGCTGCTGATCAATAAACAAATTGCCTAGGTCTTCCTATTTTTTCTGATTTTTTGGAGTTCCAGAAGTTTGCGTTAGTTACAGATTACTACAGACTGTTCTGTTTTTGGCAGATTCTGTTTCTCGTGTGTTGTTTGCTTATTTTGATGAATCTATGGCTAGTAAAATAGTTTATAAACCATAGAGAAGTTTGATTACAGTACCTTGAAGTGGTCTTTTGTTTTCTTTCGCTAAGGAGCTCACGAGATTTTCTGTTCAGTTTTGTGTTGTGAAGTTTTCAAGTTTTGGGTGAAAGATTTTTGATGGATTATGGAACAAGGAGTGGCAAGAGCCTAAGCTTGGGGATGCCCATGGCACCCCCAAGATAATCTAAGGACACCATAAAGCCAAAGCTTGGGGATGCCCCGGTAGGCATCCCCTCTTTCTTCTACTTCCATCGGTAACTTTACTTGGAGCTATATTTTTATTCACCACATGATATGTGTTTTGCTTGGAGCGTCTTGTATGATTTGAGTTTTTGCTTTTTAGTTTACCACAATCATCCTTGCTGTACACACCTTTTGAGAGAGCCATACATGATTTGGAATTTGTTAGAATACTCTATGTGCTTCGCTTATATCTTTTGAGTTATATAGTTTTGCTCTAGTGCTTCACTTATATCTTTTCTAGCACGGTGGTGGATCTGTTTTATAGAAACTATTGATCTCTCATGCTTCACTTAGATTATTTTGAGAGTCTTAAATAGCATGGTAATTTTCTTAAATAATCCTAATATGCTTGGTATTCAAGATTAGTAAAACATTCTTATGAGTGTGTTGAATACTATGAGAAGTTTGATGCTTGATAATTGTTTTGAGATATAAAGATGGTGATATTAGAGTCATGCTAGTTGAGTAGTTGTGAATTTGAGAGATACTTGTGTTAAAGTTTGTGATTCCTGTAGCATGCACGTATGGTGAACCGTTATGTGATGAAGTCGGAGCATAATTTATTTATTGATTGTCTTCCTTGTGAGTGGCGGTCGGGGACGAACGATGATCTTTTCCTACCAATCTATCCCCCTAGGATCATGCGCGTAATACATTGCTTTAATAACTTGTAGATTTTTGCAATAAGTATATGAGTTCTTTATGACTAATGTTGAGTCCATGGATTATACACACTCTTCTTCCTTCCACCATTGCTAGCCTCTCTAATACCGCACACTTTTCACCGGTATCATACACCCACCATAAACCTTCCTCAAAACAGCCACCATACCTACCTATCATGGCATTTACGTAGCCATTCCGAGATATATTGCGATGCAACTTTCCACCGTTCCGTTTATTATGACACGCTCCATCATTGTCATATAGCTTTGCATGATCATGTAGTTGACATCGTATTTCTGGCAAGGCCACCGTTCATAATTCTTTCATACATGTCACTCTTGATTCATTGCACATCCCGGTAAACCACCGGAGGCATTCATATAGAGTCATATTTTGTTTTAAGTATCGAGTTGTAATTGTTGAGTTGTAAGAAAATAGAAGTGTGACGATCATCATTTTTAGAGCATTTTCCCAAGTGAGGAAAGGATGATGGAGACTATGATTCCCCCACAAGTCGGGATGAGACTCCGGACGAAAAAAAAAAGAAAAAAAAAATAAAAGAGGCCATAAAAAAAGAAGAGAAAAGGCCCAAATAAAAAATGAGAGAAAAAGAGAGAAGGGACAATGTTACTATCCTTTTACCACACTTGTGCTTCAAAGTAGCACCATGATCTTCATGATAGAGAGTCTCTCATTTTGTCACTTTCATATACTAGTGGGAATTTTTCCTTATAGAACTTGGTTTGTATATTCCAATGATGGGCTTCCTCAAAATGCCCTAGGTCTTCGTGAGCAAGCGAGTTGGATGCACACCCACTTAGTTTCTTTTGTTGAGCTTTCATATACTTATAGCACTGGTGCATCCGTTGCATGGCAATCCCTACTCACTCACATTGATATCTATCGATGGACATCTCCATAGCCCGTTGATACGCCTAATTGATGTGAGACTATCTTCTCCCTTTTTGTCTTCTCCACAACCACCATTCTATTCCACATATAGTGCTATGTCCATGGCTCACGCTCATGAATTGCGTGAAGATTGAAAAGGTTTGAGAATGTCAAAAGTATGAAACAATTGCTTCGCTTGTCATCGGGGTTGTGCATGATTTAAATACTTTGTGTGGTGAAGATAGAGCATAGCCAGACTATATGATTTTGTAGGGATAACTTTCTTTGGCCATGTTATTTTGAGAAGAAATAATTGCTTAGTTAGTATGCTTGAAGTATTATTACTTTTTATGTCAATATTAAACTTTTGTCTTGAATCTTTCGGATCTGAATATTCATACCACAATTAAGAAGAATTACATTGAAATTATGCCAAGTAGCACTCCGCATCAAAAATTCTGTTTTTATCATTTACCTACTCGAGGACGAGCAGGAATTAAGCTTGGAGATGCTTGATACGTCTCCAACGTATCTATAATTTTTGATTGCTCCATGCTATATTATCTACTGTTTTGGACATTATTGGGCTTTATTATTCACTTTTATATTATTTTGGGACTAACCTATTAACCGGAGGCCCAGCCCGAATTGATGTTTTTGCCTATTTCAGAGTTTCGCAAAAAAGGAATATCAAACGGAGTCCAAACGGAATGAAACCTTCGGGAACGTAATTTTTGGAACGAACAAGATCCAGAAGACTTGGACCCTACGTCAGGAAACAAAAGAGGAGGCCACGAGGTAGGGGGCGCGCCTACCCCCCAGGGCGCGCCCTCCACCCTCGTGGGCCCCCTGTTGCTCCACCGACGTACTCCTTCCTCCTGTATATACCTACATACCCCCAAACGATCAGATAGCCAAAAACCTAATTCCACCGCCGCAACCTTCTGTACCCACGAGATCCCATCTTGGGGCCTGTTCCGGAGCTCCGACGGAGGGGGCATCCATCACGGAGGGCTTCTACATCAACATCATAGCCTCTCCGATGAAGTGTGAGTAGTTTACTTCAGACCTTCGGGTCCATAGTTATTAGCTAGATGGCTTCTTCTCTCTTTTTGGATCTCAATACAATGTTCTCCCCTTCTCTCGTGGAGATCTATTCGATGTAATCTTCTTTTTGCGGTGTGTTTGTTGAGACCGATGAATTGTGGATTTATGATCAAGATTATCTATGAACAATATTTGAATCTTCTCTGAATTCTTTTATGTATGATTGGTTATATTTGCAAGTCTCTTCGAATTATCAGTTTGGTTTGGCCTACTAGATTGATCTTTCTTGCAATGGGAGAAGTGCTTAGCTTTGGGTTCAATCTTGCGGTGTCCTTTCCCAGTGACAGTAGGGCAGCAAGGCACGTATGGTATTGTTGCCATCGAGGATAGCAAGATGGGGTTTTTTATCATATTGCATGAATTTATCCCTCTACATCATGTCATCTTGCTTAAGGCGTTACTCTGTTTTCATGAACTTAATACTCTAGATGCATGCAGGATAGCGGTCGATGAGTGGAGTAATAGTAGTAGATGCAGGCAGGAGTCGGTCTACTTGTCTCGGACGTGATGCCTATATACATGATCATACCAAGATATTCTCATAACTATGCTCAATTCTGTCAATTGCTCAATAGTAATTCGTTCACCCACTGTAAAATACTTATGCTCTTGAGAGAAGCCACTAGTGAAACCTATGGCCCCCGGGTCTATCTTTATCATATTAAATCTTCCAACACTTTGTTATTTCCTTTGCTTTTATTTTACTTTGCATCTTTATCATAAAATACCAAAAATATTATCCTATCATATCTATTAGATCTCACTCTCGTAAGTGACTGTGAAGGGATTGACAACCCCTTATCGCATTGGTTGCGAGGATTTATTTGTTTTGTGTAGGTACGAGGGACTCGCGCGTAGCCTCCTACTGGATTGATACCTTGGTTCTCAAAAACTGAGGGAAATACTTACACTACTTTGCTGCATCACCCTTTCCTCTTCAAGGGAAAACCAACGCAGTGCTCATGAGGTAGCAAGGAGCTAAAGGTAGAACAAATATTCCCTCAAGTTCTATCGACCACCGATACAACTCTACGCACGCTTAATGTTCGCTTTACCTAGAACAAGTATGGAACTAGAAGTACTTTGTAGGTGTTTTGGATAGGTTTGCAAGATAATAAAGAGCACGTAAATTAAAAGTAGGGGCTGTTTAGATAAAGACACAACTAACTTAGTTTTAGTAGAGGGCTTTTTGTCACGAGAAAGTTATTTGTCCCTAGGCAATCGATAACTAGACCGGTAATCACTATTGTAATTTTATATGAGGGAGAGGCATAAGCTAACATACTTTCTCTACTTGGATCATATGCACTTATGATTGGAACTCTAGCAAGCATCCGCAACTATTGAAGATCATTAAGGTAAAACCCAACCATAGCATTATAAGGCATTAAGTCCTTTTTACTCCCATATGCAAATAACCTACTTACTCGGGTATGTGCTTCTGTCACTCACGCCACCCACCATAAGCAAATCAATGAACATATTGCAAATCCTACAGCGGGCATCCCTCACGCTTGTGCGACACGGAGAGCACCATAGGACAGCACCAATAATAAAACATGCAACTCAAACCAATCACGATCATCAATTAACCCATAGGACAAAATAGATCTACTCAAACATCATAGGATAGCCATACATCATTGGGAAATAATATATAGTATTGAGCTCCATGTTTAAGTAGAGAATACAGCGGGTAAAAGAGGGGTTACACTGCTGCATAGAGGGGGAGAGAGTTGATGATGACGGCGGTGAAGTAGTTGGTGTAGATTGCGGTGACGATGATGGCCCTGGCGGCACTCCGGCGCCGCCGGAAGCGAGGGGGAGAGAGCCCCCTCCTTCTTCTTCCTTGACCTTCTCCCTAGATGGGAGAAGGGTTTCCCCTCTGGTCCATGGTCTCCATGGCGTGGGAGGGGCGACAGCCCCTACGAGATTGGATCTGTCTCTCTGCCTCTCTCTGTTTCTGCGTTCCTGATTCTGCCCTTTCACCGTTTCTTAAATTCCCGGAGATCCGTAACTCCGATTGGGCTGAATTTTGGACATGATATCTATCCGGATATTAGCTTTCTTGCGGCAAAAGAAGGGCACCAACTGCCTTACGAGGTGGCCACGAGGGCCCAGGGCGCGCCTGCCCCCTGGGGCGCCCCCTGCCTCATGGCCCCCTTGGGCATCGTATCGCGTTGATTCTTCTTCAGTTTGTGTCAGTTTTTATCCCGTTTTGACTCCGTTTGATATGGATTTTCTGTGAAACAAAAACATGCAACAAACAGGAACTGGCACTGGGCACTGGATCAATATGTTAGTCCCAAAAATAGTATAAAATGTTGCCAAAAGTATATGAAAGTTGTATAATATTGGCATGAAACAATCAAAAATTATAGATACGACGGAGACGTATCAGGACGCCATCAAGGGAGACCAGGGAAAGGAAGCTACCTTAGATCCATCCCCGGTGGCAGCACAAGCACTGCTGGACGAGGAGGAGGAAGAAGATATCCTTAATCCCTACCTTACTCACCTTACTCCTGCTGAGATTGAAGCTTTTCGCGTCATTGAAATAGTTCGCATACAAAATAAGTATCTCACTCGCGAAAATATTCTGCATCAAGAGCACATCATCTATCTCCGGAGCGTCATCCGTCGGTTGGAGAATCTCTTGATCCTTAAGGATAGGATCGCTTCATCACCACCATCACCTTCTTCACCAACAAAGGAGAACTGAGTATCGGGTATGGGCACTCCCCTTGGGTTCCGCCAAGCTTGGGGGAGGTGCCTGGTATCGTATCATCCCACTATCTTTTTGCTTTTACTTATTTTAGTTTGATCTTTTTGCTTTAGATGAATAAAAGTTAGTTCAATCCTTTCTTCCTTGAGAGTTTGCTTAGTGATCTATCCTTGTAATCGTGTGCATGTTATATAATAAAGTTCAGTTTGAGTTTTTGCTTTCTTTACTTTCATGTTGCAATTAAAGAAAAGAAGTAAGAAAGAAAGAGAGAAAGGAAATAAATGAAAAGATCATATACTAATCCTAGAAATGATGGGACCACATAAGGAAAAGTATGAGTAGAAAATTTTATTAGAGATTGACAAACATAGTATTAGTCAATGGTGCAACTCATGAAAGAATTAATAAGGGAAGAGAATATTCACATATAAATATACTATCCTAGAAATCTTTTGTGATTGTGAGCCCTCATCAAAATATTATATGCCAAAATTGTTGACGTTGGACAAGGAAGACAACTTAATAGTTTATGTTTGTTTATATTCACATAGAAGTCATATTGTCATAGATCCTTCAACATGTGGTGCTTGCCCCCTATCTTTGCTAGCCAAAAATTCCGCACTAAGTAGAGATACTACTTGTGCATCCAAAAACCCTTAAACCCAAATATTATTTTCAAGTGTCCACCATACCTACCTAAGGATCTAGAAAGATCCCTCAAGTAAGTTGTCATCGGTGCAAAAAGGCAATAAAAATTGCTTATAAATGTGTGAGATCATTTAGTGTAAGAGAAAATTGAGCGTTGCACGAACTTGTGATGGTGAAGAATAAAAGCGACAGACTACATAATAAAGGCCGCTATCACAAGGGGCGATGCAATGTGACGTTCTTTTGCACTAAGGGGTTGAGCATACAAAAAAATAAGCGCATGGCAACCTCTGCTTTCCTCTATGAAGGGCCTAACTTTTACTTTTATGTATTTACTTTTATGCAAAGAGTCAAAGTTTTCCCTCTATTCCTTTTTATTTTCCTCCTTTGGCAAGCATCATGTGGTGAGGAAAGATCTAGGCACATATGTCCAGTTGAATATAGATAGTATGAATTATTATTGTTGACATCACCCTTGAGGTGAGTATGCTGGGAGGCGAAACTATAAGCCCCTATCTTTCTATGTGTCAGGTTGAAACGTTTTGCTCATGTGTACGCGATGAGTGTTAGCAATCAAAGAAGACTATATGATGGTTGAGTATGTGGACTTGCCTAAAGGCTCCGATACATGACCCTTCCTGAAAAGCTGATGAATTGTAGTTGCAAAGTTGACTGAGAACATATTTTGTTGGTTTTTAATAGAGTTTTTGCTTTATACTTCGATTGTGTGATGAACTGTTACTTATTCATGAGAAGTACATGATAAAAGTTCCATGATAGAATTCTTATGTTTAATTTTGTTGCTGTTATAATAATCAACATGATGCTTCTATGTCCGTATTTTGTTTTATCGACACCTCTCTCTCAAAGCATGTGGACATGTTTCTCGATTTCGGTTTTCGCTTGAGAACAAGCGAGGTATAAGCTTGGGGGAGTTGATACGTCCATTTTGCATCATGTTTTCTTAATGTTATTTATAACGCTTTTATCCATAATAATGCTTTTTGGAGTAATTCTAATGCCTTTTCTCTCATAATTTGCAAGGTACACACCAAGAGGGAGAATTCCGGCAGCTGGAAATCTCGACCTGGAAAAGCTACGTCAGGCTACCTATTCTACACAACTCCAAACAAGCTGAAACTTCACAGAGATTTTTTATGGAATATTTGAGAATTATTGGATCAAATAACTACCAGAGGGGCCCCACCAGGTGGGCACAACCCACCTGGGCGCGCTAGGGATCCCAGGCGCGCCCTGGTGGGTTGTGCTCACCCAGGCCCACCTTTGGTGCCCATCTTCTGGTATATAGGTCATTTTGACCTAGAAAAAAAATAAGGAGAGGACTTTCGGGATGGAGCGCCGCCGCCTCGAGGCGGAACTTGGGCAGGAGCACTTTGCCCTCCCGTGAGCGATTCTGCCGGGGGAACTTCCCTCCCGGAGGGGGAAATCATCATCATCATCATCACCACCACCACCAACAACTCTCCTATCTTGGGGAGGTCAATCTCTATCAACATCTTCAACAACACCATCTCATCTCAAACCCTAGTTCATCTCTTGTGTTCAATCTTGTTACCAGAACTATAGATTGGTGCTTGTGGGTGAATAGTAGTGTTGATTACACCTTGTAGTTGATTACTATATGGTTTACTTGGTGGAAGATTATATGTTCATATCCAATATGCTATTTAATACTCCTCTGATCATGAGCATGTTTATCATTTCTGAGTAGTTACTTTTGTTCTTGAGGTCATGGGAGAAATCATCTTGCAAGTAATCATGCGAATTTGTTATGTGTTTGATATTTTGATAGTATGTATGTTGTGATTCCCTTTGGTGTCATGTGAACATCGACTACATGACACTTCACCATATTTGGGCCTAAGGGAATGCATTGTGGAGTAGAAATTAGATGATGGGTTGCGAGAGTGACAGAAGCTTAAACCCCAGTTTATGCACTATTCCATAAGGGACCGATTGGATCCAAAAGTTTAATGCTATGGTTAGAATTTATTCTTAATACTTTTCTCGTAGTTGCGGATGCTTGCGGGAGGGTTAATCATAAGTAGGAGGTTTGTTCAAGTAAGAACAACACCTAAGCACCGCTCCACCCACATATCAAATTATCAAAGTACCGAAAACAAATCGAACCAACATGATAAAAGTGGCTAGATGAAATTCATGTGTACCCTCAAGAACGCTTTGCTTATCATAAGAGACTGTTTTGTCCTATCCTTTACCTCAAAAGGATTGGGCTACCTTGCTGCACTTTTGTTACTACTATCGTTACTTGCTCGTTACAAATTATCTTGCTATCAAACTACTCCGCTACTTACAATTTCAGCACTTGCAGACATTACCTCACTGAAAACTACTTGTCATTTCCTTCTGCTCCTCGTTGGGTTCGACACTCTTACTTATCAAAAAGAGCTACAATTGATCCCCTATACTTGTGGGTCATCATGCACTATGTTAGATGTTGGTAGCAATTGCCTTGCCAAACGCTAAAGAAAAACCTTTAGTTCGGAAGGAACCTGGACTTTCCACATATTGCACCAAAATTTTGCCTCGGCCTTGACATTTGATGATTTAGACCGTCCTTCAAGGCACGTTTCTCTCCTTTACTTAATATCAACTAAGATTCTACAGGCTGATCTTACTAAAATAGACAATTTTTCTTGAAGTTCAATGCTCAGACATCTTCAACGTGTCGCGTATAGATAGGCATAGCTATCGGTATCCACTCTGATGAAGGAACTTTCAATCTTCACTCTATCCCAAGCAACTGAGTTTGAAAACATCAAGTCACTTACAAGATGTGGTGGGTTGTTTGAGATTCATGCAAAAGGCCTCATAGCATGGGCTGTTGGCAGCCAATTGTCCTCTCTGACCCGTGTTGATTGCCTATCGCTGATTCATCATACCATACCCTGTATCATCGTATCTAGGCCTTCAAGTACGACTCTCCATATCTGCAAAGGTTAGTGCACAGTCTAGCTTCCAACAAAGTACAGTTTGGGAAATATCAAGCTTCGAGAATCCTTGCACTCATTGACCCTGATTCCTGAAGTATACGCCAAGCTTGACGCGCCAACATCACCAAATTGAGAATCCTTCCAACAAAGGGCCTAATCTTGCTTTTTCATTTTCTTTTTGAGGCTTATTTTTTTCTTTTCTTTTTGAGTCTTAGTTTTTTCTTTTCTTTTTTAGGCTTAGTGGCCTAATCTTGTTGCCTCGACAGATTCGAGTGCGAGCGCTATATCTCGCATTAAGCAAGGTAGAAGGGACCCTCGCGTGGAACGCTACAGTAACGGGCTAGCCCAGTGGGCGGACGCTAAAAGAAAAAGCGAGGGGGGAGGGGAGGGTCGACCCAGGATTCAAACATGGGTCTCGTCGATGAGGAGTAGCGAAGCTAACCACTGGGTAAGCACTGCGTTCGTGTTGAATACTAGGGCACAACCCACTATAGGGAAAAAGACCTGGGTTTTCATTGTTTTTCTGGGTTTTTTGTTGTTTGTTTTTCGTCGGGTTTTCCTCATTTCTTTGTCCGTTTCCACTTTTTTTTTCTTCCTCCATTTTCTTCTTCGGTTTTCATCGGTTTCTTTTTTCTTTTTCTTTTCTATATTTTCTTTTTCTTCTCTGCCTTTTTCATTCTTTCTGCATCTGTTTCTTTGATTTTATTTTCCATTTTCTTTTTTCCTTTGCTTTATTCTTGTTTCTTTTCTTGTTTTTATTTTTTTGGTTTTCATTCTACATTTTCCGTATATGTCAACAACATTTTTCTAATACACGCTTAACATTTCCAATACAAATTTCAAATATATGGTCAACATTTTTCTATACACATTTTTTACATATTTAGTGCTTGTTTAACATCTTTTGTACACAAGATCAACATTTTTTCTATAATTTTTTTGTAATCTTGAAAACTACTCCCTCCCTTCCTAAATATAAGTCTTTTTAGAGATTCCACTATAGACTTCATAAGGAGCAAAATGAGTGAACATATATTCTAGAAGGCGTCTATATACATCCGAATGTAGTCTCCATAATGGAATCTCTAAAAGGACTTATATTTAGGAATGGAGGGAGTAGTTTTAACATTTAAAGGTTACCATCTTTTAATGCATGGTCAACATTATTTCCATGCTGCCACAATTTTTTTATTTCTATACACTTTTGACATTTTCCAGACGCTTGATTAACATTTTTCGAACTCTTGTTCAACATTTTTTTAAATGATTGATTAAATTTTTTTATATAGATGATCAATTTTTCCATCATTTTTATAATACATGGTGAACATTTTGTCTATACACATTTAACATTTTTCAGATGCTTGTCCAACATTTTTCAAATGCTTGATTAATATTTTTATATACATTATAAAAATCATCATTTCTTAATAGATGGTTAACATTTTTCTATACACATTTAACATTTTCAAAATGCTTGATTAGCATTTTTGAATACTTGTTCAACTTTTTGTTTTTCAAAATGATTGATTAACATTTTATATACCTGATAAAAATTCACCATTTTTTAGACATGATAAACAATTTTCTATACACATTCTAAAATTTTGAAATACTTTTTCAAATGTATTTTTCTAGAGTGATTTTTGTAATACCAGAAATACTTGCCAGAGAAACGAATGTATCTAGACGTATTTTACTTTTAGACACATCCATTTTTATCCGTTTCTCTGACAAGTATTTCCATACGGAGAGAGTATATATTTAGAATATTTTAAAGTATAAACAAAAGGACAAAGATAAAGCAGAAAAAATAACCCAGAAAAAAGAGGTTGTGGCATGCCGCACACGTGAGAGCATTACTAGTAGAACCCTCAAACCCTCAAACCCTCAGTAGCGTTTTAAGGGTATGGGTTGAAAAACAGATGCAAAGATTAGAACCCTCAAACCCAACCTTTATAACGGAATATTCTCCATGAACGACGTTGTCGTTGCGCGCGGGAGGTCGACGGGGTGGCCGCCGGCGACGAGGGCGACTAGCAGCGGCGGTCGCGGGCGTGGGCGCGGGAGTTGGGAGGATTTTTCCCTCCCGCGCGAGTATAACCGCCAAATGAGGGTTGGGGTAGGTTTTGCTCCCCAACCCTTACTTTTGAGGATTGGGAGAGGGTTTGAGGGTTGGACCTTTAAATTTTTTTGAGGGTTTGAGGGTTAAGGGGTTCTAGTCTATGGCTTTTTTTCGACAAAAACTGTAAAAAAACAGTTATTTTTAGGGGTTTGAGGGTTTGAGGGCTCTACTAGTAATGCTATGAGTCGGCTCATTTAGGCTCTAGCTCGCCCCTTCAGCAAGTTAGAAGCTGGACTCGCTGAAGGCGAGATATAGGGGCGCTTGCTAATAAGCCAGGCCCATCGTCACACTCCATGGCCCTTGTCCTGTCTAC
Source organism: Aegilops longissima (assembly GCA_021605205.1). Taxonomy (NCBI): domain Eukaryota; kingdom Viridiplantae; phylum Streptophyta; class Magnoliopsida; order Poales; family Poaceae; genus Aegilops; species Aegilops longissima. The sequence continues at coordinate 529,361,383 of CM038681.1, read as the reverse complement.
ACAATTTAACAGCCCAATTTACAAGCGATATACCGGTCCAAAAAAAAAAACAAGCGATATACCGCGTATCGGCATCAATTTATGGACACCAATTACGAGACAGTCCCGGTGGGCGACGGCCGATAGCATCGTCTCCTTGCCACACAAACGGAAAATGAGCCAAAGAAGTCTCAGCCATAGACACTGCCGTCGCTGCGGCTGCGCGCGCTTGTGTGGCCGACAGAGCAGCGCTGGTGGGTAGACTGTACGGCGAGCAAGCCGGAGCCATGGCCTTTACCCCCACGTCGGTGTCGGCCACCCTGCCGCCGTCGGCCCCTCCTCCTCCTCCGGCGGCCACCAAGGGCACGCCCCACCGGGCGCCATGGAATGCCGCGCCGCTGGCCGCGGCGGCCGCCTCGTCGACGGCTGCATTGCTGGCCGTGACACCGGCCGCGCACGCCGCGGCGTTCTCCAAGGAGGACGTCGCCGGGTCGTTCACCAAGGTACGCGCGCGGACGCCGATTCGTAAGCCCCTGTTGGAGGTGAGCTCCGGATTGTATTTGTGCCGTGGCATTGCGGCTGAGTGCTCGATTGGGTTGGTGATTGTGCAGGTGGTGGACACGGTGGATGTGGTGATCGGCGTCGGCGGCAAGGTGGCCGAGCAGTCCTTCGTTGTGCTCAGGGCGCTGGGCGAGGCGGCGAAGCCAGCGCTACCGGTGCTGCAGAGCGCCGGCGAGCAGGCCCTGAAGCTCGCCTCGCCGGTGGTCTCTGACGCCTCCAGGCAGGCCACGGAGGCGCTCCAGGGCGCCGGCGTCGACCTTGCCCCCTTCCAGTCTGCTTTCAAGGTACGCCCACTCGCAGTCTCCGGCGACTCCGTAATCAGCATCGAGGTTCACTCAATGACGCCGCTTTCTCCAGTAGACGGTCGCAGATGCAGCGCAGCCGGCCATCGGCGCCGCGAAGCCGATCGCGTCCGGGACCGTGCAGACCATCGGGTCCCTGGAAGGCACAGACTACGTCGTGGCCGCCGGAGCCGCGTTCCTCGCGTACCTGCTCCTGCCGCCGGCCTGGTCCCTGGTCTCATACGGCCTACGCGGCTACAAAGGTACTTCCATTGCTCGCCCTGTCGCTGCACTCCAGGTATCATCGGAAACCATTTTCTACCATTGCTCATTCTGGTGCTGCTGCTGCATTGCATCTGCATCCTGTGATTCAGGTGACCTGAGCCCAGCTCAAGCCCTGGACATGGTCACCTCTCAAGGTTACCTTATCATCGACGTGCGAAGCGAGAACGACAAGGCCAAAGCCGGCGTGCCGCAGCTCCCATCCAACGCAAAGAACAAGATCGTCGCTCTCCCGTGAGCATTCTTTCCTTTCCTCACAATCACATAAGACATAGGAGTAGTAGAAGGAACCACACCACCCCTGTTTCCTCCATTGGAGATGCTTAAAAAGTTCCACCATTTTCACCATGTCAGCCTGGAAGAACTTCCGAACAAGATAAAGGGCATGGTGCGCAACGCGAAGCGAGCCGAGGCGGAGATCGCGGCGCTGAAGATCTCGTACCTCAAGAGGATCGGCAAGGGCTCCAACGTCGTCGTCATGGACTCGTCTGTACACTCAAGACAATGCTCTGCATTTGCTTCTGAAGATGAACTCACACTATTTAACCTCTCTGACATTTAACCATGTCTGTCTGGGAAATGCAGGTACGGTGACAACTCCAAGATTGTGGCCAAGACACTCAACAGCGTGGGGTTCAAGAACTGCTGGGTCATGGCCGGCGGCTTCTCCGGCCGGAAAGGGTGGGCGCAGAGCCGCCTTGGGACGGACTCCTACAACCTCTCCGTTGTCGAAGTCGTCAAGCCGTCACGGGTGATTCCAGCGGCCGCTGAACGGTTCGTGACGGTCTCGTCGACTTCCACTCCCTCCAGGACGACTCGCAAGCTTCTCCCTGGCAGTGTGGACAGCTGAGAAAAGATTTGAACTCTGTAGAAATCCGATGTCCATTTCACTGAATTTACAGCTTTTGTTTTGTAACCTGTACAATGTTAGTGCTGCAAACTGCTTATAGCATCCTCAGAAAAAAAACGCCGCAAATATCTGGGGCATATAGCAATCAGTGAAAATTTAGGAAATGGTTTAGAGTAATGAGGTTTAGCTGCTGGAAGGAGTTAAAGTTGCCACAAAGAACATCACTGTTTGTGAGCCTGAATTTGTAATATATCCAGTTGACTGAACTCATACAGTTCACTAAACAGCATGGAATGCATCAAAGTTCAGGCAAAAATATACAGATAAGTGTGAGATAGCAGCAAAGTTTAGTCAAGACCACATGTTTCAACGTCACAATACCATCGGAAGAGGTTGCCAATGGAGTATTCCCTCCGTTCCTAAATGTAAGTCTTTTTAGATATTTCACTACAAACTACATACGGATGTATATAGACATATTTTAAAATGTATATTCACTCATTTTGCTTTGTATATAGACTATAGTGAAATCTCTAAAAAGATTTATATCTAGGAACAGATGGAGTAGAACATAAAATGAATTTACAAGCCGAGGAAACTGAAATACGCAGATTGACCATTGTAATGTTTATTACTCCCTCCGTCCCATAATATAAGACATTTTTTGACACTAGACTAGTGTCAAAAAACGTCTTACATTATGAAACGGAGGGAGTATCTCAGAAGCCCAAAATTGGTACATGGTTCTCAGCATAGTTAGCGGTCGAGAAGTCTTTTTGGTAGGCTAGTTGGCTGCTTCCGTCCTTTTTTTTTCGAAAAGGGGGAACTTCCCGGCCTCTGCATCAGAACGATGCATACGGCCATCTCATTAAATAAAATATGTTTTACAAAGTCGCAAAGTCTTCAACAAAACAAAACGGGCTCACCGAGAACCTCGAATTTAAACCAAGGAAAAAAAACCGAAAGGCCACAACCGGCTGGTAAGATAAAAGATAGGAAACTAACTGTCTATCCTATTACATGACCGCCAACCAAATCGGTTGAAGATATCCCGCGCTACCATCTCCCACCGGACAGATCCAGTAACCAAACGCTCACTGGCCTCCGTCGGAGTGAGTAAGGACCACATACGGATCAGCGTCGTAGCACGAAAAATAACCTGCAAAAAATGAATAGTAGTAATTCTGTTAAAAACCAAATCATTTCTGCAGTTCCAAATCGCCCATAACAACGCATACACTCCTACACGAATATGTCTAGCTGTATCGGACTCTATCCCATCCAGCCACGTTCCAAATAACGACCCGACCGTACTCGGAGGAGTAATGTTAAAGGCAATTTGCACAGAGCGCCACAAAATTCTCGCCAAAGGACAGTCAAGGAAGAGATGCTTAATGGTCTCATCCTGATCACAGAAGCTATATCTAGTAGATCCAGTCCAATTGCGCTTGACCAAGTTGTCCTTTGTTAAAATGACCTGTTTATGGACAAACCACATAAACACTTTAATTTTCAAAGGCACTTTGACTTTCCAAACATGTTTGGTTCTAGGAATGACGGTGGAGTTAATGACATCGTTGTACATCGACTTTACAGTAAATTGTCCATTCCTAGTAAGCTTCCAACATAGCTGATCGGGCTGTTGCGCTAACCGGACTTCCATCAGTCTACGCACCAGATGGAGCCAAGCTTCCCATCTCTCACCAACAAGCACCCGCCAAAGCTGAATATTAAGGGTATGGACTGCATAATCGATGCAACTAGCGCATCACGTCGCTGGACAATACAATACAAGGTTGGGTACTGAATTGCTAATGGTGTATCACCCAGCCAAGTGTCCTTCCAGAAGCGAGTTCTAGTTCCATCACCGACAATAAACTTTGTTCTATTAAAGAAGGCTGCTTCCATCCTGTGGATCGAAGTAGAACCATCGCTTGCCATCGCTGCAGTGCATCTCTAGCAAGATTCTTCCATCAGTCATCACCTCCAACTCTCCAAGGGAACCCCCAAAATGAATCTGCTCACAGCAAAGTTCGTTCCCGCCCCTAGGAGTGTGACATCAATTACAAAACGCAATAGCTGCATTTCAGTCGACTAAGTTTTCACAGTTGGGTCAATCAATTTTGGTCGAAGGGACAAATAGCCAGAGGGGAGGAAGAAACTCGCCGGAGGGAGGAAGAAGCTCGTTGGGCAGGCTACCCCGGTGTCTATCTTAGGGTTCAGGGTGGGGCGATGGTGGACAGCGATGGTGAGGGGCGGAGGTGAGGCGGTGGTGTGGGATTTCTTTGGAGAAAAAAAACTTCGGCGGGGCGAGGGCGAGGTTGGCGGAGCGCCGCCACCCATGACGGTGGTGGCTGGCGGTCCGGCCGGTGGTCCGTGTGACGGTTGGAAGAAAGCGTCAGGAGAAAGAAGATGCGCTGTGATCTGTTTTCAGAAACGGTTGGAGGTGGAAGATGACTGTTGGCCATTAGATTGGAGATCAAGGGCGGAGAACATCGACTGACCCAAATAGGGATTTTCAGTCGACTGGCACGTAGCCAGTCCCGTCCACCCAAACGACGCATGAATCCGACGCTAGGCCAGCCGTAGCTGCCTCGCCGGAGGCCGTGCGGTCCATCTAGGGTTCGAACGCGCTGGCGGATGCGCAACCCCTTCGTTGGCGCGCCGATATTCGGGACGCACCATCGTCCCACAAAGCCATGGCACGGCGTGCCCGCTGTGCAAGGCACCAGGCGCGGGAGGCGGCAGCGGACATTGGCGAGGCGGAGTCACATTCTCTGGCACCCCTTATGGGGCATCAGTCCGGGCGACACAACCGCATCATGGTGGATGTTGGCGGCTCGTCCCCGGATGGACCCGTCATCGATCAGACGTCCACCGACACCGTTCAGGTTCCGGGCTCCGACAAGGAAGAGTAGGGCATGGGAGACGCCGACGCCTGGAGTCCCGTGAGCCGGCTCGTGTCCCATGCCCTACTCTACCTTACCGGCAACCGGACCTACACTCTGAGGAGCGCAGCCTGCCGCTGGACATGGCCAGGGCGGAGCGGGGCGAGCGAGGAGTGCAACCGGATGAGCTCCGCTTAGATTGGGTTTCATGCTGCATGTGATAATATGGATTTGAGGTTTCTAATTTGAGGTATCCGGATGTGAAATGCATTTTTGAGACGTGACCGATCACTGTGCGCGAACGTTTGAGGGGTCTAATTTGCCAAGCGATAATACTACATTCACGAGCAAGTTTCAGCGGGATTTCATGGGGTGGAGGACGTGCTGTAATCTAATTGGCCCCCCTGATTCTAAGTGGTGGGGCCGTCCTAATTAGCTAAATCACAACCATTAATCTTGAATTAGCCAGTAAAACCCCCGTGAAGTCCCCGTGCGTGTAGCATTACTCTTTGCCAAGCCGTGGACTACAGCTTGTTCACCGGATTGGATGCTCGCGAGTGGCCTTGGAATCGGACTGCTTAGAGATAATCAACGCATGTAATGGTGATTTGGATATCCTAGCTCCCTATTCAGCAATACTGGCAGATTGCTTCCAGTTGGCGCACGATATTCCTAAAATTAGCTTTGAACATTGCCCACATGAAGCAAACTCTTTGGCACATTTCTTAGCTAGACATGTTTATGATTCAAACTTGATGTATCGGTGGGATGATTATCCCCCTACTTTTCTTCTCCGCATGTCTTGAAGGATGTAACTATTCTGAACCAGCAATAAAGTGCCAATTGGCTTTCCCTCAAAAAACAAAAAAAGTCCTGCTCTTATCTGTAGCAGGTCCCCAAAACAGACACGGACACGGGGGGAGCACGGGACCCATAGCCAACAAGCCTTCATACGAATCGAAGACGGAGAGGCGGCACATGTGACTTCTCTTGCACAGATCGCATATATATACTAGCTCGATCGCCGCATAGAATTTGGCAATGCTTCGTGGATCGTGGCGGGGACAATAGAGCTGAGAGGTTGCCGATCATGGCGTCGCCGGTGCAACATCCTCCCACGCCTCCCCTTCCGGACGCTCATGCGACTCACCGCCGTCTGCAAAGCGTGGCGCCGAACCATCCTCGGCAACGACCGGGGGGCCTTCGCTGCCATGCAGTCTCAGACCCCATCGCCGGCGTCCGTCGCCATCGCCTGGTGCCTCCAGGGCAGCTTGCGGATCCTAAGCCCTACTTCCGCGGACGTCCGGCCAAGGGATCGCCACCTCACGTTTCTGGAGGTCAATCACTCTAGGCTCGACTTCTGCGCGTCCACCGGCGGCGTCCTCTGCCTCATGGAACGTCCCGACCCCGACGACGAGCGTTGCCAGTGCTGGCAATGGGGCGACCCTCGGGAACACGCCTGCAACTTCTTCGTCGTCAACCCGAACCCGACGACCCACAAGATCCGCCGTGTGCCGTACGAGGGCGTCGCCGTGACGGCTGGCCTCGCGTACGACCCGGAGACGGCGCCGCGCGAGGGGTTCCAACTGGTCGTGCCGGTCGCAGAGGACGGCGGGCGCTGCAGATTCAGGCGGTTCGCGTCGCGCCGCGCAGGCTGGAGCGCGTCGCGGGAAGCCTTCGCCCTGCCCCCGCTGGAGGAGTTCCAGCCGAAGCCGGCATACGCCAGTGGGCGCGTGCACTGGCTCGCCGGGGACGTTGTCGTCTGGTACGATTTAGGAGATGATACCGCTGGGACGACGCCGCTGCCGGTGGCTGGGAACTGGAAGGAGCGCGACGGCAACCACCATGACCTTGGCGCGTGGCGGGGGCGGCTTCGGCTGGCGCGAGTGAACACCCTCGGTGTGTGGGTGTGGGAGCTCGCCGGCGGGGCAGGGGCGGGGCGGTGGGAGACGGTGCGCTCGAGAATGTGGGAGAAGGTCCCCGGCTTGATTTGCCCAGGGACGGTGGTGATGGAGGCCGGCGGCGAGAAGGCCGTGTCCGTGGCGGTGAGAGTGGAGTGTGAGGACGACGGCCCAAGCAAGAAGATGCCGTCGTTGCGGTGGGGTTTGCTTCGGTACGATATGAGGACCGGTCCGGCGTTGGCCATGTTAAAGCTCAGAGAGCACCCGGAGATGGGACTGCTGCTCGACTACCACTCGAGCATGGCGAAACTGCCGGATATTGCGTGGGACCGTCGCAAACATCCACGAATAGGGCATAAATCTCTTTGGGGGGCGTAATGTCAGTTCAAATTTCACAAAATTGCTGCAAAGTATTTGCGTCCGTAGTCTGTACACCCTTTTCAGTGTTGCATGATGTACAGGTGCTAAGTATGACGCGTAGAAAAACTGATGCGAAAAAGACAATCAAGAAGGAAAAAGAACACTTTGTACACCATATGGAACTCCCTCGTGAAGTTTTATGGCATGATTCACCGAGTGGAGACAGTATGACCATTGAGCTAGCCAACCATCGAGATCGAAAGTTCTGCTTCTTGTTTCTCTACATGGTTGATTCATCATTTACTCAATATTGCTCTACACATTGTATCATGTGCTGCCGTGCTGTACTATTGGACCAAGGGCAAACCATTCACACACAGTTTCTTCATATAAGATACAACGTCCTTGATGCTTCATATGACTTGTCATTCAATACCAAGCTTAGAGCAAATCTTTATTTTTATGGCAATCATCATTAAGGTACCACCTACGTAATATTAAGAAACAGTATAACGGAACGAGCTACGGCTGCTCACAGCGTCTTAACATCCCTGACCGTCTGATTAGATTGATCGCCGTTCGCCAGCCTCGCATCCGGTGTTTCGTGGGCTGCCGCTGCGCAGACTTACCTAGGCTCGTTATGGTTGACTTACCTGTGCATGCCGGGCCGGATGGGCTGTTGGTAGGCACCACCTCTCCGGGCTATGAGAGGATTATTCCTCGTTTGGCTGACCACTCTTTTCTTGTAGCGATGGAAGCAGCACCGCCGCCGCCGCCGCCGCACTGGCAATCTATCGCATGTAAACTATGGCAGGGGAAAAGCGTCAGCGCATCCACTCTTGGCGGTCAGGCGCCTACAAGAGCGGCTCGGCTGCAGCTGCGCCGCGTTCCGGTGCAGCGCAAATCTGTCCTGCAGCGTTGGGTCATCGGTTCGACAGCGGGATCTAGAAGATGGCGGCGCCGACGGTCCACATCAGTAAATTCTGACCCAAGGTGCACAACGTCCCCCGTCAAATTGGCCAAGCAACAGACCAAGTATAAATTGATGATCTGCTTCTCTTCAGCGTGCCAAAACAGTTTGATTCAGTGATGTTGCATGAACCCTGCCTCTCCGATCCCCCCTCCGTCATGTTCTTCATGCTCCCCTGAAAGTAAGAGGCGAATGACAACATATATCCAATAGCACGGCCAACTTCCACTGCCGCGGCGCTGGTCAGGGCAGTCCCATCATGAATCAACCAGATATTATTTGAGCTTCTATTTTCGTGCAACTGTTTCGATGTTCAGCAATTTCCTTGCTTTCTTCTTGTTCCGCAGCTATGAATGTCCCAATCGTTTATTATTGTTATTTGGTGCACAACATGTGCTTGCGTCAATGAATGAGGAGCAGCACACTCCGTTACATGATTTTCTTTTTGCAAGATTAAAGATCCTTATTTAATTAACAACGAGCTATGTTGTAGTATCCGGCTGAACAAGTTGAACATCAATGACTAAATAACTTCAGGTTCCAGCTACTGGATGGAGCCTCCAACGACTAGAGTTGATCCAAATAAAAGGTATAGTGGAATGATTAACCCGCTGATCCAAATGTAGATTTCTAGCACAAATAAATTGGCATCATCTCGTTTCCATCTGTATTTTAAAAATACCGGAATGTGATGCATATGTGACTAATATAATATCTAACTACGTTTGGCTTGCTCATGTTAATATTAATCTTAAGATGTTATATCCTCAATAATGATACAAGAACCAAATATATTTAGGAATTGTTAGAGCTTACTGCAACATGCACATATACAGAGCACGCAGGTTTGTCCAAAATAATCTCAAAATATTTCATCGATTACACATAATATATCCATATAAATAAAAGAAGCAATACAATTAATCATTTATGTTGTTGTATTTTTATATATTTTAATAATATACTGACATCTTCCTCGCCATTGTGTTAGACAGGTTGATATTTGATGTCGCATACCAAACATTTTGGATTTCTTCAATGTCTTGTCATACTTTGCTTCGTTGCACTTGGTGAGTCTGTTCATCTGTCTATATATGCTTACATATAGCCCATATTATGCTCTCTATGGGACCATTTAAATTTAACACTGTGTATTCATGTATTCACTTTAAACAACATTATATTGATCATATTCCTAAGTATTTATATCTATTTTGTTAAGATGGACGAGCGCGGCAACGCGCGTCTTTATGATCTAGTTGCTTCTAATATATCTCAGTGAAAGCACTAGACCATACAAATTGTCATTAATTACCTAAATCACACTTAGGGGCTACATGCCCTTTCAAGAAGGCTCGGGACCACCGAATTCACTAGGATCAACTGACTGTCATAATACATCAGTTTACTTTTCCAACAACTAAGTTTATTTTTAAACATGTCTTCAATACATTTCCACTTCTTTTTAGCGAGTTCTTGATGGCGTATTGGTATCCTAAGATAACTAAACGTGAGCTTACCAACCTTACAGATTTAAATTTTTCTTAGTGATTTTCTTCCTCTTTAGCGCGTCCAAAGCAGAATAATTCACTCTTGTGAAATTTATCTTAAGCATGGGTAGTTGTTCAAAAAGATAAAGAATCAATTTTATATTAACTGCCTTGTCCATATCATGTTATCTAAAAGTGATATTGTCGTCGGCGTATTGTAGATTGAAACCCCTCCATCCACCAGATGAAGGATTAAACCCCTCCAATCCATTTTAGGTGTAACTATGTCAAAATGGATTGGAGATAAAGGATGTTCCTACCATAATTTTTTCTGAATCTGGAAACAACAACGAACATCATCATTCCCTTTCATCCCAATGCTACCAGCATGAACGAAATTCTGAACATGTTGTCGCCAAGCAGAATCAAAGCCCTTCATTCGCTGAGCATGTTGTAAGAAAGGACACTTGACTTATCATAGGCTTTACCAAAATCCATTAAAGATAACTCTGTCAATCTTCTTAGGGTGTAGCTCATGAATTTGCCTCATGTAAAACGACCACACCTTCTAGGATGTGAAATCCAAGCATGAAAGCAATTTGCGTCAGGCAAACCACCTTATGTGATATAATTGTTAGTCTATTTGTACCCACTTTGGAAAAAAAAATCTTGAAACTATAATTTAGCAGACACATATGACATCTACTATATGACTAAGCTCTCTAGGGGGTAAAAAGGCTTCACAATCAATTGAGGTGTCCAATTAGAATTGGGTCACCCGATTTTGACCAAGTCAACAATTTCTCGAAGCTCTCACCCAATTCTTTTATATACTATACACTATGCTTCATATTTTTTAAGTACTCACGATTAATTGTTTAGAACTTGGTCACCTGATTTTGACCGGGTCAATAATTTCTCAAGAAGCTCTCTCATTTAATTATTTTAATTCACCATATTCCCTAACTTTGAGGATCTTTTATTTGATTGATATATTTGATTTTGAATTTGGTTTACGATTTTGATTGGGCCAATGATTCTTCAAATCAATCAACACCAACCGGCTGGAAAAACATATCAACCCCGTGCACCCCTTACCACCTAGAAAAAAGAAGCGCCACCATGTGATGATGCTATAGCACCAATATAGTACATGTAGCCATCGACGGAAATTTACCCGCAAAAGTCTGATTAGCGCGTAACACAGAATAACACCATGAAAGGCCCACAAATTAACCATATTATAAATAAACATAAAACGCACACCATCGTTTTCCCCATAAGCTAAACTAAATATTCCATCAGTTTCAGAATACAAGGGGTATTAGTTTTTGAAAAGTCATTTTTTTTAACTTTGACCAAGTTTAGAGCCAAAAATATCGACATCCACAATATTAAGCCAAAAGATTATGGAAATTCATTTCATGACGAATCTAATAACACCAATTTGATATTACGGATTTTGATATATCTCTTCATAAATTTGATCAAACTTAAAGAGGTTGGACTTTTCAAAAAAGTAATACACGTTATATTTTAAAACAAAATAAGTATTTTTTAAGAATCTCAACAACACCAACGACGAGCGAAGCTCGCCCAACCATTCTAGTAATTGTTCAATCCTCATGACCCTTCTCAGGAAGCAAAGTAATCGTCTGAAAGTTGTGTTTACACAATTATAGCTCACTGTCAAATAAATTCTCAAACATAGGCATCAAATCACCATTAATCACTCCTAATGCTTACGATAAAACTCCACTAGGAAACCATCTAGTCCCAGGGCTTTATTATTCTTCATTTGTAAGATGGCGTGGCGTCATACACTCCCTTCTCCGTAAAAGGTGTCATCAACGCGACATTCTCTTCCAGACAAAGTTATGGGATGTCCTCAAAGGTATCTTCATTCATCGACAAAGTTGGACACCTAGGATCCGGCAACTTCTTATAATAATTGTAGATGTATGACTTAAGATTCTTCTGGCCAACTATGGTACCCTCATCATGTTCAAGCTGGACGTTCTTATTCTTTCTATGTTTTTCATTGGCAATCAAACAAAAAAACTTAGTATTGTTGTCCCCTTAGGCCCTTACAGCACGCACTTCACATTGGCACATTGGACCCATTTAATTTCCTCTATCTAAATGCTTAGCCAAACTCTCTTCAGTCTCCTTTTTATCGGCGCATTCTGCTACTATAAAGGGGGTGCTTCAGCCTTGATGTCTAACTCATCAATAAGGTGAAGGAGTATCTCCTTTTGCACTTTATAAAGACCACTTGCATTCTTAGCAGGACCCCATAATAATTGTTTAAGATGATGAATCTTATATTGTCATATTTCAATATTAGTGTTGCCTCTATTTTTTTCACCCACTCTATTGCTATAATTTCTATAAATCCTTCCCTCCTGGACCATCCGATTTCGAAAGAAAAGGCCGCTTTGTTCCCTGCATGAGTCACTCACTGGAGTCCAATAGAAAGGGGTGTATGCTCAAATAGACCCGTTTGCAAGGCCAACACCATACAAGCGTAGTCTTTTGTTCCCACTCAACACTCGCCAAAACACGATCCAAGTTCTCATACGTCAGAATAGCGAGACTGTTAGCCCAAGTATATTGATGTCCCGAAAGAGTGATTTGCCTCAAGTCTAGATTTTCAATAATAGTGTTGAACATAAAAGGCCAACGAGCATCAAAGTTTGCATTATTCTTCTCATTTTGGACCAGTTCAGCAAGGGAGTCGGGTCTATGATCTGGTTACATAGCCACATAGTCCACAACCAGAGCCCAATCAAACCCATCAAGTTTCGGTTGCAGGTCAAACTTGACAGCATAGTTTTCCACTTCCATTTGTCAACCTTTGGATGACAGCCAACAACACCCTTACCAAAATATGGATGTTGACCACCAGTCATGACATCTGTTTGGTTCATCACCAAATCCTCCAACCGATGCCAAAATATTGGTGGCTAGTTCACTTTTTACACCAACTTCAGGGTGAACCGGCGGCGGCGGAATCCATCGCCAATTATTTGGCGCGCCCTCCTTTGGCGTGGCTAGCCTGGGTGCCATCCAAAGTTCCAAACAGCCCCTTATTCACACCAAGAAGTATACCACTTGATCTTCCGTAAAGTGTATATAGTACCATGCATAATCTATACCACAAGAAATATTACCTAAACATTGGGGTGTAAAGTTAGCTCTATCGGTCTCCATGATAGTAAGAAAATCCAATTTCTGCTCCCTCGCAGTCTTCGTTAGAAATCTACACTTAGCCAAGTCTAAAAGACCTGCATGTTACTAGTCAAAATTACTTAGCCCATATTAATTAACCATAGAAGTATTTCACAAAAAAAATATTAACCTGAGAGGTATCGGTAGAAGTAATTTTTTTGGAACCACTAAATAATTGTAGAACATTCCCTCTGCCGTCTACTGGATGCCGTGTACCGGATGGGCCCATGAGGAACGGCTTCTAAGTTCCAACAAAGCATACTACTAGAAGGGTTGGACGCGCTTTGTTGCGTTGTTGATGTTGTTGGATATCTTAAAAAAATACCCACTTTGTTTCAAAATACAAGGTGTATTACTTTTTTGAAAGTCAAACTTTTTTAAGTTTGATCAAATTTGTAGATAAGTATATCAAAATCCATAATGTCAAACGGTATAATTAGATTCATCATGAAATGAATTTCCATATTATTTTGTTTAATATTGTCGATGTCGATATTTTTGGCTTTAAACTTGGTCAAATTTAAAGGAATTCAACTTTTAAAAAATTAATGCCCCTTATATTTTCAAATTGATGGAATATTTAGTTCGGCGAGGCAGGGAGATGATGGAGTGTCTTTTTATAACATGGTGATTTGGTGGACCTTTCGCGGCGTGATTCTGTGTTATCCGCTAATAAACTCACATATGTGTGGGAAATTTTTTGCGTCAGTAGCTGCATTTACTTATTGATGCTACAGTATAAGATGGTGGCGTTTTTTTAGGTGGTGGGAGGGTGCGTGAGATTGATATGTTTCTATAAGCCAGTTGCTGCTGGTTGATTTAAAAAATCATTGGCTCGATCAAAACTGTAAACCAAATCTAAAATTAAATACCTCAATCGAATGAAATAGCTCCAAACTTAGGGAACAATAGTGAATTAAAATAATTGAATGGGAGAGCTCCTCAAAAAATTGTTGATCCGGTCTAAATCGAGTGACCCAATTATAAATTGAAGACATCAATTAATTGTGATGCCTTAAAAATTAGGAAGCATAGTGTATAGTATAAAAGAAATAAATGGGAGAAATTTGAGAAATTGTTGACCTTGAAGACCTCAATTGATTGCGAGGCCTTAAAAATTAGGGTGCTTAGTATTGTTGATCCGGTCAAAATCGAGTTGAACCAACTCTAAGTTGAAGACATCAATTTATTGTGAGGCCTTAAAAATTAAGGAGCATAATATATAATATAAAAGAATTGAATGAAAAAGCTTTAAAAAATTGTTGGCCAGGTTAAAATCGAATGACCCAATCTCAATTGAAGATGTTAATTGAATGTGGGCTCTTTAAATCTAGAAAGCTATAGTGGATAGTTGGTCCAGTGGAAACCCTATCCTACTCTCCCCTGATTACTTTCACTCCACTCGCCGCCGCGCCTCCACTTGTCCCCTACAGTCCGCCCGCCGCCGCCTCTCCACTAAACTCCATTCCGGCCATGGCCGACTTCGTCGAGAAAATCATGGGCTGGCTTCCTGGCGGTGGAAATGCCGTGGCAAGTGCCACCTCCCTCACCCCTGCCGTTGAGTACGACGGCGAGGACCGCATCAGCGTCCTCCCCGACGACCTCCTCCGCAACATCGTCTCTCGCCTCCCCGTCAAGGACGCCGCCCGCACCGCCGCCCTCGCCTCCCGGTGGCGCCACCTCTGGCGCTCCACCCCGCTCATCCTCAGCGACGCCGACCTGTCCCCCTCTGCGGTCGCTCGCGTCCTCGCAGACCACCCGGGCCCTTTCTGCGTCACCCATATCGCCCGCTGCAGGTTCGCATCCCACGGGCGTGAGCTGGCAGAGTGGTTGGGCCTCCTCGCCGCCAAGGGCATCCAGGACCTCGTCCTCATCAACGACGAGGACGTCGCCAAGCTCCCCGCCGACATCCTCCGCTCCGCCTCACTCCAGCGCCTCTTCCTGGGATTCTTTACGTTCCCGGACACCTCTGATCTCCGCCTCCGTGCTGACGCGCTGCCTCGCCTTCATGAGCTCGGCATGTTCGCTTGCAGCATCAGCGACTTGGACCTGCTCGACATGCTTGATTGCAGCCCGGTTCTGGAGAAGCTCACGTTCGTATTCAGCGGTACGCCCGATGCCTTCCACCTCCGCAGCAAGAGCCTCCGGTGCGTGGTCCTCTGGTGTTTTGCGGCATTCATAGTCGATGTGACGGACGCCCCGCTCATGGAGCGGCTCTTCTTGCTGGAAGCGCCCCGCAGAGGTGACGATTGGAGTATTGTGATGATCAAGATTGCTTGTGTGCCCAACCTGCGGGTACTCGGCTTCTTGGAGCCAAGATTTCACCGGCTGAAGATCGGCGACAATGACATCAATGTATGAACTTTCTAGGATTCCATCACTCTCTCGGTACATAGTAATACATAGGATACCTATTGGTATGTACTCCCTCCGTCCGAAAATACTTGTCATCAAAATGGATAAAAAAGAATGTATTTAAAACTAAAATACATCTAGATACATCTTCTTTTATTCATTTTGAGGACAAGTATTTCCGGACAGAGGGAGTATGAGGTGACATATTTGCTTCTTTTGGTGCATGTTTGGCCATTGCAGCCTGGCACAGTGCCGAGCCCAAGTACAATGGTTCCAAGCGTCAAGATATTGGCTTTGAAGGTTAATTTTGGTGTCTTAAGGGATGTCAAGACGATGGTGGCCTACCTCGGATGTTTTCCCAACATTGACACGCTGCACGTCGAGGTGAAGTCTTTAACTGAACCCACTGAAAGATCATTATTCAATCAGTTATTTGACCCCCATAACACTATTTATTAGCAATGGAAATGGTGGAAGATCATTGCTTATTGCGTGATCCATCTCTCTAATGCACCATTTACTGATATGATATTTCAGTCTATAACTGAACCCACTGGAAAAAACCATGCCAAGTTCTGGCAGGAGCTCCCTACTGTTGAATGCATCAAGTTGCACCTCAAGAGGATGGTTTTCCATAAATATAGAGGGAAACGAAGTGAACTTGAATTCCTTAAGTTCATTTCCAGGAAAGCGCAAGAGCTACAGACATTGTATGTTCTGCTAAACAGACAGAGTCTTACTTCGGTGGCCAAGGAGACAGAGATGACAAGCAAATTGGTGGCTCTCTCGGAGGTAGCATGGAGCTGTGATTGCAAGATAATGGTGCTAGGCCCTGAATTTCAGAATGATTGGAGCGTCCAGAAAGCATCTGATCTTACTGTGGATGACCCGTTTCACTACTGAATCAAAGCTGGCTATACATTTGCATGACCCAAAGATGTTTTTCTTTTTCTGCAGAGAATGATTTACTGTTCTACATATTCAAGGGCACTGTTTAGTTTGTAGGCAAGTATGTTTGTTCTTGACAAAGAGCATGAAGATTTCAACTAGAGCATGAGTGTCTTAAAGTGTTGAAGCTAGCTGTACTATGCGTCATTCAGAATGTACTATTAACTGTTATCTACTCTGTTTAATCCTGATGTAAAAGACCAGTCTGATCCTCCTTCCGGACATGTTTATGTTAATTTCATTTTCCCCTGTTTGATGGCGTCTATGTCAATTTCATTATCATCAGATAATCAGAGTATACCGAGCTACTTAGGTGTGCTTCTGATTTCTGCATTGCAGCTTTTACTTCTACATATTATTCTTGAACAATATTATCTGTTAATATATTGTTAAAAAGAACTTTCAGTTTCAGTTTCATAGTTTCTCATGTAGTCATGTAACTCTTGAACCGTCACCACTCTAGTTTTCATACTTTTCAGCTCCAGTCACCGCGAATAATGGATCGGAAATCCTCCCCGGGAGTCATATCTCAGGAAAGCCTCCGCTGAAAATGGCCGCCGCCAAGAGCTCCTGTGGCGCAAGGAGGCATGACCGCCGTCCACCGGGAAGGGTTTTCCTGGCAGCGAGGTAGGTGGGAAGGGGATGATACTAGGGCGGTGGTGGGAAGGGAAGGAATCAGACGTCCGCCCTGAGTTGGCTGGCAAGTTCGTAGTTTAACTGCTCCCTCTGTTCACAAATATAAGATGTTCTAACTTTTTTGTGAATCGGATGTCTATAGACACGTTTTGATGTGTTTGTTCACTCATTTCAGTTCATATGTCGTTCATATTTCAAAACATCTTATATTTATGAACAGAGGGAGTAGTTAATAACAAGTCATTACCAATTAATCAACTTCCGAGATTTTATCGGCACAAGTAAACATGGCAAACAACCAAATGATCGTCTCAATAGTTCAGACTTCAGGCACACACACATGGGGATCAACTCATATGTAATGTTAGGTTATCAGCAACAGCCGAAACATGCAGCAATCTCAACCAAAAGAGGGGAGAAAAGGTGTGAAGCATAAACATGAACCAGAAAAGACTTCAAAATTTCGAAGGAAGTTCCGAATGGGGAATCAGATGATCTTCTTATGAAGATACTACCACCTTCTGAAGCCGCAAATGGAGCATTTGCATTCCTGTTTACTGAAAGGAAAAAAGCTTCTGCAGAAATAACTTTGAAGCTATGCCCTCTAAAAGCTTCTTACTACAGAAATAACATTTGTGCAACATCATAGACAAGGAACGGACTTTTTGTTGACGCTCCACATGTGTAACACAAAGGTCTAGGGATCTAAACCAGACGAAAATAAGAACTTCACTACCAGTTTTAGTGCAAATTCAGATTCAAGCCACATAGTAACGACGACGGCAGCTTAAACTGATGATGCCCTGTCAGCCACCCATGAATGATGAACTCTCTCTTGTGGTGCAGGAAGTAAATCACAACAGGCAGTGTCAGTAAGCACCTGTACGGTTCCTGATTGATATTAACAATTTTTACTCATGTGTGCCTATGTGCGCGTAATCAGTGAATAACTGAATATGCGTGTGCTCACTGCCCCATTATATAGCAGAGCATAAGCCAACACAATTACACAAGGCATGTCAACTTTCAAGAATTGATAGCTAAATTATCCAATCAAACTCAAGATACAAATACACTATTCATTTATATCTTGTCATTTTTGTCTAAATCACAAATCATTACATTATTGGATGAATCTTTACAAGTACACATTACACAGCATTACTAACATTCCTGAATTATTTCACATTTTTTTGAGAAACAGAAAAAAATTAAGAGAGAGAATATTACTTGCACCGGCAACCAGTTGCAGAAAATCCTCTTTCCACCGGTGTATTGTTATTTTCCTAAAATAACTACCATATAAATATTTTTAGTGGAAAACTGAAAATTATGCAGTACATAGATGCACTAAAACATCATCTCATGAACGTTGTTGCGCGCTTTGAGTTGCCACCATGAAAGCAAGGTAATCCTTCTTAATGTTTTTGAGCCTCACGACCACGTCGCTCATGCTTGCCCTCCGACTAGGAGAGTCATCCGAACACTCTAGACCCAGTTCGAATATCGACACAAGAAAGTTTCCATTGCAGGCAATGGAGGATGACGACGACGAAGTATTAATTGTTTGGTGATGGAAGGCAAGGTTCATTTCTTCACCTTGTTGTAGCTTCTCATCCAAAACATCAACGAGCTTTGCTGGAAATGCTTGCGAAACCCACCACCTGAGGCTAGATTCACCGACGAACATAGCGTCCGTGGGCCTCTTCCCTGTGAAGACTTCAAGCAACATGATCCCGAAGCTGAACATGTCAGTATTTCGTGATGCCTTTCCCATGAATGCTAGCTCTGATCAAGCAAAAAAAAATCAACATAATTAATTAATCAAACCAATAAATGATGGTTATCTATTCAAATAAATTGCTCCTGTGTGATCATAACAAGTACATACCAGGGGCCATGTACCCAATTGTCCCCGGCATACTTGCTGAAACCATGGAGTTGTCATCACGTAGAAGTAACTTTGCAATGCCAAAGTCGGCAACATGCGCCGTCATGTTGTCATCGAACAACACATTGCTAGGCTTCAGGTCGCAGTGCAAGACAACTTGGAAATGATGATGGTGCAGGTACTCCATTGCCTCTGACACTCCAAGCATAATGTCCAATCTCTGGATGAATCTTAGTGGTTCCCTTATTTCGTTGTGCAAGTGTGTCTCCATGCTACCATGGGCATGTACTGAAGGAGCAGTGCCTTGAAATCCAGGCTGGAACATGTATTCAATATTTGTATCAAGTTGCGATGTCGAGCCATGCGCAACACTTGACATTCAGCATCAAAACTCCTCACGGCCTGCTCGACTTGCATATTGAGCACTTTTATTGCAACCACCAAACTATCATCTAGTTGGCCCTTGAAAACTTTGCCAAAACTTCCAGTACCAAGTAGGTTGTCCTCATTGAAATTTTCAGTGGCACGAACAATCTCATGGTAGGATACTAACCTATGGCTGATCAGATCAGTCATGCTAGTAGAAGTCGTACCATAAGATTGTTTCTTATTTTTCTTTCTGATCATTAGATACATGATGGTTGCAAATGCACCAGCTCCAATGATGACAACCGGGACTATAAACTTGAGGATGTGTCGACTATAAGTCAAGTGAGACTTGTGCAGGCATGGTGACAGTCCAAGACGAGGAGCACCACATAGCCCAACATTCCCCATCAAAGATTGCAAGGTGAGGTTTGAAAAAACACCTCCATTTGGTATTTGCCCTTCTAACCCATTGAATGAGAGGTTTAGAGAAGAAAGATAGGTGAAATTAACGAGGTAATCTGGTATTGTACCTGAAAGATTGTTTGACGATAGGTCCAATGTTTCTAAGTTGGTTAAGAGGCCGAAAGAGTTTGGGACCAAACCCTTAAATGAGTTGTGAGAAAGATTTAGGTAGGTTAATAACATGGCAACATGTCCAAATGAACTTGGAAGGCTACCAGACAACAGGTTACTAGAAAGATCTATCCAGTCCATACTTTGCATATGGCTAAGATCAGAAGGTAATGTACCGATTAGGGAGTTATGGGACATATCTAGTTCCAAAAGGTTACTGTGATAGAATAAGCTTGATGGTATGGTCAAAGATAAATGGTTATAAGATAATGCAATGTGCTCTAACATAGTGAGGTTACTGATGGCATCTGGTATGGAGCCAGATAATCTATTATCGTAGAGTGCTAACAGTAGAATACTCTTCAGCATACCAAGTTGTACAGGGATTGGGCCAGTCATTCTATTTCTAGAGAGATCGAGTTCCTGGAGATTCTCCAACTTAGAGATGGATTCTGGTATTTCTTTCGTAAGATGGTTGTTGAAAAAGTTTATATCCCAAAGAGCACTAAGATTTGAGAGTGTTGCTGGAAGCCCACCAACTAAACGGTTGTTATATGCTTCAAATACTACCAGGTTAGTCGAGAGGTTACCATAATAGTTAGGGATATTCCCAGTGAAAAGATTATTTGATATGAGAAGCATTTGAAGCTGCCGACAATTGCAAAGGCTGGACAGGAAACTCAGATCCCCTTGGAGATGGTTATCTCGAATATCAAGAATAATAAGAGGTTTGTTGTTTCCAAGTGTTGATGGTACTGGTCCAGTCAGATAATTTGAACGCAAACATAAGAAAGACATTTCTGTCAAATTTCCTAGAAATTCTGGGAAGGGGCCTGTTAGTTGATTGTACGAAAGGTGCAGATAATTCAGTTGTCTCAGTTCTGCCAATTCCACAGGAATATCTCCGCTTAAGTTTGAGTACGAGATGTCAAGTATGTTGAGCATGGTGAGATTGCTCAGCACATGCGGGATCGGGCCAACGAGGGTATTGTTACCCATAGAAATCCACGTAAGCTGTGGTAGCTTAGCCAGCCATACCGGCACCACATCCACGAATAGATTTGAAGAAATGGAAAGTTTTTGAAGATGCTGACATGATGCAAGGCCCAATGGAATTTGACCCTCGAATTTGTTCCCATAGAGATCAAATATTTGCAACATGGGGAGACTAAAGCTTCTATTGCTAGGTATATAACCTGTTAGATTGTTGTTCCCGAGACGCAAGTCAACAATCCTAGACATGTTAAAGATGGTAGGAGGTACTGGACCGGAGAGTTGGTTCCACTTCAAGTAAAGAACCTGGAGCATGGGCAAGGAGCCAATACCAGATGGTATTGGCCCGGACAGACTGTTGTTATTAATTTTGACGTGGGTCAGTGAAGGCGTGCTGTCAAACGAAAAATTCGGCGTGAGGCCAGTAATGGAATTTGTTCCGAGAGAGAAGTACCTAAGGCTACGCATGTTTCGCACCTCACCGGGGATCTGCCCCGAGAGCTGGTTGAAATTTAGGACAAGAAATTGGAGCTTTGTGAGGTTTCCTACACTAGACGGGATTGTATCCGACAGGCTATTGTAGCCAAGATCAAGATACCTAAGACGAGCTAATCTTCCAAGCTCGGCTGGGATAGAACCGGTGAGGTTTGTGTTGGTTAGGTTGATGATGTGGAGGAAAGAGAGGTTACCGAGGTGAGGGCTGAGCTCTCCTTGGAGGGGAATGTCCGGCAGCTCCAAAGCGGTGACACGCTGGTGGTGGCGCCGGCTGCACGACACACCAATCCAGGTGCAGAAGGGCACATCAGTTGTCCAGTTATTTGTGACGATGGCCAAAGAATCAGACAACTGGGATCTGAAAGCCAGCAGCGCCGCAAGGTCGGTGTTGTTGCTTGGAGCAGGAGATGAAGCAGCCATGAGCGGGGTTAGCAGGAAGCTGGTGGCCATTAGCATGACCGGAATGTATGAACGTGGCATCTCGCGTCTGTGTAAGTTTGTTGGTTTGGGACAAGCAGGCAATGTTAATCTTCAGTCACGTATATAAAGATATTCACCAAGGATAGACTCGAGAGTGTTTGGCCCGGATTCCAGAACTTGGCACTGTCATGCTTTGCCTGAAGTGAGATATCATCATCATCTGAGTGTTTTACTTAAAGACTTACGGTTGCTCGCTGGAGTAGCCTGGCACTATCATAGACAGAAGACCTTGACTAGCTTGGTGAATTTGCGGCCACAAGCATGGAGCAGTCGACAGTCAATAATAGAACCCTTCTTCCACGGGCAAAGAATTTTCTGCGGCCATAATGACCCGAAAGAGGCTAGTTTTCATTGTTTGGGGACTAGCGTCCCTCGCGTCGCCCCCGCCCTGGGCGACTCGGGGGCCTCCAACCCTAGGCACCGCCGCCGCCCTCTCCTTCTCCCCTCCTCGCGCCGCCGTCGGGTGACGCCGCCGGGTGAAACCCGCATGGCGACGGCGGCGGGGGACTCTCTCCGACTTCTTCTTCTTCGCGGGCGGCGAATCTAGGCGGCGGCGGGTGTCCTGGTGGCAGAGCCTCGGCGAAGCGTGGCGGGCGCTGGGCACGCAGCGCGAGCCTCGGCGGTGGCAGTGCTTGTGCTGGGTCGACTCGAGGCGGCGGCGCTGGCTTGGATCCATTGTGGATCCGATCCTATGGCGGCCTCGGCCTCCCCGCCGGCCGCGGGTTTCGTGGGGGAGGGGCTCTGCGTCTTGAGATCCGCAAGCGGATCATCCAGATCCGGCAAGGACGGGCGGCGACCCATGCACGAGAGATGGAGGTCTTCGATCGGATCTGGCGAAAACTCGCTATTGGCTATGGCTAAGGCGGCGATGGCGACGCCGTGCGCATCGTTCCCTTCTGAAGGCATCGCCGTGGAGATGTTCAAGGCCACTCGCTACCTCCGGGAAACCCTAGATCGAGAGATCGGATGACGGCGCTCTGGTGTCGTTTCCTTCGGGGCGTCATTCTTGGAGGTGCACACGACTCGAGGACTAGAGGGCGGCGACTTTGGTGGAGCGGTGCTTCATCTTACACATTGATGGTGGCGGATCTCGACGGCATGGTGTTGTGGAGACTCGGCGTCGATGCGCGGAGATGAACTCGTGCGGGAGGAGGAAGCATTCGGCGCCATAGGGGCGTCGATGGCGAGTGGCGGACAAGGTAGAAGCCTCAATATGATCTCAAGACGGACTGTGGAAGATGGCGGCGACGACACACGAAAAGGCTCGACGGATTGTGCCCTGCAGACCGGATGTGGCTCATTACCGGGGCTTCCGCTTTTGATGTTAGGCTTAGGTGAGTGGTTTGGGAGTGGCCCAACTAGCACCCCTTCATCATATGGATAGGAGTAATGGCATATGTTGCCAAGATGGTGGATTCAGGTATATTGTTTGTAATACTTTGTAAGGTCCTCGAGAATAATCAATAAAGTGGTCGTATGCATCTCCCGAGTTATTTACCCAAAACCACTACATTTTAGGCTAGGGTAACAACTTGGTACCACATTTGGGGCAGGGAACAAGAAACCACCATTTTTTAGCCTAACGAGTAACACAGAGCACTGATAGTCGGATAACCTCGTGAAAACAGCCAAACTGACTGGTTGGGCCCACCTGTAAGGCTGACGTGGCATGCCTATGTGGAAATTTTGCTGACTTGGGCGAGGGTCCCACATGTCAATGACTGAAGTGTTTATTTTTTCATCTTTTCTCTTTTATTTCTTTCTCTCTCTCCCTATGGGCATTTAATCGAACAGGTTGTGAGCGCTGAACCACCGACATCACCGGCGCCGCCACCATAGAGGACGTGTGCAGCGGCAATGCCAGGCCAGGCCATCGCGCCAAGAGACCAGCTCGCGTCTGCGGGCTGCGTTGAAGAAGTGGCTGCCCGTCGGAGAGCCCGTCGGAGGTGGACGGGGACATGGCCGGCGCGGGATCTCGCCGGAGCTCTGCCCGCGGCCCCACCCGGCGCGGACAGCAACACAAAGGCGCCGCAAATCCCCAGTTCGCCGTCAATGGCGCCGCGGTAGGGAACAGAGGGAGGAGGTAGGGAGCCATCGAGCGGGAGCACCGCCAGCAGCAGGCCGCGCGGCCTGCTCTGCTCTTGCATCGTGCGCCCCCCCTGCTGTGCGACCCCGCCTCGTTTCTCCAGTCACGAGCGCCGCTGCCGTCTTCCGACGCCATCGCGGAGCTCCACGCCGCCAACACCATCCGTCGCCGCCGTTCAGCAATCAGAGCGTCGCCGCCATGCGCCTGCCCTCCTTTTTTCTCTTCCGGCCAAGTATGGCGGGCGACGCGGACGAGCACCTCTCGACCACCAGAGCGTGGTGGCCTCCTTTTTCTCTTTCGCGAGTTTGGTGGCCTGCACCGCTCCTGGCCGCCGCCGGCGAGCTCCACTCCACCTTCCCTGCCGCTCCCATCCTCTGCGTGACCTGTTGAAGAGATGAGGAGGAAGAAGGCAATGTGTGGATGACATGTGGGGCCCTCGTCCAAGTCAGCAAAAAATTCCACATAGGCATGCCACGTTAGCCTTAAAGGTGGGCCCAACCAGTCAGTTTGGCTGTTTTCGCGAGGTTATCCGACTATCAGTGCTCTGTGTTACCCGTTAGGCTAAAAATGGTGGTTTCTTGTGTCCTGCCCCAAATGTGAGATCAAAGTTATTCTAACTTTCAAAATGTGGTGGTTTTGGAATAAATAACTCGATCTCCCAGACGCAGAGAGTGAGGTCATCCTCCTTTTCTAAAAAAAAATGACCCAAAAGCGGCAGGAGAACTTCCTGCTGGATATTTTTAAGTGAGTGCTAAATACAATAAAAAATCAGAAAATAAATAGAGAACAAATGCAGCAATAAAAATGGTGTGTAAGTAAAAGTTTTTCTGTACGTAATTTGCTTTGTAGCCAAGTTGATAGAGGTTCTTGATAGTGTTAGACGCCTTTGCCTCGAGAGGATCACCATGCCAACGTCTGCCTCGAGCCTGTGTTTCCAGGTTGGAAATTCCAGCCCTCCAGCAGCGAGGGCTCTTCCATTGTCAAAAACATGGACAAAAACTTACAGCGTCCAGGGCAAGGAGGCGGCGATTTGCAGTCACGGCAATGATGGGTCGAATTCAACTTTGCCAAACACTGAGTTGCCGGGGTTTGATTTTGCAGTCTGTTTACGAAGCCGTGTTCAATGGGGTCGATAGGAAGCACGAGGGGATGCCCGGTGTGTTTGCAAGGAGGGAGGCGACACATGATAAAGGTTCCATAACAAACACGCCGACCATATAAAGCATCTTCAATTTATTCAGAGCTCACTTATAATTCTAGCCCTTCTTCGAGCGCACGGCTAAATGGTTCATGATCTGGACGTGAAGTGGGCAATATGCAGATTTACTCAATGTGAGTGAGCAGTAAGGCAGATCGTTCTTTCTACCTAAGCTTGATTCAGGTGCTACTTGATCAACAGGTCTAGGCTGACTGGAAGGATAGAGTATATAGTAGATCCAACAATGTTAGCTGGCTTATGAAGCAACACCGAAATATATGGAAGAAACCAAACCACACAGCGTTTGGCATCCTGATACTAGTCTTTTACTACATTAGGAACAAACATAGGGGCATTACATAATACGGTACATTCTGAATGAAGCATAGCGCAGACAGTTCAACACTTCCATGCGTACTCGTGCTCTAGTTCAAGTCTTCATGTTCTTTGTCAAGAACAGACATAGTCTTGCCTACAAATTAAACAGTGAAATTGCATATGTAAAACAGCAAATGATTCCCCCAGAAAACGCTTTGGTTCATGCAAATATATAGCCAGCCACAAACTCACCAATGGAAAGGGTCGTCGACGGTAAGATCAGATGCTTTCTGGATGCTCCAGTCATTCTGAAATTTAGGGCCTAGCACCATCATCTTACAATCACAGCTCCATGGTACACCCGAGAGAGCCACCAGTTTGCTTGTCATCTTTTCCGCCTTGGCCACCGAAGTAAGACTCTCTCTGTTTAGCAGAACATACAAGTCTTGGAGCTCTTGCGCGCTCGTGGAGATGAACTTAAGGAATTCAAGTTCAACTTTGTTCCCTCTGTATTCATGGATAACCATCTTCTTGACGTGGGACTTGATGCATTCAATAGTAGAGAGCTCCTGCCAGAACTTGGCATGGTTCCTTCCAGTGGGTTCAGTTAAAGACTGGAACATCGTATCAGTAAATGGTTAATTAGAGATGGATAATGCAAGAAGCAATCATTTCCATTGCTTGGTATGAGTGCTAAATAACCACTTCCAGTGGGTTCAGTTGAAGACTGGAATATCATATCAGTAAATGGTTAATTAGAGATGGATAATGCAAGAAGCAATAATTTCCATTGCTAATAAATAGTGGTATGAGTACCAAATAACCACTTCCAGTGGGTTCAGTACTTCAGTTGAAGACTGGAACGTTATATCAGTAAATGGTTCATTAGTGATGGATAATGCAATAAGCAATAATTTCCATTGCTAATAAATAGTGGTATGAATGCCAAATAACCACTCCCAGTGGGTTCAGTTAAAGAATGGAACATCATATCAGTAAATGGTTAATTAGAGATAGATAATGCAAGAAGCAATAATTTCCATTGCTAATAAATAGTAGTATGAATGCCAAATAACCGACTGAATAATTGCATGGGGTGCTAGGATCTCACCTCGATGTGCAGCGTCTCAATGTTGGGAAAGCATCTGAGGTAGGTCACCAGCATCTTGACATGCTCTATGACACCAAAATTAACTTTAAATGCCAATATCTTGACGCTTGGAAGCACTGTGCTTGGGCTCGGCTTTGTGTCAGGCTGCAATGGCAGAACAATGCACCAAAAGAAGCAGATATATATGTCATGCATCTCTATTCTCTTTACACATTATTAGCAATCCATGGAATCTTGGGAAGTTATACCTCAATCACATTGTCGCCGATCTGCAGCCGGTGAAATCCTGGCTCTAAGAAGCCGAGCACCTGCAGCTTGGGCGCATGAGCAATTTTGATCATCATAGTATTCTCAGCACCTTCTCCACGGGGCGCTTCCAGCAAGAAGAGCCGCTCCAGGAGCGGGGCATCCACCACGGCAGAGGAGCACGCACCGGAGGCTTCTGCTCCGTAGGTGGATGAGATCGGGTGTACAGCTGAGTACGAACGCGAGCTTCTCCAGAGCCGGGCTGCAAGCGAGCATGTAGTCGAGGTCCCCGTCGCTGATGCTGGTCGTGAACATGCTGAGCTCCTGAAGGCGGGGCAGGACGTCGGCTCGGCGGGAGAGACCAGCAGTGTCCGGGAACGTGAAGAAACCCAGGAAGAGGCGCTGGAGTGAGGCGCAGCAGAGGATGTCCGCGGGGAGGCGCACGGCGTCGGGGGGGGGAACCTGGCGAGGTCGGCGTCGTTGACGAGGACAAGGTCCTGGATGCCATTGGCGGCGAAGAGGCGCGGCCACTCTGAGATCTCGCGCTCGTGGGACGCGAACCGGCAGCGGGTGATGTGGATGGCGCGGAAGGGGCCCGGGTGGTCGGCAAGGGCGCGGGCGACGACGGATCGGGGCAGGTCGGCGTCGTTGAGGGAGAGCGGGGTGGAGCGCCAGAGGTGGCGCCAGCGGGAGGCGAGGGAGGCGGTGCGGGCGGCGTCCTTGACGGGGAGGCGTGAGACGATGCTGCGGAGGAGGTCGTCGGGGAGGGCGCTGATGCGGTCCTCGCCGTCGTAGTCAACGGCGGGGGCGAGGGAGGCGGCACTTGCCACGGAATTTACACCGCCGGGGCGCCAGCCCATGACGTTCTCGACGATGGCGGCCATGGCCGGAGCGGAGAGGAGTGGGGTGGAGACGCGGCGGCGAGCGCACTGAAGGGGACAAGCAAAATGGAGTGGAGTGGAGGCGCGGCGGCGACTGGAGTGAAAGTAGGGTTTGGTTTTTACTGGGCCAGCTAAATGTTGGAAGCGGCGTCCTATGGGCTCAATCAGCAGAAGGAATGGAATGTTCTTTCAATTATTTACTTCTTCCGGTGCTATCTCCCGACTCCAATGCTTAAGGAAAAATCATTACTCCCGTTGGACAGACCATTATTCTATACTACTTCTATACTACTAGTATTAAACAATCAAACTAATTCTTTCTTAAAAGCCACACAACAGATGTACCCAGGTTGATTAGCACCGTTAGATTAAACTCACTAAATAAAATCTAATGGTTATGATTAATTTAATCCCGAGTCAAATGTGTACGTACTCCCTCCTTCCCAAAATATAAGGCGTGGTTTGACTTTTCTGGTCTTCATTGCATAACTTTAACTATGATTTTTATGTATTGTATGTCTATAAAATTAGTATAAATACATATGAAATAAAATTGTTTTGCAAGACAAATAGGCCGATGTCATTTATACATGTTGAATCCATATACTTTGATATATATTAGTGGTCAAAGTCATGCATCAAAGACCGTAAAAAGTCAATCACGCCTTATATTTTGGGAAAGAGGGAGTATCAATTTAGAATGACTGAACGCACTCCACCCGCGGAGTAAAATTCCACACGCGCCGGCTCGCGCTAATTCCATCAATCACGCTAATCCCTGCATGCCAATTTCTCCCCTACCAAAACTCCCTACCACTAGCGTCCCACAGGAGGCACGCACGCGGGCGTACGGATCCATCACCAACCGCCCCTCCGCTCCTCTCGTTCTCCAACGCCCACGTGATGCCGCCTGGATCGGAGGAATCGGAGGTCACCGCTCCTCCATGTTCCGTTCAGGAGTCGAAACAACAAGCACCGATGGCCGCTCCGGTGTGGGAGGAAACAGGCGGGTTCTCGGGGACATCCTCAACGCCATCCACGGCCCACGTTCTCGACGAGTAAGGAAATCAGCACAATGATCGATTACTCGATCGGTTCCAGACCACCGGGCGCGCTCCCCTCACAAGGATCGAACCTCGCGGCGGCGGCGGGCGGCGGCTCCGCCGTCTGGTCCTTCGCCTCATCGTCCCATCCGGCTTCGAGGTTACTGCGTCCGGCCGTCGGTCCCCCGCGAACAACATCATCCACGTCCTCACCGACGCGCAGGGTTCAACATGGCGCTCGATGCCTCCAGCGTCGCGGATGACTTCGAGGCCGACGAGCGCCGCACCGGCATCACCATCTTCATCCCCATCGACGACGCCTTCGCCGGCCTCCCTCCCGGTGCTGCGATTCTACGTGCTGCACTCCTACTACCGGCTGGGCTCCCTCGAGTACATCAAGAACCCCGTCCAGCCCACGTTCGCCATCGAGTGCATCGTGGCTGGTTGCGTCGTGCCTACAGTTCTAGGTGGAGCAAACATAAATGCCGGGGTCGATGGCGACGGAGCCGTTGAATCATGTGATGTTGAGGTTGAAGCGATCGGGCTCTGAATCGTGACGTTGGACGCCGCAGAGGAGAGGACGTCATAGCCGGAGTTCGAGTTCAAGACGCAGAGGAGAGGACGCCATAGCCGAAGTTGAAGACGCAGAGCAGAGGACGAGACGATTCGGAGGAGCCAGAGTTAACCACGCCGACGGCAGCGATCCAAGCATCTTGCGACAGTGGAAGAAGGTGGGAACGACATGATCACTGCAATGCTTTGCTATTTACCATTTCCAGGTTGATGAAGCTCCCAGGTGATTGGTAATGCATGCCAATTACTATTTGCAGGTTAGGTAATTTCACTAATTGTAATAGAAATGGTAAGAGTTTTAAGCAGGAGCTGGAGCTACTTTTTGTTTGTCAGTTCAAATTTTACTAATCTGTAACTGAAATTGAAGCTGCTGTATCAGGTGACAGCTGGTGAGCCGGATCGACAATGGATTGATTAGTGTTACCATCCTTTGGTTATGAAGCAACTCTCCGACCAGAACAATCTGGTGCCTACCAAGTATTGTCTACCGAGATGCCATGTTACTAGACAAGTATAAACACTAGGATTATCTCCAGTCATGTGTTGCAGCTTCTACCATGATCCACTGAACCAAAATAAACCATGTTACTAGGCAAGTATAAACACTGAGATTATCTCCAGTCATGTGTTGCAGCTTCTATCATGTTCCATTGAACCAAAATGAGCACAATCATTAATGGATGATACTTTCATAGATCAATAATTTATGTCCTTGGTTCTGCACTGATTTAGTCATATTCTTTTTTTCTAATAGCAATCCCAACTTTCAGCTGAGCCCCACTGCATTTTTATCCCGAATCTCCATCACCGATTATTTGTTCAAAGATTTATTGCATTTATGAGGAAAAATCACTCCATTTTAATTCTATTAACCATTGATTAATCCACTTCAATTAGTAACAACATCCCAAGCTGAAACTGTTGCGGTTTGGTCTGGGACTAGAGTCCCATTTTTTGTCCACAATGGATTCATTGATTATTACTTCTGTCCCAAGCTGAAACATGTCACGTCCTCCCCAACCCGAGTAAATTGCAGAAAACCACCACATTGAAGGCAAGGTTTGCGAAAACCACTACAATACATTTTTTTTGCAAAAAACACCGTGTCTTCGGTAATCTTTTTGCAGAAAGCACTGATCGGCGGATCGGGCTCAGTTAAGCTTGTTTATGACAGGTGGGGCCCTTTTTTTTTGCTTATGTGGCACACCAGTTTAGGTTTAATGCAAAAACGCCCCTCAACTTTCTCCACACTGCTCCCAGGCCCTCCAACCACGCCTCAGCCGGCAAGCGCGCACACGAGCTCAGCGCCGCCCCTCC
This sequence comes from Aegilops longissima, assembly GCA_021605205.1. NCBI lineage: Eukaryota > Viridiplantae > Streptophyta > Magnoliopsida > Poales > Poaceae > Aegilops > Aegilops longissima. Next base: position 529,331,077 of record CM038681.1, on the reverse strand, counting down.
TCCCCGACGCTTGAGGTGCCGCACCGCCCACAGACGACGGATGGCTGTTGGGGAGCTCCAACATAGCGGTGGGCAGGGTCGGGATGGGCGGCATCCTCTGCCTCCAACTACGTGTGGCAACGGCGATGGCGCCCGGGCCTTTGCCTCGGCCAGGTCGGGACTGGTGCGGCGGCCTTCTTCGTCGACCTGGGCGCGGCCGGATCCGGCCACATCGGCATCCATCGTCCCCGCCCGGCAACGGATCTGGCGGGAATGCCCCGGGCAACTCGGCGTGCTGAGCACGTGGGGCTCCAACATCCGCGGCCCCGTTGACCATTGGGCAGCGCCGACATGAAGAAGAAAAGGCCAGGGGCGACGCCAGAGCTCGTCACCGGCAGGAAGGCCATGGAGTCGTCGTTACCATCGAGGGTGTTGCAACTGGGGCAGCCATGGCCGCGACCGAAGCAGCAGGGGCGGCCTGGGGAAGAAGAGGGCGGGAGGGCGACGACCTGGGAAAAACGAGCGCCAGTGGACGACGAACGTGTGCAGCTGGCGGGCGGCAGGCCGGCAACACCCACCACGGCGTACTGCAGTAGCCCGCATGTGAGCCGCACTTCCTATTGCCCAGCGTAGCCCCGTCCACCATGGAACGAGGCGTTGGGGAGGACTCCCCCGATCCAGATCCTGCTCAGGAGGAGCAGTTCCACCGCGGAGGAGTGCTGGGGCTAATTGCATTTTTGATTTTTGATTCAGGGGTGTCTCTGCAAAATTCTAGGGTCTAGTTTGTAATTTTATATTAAAGGTCATAAATTGCAAAAAGTTAGGCCACGCAAGCAGAAAAAGGGCCCCACCTGTCATAAACAAGCTTAACTGAGCCCGATCCGCCGATCAGTGCTTTCTGCAAAAAGATTACCGAAGACACGGTGTTTTTTGCAAAAAAATGTATTGTAGTGGTTTTCGCAAACCTTGCCTTCAATGTGGTGGTTTTCTGCAATTTACTCCCCCAACCCCCAACCAACGGAGCGGAGGGCGAGTGGACGACATGGACTTGGCTATCTGGAAGCCACCGCCATCCCACTATATGTGAGGACTGCCCTACGCTCAAGCAACGAGTTACGGCATGGATGGAGTGTAGGACGAAGTTCAGGTAATTATTTGGAAATGCAAAATGATTACGTTTGTTATGTTGACCTGGCTTCCATTTCTCACATTGCTGTCTTTGACTACATATTTGGACGCTGCATGAATATAGAAGTGATGGTCAGAGTAATTGTGTGGAGAAATAGAGCTGCATTGGTTTTTCTGTGTCCAACCCCTGTTATAACATTCGGAGTTCTGATTAGTTTCGGGTTTTAGAATTGATATTTATAATATGCGTAGTTCATTTTCTACATTTAAATTGGCATGTGACATATATATATACAAAATCATGTCTTCTTCACGAGACGTGCATTGTACGTGCATGCTTACTTATATATACAAAATCTTGTTCTGCTACTTATAAGTCATAACTCGATTTCAGGTCGTGTCTTCTTTTGTTTCACAGCAGTTTAAACTTTGTGGCATTGCTTCTTTTGTTGACATTTAGTAGGTCGATGTACTATTCTCTTCTTTATATATTTATACAAGGAGTTCTCCTCCATGTTCTTGGAAAAAAGGAAACGAGTTTTCGCTGCATTCGAGAATTGTATTTTAAAGTAAACTTTCAGCCATTATTTTTAAGCAGAAATTCAGTGATCTCCATGCAAACAATTTCTCTATTTTTAATAATCTTGCCGAACATCAGAGAACAGATGACACGTTGGTCATTGGTCACATCCCCAGTAAATGTGTCAATCATACTAAATCGTTGATGGTTTCTAATTTCGGATATTGAATAATGCTACTATATCTCGCGTAATATGAGAGTATTGATTAAGAGAACCCATTTTCTGTTTCTAAGCTGTCTTTATTTTTCTTAGCTACTTTGGTGTTTTGTTTGGCAGAGAAGATGGTTTCAAAACAGAGAGTTGTGGTTTCGAAGTTATCTGTAAAGGTAATTCATATATATCATAAGTTTATTAACGTAGTTACTTCATATGAACATTATTCTTTTACTTCATTAACATATGGACCAATATGTTCGCACCATACCCTCAGGGCCATTATCTTGGCTGTCCATTCTAGATAATTAAGCTCCAAGGCACTTGGTCAATCCTATTGGGACGCACTGGTACTTACTTTCTGATGAAGTCGAATCAGCTATTTTATTTTTATTTTTGAAGCACCAACTTAATCTCCTGACAACTGTAAAAAACAAATTGCAAGTACATGTGATGCAGATTGCCACTATACTACAGGAAAACTGGGCAAAGGTAAATTTGCTGCTTCTTTTTGGCAAAATAATGACCAAAACTGTATTGATGTCAGTGATCACAATCACAAAGAGATGCCACTCTGAACATCTGAACATCTAAACATCTGGAGATGCCACGACGTGGTGGAACCCGATGTCCAAGTGTGCATAATCAGTCTCCGGCTTGTGAGGACGTCCTTGTTTCTCGCACTGTTTTGTAATCTGATAATGCTTATGTTCTCCATATCTTCAATGGCAAGACCAGATTTTGGTGCCGCATCTGGCACATCTATGAAGACATTAGCCATCTGCATACTTGGTTGCCTGATTTTACTTTAAATGGAGTTGTCTGTGTGAGGAGTAGAGTAATAAATTTATACATGTGGCGTTGGTAAGAAATTTTGGTGTTCATAAACTTGGTGAGACTATCTTGACGACAAAGGGAGGGGACAAACTATAGCCGTCCTTATCCCCTTAGAGGGAGAGGTTAGGATAGAACAAGCCATGTCTTCTTCGCGAGACGTGCATTGCACGTGCATGCTTACTAGTATATCTAAAGTGCTGACTTTATTGATCAAAAAATGTTACCCCTATGGGCCCAATCGGCAGAAGGAATGGAGTACGTTGCAGCGTTGCACGAGTGCTGCTCCGGTGGCAGGAGGGAGGGGGGACCCCGTTCCTCCGCTCTGTAGTTAGGTTTTGGATCTGTAGGTCGTGGTGCGTCGTTGGGGTGGTGGGAGCGGCGCTCGGACGAATAAATCTGCCTCAATCTCACTCCCACACCGGCGGTGTCCTTCATGGCGGCGTCTCGGGGTTGATGGCATCGTGTCTCTATCGATCCCTCAGATCGACAACGTTAGGGTTCATGGATGGTGTTGATGAGGCGGCGGCGGCAACTCCATCTGATGTGTCTCTCATTCTGCTCTGTCCCCGTTGCTGTGGCGTTGTCTCCGACGTCCTGGTGGAGCAGGGAGGTTTTGTCATTCAGGAGTACACGCAGCGCTTGTTCACGCAAGTGACAAATGGAAGATGGAGTATCTTGTGTTGGGTCCGTGGGTCGGCGGGCAGTTCGGTTTCCTTCTCCCATGTCGCCGCGTCATGCGAGGGTGTCGATTACGAAGTTGATGGCGTGTCCGGGACATGTTGCCCGGTCCGATTCTTTCAACGGCTATGGTTTTGCTTTTGGCAAACTACTTTGGAGGTCCGTAAAGCTGCTGATCAGCGATGGAGCCGCGTCGAGCTTGGGCGAAGAGGTGATCTGTCTTTTTACCCTTTGGTGGCCGCTTCGGTGGTGTCGAAGGAAAGGGACAGACGCTGGTATTTTGCATAGGGTTTTCCTATCTTTTCAGTCATGTATGGTCGGTGCTTACGTGCCTTGTAACTTGATCTTTATTTTATATAAATGAGACACGTATTACCATGCAAAAAAAGCTAATACTACTTCCGTCCTGGTTTATTAGTCCTCTCGTATTTATGATCACCGTAATTTTAACTAATAAAATATAAATTATATGAAGTAAAAAATATCATACAAAACTATGTTTAAATATGATCCAGCGATGTAATTATTCATGACATGCATTAACATTTTGTTAGTTAAATGTTTGTTAAAATTTGAAATGAAAAAAGAAGGGGACAAATAAACCAGGATAAATGTAGTAAATGATATCGTTAACATGAAGTCAGATGGCCTACATGCGATTTTTTATAAAAAAAAAATTGGCACCTGCTGGGAGATGATTTAGTAAAGGAAGTGCTGGAGGCGGTGAATAGTGGAATTATACCTGAAGGCTGGTATACCACAACTATTGTGGTAATCCCAAAGGTTGACGTTCCAAAGAAGGTTTCCCAATTCAGGCCTATAAGTCTATGCAACATTGTTTATAAGGTGATAGCAAAAATGTCGGCAACAAGACTGAAGGTGTTCCTCCCTGACATCATTAGTGAGACACAAAGTGCCTTTGTACCTGGACGGATCATTACAGATAATGTGATCGTTGCATATGAATGTCTCCATACTATGAAAAAAAAGAAGGGAAAGGTTGGGAATTGTGCAGTTAAACTTGTATTCCTAAAGGCTATACTTGGTAGACTGGGACTTGATGAAAGATGAGTTGATCTTATTATGGCATGTGTGACATCAATAGAGTATAAAGTGAGATTTAACTCAAATGAGACTGCAACCTTTTCTCCTGCGAGAGGTTTGAGACAAGGGGGTCCCTTGTCTCCCTACCTCTTTCTCTTATGTGAAGAGGGGCTTTCAAATTTAATTGCCTTTGAGGAAACAGCGGGTAACCTCAAGGGTGTCCAGGTGTGTCGTGACTCCTCTACCATATCTCACTTACTTTTTGCTGACGACTCCTTGATCCTCATGAGAGCAGATGCGGATAATGCGAGCACCTTAAAAAGGATTTTGGATGAGTACTGTTCAGCTTCAGGACAATTGGTGAGTGCGGCAAAATCATCGATATACTTCAGTCCCAATACTGATGTTGATCGGAAAGTGGAGGTGTGCCAGATATTGGACATCATGACAGAATCTCTCTCTGATAAGTACTTGGGTCTCCCTTCCATGATTGGGGTAGACCATGTTGACTGTTTCAATCATATAATTGAGAGGATCCAGAAGATGATAAATGGGTGGAACGAAAGAACGCTATCTTATGGTGGTAAGGAAGCATTGATCAAAGCGGTGGCCTAGGCCATTCCTACGTATGCGATGAGTGTGTTCAAATTCCCAAAAAAAATCTGCAAGGGGATCACTGATGCCATTTCGCATTACTAGTGGGGTGATGGGGAAAACCAACAAAAGATGCATTGGTTCGCTTGGTGGAAAATGTGCATTCCGAAGGAAAGAGGTGGTATGGGTTTCCGTGATATACACAGTTTTAATTTGGCGCTTCTAGCCAAGCAGTGCTTGAGACTCATTGAGCATCATGACTCGCTATGTGTGAGGGTTTTGCGTGCGAAATATTACCCAAATGGTGAATTACTAAACTGCAGTCTGAAGAAAGGTTCTTCCTATGTGTAGCAGAGTATTTGGGCGGGAGCTCAGACTTTCAAGAAAGGAAGCATTTGGAGGGTGGGTAATGGCCTTAAAATAAATATATGGGAGGACTGCTGGGTGCCAAACAGCTCCTTCAGGAAAATTGTCACTACACACGGAAACAGAGTGCTTACCCGAGTTAATGAACTTATTGATCCAGTATCCGGAGAGTGGGATGAGAATCTTATCAGAGAAATTCTTTGGCCCATTGATGTTGATCGTATACTGCAAATTCCATTGCATCAGGATGATACTGAGGATTATGTGGCATGGCACTTGACGAAGACGGGAATATTCAGTGTATGATCTGCCTATTATAAACAGTGGGAAGATACGTATGGCGGTACTGAACCGAGCTCTCTCTCGAGTGGTTCAACACCCCACCCGATATGGAATAAATTGTGGAGTCTCAAGGTGCCAAACAAAGTGAAAATCTTAATTTGGCGATCATTACATAATGCTATTCCTTGCTTTTGTGTGCTTGCTAATCGGCACATCTCAATGTCGGCGCAATGTCCGGTCTGCAAACAACACGTGGAAGACGTTGCTCATGCGCTATTCGGATGCAACCAGGCCGGACAAATCTGGTCTATTCTTGGCTTACATGAAATAGTAATTGCAGCCAGACTACCAGGGAAGTCGGGAGCTGAGATACTAGAGTTTCTCCTGTGTGATAAGGCGAGTCAAATGAGCTACTCGGACGTGATTGAGTTACCAGAGATGATTGCGGTAACTAGCTGGCATATCTGGTGGCAACGAAGGCAGATAGAGAAGGTTGAGGACGTCCAGAACATTGAAAGATCAAGCCAAGCCATCTTAGCTATAGCCCTTAACTTTGTGCGGGCAGCAACAACGAAGGTGATTCCCCCAAGAACTAATAGATGGGCGAGACCGTTGAAGGGCCAGCTGGTTTTGAACACAGACGCTTCTTTTTCAGAGGATGACCATACAGGTTCGTGCAGTGTTGTTATAAGAGACCATTCGGGTTTTTTCGTTGCAACATCTACGACAAAATTAGAACATGTGGCGGATGTAGAGTCGGCGGAGACGGCTGCACTTTTGGAGGGACTAAAACTTGCTCGGTCTATTCGTGCAAATACTCTCGTTGCTCGGGTAGATAGCATTACAATGGTGGAGTCGATGGCAAATAACTCTGGCCAATCGATGGTGGCAGGCCCTATCCTTGATGAATGCTGTCAGTTGTGTTTGGATTTCGGGGAGGTCTTTTTTCAGCATTGTAATAGAGTCCAATATGGTTGCTCATAGGCTAGCTCAACAGGGACGGGATGTTCCACCGTCTGCATGGTTGGATGCCCCCCTAGTTTCATTTTGGTTTTACTTGTGGATGATGTAAGCATTGCTTGAAGTTAATAAAGCTAGCTGTAAGGCCTTCCTGTAAGTGCATCTAGTGCCACCCCTAGTTGGTTTTGGAGTATTGACGACAAACCAGGTTGAGGGACTAATGTGTTTGTGAGAATTGCAGGATAACACAGGTAGTAGTCCCTCCTTGATTCGGTTTACCTACCGGAGATGACCCCTAAAAATGTGTGAAGACATTGAAGACAATGGTGGTCAGTGAAGATATTCACATTGAAGACTATGACACAAGAAGACATTGAGTGAAGACTATGGAGCGCGAAGACTTAGTTGTTTCGTTGTTTTCTTTTCTTCTTTGTTGAGTCATAGGAACCACCACACTGTTAAGTGGGGTCCAAGTGAACAAAGTCAGAGTGACTGAAGTGATGCTCAAACCAAATCCTATGTCTTCGAGCGAAGACAATGAGAGCAAATCTTATCATGTGTCAGATAAGTCAGCTTTACTTGTAGCCCAAGTCAAGCTGCCGCTTGTGTTTGAAATCTGACCGTTGCGACACGTGTCGGGCCTTTAGTGACCTGTGGTAATTTCTGACAAATCCGGTCGGGTTGCCCAGTGGCTATAAATAGCCCACCCCCTACACCATAAATTGGTGGCTGCTCAGAGTTAGTGCACGGTTTTTGTCGTTTGAGAGCAACCCACCTCCGAAGCTTTTGAGAGAGAATCCTTGCGAGGACAAAAGCCCAAACCACCCAGATCCCAAAGAGTGTTTGGCATCGCTGAAGTCTTTCTGTTCGCGTGATCTGAAGACTTGTTACACTTGAGGACTGTGAATCCTCCAACCGTTTAGGCATCGCGTTCTAAGCATCCAAGAGCCATTGTGGATTGCCGGTGAACTAAGTCTGTGAAGGTTCGGAAGTCTACCTTGAAGACTTACCAGAGTAATTGGGCGAGGACCGTGTGTCCTTAGCTCAAGGGGAATAAGGTGAAGACGAGGTCTTCTGAGTTGAATCTCAGCCTCCTAACTGCACGCATAGCTTGTCACAAAGAATCGAACTGGTCCAACAAATCATGTGTCCTTCTGAAGCCACTGGTTCTATCCCTTACTCCTCTATACTTGTAGTTTGTCTTCGTGAAGTCATTGCCTGCTTGTATTATCTGTTTGACTTCACTGTGTGACTATCTTTCTGATTGGCTTCATACTATCTTCCATCCTGATCTTTACTACCTAGCTGTTATTAGTCTTCAGGCTTTCACTTCATTGAATACTTGACTATGGCTTGTCTAGTGTAGTCTACCTTCTGCTGCATTAGAATAGTGTTGTTTATATTGTCTGTCTTTGAAACTCCCATGTTTTGAAGACTTTCATAAAAATCGTCTATTCACCCCCCCTCTAGTCGATAACTAGCCCTTTCAATTGGTATCAGAGCAAGGTGCTCCCTTGTTCTGTGTGATTCGATTTAACCACCCGGAGTTTAGCTATGTCGACTGTAGGGATAATGAAAGTCTCCGTTGCGTGCCCCATCTTCGATGGCACTGAATATCCCTACTGGAAGAATAGGATGCGCATGCATCTTGAAGCCATTGATGTCGATCTATTGTATGTCGTCAAGAACGGCGTTCCCAAGACTAGTGAAGGTGTCACCCTGTTGATGTCAAGAAGTTCATTCAACTGGACTCTACTGCCAAGAACATCATCTGTGGTCACCTTACCAAAGGATAGTATGGCCATGTGAGTGCTCGGAACGTCGGCTAGTGGGACTGGCTATCCAAGGTCAATGAAGGCGTCTCAACCCGGTGAGATCAACGATCGATACTCCGCAACCTCTTCAACCGCTTCAAGAGACACGACAACGAGAATGTCCAGATCACATTTGATCGCCTCACTGATATCACAAATGAGCTCCAAGCACTCGACGCCACTGAGATCACGAAGCATGAGATAGTGAAGACACTACTGAGATCTCTTGACAGCTCATTTGACACCTTAGCCCTGATGATACAAGAACGCATACGATTTCAAGACTCTCGATCCGTCTGACATACTTGAGAGGCTCAACACACATGAGTACCAGCTATCTGAGAAACGAGATATCTATGGCCCCAACTATGGCCGAACCCGAGCTTTGAAGGCAAAGGCTGCTGCTTCCTCATCTGAAGAAGAATATGACTGCAGTTCTGGTGATCCTGAAGACATTGGAAAGGAGCTTTCTATGCTTGTGAAGAAGTTCCAGAAATTCACCAAGAAGAAAGGCTTCAGAAATTCTTCACAATCCAGCTCAAGAAATGATGAAGCTTCTTCCTATGATCACAAGAAGAGAACCTGTAACAAGTGCAAGAAACCTGGTCACTACATCTCTGAGTGTCCACAGTGGGATAATGAGAAGAAGAAGAAGAGCAAAGAATATGATTCTGATGACAAAAAGAAGAAGAAATCCTCAAAGTCTTCTTCCAAGTCTTCTTCCAGATATTCATCACACAAGAAGAGCTCATCTGGCAAGGCCCGTGCTTTTGTTAGCAAGGAGATGGATTCAGAAGAGGAGTCTGCTTCAGAGGAGGCAGAGGTGGAGTCTGACTCGGGTGTTGCGAGTCTGGCCCTAGCTTCTGCCTACATCGCCAAGTCCATCTTCAACACTGAAGACAATGGCTCCGTCACCAACACTGATGATAATGATGAGGACGACTCGCCTCCCACCTACTGCTTCATGGCACGTAGTGCCAAGGTAAAATCACACGACGCTTACTTTCAAACATAAAGTGAAGATGACTCTGATTGTGAATCCAAACCCAGCTACAAAACACTTGCTAAAATTGCAACTGAACAATGAAAGCTATGGAACACACTCAAAACTGTTAGACAAAAGCGATGACCTGTTGGGACGCGAAATGACCTGTTCTCGGTCCTTAGTTGAAGACATTAAAATCTTCATGCTAAGTACCAGAACTTGAAAGTCGCCATGAAGTGCTCACAACCACTCACTTAAAAGCTCTCCTATGATTATCTTCGAAGGAAGCAAGAGCTTGAGAAATTGAGAGCGGCTCATGAAGATCTTCAAAAAGAGAATGAGTCACTTCGCGCTCAATAGATCAGTTCCGCTCAGGAAGGATTTGAACCACCTTGTCTAAAATGCTTTGAGCGTGATAACGCTACTTCTGTTGCTGAATGTTCTACTGCTGCTACTGTTGCAATATCTTCAACTGCTGATGTGGTAACTAACCTCTCTGCGGAGGATACCAATACTATTGCTAATGAAAATGCTAGGTTGAAGACATTGCTTGAAACAGGGATGTACAAAAGTCTCAAAGGGCATCAGACACTATGCAATGTCCTCAAAAAACAGATTCTGAACCAAAACCCTAGGAAAGAGGGTGTTGGGTTTGAGAGGAAAATGAATGTTGATGGCTCCTACTGGAAGCCTGAGCAGTACCCCAAAACCACATGGGTTGCTGCAAGGGACCTTCATGGATCCATCCACCTTATCCGCTTCACTTGTGCTAACCCTATTATCATTGATGAATCCTTTGATGCAAACTATAATCTGTTTAAGAATCAGAATGGTGAAGTGTTTGCCAGGTATATTGGTACTAACTGCAGGAACGGGCCACCTATGAAGAAGATTTGGGTTCCCAAAAGTTGTCTTGAGAATCTTCCTGTGAATGTCATCATGACACCACCTGGGAAGAAGACAAATCCCAGACCAAAGGCTTCATATGACCCAAAGGCTTCATACAGACAGAGGACTCACCTGAGTCACCCTAACACCAATGTTTTGCAGGGAAACCATACTCAGACTTATGAATATGAGCGTGTGTATTCAAACCGCTATGTTCATAGAACTAAGAAATTTTCTGCTTATTCATATGAGTATCGTTGTTCTCCTGCAAGGCTATTTGCTAGGGCTCCAAAGCCGAAGTTCTCAGATGCTTCACTTAGACTCATTGCTTCTAAGCCACCCCTGAAGATGTGGGTGGTTAAGAAGAATTAACTTTCTTTTGCAGGGAAAGGTCTCCAGCCAGAAATCAAAGGCGTCTGATGCTATTGATGGGGACCTAAAACATCTTGTAGGGCACAAGATCAAATGCCCAAATGGTCTTACTATGTATTTTGTTCCTGAATCGTTTGCCAAACATCCTATCAGTCCTAATATTGATCTGAGCTTTGATAATCCTCTTGCTTGCCAAATGTTTATGCTTCACATTACTCTTGGTGAAGCCTATCCCCCTAACTGCACTGTAGGCTACGACACCTCGTGCTTCAGAATGGATTATGGATAGCGGATGCACTAATCATATGACTGGTGATCGAAGTCTTCTCATGGACTCAACCTTACGTCCATCAGACAAAATTCACATCACATTTGCCTACACAGGTAAAAGCAAGGTATTGGGTCTAGGTAGAGTTGCAATCTCAAAGGATCAACACATGGATAAAGTGATGCTTTTTGAATCCCTTGGTTTCAACTTAATGTCTGTCTCAATGCTTTGTGACTTAAACATGATTGTGTTATTTGGAAAATATCGATGCCTTGTACTAATGGAATCTGACAAGTCTCTTGTCTTTGAAGGGTATCAAAAAGATGATCTATATATTGTAGATTTCTCAGCAGGACCACAGATGGCCATATGTCTTCTAGCAAAGGCTTCAGAATGTTGGCTCTGGCATCGAAGGCTAGGGCATGCTGGCATGAAGAACTTGCACACTCTCACGATGAAGAAGCATGTCGTGGGCATCGAAGGCGTCAAGTTCAAGAAGGACCATCTGTGTGGCACCTGCGAAGCTGGAAAGATGACTAGGTCCAAGCATCCCTCGAAGACAATCATGACTACATCTCAACCCTTCGAGCTACTTTACATGGATCTATTCGGCCCTACTCACTACTCTACTCTCAATGCTACTGCTTGCCTCTATGGCTTCACAATTGTTGATGATTACTCTAGATATACTTGGGTACATATAATCCTCTACAAGACTGAAGTGCAGGATGTCTTCAGACGCTTTGCCAATCGTGCCATGACGAACTATGTCGTCAAGATCAAGCACATCGGTTTACAACGACATCGAAGTTCAAGAACACGGCCTCGACCTCTATCTGGATACACTTGGCATCACACATGAGTTCTCCGCTCCTTATACACCTCAGCAGAATGGCATCACCGAGCGCAAGAACAGAATTCTCATTGAGATGGCCCGAACGATGCTTGATGAGTACAAGACTCCACGGAAGTTCTGGCCTGAAGCCATTGACAGTGCTTGTCACATCATCAACCGCGTTTATCTTCACAAGCTTTTGAAGAAAACATCGTATGAGCTCCTAACTGGTAAGAAGCCAAATGTAAGCTACTTCAGAGTATTTGGTGCTAGGTGCTGGATCAAGGATCCACATCACACTTCAAAATTTGCACCGAAAGCACATGAAGGTTTTATGCTTGGTTATGGAAAGGAGTCGCACTCCTACAGAGTCTTCAACCTCTTTCACTATAAAGTGGTTGAAATTGTGGATGTGCGGTTCGATGAAACTAACGGCTCGCAAAGAGAGCACCTGCCAAATGTGCTAGATGAAGTACCTCCAAGTGAATCTATCAAGCAGATGGGAATTGGAGATATCATACCCTCTAAGAATCAATCTGAAGAGGAGCTTATCATTTCTGCACCTAATCAACCTGAAGACAATGCTCACTCTGAAGACAATCCCCCAAATGATGACATTGATCAGCAAGAGCAAAATCTTCGTCCTGCTCATCCTCGTGTTGCAAATGAAGTTCAGATTGAGAAGATAATTGACAGCTTGAATGCACCTGGTCCACTCACTCGTTCAAAAGCAACTCAAAGAGCAACACAACTAACCAACTTCTGTGGGAATTTTGCATTTGTCTCAATCACTGAACCCAAGAAAGTTGATGAAGCCTTCATGGAACCTGAATGGATTCAAGCTATGCTAGAAGAGCTTCAACAATTTGAGCTGAATAATGTGTGGGAATTGGTCAAGCGTCCTGATCCTCGGAAGCACAATATCATTGGCACCAAATGGATATATCGCAACAAGCAAGATGAGCATGGTCAAGTTGTCAGAAACAAGGCTCGTCTCGTCGCGCAAGGTTACACTCAAGTGGAAGGAATTGACTTCGATGAAACATTTGCTCCGATGGCAAGACTTGAAGCCATTGAAAAGTGCTTTTCTCAATGGAAAGATAGAAGAAGAAGTATATGTCGCACAACCTCCAGGCTTTGAAGATCCAAAACATCCTGATATGGTATACAAGCTCAACAAGGCACTGTATGGCCTCAAACAAGCCCCTCGTGCTTGGTATGACACACTCAAATACTTCCTGAAGAGCAAAGGTTTCAAACCTGGTTCACTAGATCCTACACTCTTCACGAAGACATATGATGGTGAACTATTTGTGTGCCAAATCTATGTGGATGACATTATCTTCGGCTGCACCAACAAGAAATACACTGATGAATTTGGTCACATGATGCAAGAGCAATATCAAATGTCCATGATGGGCGAGCTGAAGTTCTTTCTGGGTCTTCAAATTCGTCAACAATGCAATGACATCTTCATATCTCAAGAAAAATACCTCAAAGATTGCCTGAAGAAGTTTGGAATGCAAGACTGCAAAGGATACACGACGCCAATGCCAACAAAAAGTCATCTGGGTCCCAACGACAATGGTAAAGAGTTCGATCAAAAGGTATATCGCTCCATGATTGGTTCTTTGCTTTACTTATGTTTATCTAGGCCAGATATAATGCTTAGTGTTTACATGTGTGCCCGATTCCAAGCGGCACCAAAGGAATCACATCACTTAGCTGTGAAGCGAATTCTTCGATATTTGGCTTACACCCCAACACTAGGATTATGGTATCCAAAGGGCTCGAGTTTGATCTAGTTGGATTCTCGATGCTGATTATCTTTGGTGACAAGGTTGATCTCAAGTCCACATCGGGCACATGTCACTTTCGGGATGATCTCTTGTCATTGGTGGATTTGAATACATTGTCTTGGATCTGCTGTGCTCGGCTTCTCCGGATGAAGCAAACTCTCAAAGACTATGGTATCCATCTCAAGAATGTGCCTCTCTATTGCGACAACGAGAGTGCCATCAAGATTGCCAACAACCCGATTCAGCACTCGAAGACAAAGCACATTGAAATTCGTCATCACTTTCTCGAGATCATGTTATGAAGGAAGATATTGATATCATTCACGCCAAGACGGAAGAACAGTTTATTGATATCTTCACAAAGCCCTTGGACGAGAAAAGGTTTTGCAAGTTGCGGTGTGAGCTAAATATCTTGGAATCCTCAAATGTCCTGTGAATGGACACACATCCTAACACTTATGCATTTTGATGACTTAGATGTGCAACACACAAAGTAATGTATATCTTCAATCAATGAAGACATACACTCTAAGTGTGAATACATTAATGTGGAAATTGACTTCGGAGCGCCATGATAATTGTGCGTCGTGTCTGGGTCTAATACTTCCTATACGGTGGGTAACGCCACCACCAAACTCTTGTTTGAAGTGTTTTTCTTGGCGTTATATTTGCAAAGTATTCACAGATGATTTGTCTTCAACATTGATTTGAATTCATGATCGACTGCACTATGTTGATTTGGTCTTGACTCTGTTATATACATATATTGTGTTCTGTCCTCTACAACATTCACTTATAGCTATGTCTTCTTGCTTGAATCTTTTGAACTAAGTGAATGTGATCGGACCCTAACCTCTCTATGCTTCCTACCTCAAGCTCTATCTATCCAAATCATATGCATTCTGAAACTGTCGAATGTCTTCTCTGCGTCCTTGTCAGCAGAAGATACAGAGACAAACTTTAAATCTGTTTTTAATGCTATATCTTTTTGCCTGAAACCCGAAGAATGTGGAACGACCACCCCGACAATCCAGGCGAGCGTGGGAACATGGAACAAATCTCAATGTGTTGCATGTGTGCCATGTGTCCTTCATATGTGAACCACCAGGGGCACCTGCGTCATTACGCTGTGCCGTCTCCTTTCTTATAAATACCCATCACATGTCGGTCAAAAATTCTTCTTCCACCTCGCCACCTCTCGCAAACCCTAGCACCTCTGCTAGCTCTCGACGACACCGGCGAAGAAGCGCTTAGCTGCCGCGACTTCTCCGACGCCGTCCTCACGCCGGCCGCGGACCTCATACTCTCCGCCGTCGCCGTAGGTGTCCTCCGTCGCCAAGTTAGGGCACGGAAGATCGAACTGCTCGGCCTCCAACTTCGTTCCGTCTAGCAGTTCTTCGTGTGGTAATTAAAATTCACTTTTTACCGTCTCTTCGATCTGATAGATTCATCCTTTCTTACCAAAAGTGGTTTCTAGATCCCCAAGTTGAATCTATCTCTTTCTGCATCTCATACTATGCCTAGTACATTCACTTATGCTTGTTTACTAGTTCGATTCCTCACTTGTACTTATTCTTGGATTTGTACAAATCTGGAACCAACTCTCATCAAATAAGTGAATGTCTTCGCGTTGTGAGGTCAATGTCTTCAAACTGATTTATCTTCAAAATCTTCTGAGAATGCATATGACCTCTTCCCCTTCCCTCGCACCTTTAATGCTGCCACAGGTACATGTCCGTGGGAGAATCCCTTGATCTCATAGTCTGCATTCGTTTGCAGAATTCTTAAAGCTTCACATCAACTCTCCCGAAGCCAGTTCCAGTCTGACCAGCAGACGGAAGCCTTTGACAGTGTTGAAGCCATTCAGACTGAACCTCATGGCAACAGAGAAGTCTGCAAGGAAGGGTGCACTAATAGGGAAAACCCTAGTAGTAGCGCGGGTTTTGAGGTTATCGGCAGCGCTGGCACCCGCTTCTGAATAAGCGCTTCTGACTAACCATTAGTAGTAGCGTTGTGCTGCATTCGCTACTACTATTGACTATATCAGCAGCGCATTCGAACGCGCTACTATTAGTTAGCAGTAGCGATTTCTGCTCCCCGCACTCTGTTATATCTACCACCATTTCCCCATTCCGCCCGAAGAACTGCAATTTTCAGATACTAGTTCTACTAGATATCAATTTCATAAAGCATTATAGGTACTAGGTAGTACTCCCTCTGTTCCAAATTATCCGTCGTGGTTTTAGTTCAAATTTGAACTAAAACTACGACGAGTAATTTGGAACCGAGGAAGTACTAGATTACAATTTCATATATACTCAACATGATCCTCAAGCAGTACAAGGTGACATCGACTACGATCATCATATTTAGTTCTAGATGATATCGACGACGATCATCATATGTAGTTCTACATGATATCGACGACGATCATCATATGTAGTTCTAGATGATATAGCCACACATATGTAGTTCTAGATGATATCGACAACGATCATCATCCTCAAGCCTAGGCAGTGGGTGTTCCTGATAGTAATTAGGATGGCCTGTCCAACACGAAGATTCTTGTCAACGAGGAATCTCTTCCACCCAACCGAGTTTAAGTGTGTGCGACCGTATGTGTCCATGCGGTAAGTACAGGTGGTGACGGAGCCCCTTGCGGTAAGGCGTAGTCCAGCTGAGCCTTCTTCATCAGGCTCGATACCACACCTCACAGATAGGTTCTTTGGCAATTTCTGAATAAGAAAAACATATCAATTAATAAATAGCCTCACACATACTCTTGCAAATATATTTCTATTAAGTCTAGATTTCTACACTATCAAAAGACACAGTACTACGCATTTGTACTAATTAATCATGAATTCTATTAAGTATATCATTGGTACACTAAGCATTTCATTGGATTCACTAAGCATATCATCGGATAATTTGCATATGTAAGTATAACAATAAAGCATATATATATCATCAAATTACTACAGTCAGTACGTATAACATACTATTTCATGCCGATCGACCATGGTACTTGTCAGGCGGGTCACGAATGGCACCCCGACAAAGTCATCACGTGGCGGAATTATGTCCCATAGGTTGCACACCTCGTCCTCGCTCAGCCTCATTCTTTGAGCTACGATGGCTTCATGAAGTGGGTCCTCATTATCTTTATCATCTTCATCATCTGCATCATCTTCGTCATCTTCATCATCTTCGTCATCTTCATTATCTTCGTCATCTTCATCATCTTCCACCAGGTTGAGATAAATGACAGCCAGCTTGGGTCTTTCTCGCTCAAGGAGAAACCGATCAACTCACCACCAAGAAGACGCATGCGGGCGAGGAAACGGGCCCATCCATCTCCTCCAATCTGTGACATATTGCGTCCTTTCTCGACCTCCATAGTGTACGGCCCCCCAGGAGCCTCAAATGTCACAGTGTCTCCTGTTAGCTTGTTGAATTTCAACCTCACATTGCATGGGACGATCTGTATAAGAAAAGAAAAATGACACAATGCAGTAATGCCAACACTAAAAATAAAATAGTTGTTACATTTCATCTAATTTCTTACCGCCACATGACTAAAACTCTATTTGGAAGTAGATGCCGAACAGCTTGCTGGGTTGCAAGGCTCTGTGGCGCACCTTGACTTGCACAATCGACATAGTGGTGGTGGTGGTGGCGCCATTTTCCTAAAGAAATATGAGCAAAGGATTAACGATTAGATGACAAGGTACCACCTACCAAAGCATTTCGATGGCACCTATTCCGGCCTAAGATAATTGATTAAAAAAACAAGTGGTAAATTTATCTAAATTGGCACCTACATTTTGCCAAAAAATAACTTATTACAAAAAAACAAAAGCATCTACCTATCCATGTACAGAAAAAATAACAATAAAATGGTGCATCCTAAATCAACTAGCATACTAAATCCACTAGAATACTAAATCAACTAAATGACACAATGTTCTAAATCAACTAAATCAACTAGCCTACTAAATCAACTAAATCAACTAGCCTACTAAATCAACTAAATGAAAATGTTCTAAATCAACTAAATAAACTAGCCTACTAAATCAACTAAATCAACTGAATCATATCAACTAAATCAAAATGTTGCATATAAACTAGCCTACTAAATCAAAATGTAGCAGGGAGGAGGGAGAAGAGGGGCGACTCGAGGAGGGAGTAGAGAGTATGACGGAGGAGGAAGGCGGAACGAGGAGGGCAGTGGCGGTGAGTGGAGGGAGGACGGAGGAGGAAGGAGCGAGGGAGGCCGCCAGCAAGCGCAGTGGAGGGAGGACGGAGGAGGAGGCCGCACCGAGTCCAGCGAGGAGGATGAGGTGACGGCGGCGCAGATCGGAGGAGGGCGACGGGGAGGACCGCGGCCCGGGGTTGAGGGGAGATCGAGTGAGTGTGTGGATCTGTGGATCTGGATTGCGACTAGTTAACTTAGCAGCAGCGGTTATTGCGTAAATGCGCCATCGCTACGACCGTAGCGATGTCGCTCTTCAGACATCGCTGCCGCTTATACTCTCGCCTCATGGCGGCGTCGTGGGAATTTTAGCAAGAGTACGTCTTTGAGTGTCGCGCCATCGATAAACTTGTTTCAAAGAATGAAGTTTTTTGTCATGCTGCCATCGCTACTTAGCAGCAGCGCCTGATTTTAAAGCGCTCTTGGTAAGATTCTATGTATAGGCTTTTCCCTAGTAGTGGTGGCAGACAGCGCCATGGGAACACTTCCAAGGATTTGCCTCCAGATTTGCATGAGCTGTACAAAACAGATCCAGAGGAAACCTATACGGGCCGCAAGAATCAAATCCAATGGATTCGAAGATATTGGGCTGAGGAATGGTCCAAGTACCGCTTCGTTACAGAAGAATATGCAGAGAAGAATGCCATCAAGGCACCCTGGGGTGATATTTTGTACAAAAATCTTCCACCCAGGACCCAGGCTGAAGCTATTGAGCAAGGATTCTATCCATGCATGGTGCGCGGATCACAGCCTGAGGATGTTGACCCTTCTTCACTGCTATGGTGCCATGAGGACCATCTGTTCAAGCGCAACTACCAGTTCGCCAAAGAATCAGCTGCGAAGAACAAGAAGGATCTAGGGCTTGACTTCAACCCTGGTCCTTCCTCACCTCGGGACGATGGCACCCGTGAAGCCAATGAGAACAGGATCGGCCCCTTCTACAACCTTGCTGGCCTCATCACTCACATTGTTGTTCAAGGTGCCAAAGTGGATCATTCTGATGATGGTGCTGACACTGATGAAGCCCCAGCTCCTACTAAGCCGCAGAAGCAAAAGAAGGCTAAAGCTCCAAAAGCTTCGCGAGTGAAGCCATTGGCAACTGCCCCTCCTGCTCCCAGTAACAACTCTGAAGATCTCTCTCGCATATCCAAAAAGCGTGAGAAGCCACAGAAAACCGCTCAAGGATCCAGTCACGCACTCACACGATTGCCGTTCGAGAACGAATCAAGCCATTGATTTGTCTTCAGATGAAGAATTTGGCAATGATGCTCTCGAGCAGTTGATCAAGAGCAAGCAAGAGGCGGAGATCTTCAATGATCTGCCCCTATTTGATGTGAACATTTTGAAGAATTTCATTGATGAATGGTTCGACAATCAAGATATCAGCTTTGATAATCTTCAACTTCCTATTGGCGTCAGCGTTGCTTTCCAAGGCGCCATTGCTCCTGAGCTGGCTCTAGCTCAGCGCATTGTTGAATTAAAGGACAAGATAGACTTTGAGAAAGAGCAATTCAAGAAGCATGTAGCCAAGCTTAGTGTGGCTGATGTTCAGAAATTCAAGCTGATGCTGAATGACCTCAAGGAGTCGTTTTGAAAGAAACGCGAAGAAGCCAAAGGTTCAAGAGAGCACATGAAGAATCTTGCAGACAAGTGCGTTCAAGCTTACAACGAAGCTGAAAAGCGCAAGGCTCTTGGGCGTCCTGGCATTGACCCCAAGATGGCTGCCAAGCAGAATAAGAAGCATACTGTGGCCCAGAGTGAAGTTCCATGGCGGGAAGAACCTCACATTGTCTTCCCAGCCAGCATGACAGGCTCGAAGCCTAAGGTCTCCACAGTGGCTTCAGATCGCAGAAACCAAGGCAGTGAAGTCAAGCTAGGAAGCGGAAAACCAAGCGCACTACTGATGATGCACCACCCCCCAAGAAGAGAAAAACCATGAAGAGAGATCGGGCTGCTCCCACAGAGCCCCTTGTTGTTGAACCCATTGCTTTTGCCCATCCTACTACTGAAAATCAAGAGCGTCAGCTGATCGTTCATGAGCCTGCTTCCACAGAGGCTCCTGAAGCTCAAGAAGTTCCAGTCGTTGACCCCATCGCGACTGAAGACATTGGTCCCACGACAATGTAGAAGATGATGTAGTTCTTCCTCAGATCGAGCGCCCAACGGTATCATCGCCTGTTCTAACAAACAGCGAGCTCATCAGTATTGGTCGTCCTTTGACGCCAATCTCACAAGATGCCTCATGGGCTGATCGCCCCCAACCAGAAACTTCAAATCAAGACTCACTAAGTACACCCCGTCCTTCACCAGTGCCAGTCATCAGCCCCATTTCAAATGATGACAACTACATGGAGACCACACCGTCACCACAAGCGTCGCCCGTGTTCCAACGGCTTCACAAAGGCATGAGGCCACCCGTCTCCATGACTACCATCACAGAAGAAGACTCAAACTTGTCCAGCTCAGTGGCACGTCAAGTGTTCCCTGAAGACAATCCTTCTGTGAAGGTCCCAGTGTCTGAAGCTAATGTTGCTGAAGATAATCCGGCTGCATCAGCCAAAGAAAGACAAGAAGAAGAGCGTGTCGCTACTCCCCCTACCACTCAAGAAGTTATTCTAGAAGAGAACGTGTCTGTGCCCGACCCTCCAGCTACTCAAGTGGAGGTTGAGAATCCTGAGGCTGCCACCAATAACACCACTGAAGCCAATGACGTTGTCATGGCTGAAGACAATGTGGCGCCTACAGTGAACACTGTGCTTGAAGCCACTGATGCTTGTGCAGCCTGAAGTCAATGCCGCTGCTCCTGTACCACCTCTGAGGCCACATACTATCGAGCAAGCATACAACTATGGCCAGCTTATCACTGTCAAATGGCCTCTTCTGGTTCCTCCACCTGCTGCTGGTCCTCAATTTGATTACCACGTCGAGCACAGGCCTTAGGTTCAGAAGCCAAAGCCAAGAATGCCCAGATTCCCAGGGACTGCCACTTCACCAGGATCATTCAATGTCAGTGGCTTCAAAGCGCACAACACTTTCTTTGATAGCGCCAAGAACCCCTACTCAAGACCAATGATTTCATCTTATCGGTTCTGGAGCTATCAGCAGCGCAGTTATTACTCATGCATCTTATACAATCAAGGTTGCATATTCCCACATATGCGTTTTGACACTGAAGCCATAACTGGCCTGCCCTGTTTGGAAGAAGCGCTGGATTGCTTCAGAGAGTCTGACTTATTGCAGTTCGTCACTGACAAGGAGCACTGGAATGAAGAACTGCTGCTCCAATTCTATGCCACCCTTCATATTCGTGGCTACTATAGGGATCCGAAGACATGGGTCCTTGAGTGGATGACAGGAAATGTCCATCATGAAGCCAAAACTCTTGATGTCATTGAGCTTACTGGCCTGCCCACTCCAAGTGATCTATATGAACCTGGTTGTCAGCTTCACAGTGCTGCTTTGGCGAGCATTTTTCACAAGCCTGAACCCAACATGAGCTAGATGCTTAGCATGATGAAGCCTTTGCCTCCAGATGCAGAATATCCTAAGGAGTTCCTTGTTGAAGACCTTGAGTATCTGCCACGTACCATCTATCACATTATATGGCGAACTCTTTGGCCCATCAAAGGACATTCTCCACATGCTAAGCTGGAAGGAGCAATGAAGACTTTGGTCTTCCATTTTCTCCACGGCAAATGCTTCAATGCACAAGACTTCTTTATCCGCCAACTTGCTGCATCAGGATCTGACATTTTTGGTCTGAAGTTCTATGCTCCCCGGATCATGCGCGCCCGATCAAGCTCCACTCGCCTTCAACTATCAGCCCTCGCACACAACCATATCATCTTTTTCCAAGGGTTGATCATCATTGAAGCCATCTACCCAGAGCCTGCCAAGGAGCCAATTCATCTTCACGATGCAGATCACCAAAGCTTCACTCAGCCCATTGAAGGAGTACTGGCTGCCACTCGTGTTTATCCCCTGGCTGGTACTACGCGTGCACCTCACCATGCCCACACTGAAGCCACTGAAAGCACAATTGCTCAACGGCCTCGGAAGCGATCTCGTGTTCTCAATGACCGAGAGCTTCTCGTTGCCCTTCATCAGAAACAGGATAAGCATCATGATTGGCTAAAGCGCCAGATGCAAAGCTTCTTGGTGGACGTAAACAGGATTCGCAACCTTGCCACCAAGAATGCCTTTGTCGCCCATGAAACCTGTCGGCGAACATGGAAAGGGCTGATGCTTATGTGTCCTGAAGATGATCTTCAAGACGATGGCTTCTCTGAACAATTCAAGTTTGACACGACACCTCCCAGAAAGGCTGTACTGCGACGAACTCCATCTCTTGAAGACTCTGAGTACTCCTCTTCTGCTGCAACAGTGAATGCCCGTGTCATCGACTATGAAGACGATGCTACTTCACCACCTCCATCGTCAGCGCGAATCGACACTGCACCAAGTTCTTCTGCACCACCAAACCTCAATGACGAACCTGCTGCTTCACCTACTCCTCATGGGAACGAGTAGAGCCTATGTCTTCAAACCTTTTTGGTCCTTACTGACAAAAGGGGGAGAAGCATTAGGTTGATAGTCTTCAAGCGGGTCCTGATGGGTGGTTGATATACTTTTTGCCTAGTGTTTACAACTCTCGTTTTGCTACATTTGGTTCTCTGAGTTGTAACACTTAAACTCGATGGTCGTCTACTACTTATTTGCTATCCTTGATGCGATGATAAATTCCGCACGTGCGATGATAACTTCCGCACTTAGTCATTTTACATACGTCCATTTTTCATTATGCATGTCATTATCTTCGTTATATCAAATCATGCATGATGAATTGTCTTCATAATTTGAAGAGGATCTTCACAAGTACAACCTGCCATGTGCATTTGCATTCCAAAAGCAAATTACTTATATGCACATCTTCAGGGGGAGCCTTTTGCTACTTATGAAAACAATACCCTATCCTTTACAATTTCACATATTTTTCCCCGTTGAAAACTTCAACCAGTTTGTCATCAATCACCAAAAAGGGGGAGATTGTAAGTGCATCTAGTGCCACCTCTAGTTGGTTTTGGAGTATTGACGACAAACCTAGTTGAGGGACTAATGTGTTTGTGAGAATTGCAGGATAACACAGGTAGTAGTCCCTCCTTGATTCGGTTTACCTACCGGAGATGACCCCTAAAAATGTGTGAAGACATTGAAGATAATGGTGGTCAGTGAAGATATTCACATTGAAGACTATGACACGAGAAGACATTGGGTGAAGACTATGGAGCGCGAAGACTTAGTTGTTTCGTTATTTCCTTTTCTTCTTTGTTGAGTCATAGGAACCACCGCCTTTGTTAAGTGGGGTCCAAGTGAACAAAGTCGAGTGATCAAGTGATGCTCAAACCAAATCCTATGTCTTCGAGCGAAGACAATGAGAGCAAATCTTATCTCGTGCCGGATAAGTCACTTTACTTGTAGCCCAAGTCAAGCTGCGCGTGTGTTTGAAATCGACCGTTGCGACACGTGTCGGTTCCTTAGTGACCCAGGGTCATTTAGGACAAACCGGTCGGGTTGCCCGGTGGCTATAAATAGCCCACCCCTACACCATAAATTGGTGGCTGCTCGAGCTAGTGCATGGCTTTTGTCGCTTGAGAGCAACCCACCCAAGCTTTTGAGAGAGAATCCTTGCGATGACAAAAGCCCAAACCACCCAGAGCCCAAAGAGTGTTTGGCATCATCAAGTCTTTACGTCGCGTGATCTCAAGACTTGTTACACTTGAGGACTGTGAATCCTCCGGCCGGTTAGGCGTCGCGCTCGAGCATCCAAGAGCCATTGTGGATTGCCGGTGAACGAAGTATGTGAAGGTTCGGAAGTCTACCTTGAAGACTTACCAGAGTAATTGGGCGAGGACTGTGTGTCCTTAGCTCAAGGGGAATAAGGTGAAGACGAGGTCTTTGAGTTGAATCTCAGCCTCCCTAACTGCACGTCACAGTTGTCACAAGAATCGAACTGGTCCAACAAATCTCGTGTCCTTCAAGCCTTTGGTTCTATCCCTTACTCCTCTGTACTTGTAGTTTGTCTTCGTGAAGTCATTGCCTGCATGTATTATCTGTTTGACTTCACTGTGTGACTATCTGTTCTGATTGGCTTCATACTACCTTCCATCCCGATCTTTACTGCCTAGCTGCTATTAGTCTTCAGGCTTTCACTTCATTGAATACTTGACTATGGCTTGTCTAGTGTAGTCTACCTTCCGCTGCATTAGAATAGTGTTGTTTATATTGTCTGTCTTCGAAACTCCCATGTTTTGTAGACTTTCATAAAAATCGCCTATTCACCCCCCCCCCCCCCCCGCCTCTAGTCGATAACTAGCCCTTTCACTTCCCCTAAAAACATGACGTCAAAGAATTTTACAAATCCCTCTAAATTATCTAGCCTTTTATGATTTCTTTGATTGGTATCTAAATAGGAACATTGTCTAAAAAATAAAAATATCTAAACAGGAACAAAACTTTCTCTGTGCGTGAATACATAAGTTTTGGGCTCATGCAAATTCTAAAACAAGGCTGGGAGGTTCTAACATACCGGCTATATGGCTTTGGAAACTACAAGTTTCACATAAAGTTAGATATGTTGTTGGAGAATTCTTCATGGAATCATGCATTTGAAAACCATACTTGTTAATGTGCATATTAGTTAGGACGATTGGAGCATGCTTTGTGTGTAACGTAGCAGTAGAGGATACACGACATACCTTATTGAATGTGCAAATGCCAGGGAACTTTGGATTACTCATAGAGTTGATTGACTTGTAATCCAAGGGCTCCTTTGATTCAAAGGAATTCCATAGGATTTTTGAAGGGTTACAATCCTTAGGATTTTTCCTAAATTGGTAGTTTGATTCATATGATTGAAACTTATATGAATTTTTTCTATGAAATCATGTGTATTAGATTTCATTGGAAATCTAGCATCCACTCCGACCTCTTTTTTCACTTCCTTTGTTTTTCTTGTGGCATCAAACACTCTATGCTAATATTATGGGATTTAAGTGGGCATGCCACTCCAATCCTTTATTTTTTTTTATATTCGTGCGTTTTAAAAATCCTATGAATCAAAGGGGACCCAAGTGGACCGATCAAGATTTCTGGTTCTCGGAGCATTGTTTGAACTCCCAACGAGTAATATTCACATTATGCCTTCTTTGAATCACAGTGACGCCATTGCCGTAGGCTGTTGGTGCCTATGGTGGATTCAGAGACAAATTACCCATAATGAACATACTCCACCTCCTGTACAATGGCCGATGTCAGGCCTTGCATAGCAGGTAATTTTATAAAATCTTGTTTGAAGAAGCCCACTGTTTCGGATGACAAATGGAGCAAGCCGGACCCGAAGTTCATCGGGGTTAATGTTGATGTGGTGTTTCATAAAGATGAAGGTATTGGTGCCACGACTACTGTCATTTGTGATGAAAAGGGCCACTTTTTACCAGGGGAACGCAAATTCATGCCACGTGTGTTAGACGCGATGATGTTGGAAGCGATGGCTATGTGAGCTTGATTGGACCTTGCAAATTCCCTTGGTTTCCATCATGTTGAAGCATAATCAAATTCTCTTAATGTTATCAACTTTTCACGGGTCAAGCACAGTGGTGGGATGTTACAACAACAATTTTTGCGAAATGTGTGGATACGACAATGAATATTGGAAAGATCGTCTTTAAACATTTTCCTCATATGGTTAATCCCGTGGCACATGAGTTAGTTCAGTTTAGCTACTCTAATAAACTTTGTAATAATTGGGTTGACGAGGCCTGGGTTGCATCTTCTACAAACTTGTGAATGATGTAAATGTTCCCTCAGTTAATAAAGCAACTATGGTGGTCTTCACTAAAAAAAGAGCAACTCCAATGCGGACCACGAAAATGGACACAACAAATGGCCGCAGACACGTCCAGACCCTGTTCGTGGATAGGGATAGTGGCGGACACCACCCAACAGAAGTCGCCAAATGTCTGATTTTTTCCCTCTAACCAAAGTACTCAAAATAATCGAAAATAAAAAAACAAAATTTTTAAGCAATTGTGAAATGAACATTCCAATACAACACCAATTTAAAATAAAAATATCATAATCCAAACATAAAGTTTTGAAATAAATTAGTTCAAGTTTGAATTCAACTTAGTCGGACACGTGTTCTTTAACAAGTCATCACCAGCTAATCAACCGTAGAGATTTTATCAGCACAAGACAGGTAAACAATGGCAAACAACAGAATGAGCTTAAATCCCAATAGTTCAGACTTGAGGCGCACACGTGGGGCCCAACTGATATGTAATGTTAGGTTATGGAAAAGGTTTCTACCTCGACAAAACGGTTTTGTTGCATAGCTACCCTACCTTTGAAGCTATACCCTCCGGAGGCTTCTTACTGCAGAAATAACAAAGACAAAGCATGCACTTTCGTTGAGGCTCCACATGTGTATAAGACAAAGGTTTAGCATGCTTAATGACATTGTTGTTATAACTCCCGATGAAGTCTCTTGTGGTGCAGAAAGTAAATCACAACAGCACGGGGTCATCAAGCACCTACATGGTTTCTGATTGATACTAACAATTTTTACTCATGTGTACCTATGTGCGCTAGTAATCAGTAGGTATATGTGCTTTCTGTGAGATTCAGAAGCTAGGATAGCTCAGTTGCTAAATTCACAAGATAAGTGAGGTGCAGCGCTCACCGCTCAGTGCCCCATTCTATAGCAGAGCATAAGCCAACACAAATGCATGGCAACTTTGAGGAATTGATGGCTAAACTATCTAATCAAACTCAAAATACAAACACATAGACAAACAACAAAACAAGATTCTACTTATCCTTGTGTAAACTTTCACTTAAGCTACGTAACCTAGCCTGGCTCAAACACTAAAGAACATGGTAGATCCAAAACCGAAGATAACTGGCTTATTCAGCAACTCGGTAATATAATAGGGCAGGTCAGAAACATCTAGCACTGGATGCTGCACCCCAGAAATCACAAGCAGAGTTACCTAGCATTTGTTATCCTGATCACCAGGATGCACAAGATAACACATCAGCCTAGCTCCCTGTAAGACTCTGATTATCTGAGCATATTCAAATTAATAGAGGTGCCATCATATAAAGGCAAAGAAAAAGATGTGCTAGAAAGCAGGCACACATTTAGAACACACAGAGAGGCATTAGATAAAATGATCATCACAATATCTTTTGAGTGAACAATAGGACTGCTAGCTTCAACACTTTCAGATACTCATAGAGTCATGATAGTCGAAAGATTCATGCCTTGGTTAAGACCAAACATGGATGCCTAAATACTCAACAGTGCCTTGCATGTCGAACAATCAGTGATTCCCTAAAAGAGCTCGGATCATGGAAATATATAGGCAATCTCAGGTGCATCAATGAAACGGGTCGTCAACGGTGAGATCAGACGCTTTCTGGAAGCTCCGCTTCCAAACACCGTCCTTTGGGTTAGGCCCTAGCACCAGCAGCACAACATCCTTACCAGCCCATGGGTGATAGGTGTGATCCCCCAATTTGCGTGTCAGCTCATTAGCCTGATCCGCCGAATCAAATTTTTCTTTGGTTAGCACAACCAGTGCAGCCTGCAGCTGCTGCGCGTTGCTGCCAATGAACTTGATGAACTCAAATTCACTCTGATCGCCGCGGAACTCATGGACATAGACCTTCTTGACGTGCGACTTGATGCAGTTAACAGGACGGACCTCCCTCCAGAACTTGGCAAGGTGCCGTCCAGTGGGTCCATCGGCTGGAGCAGACTGGAAAATTAACAATCCAATTACAGATGGATAACACAGGAGAAGAGCCAACTGGCCTTGTGTTGCTAACGATGACTGAACAAATGAGTGTGGAATATATGGGTGTCACCTCGATGTGCAGTATCTCAACGTTGGGAAAGCACCTGAGGAAGCTGACCAGCATCTTCACCTCCTCAAGGCACCAAAATTAACCTTCAGGCCCAGTATCTTGACGCCTGGAACCATGGTGCTCGGGCTCGCCCTTGTGTTAGGCTGCATTGACCGAACCATACACCAAAAGAATGATATACATCATCTCTATTCTCTAGAATGTACATTCTAGAATGTATAATCTAGATAATTTTATGCATCGTTGGCAGCTCCATGAGTCGAGTGACGGAAAGGTGGTACCTTGATGACTTTGTCACCGATGTGCAGCTGGTGAATTCTTGGCTCCAAGTAACCGAGCACCCGCAGTTTGGGTGCACAAGCAATCTTGACCTTCACCGGGACCCCATCACCTTCACCAGAACCTCCAGTAGGCGCTTCAAACAGGATGAGCCGCTCCAGGACCGGCGCGTCCACCACGGCGACCTCCCCCTCCACCATGGACAACCAGAGGAGCACGCACCGCAGGCTTTTGCTGCGGAGGAGGACGCGCTCGGGCGTCTTGTTGAAGATGAGCGCGAGGGTCTCGAGGACCGGGCTGCAGGCGAGCATGTAGTCGAGGCCACGGTCGGTGATGGTGATCAGGAACATGTAGAGCTCCCGGAGGTAGGGGAACACGCCGGCGCCGCGGGGTAGGCCAGCTGTGTCCGGGAAGGTCCAGAAGCCCAGGAAGAGGCGCTGGAGCGAGGCGCAGCGGAGGACGTCGACGGGGAGGGGCAGGGTGTCAGCGGTGGGGTCGCAGACATTGTCGACCAGGACGAGGTCCTCGACGCCCTTGGAGGCGAGGAGGCGCGGCCACTCGGCGAGCGCGCGCCCGTGGTACGCGAACCGGCAGCGGGCGAAGGTGGCGCCGCGGAAGGGACCCGAGTGGTCGGCGAGGACGCGGCCGACCACGGGCCGGGGCAGATCTACGTCGCGGAGGACGAGCGGGGTGGATTTCCAGAGGTGGCGCCAGCGGGAGGCGAGGGAGGCGGTGCGGGCGGCGTCCTTGAGGGCGAGGCGTGAGACGATGTTGCGGAGGAGGTCGTCCGGGAGTGTGCTGACGCGGTCCTCGCCGTCGTACCCAGCGGCGGCGGAGAGGGAGGGGGGCTTTGCGATGGCTTGGGCACCGCCGGCCTCCGGGAACCACCCCATGACTTGCTCGACGATGGCGGCCATGGTCGGGGGTGGGAGTGGAGTGCAGGCGGCGTTGACTGCGCGAGGAGAAAGTGAGATATGGATTTTGCTGGGCCAGGTGAAAAAGGTCGGAAGTCGGTTTCTCACGGGCCCGTTTCGACGGATGTAGGGGAATGTTCTTGCAATTGTTTACTCCTCCCTACTTTCCATAAAATCTCCACAGTCAATTAATCTACTCCACTTATTAATGGTTCAAAAGACATCTTCAGCGCCGTGCACCAAAATGCGGCTAAATATCACGGTTCAGACATGTTATGTCATCCAACATGCTGCATGTCCAAATTCTTGCAAACTGGAGGCCAATCCGGAGACGTTTGTGGACGTCTGAACAGCTGTCACGTAGGCTTCCGACATCCCCGGTTCACACAAAAAACCCATTCGGAGCCCTGCTTTTCTCCCTGTGTCCATCTGCCCTTGCTTTGTGTCTGTGTAGTCCGAGACCGTGTCGTCGCTATACCACCCACTCCACAGTCCAGGCCTTGCAGGACCTCCCCCGCTCCACCCAGGCATCAACCCCGACTTGCCTATGCCTCACTTCCATCCCTAGTCTAACCGCCGCCTAGGCACCCTCCACCCCCGCACATTGTCATGCATGGTGGACACCACGCCTGGAAAAGTGTTCGTTCAAACGTTATAGCCAAATTTATTGACGTTTTTGTTGTTTACTTTGAAGCACATATGATGGATTCGGTCGTGGAGCAGTTCTGCTGAGTCCATGGATTCGTCCTCGTCATATGAGGATGAAATGACGATGATACTTGTAGTTATTGACAATGCCCAACATGCGAAGGAGCATGTTCTCAATTTCAAGGGGAAAATCAAGGGGCATTGAGTGATGAATCCGAATAGGGCACGCGGGCATATGATGCTAATGGACGGCTACTTTGTCCCTCGTGCGCTATTCGAGTCATTTTTTCATCGTCGTTTTTGGATGAGCCGAACTGTGTTCGATCGTCTCTACATTGGTGCCCGACCCTATTATGACTACTTCATTTTGAGAAAGGATGTCGTTGGAAACAATGGATGATTTGGTTACTAGAAGTGCACAACTGCATTGAGGATGCTTGCCTATGGCACGATGGGCAAATTCATGGGACGAGTACCTCCGGATGTCCAAAACAACATGTCTCGAAGCCATGATCAGGTTTGATATTGCGGTGGTCAACGTGTTTGGACCGGAGTACTTGAGAGAACTAGCTGTTGAAGACACCGCATGGCTCATGGCACTGTTGGGAGCAAGAGGGTGGCCAAGTATGCTCTGATTCCTCGATTGCAATCACTGGCAATAAAAAGAATTGCCATATGCTAGTGAGGGGAGAACCATGACTTGGATCAGTTCATGATCCCCAAAAGCACTTGAGCTATCTTTAGCTGATTGTACTCACGAGACAAGTTGGTAAAACCCCCTCCATATCAAAATATAAGAAGTTTTTGTAGGCTAGTTTAACCTACAAAAACATCTTATATTTTGGTGCAACGGTAGTACAAGTTTCAAAAAAAGAAGAAGAAAAAAGGAATTGCCCATATGCTCTACAAGGGCATTATCGGGGCCATTGCAAGAGGCCCACCATCATTCTTGAAGCAGTTGCATCACAAGATCACTGGATTTTGCACTCTTCCTTTAGAATGCCTAGGTCTCACAATGACATAAATGTGTTGTTGCGGTCTCCATTTTTTGCAAGGTTGTGTGCGGGAGAAGCTCCTCCGTGCAGCTATACAATCAATACTCATGACTATGACATGAGCTACTATCTTTGTGACAATATATATCCTTAGTGGATGACCTTCGTTGAGACCATCTCCGATCCAATGGGTGAGAAAAGATCTGACTTTGCCCAAAGACTAAAAGGAGCTATAAAGGATGTCGAGAGGGCATCTGAAGTGCTCCATGCCATCTTTACAATTGTTTGAGGACCTACAAAAACATTGAATCTAGAGACATTTTTGGGAGACGATGAAAACATGTGCGATCATGAACAACATGATTGTGAAGGATGAGGGTGAAAAAGATCGCCATGGTCTGGAATTTGAGCACATGGGTGATCCTATCCCAATACCATAGTAGAATGTGGCGACGGTTTTATCCAAATGCATCAACAGATTAGCCATCGAGCAACTCATGAAAAGTTTCAGAATGATTTGGTTGAGCATTGTGGGTGTTTCGAGGGTAGAACTAAAAATGTCTCTAAATAAGTTTAGTTCAAATTTGAACTTCTTTATTGCACAACTTCATGTTTGGATTGTAATATTTATATTTGAATTATTGTTGCACAAATTTGAACTATGTTATAATGAGGTTGGGACCACACTAGTTGATAGGTTACAAAGTATAACTACTTAATGACAACGTAATTAATGAATCAATATGGGCAAAATGACATTGTTTGGGGTCAACAGAGTGTGATTTTGGTGGGGACTAGGACATGATGAAAACTTGTGTGATCATGCACAACATGATTCTGGAGGATAAGGGTGACAAAGTTTGCCATGGTGTGGAATTTGAGCATATTGGTTATCCTATCCAAATGCCATAGGCGAATGTGGTGAGGTTCGAGGACTTTATCAAAATACATCAACAGATTCACCATCAAGCAACTCATGAGAAGTTTTAGAATGATCTGGTTGAGCATTTGTGGGTGTTTCAAGGGGAGAACTGGAAGTATGTTTGAATAAGTTGAATTCAAATTTAAACTATTTTATTGCAAAACTTCATGTGTTGGACTGTAATATTTATTTTTGAATTATGTTATAATGTGCTTGGAATCACACCAGTTGACAGGTTAAAAAATATATGGAATGACGAATGACAACTTAATTAATGAATCAATCTGGGAGGAATGACATCGATTGGGTCAATAGAGTGTGATTTGGGTGGGGACTACCACCCATAGATATCAAAGGGATTGTACGATTAGCTTTCATGTGTAACCATGAGTCAATATGAGCTATGTCTTAGACCAAGTAAGTTGTGGGAACCTAGCCCAGCAGACTAGCTGATGTAGTTTATGTATGTTAGGTCGTATGGGTCTACCATGTGATGTGGGATATTACTTCCCGAAAGGATTGTCTTAGTCTACCTAGCTACTCTATAGTGGAGTTTAGTCGCAGAAGGGTGTGACTAGGTCTCGCGAGTAAAGTACATATATCTATACAAAGTGTTAAAAACTAATCATGATTTGTCGCATCCTCGGTTATCCACAAATTGGGAAACTTGGCGGGGGACTCTCAGCTTGATCTCATCACCTATTCTTAATTAAAATTTGTTGGGTTTAACAAAGGGAACAGGCCACTACTTGACGACACTGATGGTGGAATGCAATCGATTAACCAGTGGGGATGGTCTAGGGTTGCTCTGCGATGCACTTGGCCCAAGTGATGTGGTGGATTGATGTGGGATGAGTATGTCCTATGTATAGAGCATACCACTTATATATAAAAGACGGGATAAAACTACTATTGCTTTGGCAAATGAACCAACCCCCACTGAGGGAGTTCTGGATTAGGGGGTATCCGGACAGCCGGACTATATACATCATCCGGACTATTGAAGCGTGAAGATACAAGACTCAAGACTCCGTCCCGTGTCCGGATGGGACTCTCCTTTGCGTGGAAGACAAGCTTGGCGATCCGGACACTGTATTTCCTTCCTTGTAACCGACTCCATGTAAACCCTAGCCCTCTCCAGTGTCTATATAAACCGGGGAGGTTGGTCCTTAGAAGGCCGATCACAATTACAATCATACCATCATAGGCTAGCTCTTAGGGTTTAGCCTCTACGATCTCGTGGTAGATCTACTCTTGTACTACTCATATCTTCAATATTAATCAAGCAGGAAGTAGGGTTTTACCTCCATCGAGAGGGCCCGAACCTGGGTAAACATTGTGTCCCTTGCTTCCTGTTACCATCAGCCTAAGACGCACAGATCGGGACCCCCTACCCGAGATCCGCCGGTTTTGACACCGACATTGGTGCTTTCATTGAGAGTTCCTCTGTGTCGTCGCTGCAAGGCTCGATGGCTCGTCTCGTTGTCAAGGACAACATTACCTCTGGGGGAGCACTGGATGTAGGCCAAACTCTCAGACTTGGCAGCTTCATCATGGCTGCCCCATCGGCGGTTGCGCCGACGATGGCCTCTCGGGTCATCACGCATAACCTTCGCGTCAATTCGGAACTCGCCGAACAGATGGATCCGATAGAGCTCTCCTCCCTTAATGAGCCCTTGGATTGCATCGCCGCTTTGGGAGTCGCTACGGACTATGACCGGATCGGGCTTAAACTCGACCAGAGGGACATTAAATCCCCGCCGGCCACCCATGAGATAGCGGTAGTGGAGGAACCACACACGGATTACCCTCAATTCCGAGGGCGAATTATGTCCGGATCACCGAGCTCCCTGAGCGGACACCCCTAAGGAATACATGACCGGATCCGGACTTAGAATCGGGCATGGGGCGGAGAAATTGGCAGCACCCGGATCCCGAGTGTCGGGCTCGGAAGCTCCCATGCCCACAGGTGCTAGGCGGATCGAGAATCCGGATTCAGCTATTCCCACCCACACGGACTTAAACCGTCTCTCCCATATCAGGCAAGAGCCCGGAGGCGATTACATCGTTCTTGGGCGATTCCTCCTTGTGCTAAACAAGATCAAGGACTGCCAGCGAGGAGGGCGTAGTCTCACTTTTCTGCAAAAAACTGCACGAACAAAGGAATCCTTAATGCTATAAGTCGCCGTGACATAGTACACTTTGCGGACTTGGCAACCATAGTACAGAAGTACTATGCGATGGAAAGCGCCTGGAAGACCCAAACAGAATTTTGGGATAGTCCGGCTCTCACCAAAACCTTTGTCCGAACTAAACGGGCGAACTCTCGTAAGTCAGCCGATCAAATCCCCAAGAAACCAAAGCCCACCCTAGGGCGAGGAACCGTATTGGAAGAATGGCTCAATGGGCCATGTAAACTCCACAGTACTCCGGACACAACACCAACTCATAGCCTTAGGGCATGTTGGATACTCCGGGAGGTCGCAAAAAGTGGCAAGGACCTTCTTGCAAGCCATAAAGCAGAACAACATCCCGCCAACGAACACAATACGGTACTAACAATCTTCGAGACTTTTGCCTCAAACAATAGGCGCAAGCGAGCTCATCGAAGCTCCGCTGAAATTTGCCATGTGGCAAAAATAAACCCATGGGGCGACACTGCTGTAACTTTCAATGCAGTGATGAACCTCGATTCCAGACTGTCCGAGCACCAGTCGCTCTGGTCCTTAGCCCAATCGTGGACGGCTTTCGGCTCACTAAAGTACTCATGGACGGCGCAAGCGGATTAAACTTGATCTATGTAGAAACACTCAACAAGATTGAAATTGATAAAAGCCGCATTGGACAAAGCGGCACAACCTTCAGGGGAATTATCCCTAGTCGGGAAGCGCGGTGTGCGGGAAAAATCACACTCAATGTGGTATTCGGCACCCCGTAGAATTATAGGTCTGAAGAAATCACATTCCAAGTGGCTCCTTTTAGCAGCGGATACCACACCCTTCTAGGGCGGGACGCGTTTACAAGATTTCAAGCTATACCCCATTACGGGTACATGAAGCTTAAAATGCCCGGACCCAATGGAATCATCACTTTAGCCAGTGATCCGGACGTCGCACTTAGCGCCGAAAACAAGACCGCAGCACTAGCCCTGGAAGCATTATCCGAAGCCCTAGCGGCCGAAGAACTAACAACACTTAGGTCAAACGTGGACAGGGACGACGTGATACTCGACAAGCGACCCAAGTCCACCTCATTTAAACCCGCAGACGAGATAGTCAAATTCCAAGTCCATCCAACGGACCCCACGAAGACAGCTTCCATCGGGACACAGTTGAGCCCCGCAATGGACGCCGCACTGCGAGACTTCTTACGTGAGAATTGGGACATTTTCGCCTGGCACCCATCGGACATGCCGGGCATCCCATGATTGGCGAACACAGCCACAATGTACTAAAAGGATACAAACCGGTCAAGCAGACTCTAAAGGCGGTTTGAGCCCAAACGGCAAGCCATGGGGAAGAGCTAGCCAAACTACTCGAGGCCGGATTCATCAGAGATATCAAGCATCCGGATTGGCTGGCAAATCTGGTAATGGTACCAAAGAAGGACAAATCCTGGCGCCTATGTGTCGACTTTAAAGACCTCAACAAGGCTTGCCCCAAAGATCCCTTTCCCCTCCCTCGCATCGATCAAATCATCGATGCCACAGCAGGACACGACTCGCTGTGTTTCCTCGACGCATACTCTGGATACCATCAAATAAAAATGGCAGAGTCTGACCAAGCTGCAACAGCTTTCATAATGCCATATGGCCCTTTTTGCTTCAACACTATGCCTTTTGGGCTTAAGAATGCCGGCGCAACCTATCAACGCATGATTCAAACATGCCTGGAAAAGCAAATCGGCAAAACAGTGGAGGCATATGTGGACGACGTGGTCATAAAAACAAGACACGTCAAAACCCTAATAGATGACTTGAGGCTTACATTTGATAACCTCCAGACATACGACATCAAGCTGAACCCGGAAAAATGCGTTTTCGGCGTCCCCTCGGGGAAACTGCTGGGCTTCATTGTTTCCAATAGAGGAATTGAAGCGAATCCGGCAAAAATCCGAGCTCTGTCGCAGTTGGCTATACCAACAGACCTCAAGCACATCCAGAAACTGGCTGGATGCGTGGCTGCTTTGAGCCGCTTTATCTCCAGGTTAGGAGAAAAAGCATTACCTCTTTACCGCCTTCTCCGGCGCACCGAACACTTCATGTGGACGGATGCAGCCGCGTCCGGACTGGATGAAATAAAGACCTTATTGGCTAGTAATCCAGTCCTAACAACGCCAAATATCGGCGAATCTATGCTGTTGTACATAGCCGCAACACATCAAGTGGTAAGCGCAGTGCTCGTCGTCGAACGACAGGTTGACGGATACAAATTCCCGCTCCAGAAGCCGGTTTATTATGTATCCACGGTCCTCACCCCATGCAAATCCCGATACCCACACTATCAAAAAATAGCATACGCGGTCTCCATGGCATCCCGGAAGCTACGACACTACTTTCAAGAGTGTTCGATTACGGTGGCCTCCGAAGTACCACTCAATGACATAATAAATAACCACGACGCTATGGGCCGGATTGCTAAATGGCCCATCGAGCTCCTTCCATTCGACATAACATACAAACCACGACGGGCCATCAAGTCGCAAGTACTGGCTGACTTTGTCGCGAATGAATGAAGCGAACTCCCTAAAGAGTGCGTCGCGTACTCTAACTGGATCATGCACTTCGACGGCTCTAAAATGCTGGCGGATTGGGAGCAGTGTAGTCTGGCGTCTCCCACCGGAGACACGATCCAGTACGTCCTCCAAATATTATACACAGACTCCAACAATGCGGCTGAATATGAGGCTCTGTTGCACGGTCTCCGGATGGCAGTCTCTATGGGCATTCAACGCCTGGAAGTGCGCGGGGATTCAAACCTCGCAATATCACAAATCAACGGAGACTTTGACGCCAAGGAACCGAAAATGGCAGCCTACCGTAATGCCGTCCTCAAAATGTCAGCTTGGTTCGAGGGGCTCGTATTCCACCATGTGGCTCGAGAAAACAACCAAGCGGCGGACGTCCTTGCCCGCATCGGCGCTAAACACGACCCTGTCCCACCTAACATATTCCTCGAAAGGCTGTTCAAGCCATCCGTAGTATGGGTAGGGGAGTCCGACAATACTAGCACGGATCCGAACACACCCCCAGATTCCGAACTATTAGACATAATCGGAGGCCCCACCACCGAAATAACATCTTCGGCCCACGAAATAATAGTTGTAATCGCCCCATGGACCGAGCCTTTCTTGGCCTACCTAAATAGGCAGGAGCTACCCGAAGACCAAAATGAAGCACGCTGCATCGTCCGGCGTTCTAAAGCTTACAAAGTCCATGAAGGTGAACTCTACAAGAAAAGTGCGACCAGAGTGCTCCAAAGATGCATCTCCGAAGAGGAAGGGCGGCAGCTCTTGGCTGAAATCCATGCCGGACTGGGCGGACACCATGCCGCGGCTCGAGCACTAGTCAGCAAAGCCTTCCGTACAGGCTTCTATTGGCCGACGGCCCGAGCAGACGCACATGACCTTGTCCAACACTGCGTCGGTTGCCAGCTCTTTGCCAATCAGTCATATGCCCCTACCGCTCTCAAACAATCCCCATAACTTGGCCCTTTGCGGTCTTGGGGCTGAACATGGTCGGACCCTTAAAGGGGAAGCCATAAGAAAAAATACTTGTTGGTCATGGTGGACAAGTTCACCAAATGGATAGAAGCCAAACCAGTCAAAGCGGCGAATACGGACCAGTAATAGACTTCATATCTGTGGTCGTACACCGTCTGGCGTCCACACACATCATCATCGATAATGGCTCCAATTTCACAGCCGATGAAGTGAAAACTTGGTGCTGCAAAATGGGCATTAAGCTCGACTACGCTTCCGTCTACCATCCCCAAACAAACGGCCAGGTCGAACGGGCAAACGATCTCATCATGAGCGGCATCAAACCCAGACTAGTGCGATCCTTGACAGAGTCGGGTACGCACTGGGTCGAGGAGCTCGACTCCGTACTCGGGGGCCTGCGGACCACTGTTAGATAATAACGAGAAATAAACGAGACAGAGAGACACGGATTTTTACGTGGAAACCCTTGCGGGAGAAAACCACGGAACGCACAAAGGCGTATCACTATAATTGGGAGGAGTATTAAATTACACGAGAGGACAAACCCTCTACGTGCTAATCTGGTGGAGATCTCTCTCATCTATTCTATGACTAGCTGGTACTATATGAAGGGGCAAACAAACTCCTCTCTTTCTTGGTGGACACGAAACAGAGTTGTAGTCGTGCTACGTCTAGCACGGTTGGCATGCCGTAGTCCGATAGGACTCCATCCGTAGTACAATACTTGTATGGGATTCGGAACACAATAAAAATAACACTCCACCTTGAGACGAAATCCCTTACAATAATCATAGATAGCATCAACTCCTCAATTAAAGTCATCACAAGTAAACCTTGTGCCTGGAAACGTCCATAGGACTAATAAACTTCTCATGAAGTCATATTGAGCAAATCAATCAGTAGGTCGTCCAGAAAACAGCACAGCTATCAACAAAGCAGACTAACAAAACTTGGTCTCCCAATAAAAGTCTGAGTCTGTGCCACTGACCTTAAAAATTGAAACTGCTCAATCATCAAATGACATAAGTCATCATATCTCCTGTGGTGCCTGAACAAGCGCATAGCTCATAGTGCAACATCTTGATGCACATCGCATTTTGAAGAACTCATCTCACGGAATCTGAACGTGCTTCAAAACAAAAAACACAAACCTCGGCAAACAATACTCAAGCAAGAGCATATGGTACGGATGGCATCGCGTGCATCCAAAAACTGCCGACTTGTAATGGCTAATGAAAAATCCATGACATGGTCATAAACTGTCCTTATAGAACAACTGTCGGATGAAGGAACCATCTTAGCATGCAACGGAGTTTCAACTCTGCAATAGACCCCTCTTGAAAGAGCAAAGACAACTAAATTGCACTTGAAACTTAACAGCGCTAAATGTTGTAGTATCTAGCAGAAACAAATCAATCTCCTTGCACCTCAACTGATTCTCATCACGAACATGAATATCAAACAAAACCTTCACATGCATAACAACAAAATACTATGGAGAGAATAGAGTATATGCTGGCTACCAACAGGCTTAATAATTACCTCCTCCATACCCTTTTTTCTTGATAACTGAATTGTGTTCTTCAAATAACTGTAGCAATATTGCATCCATTATCCCAACGGGCCATAATCCTCAAAACTCCACCTTGAAGAAAAACTGAGTGCATCCTGATAATCGGCTTGCGCCAACAATGCTCGCATCTCGACTTGCCATAGGGTAAAATTTGTGTCATGATCCAGCAGCGGAACATCGTATTTCATGGATGCCATGAGTAGATTAAATCTGTGTTTACAAAGTAGTACAAGCCGGTAGAAAATTCTTGACAGAATAAATTTGCGGGGCAATGAACCAGAGAGAAAACACCTGGCAGCTTCAGGCGGTGGGCGTAAAGGATTTAATTTAGCGAAGAACGAAAAACTTGATCTGGCAAATTTCTTCGGTCTCACGTGAAGAAGTAGTAGGCTAGTAGCAGATCTTAACCTTCACGTGAAGTAGCAAGCCTACTAGATTAATCAGATCTTGAGAACCGTGAGTACTACGTACTAGTAGTACTGTCTTCATGTCACGATTGAGGAGCAGCTTGTGGACTTGATCGGTCTTCACGCCATAGAAAGTAGCAGCAGCGGCAGCGTGTCTTCGGGACTTGTAGCCTATACGTGGGCAGCAGGCACAACTTGGTGGATCCAGCGATGATAAAGAAAACAGCCAGCGGCGATCGATCTCGGACACGTAGAGGAATGTCCGAACTTGATCTGGACCCGGTCGACTGCTCACGTAGGAACTCCTGGCGGCATCTCGGCGAAACCTGCGATTTGACGAATCGAAGGACGGCGGCGGCGGACCAGACCGCAGACCTAATTCCTCTCGTCTCGAACAACCTTAGCTCTGTATACCACTTGTTAGATAATAACGAGAAATAAACGAGACAGAGAGACACGGATTTTTACGTGGAAACCCTTGCGGGATAAAACCACGGAACGCACAAAGGCGTATCACTATAATTGGGAGGAGTATTAAATTACACGAGAGGACAAACCCTCTACGTGCTAATCTGGTGGAGATCTCTCTCATCTATTCTATGACTAGCTGGTACTATATGAAGGGGCAAACAAACTCCTCTCTTTCTTGGTGGACACGAAACAGAGTTGTAGTCGTGCTACGTCTAGCACGGTTGGCATGTCGTAGTCCGATAG
Organism: Aegilops longissima; assembly: GCA_021605205.1. Lineage (NCBI taxonomy): Eukaryota > Viridiplantae > Streptophyta > Magnoliopsida > Poales > Poaceae > Aegilops > Aegilops longissima. Next base: position 529,291,156 of record CM038681.1, on the reverse strand, counting down.
GACTCCATCCGTAGTACAATACTTGTATGGGATTCGGAACACAATAAAAATAACAACCACGCTGAATCGCACCACCGGATATACACCATTTTTTATGGTATACGACGCGGAAGCAGTACTACCTTGCGACATAATACATGATTCACCACGCGTACACATGTACGAAGAGAAGGAAGCCGAGTTCGGTCGGCAGGATAACTTGGATGGCTTGGAGGAGGAGCGCGACGTCGCAAAAGCCCGCTCCGTATTCTATCAACAGCAGGCTCGACGATACCAAAGCAGAGAAGTGCGGGCCAAAACTTATAATGTTGGCGAGCTCGTTCTACGCCTACCGGAGAAGAAGAAGGACAAGCTCAAACCAAAGTGGGAAGGTCCCTTCGTCATTGACAAAGTTCTCACCGGAGGAGCGTACCGCTTACGTAATGCATCCGATAACAGACTCGAGCCGAACCCATGGAACGCGGCCAGACTCCGGAGATTCTACGCCTAGTGCCAAACTAAGTGTTCGTCTCCTTACCCCCTCCTTTTTAATTATGCTCCCTCCCTTTTCCTTTCTCGACCTTTTTTCCTCTTCACACAAAGTATTTAATACAGTACGGACTCCTGGATCCTTCCGGCCGCACTATGTGTGTAAGTAATACCTGGGGGCTTCCTATACGGAAGCTAAAAATAATTACTCTAATGGCTTTTTGCCCATCACATATGCGTTTCTTTTTCCATATGTGTCTTTTCTTCACCATTATATGCACCGATATGACTTAAGATGTGGCCAAGTTGGGTTGCCTGGCTCTTGTGTTTATGCCCTACGTTCCCGTTAATTCGGCTAGGGCATAAGGGGAGCACCTCTGCGATTGTTACTGCCGATTGAGTCGGATGTGTACCTCAGACTAGGTGAAGCCGAAAGCTAGCTTCCTTCAGAGAATATTCGGTCTGTGAACAAAAGATGTATTCGTTTATTACAACGTCAATCCCCAGAATTTTTGTATCCTGCGCCCTTGTTCACAGTCCGGACATGTGCATCGTCGCATGTGTACCTAGGGAAAGGAACCCCTAACGGAACTATTCTCCCTGGAAGATGTTTCTTACTATCCATGTAATATAACATAACTAGTTGGGTACTTATGCATTCAAGCACTTATGACCCCTACGCGGTGTCCACGCATACCACAGTTACGTATAAGCGAGTGGGTATTCGGGCACACCCAGCACTATAGGATCCGGGGCTGAAGCGAAAAGGTCCGCCATGACAAATGATTTTAATCCGCTAGGGACTACTTATGTCCATTGAATTACACAGTCACTTGACTGACTATATTCCTCCTCTATACCATCCAACAGGCTATCTAGCTTACAATCCTGTTGGGAATACTTTCTGACTAACGCTACCGGTCATATACCGGACTCACGGAATTTCTTGCCCATCCGCCCCGCCGGACCGACTTGACCATATGGTTGGGTCCAGCTTGGTGTAGCGTCTTCACCATAGCGAGGCTTCTCTTGCACCTTCCCGGCAGGTGACATCTTCCACAATCGGAAGCGCCGCCGTGCTCCTTGAAGCATATCCACAAGCTCCCCCATGCCATTCGGCAGGAAGCTTGATGGCCACAAGGCCTGAGCAACGCCCTGCATCATCTGCCGAGCTCGCTCGTGCAGTTGTAAGAGGTCTTGTAGTAAATCGCCTGCAGATGAGGGCATCTCCTCCTCAGGGCGACCCGTTAACATTCCTACAAGCAAAATCCTTTCAATATACTTCTGCGCCGAACTATACTACAGTTCGTCTAGGAACTTACCGTAAATGCCGCGTCGAAGCCTTTTGTTATCCTTCATGGAGTCCGCCAGCTGAGCGCGGACATCTTTTAACTCCACGTCCAGCTAGCCTTTGGCATCTTGAAGATTGTTCTTCTCCTGCCTAACTTGCGTAAGAATGCGCTCGCCAGCCTTCAGCTGCCTTTTAAGATGTGATTCGTCATCTCTTACGTCCTCCGGATTCACCCCAGGATTGTCTGCAGAATTTTCTGTTAGACTTGTCATATCAGCCAATTACTAACTGGTGCATCTTCGTACAATTGCGACAAATGTTACCAGATGAGGGCTTTTGGGATTCCTCTAACTTGGCAACTGCGGCCCTCAGCTCGGCCTTGCACTCCTCCAGTAGCTCCCGAGAAAATTGCACATTCTTATCTACAAGGACCTGTGCATAAATTGATCCTTAAAACAGTTGTTCCAACCGTTTCAAGTCTCACAGGCTACTGCTACACATGCTTATCAAATTTTCTTACCCGTATATCTTTGGTATACTGGTCCGTCGCTCGGGCGAGCCCGCCTTGAGCAGCTCGGATGTATGCGTCTCCCGAATTGAAGGCGTTAAATGCCTCTTCGGAAAATATGTTGTTCCGAAGTACGGCCAGTCGGTGCCGGTGATTCATGGCGCTCTCTACTTTGGAATTCGTGGCCGAGAGCATATCTGCATCCTCTGTCGGAGAACTATGCGGCATCGGCCCCGCTCCCTGATGTCTACTACACAACCTTCTTCTTGTAGACATTGTTGGGCCTGCAAGTGCACAGGTTTGTAGGACAGTAGCAAATTTCCCTCAAGTGGATGACCTAAGGTTTATCAATCCGTAGGAGGCGTAGGATGAAGATGGTCTCTCTCAAACAACCCTGCAACCAAATAACAAAGAGTCTCTTGTAAATTGTATAGGTGCACTAGTTCGGCGAAGAGATGGTGATACAAGTGCAATATGGATGGTAGATATAGGTTTTTGTAATCTGAAATAATAAAAACAGCAAGGTAACTAATGATAAAAGTGAGCGTAGACGGTATTGCAATGATAGGAAACAAGGCATAGGGTTCATACTTTCACTAGTGCAAGTTCTCTCAACAATAGTAACATAGATAAATCATATAACAAGCCCTCAACATGCAACAAAGAGTCACTCCAAAGCCACTAATAGCAGAGAACAACGTAGATATTATGGTAGGGTACGAAACCACCTCAAAGTTATTCTTTCGGATCGATCTATTAAAGAGTTCGTACTAGAATAACACCTTAAGACACAAATCAACAAAAACCCTAATGTCACCTAGATACTCCATTGTCACCTCAAGTATCCGTGGGCATGATTATACGATATGCATCACACAATCTCAGATTCATCCAACCAACACAAAGTACTTCAAAGAGTGCCCCAAAGTTTCTACCGGAGAGTCAAGAAAACGTGTGCCAACCCCTATGCATAGGTTCATGGGCGGAACCCGCAAGTTGGTCACCAAAACATACATCAAGTGGCACGTGATATCCCATTGTCACCACATATAAACACGACAAGACATACATCAAGTGTTCTCAAATCAAAGACTCAATCCGATAAGATAACTTCAAAGGGGAAACTCAATTCATCACAAGAGAGTAGAGGGGGAGAAACATCATAAGATCCAACTATAATAGCAAAGCTCGTGATACATCAAGATCGTTCCATAGAGAGAACACGAGAGAGAGAGATCAAACACATAGCTACTGGTACATACCCTCAGCCCCGAGGGTGAACTACTCCCTCCTTGTCATGGAGAGCGCCGGGATGATGAAGATGGCCACCGGTGATGGGTTCCCCCTCCGGCAGGGTGCCGGAACGGGCTCCCGAGAGGTTTTTGCTGGCTACAAAGGCTTGCGGCGGCGGAACTCCCGATCTATCTTCTCCCTGGATGTTCTTAGGGTACGTGGGACTATATAGGCGAAAGAAGTCGGTCGGGGGGTGCTCGAGGCGGGTCCACGAGACAGGGGGCCGCGCCCTGTAGGGGGGGGGTGCCCTCCTATCTTGTGGAGTCCTTGGGGATCTTCTGACGTGAACTCCAAGTCTCCAGGATCATATTCTTCCCAAAAATAACGCTGCCGAAGGTTTCATTCCGTTTGGACTCCGTTTGATATTCCTTTTCTTTGAAATACTGAACAGGCAATAAAACAGCAATATGGGTTGGGCCTCCGGTTAATAGGTTAGTCCCAAAAGTAATATAAAAGTGTATAATAAAGCCCATAATCATTCAAAATAGTCCATAATCATTCAAAATAGACGATAATGTAGCATGGAGCAATCAAAAATTATAGATACGTTGGAGACAGCATCCCCAAGCTTAATTCCTGCTCGTCCTCGAGTAGGTAAATGATAAAAAAGATAATTTTTTATGTGGAATGCTAGTTGGCATAATTTCATTGAATTCTTCTTAATTGTGGTATGAATATTCAGATCCGAAAGATTCAAGACAAAAGTTCATATTGACATAAAAATAATAATACTTCAAGCATACTAACTAAGAAATTATGTTTTCTCAAAATAACATGGCCAAAGAAAGTTATCCCTACAAAATCATATAGTCTGGATATGCTCTATCTTCACCACACAAAGTATTTAAATCATGCACAACCCCGATGACAAGCCAAGCAATTGTTTCATACTTTTGACATTTTCAAAACTTTTTCAATCTTCACGCAATACATGAGCGTGAGCCATGGACATAGCACTATAGGTGGAATAGAATGGTGGTTGTGGAGAAGACAAAAAAGGAGAAGATAGTCTCACATCAAACAGGCGTATCAACGGGCTATGGAGATGCCCATCAATAGATATCAATGTGAGTGAGTAGGGATTGCCATGCAACGGATGCACTAGAGCTATAAGTATATGAAAGCTCAACAAAAGAAACTAAGTGGGTGTGCATCCAACTCGCTTGCTCACTAAGATCTAGGGCATTTTTGAGGAAGCCCATCATTGGAATATACAAGCCAAGTTCTATAATGAAAAATTCCCACTAGTATATGAAAGTGAAAAAAATGAGAGACTCTCTATCATGAAGATCATGGTGCTACTTTGAAGCACAAGTGTGGTAAAAGAGATAGTAGCATTGTCCCTTCTCTCTTTTTCTCTCATTTTATTTTTTTCTTCTTTTCTTTTTCTTCTTTTTTTCTTTTTCTTTGGCCTTTTTTTCTTTTTGGCCTTTCTCTTTTTTTTTTCTTTTTTTTCTTTTTGTAAAGTCCGAAGTCTCATCCCGACTTGTGGGGGAATCATAGCCTTCATCATCCTTTCCTCACTAGGATAATGCTCTAATAATGAAGATTATCACACTTTTATGGATTTACAACTCAAAAATTACAACTCAATTCTTAGAACAAAATATGACTCTATATGAATGCCTCCGGCGGTGTACCGGGATGTGTAATGACTCATGAGTGACATGTATGAAAGAATTATGAACGGTGGCTTTGCCACAAATACGATGCCAACTACATGATCATGCTAAGCAATATGAAATGATGGAGCGTGTCCTAATAAACGAAACGGTGGAAAGTTGCGTGGCAATATATCTCGGAATGGCTATGGAAATGCCATGATAGGTAGGTATGGTGGCTGTTTTGAGGAAGGTATATGGTGGGTGTATGATACCGGCGAAAGGTGCGCGGTATTAGAGAGGCTAGCAATGGTGGAAGGGTGAGAGTGCGTATAATCCATGGACTCAACATTAGTCATAAAGAACTCATATACTTATTGCAAAAATCTACAAGTTATCAAAGCAAAGTATTACGCGATGCTCCTAGGGGATATATTGGTAGGAAAAGACCATCGCTCGTCACGACCGCCACTCATAAGGAAGACAATCAATAAATAAATCATACTCCGACTTCATCACATAACGGTTCACCATACGTGCATGCTACGGAATCACAAACTTTAACACAAGTATTTCTCAAATTCATAACTACCCAACTAGCATGACTCTAATATCACCATCTTCATATCTCAAAACAATTATCAAGCATCAAACTTTTTTAGTATTCAACACACTCATAAGAAAGTTTTACTATTTTGGATACCTAGCATATTAAGATTATTTAAGCAAATTACCATGCTATTTAAGACTCTCAAAATAATATAAGTGAAGCATGAGAGTTCATCTATTTATTCAAAATAAAACCACCACCGTGCTCTAAAATATATAAGTGAAGTACTAGAGAAAATGACAAACTACTCCGAAAGATATAAGTGAAGATGAGTGAGTAGTCAAATAATTATACAACTATGTGAAGACTCTCCCATTTAATAATTTCAGATCTTGGCATTTTATTCAAAAAGCAAGCAAAGCTAAAGAAAATGACATGACGCTCCAAGCAAAACACATATCATGTGGTGAATAAAAATATAGCTCCAAGTAAAGTTATCGATGAACGAAGATGAAACAGGGGATGCCTTCCGGGGCATCCCCAAGCTTAGGCTCTTGGTTGTCCTTGAATATTACCTTGGGGTGCCTTGGGCATCCCCAAGCTTAGGATCTTGCCACTCCTAATTCCATAGTCCATCAAATCTTTACCCAAAACTTGAAAACTTCACAACACAAAACTTAACAGAAAACTCGTGAGCTCCGTTAGCGAAAGAAAACAAAACACCACTTCAAGGTACTGTAATGAACTCATTCTTTATTTATATTGGTGTTAAACCTACTGTATTCCAACTTCTATATGGTTTATAAACTATTTTACTAGCCATATATTCATCAAAATAAGCAAACAACACAATGAAAACAGAATCTATCAAAAACAGAATAGTCTGTAGTAATCTGTAACTAACGCAAACTTATGGAAATCCAAAAATTCTAAAATAAATTGGTGGACCTGAGGAATTTGTCTAGTAATCATCTGCAAAAAGAATCAACTAAATAGCACTCTCCAGTAAAAAGTTGAAGCTAATCCCGTGAGCGCTAAAGTTTCTGTTTTTTGCAGCATGATCGAAAAGACTTCACCCAAGTCTTCCCAATGGTTCTACTTGGCACAAACACTAATTAAAACATGAAAACACATCTAACCAGAAGCTATATCGATTATTTATTCCTAAACAGAACCAAAAAGCAAGAATCTAAAATAAAATTGGGTTGCCTCCCAACAAGCGCTAACGTTTAAAGCCCCTAGCTAGGCATGATAATTTCAATGATGCTCACATAAGAGATAAGAATTGAAACATAAAGAGAGCATCAAGAAGAATATGACTAGCACATTTAAGTCTAAACCACTTCCTATGCATAGGGATTTTGTGAGCAAACAACTTATGGGAACAATAATCAACTAGCATAGGAAGGTAAAACAGGCATAACTTCAAGATTTTAAGCACATAGAGAGGAAACTTGGTATTATTGCAATTCCTACAAGCATATGTTCCTCACTCATAATAATTTTCAGTAGCATCATGAATGAATTCAACAATATAACCAGCACCTAAAGCATTCTTTTCATGATCTACTTGCATAGAAATTTTACTACTCTCCACATAAGCAAAATTCTTCTCTTCAATAGTAGTGGGAGCAAACTCAACAAAATAACTATCATGTGATTGAAAATTAAGATCAAGATGACAAGATTCATGTTTATCATTATTCTTTATAGCATACGTGTCATCACAATATTCATCATAGATAGGAGGCATGCTTTCATCATAATAAATTTCTCATCAAAGCTTGGGGGACAAAAAATATCATCTTCATCAAACATAGCTTCCCCAAGCTTGTGGCTTTGCATATCATTAGCATCATGGATATTCAACGAATTCATACTAACAACATTGCAATCATGCTCATCATATAAATATTTAGTGCCAAGCATTTTAATGCATTCTTATTCTAGCACTTGAGCACAATTTTCCTTTCCATCATTCTCACGAAAGATATTAAAAAGACGAAGCGTAAGAGACAAGCTTAACTCCATTTTTTGTAGTTTTCTTTGATAAAATAAACTAGTGATAAAACAAGAAACAAAAAGATTCGATTGCAAGATCTAAAGATATACCTTCAAGCACTCACCTCCCCAGCAACGGCGCCAGAAAAGAGCTTAGTTGACGGGGTGTGAGTGAGTGCCGCTTACCTAGCCTCCCCGGCAACGACGCTAGAAAAGAGCTTGATGTCTACTACACAAGCTTCTTCTTGTAGACGTTGTTGGGCCTGCAAGTGCACATGTTTGTAGGACAGTAGCAAATTTCCCTCAAGTGGATGACCTAAGGTTTATCAATCCGTAGAAGGCATAGGATGAAGATGGTCTCTCTCAAACAACCCTGCAACCAAATAACAAATAGTCTCTTGTGTCCCCAACACACCCAATACAATGGTAAATTGTATAGGTGCACTAGTTCGGCGAAGAGATGGTGATACAAGTGCAATATGGATGGTAGATATAGGTTTTGTTATCTGAAATAATAAAAACAGCAAGGTAACTAATGATAAAAGTGAGCGTAGACGGTATTGCAATGATAGAAAACAAGGCCTAGGGTTCATACTTTCACTAGTGCAAGTTCTCTCAACAATAATAACATAGATAGATCATATAACAAGCCCTCAACATGCAACAAAGAGTCACTCCAAAGCCACTAATAGCGGAGAACAAACGTAGAGATTATGGTAGGGTATGAAACCACCTCAAAGTTATTCTTTCGGATCGATCTATTAAAGAGTTCGTACTAGAACAACACCTTAAGACACAAATCAACCAAAACCCTAATGTAACCTAGATACTCCATTGTCATCTCAAGTATCCGTGGGCATTATTATACGATATGCATCACACAATCTCAGATTCATCCAACCAACACAAAGTACTTCAAAGAGTGCCCCAAAGTTTCTACCGGAGAGTCAAGAAAACGTGTGCCAACCCCTATGCATAGGTTCATGGGCGGAACCCGCAAGTTTGTCACCAAAACGTACATCAAGTGGCACGTGATATCCCATTGTCACCACAGATAAACACGGCAAGACATACATCAAGTGTTCTCAAATCAAAGACTCAATCCGATAAGATAACTTCAAAGGGGAAACTCAGTTCATCACAAGAGAGTAGAGGGGGAGAAACATCATAAGATCCAACTATAATAGCAAATCTCGCGATACATCAAGATCATTCCATAGAGAGAACACGAGAGAGAGAGAGAGAGAGAGAGAGAGAGAGAGAGAGAGAGAGAGATCAAACACATAGCTACTAGTACATACCCTCAGCCCCGAGGGTGAACTACTCCCTCCTTGTCATGGAGAGCGCCGGGATGATGAACCTAGCCACCGGTGATGGGTTCCCCCTCCGGCAGGGTGCCGGAACGGGCTCCCGAGAGGTTTTTGCTGGCTACAGAGGCTTGCGGCGGCGGAACTCCCGATCTATCTTCTCCCTGGATGTTTTTAGGGTACGTGGGACTATATAGGCAAAAGAAGTCGGCCGGGGGGTGCTCGAGGGGTCCACGAGACAGGGGGCCGCGCCCTGTAGGGGGGGGGGCTCCTATCTCATGGAGTCCTCGGGGATCTTCTGACGTGAACTCCAAGTCTGCAGGATCATATTCTTCCCAAAAATAACGCTGCCGAAGGTTTCATTCCGTTTGGACTCCATTTGATATTCCTTTTCTTCGAAATACTGAAACAGGCAATAAAACAGCAATATGGGTTGGGCCTCCGGTTAATAGGTTAGTCCCAAAAGTAATATAAAAGTGTATAATAAAGCCCATAATCATTCAAAACAGAAGATAATATAGCATGGAGCAATAAAAAATTATAGATACATTGGAGACGTATCACTCCCGCCTCCGTTCTCGAAGCCGGTTCTGGAATCTGGCTGGTGGAGGCGTGGTTGGCAGGATCCCCGGATATAGTCCGGCTGCTCCTCTTCCTGCCAGGGCACAAAGGGCGATGTTATACTTCAAAAATACAATAATCGCAAGACAGGTTTTTGCCTTACCTCTGTAGCAGCGAGTCGACCCTTACCGCCTTCCTCTTGAGCCTGCCCCATCTGGACGCCCTTGGCCGACGAGTCCCTAGGGGCTCGGCCCCACGCTCCGACCGTCGTCTCTGCAAAAACACGACACTTCAAGGGTAAGGCATGACATCTGAAGGGAGTCCTCTTCGGAGGATAGGGTTTTTCGGCTTGGCTTACGCGCGACGTAGGCAGCGGTCCGGGATAGTCTGCAATAATGGCCACTGAGGCGCCATCGCAGCTCGCTTGATAAAATATCCCGTTGACAAGCTCCACGGTAATATCCAGATCTTATTCGCGTCATGGATCTAGGGCCCTTCCGGGGTCCTTTGGCTGCGGGGAGGGGCTGGAGGTTCCTTCTACGGCCCTCCTCAATTCCTGCTTGGGAATATCGAGGCAGATAATCTTAGTGAAGAACGCCACAATAAGTGAAGCGGGGAAAGGAATGACAACTTACCCAGTTTGGGGGGTTGTGCATAGAGAATCCATCTCGCGGTTTGATGTGAAGGAATTCTTCCTCTTCCCCTTTGTATAAATCGGACAATATCCTTGCGTAGCGATGGCGGAGTCCGGACCTCACGGCCACAGCGGGTGGCATCATCTTCCCCGTTTAAGTGCCACATGGGCTTCCCCCGATATTGAAGCAGTTGCACTCCCCGTATTATGCATATTGCCATAACCTCGACTATCGTCAGTCCGGATTTGGCCAGTAACTTTATCCTGCTCATCAGGTAATGTATTTCCCTGGTATCCTCCTCTTGGGGGCCTCGGGCGCCAGCTTAGACGATGCCCGGCGGGCGTTCTTGAACTTGGGAGACCTGTCCGGACTGGATCCGGAAGGGGAACGTCGTCAATGTAGAACCACTCTGAAGGCCAGTTCTCTGGTGCCTTCTTGGGAGTGCCGGATAGGTATCCGGTCTCGGCAATGCGCCATACTTCGGCCTCGCCCACCTGACATAGGGATTCTCCCTGGTTGCGGGGGACAAGGCAGAACAGCTTCTTCCATAACCCGAAGTGAGCCTCGCAGCCTAAAATAGCTCACAAAGGGCAACGTACCCTGCTATATGTAGTATAGAGGCAGGGGTAAAGTTGTGCAACTGGAGGCCGTAGAACTCCAGGAGCCCGCGAAGGAACGGGTGGATGGGAAACCCGACGCCCCTTAGAAGATGCGGGATGAGGCATATTCGCTCCTCTGGAGATGGATTAGGAGATCCCTCCGCCTGTTCCCCACCGTTATAGGTGGCTATTCCGGCTCGGACGGGGACCATGAACGCCGGTGGGAGAAACCCTTGGGTTTGTAACTCGATCAAACGGCTATGGGGAACTGAACACTCTTCCCAGTCCCCCGGCTTGGAGCGAGGAGAGCGAGCAGAGGAGCTGCGACGACCGGCCACGTTGGAATGGTTTTTCAGGAGCGCTCTGTTGGATGCTTGCTCGAGGGGGGAGAGTGAGGTTTGGATCTGAGAATCCCTGTCTCTTCAAATAGACGGTCAGCCCGAAAGGTTGGAGGTGGCGAATGTGAAAATGCTTCGGCTCCTCGCATTCGTTCGACATGTGGAGATGGTCATTATTAAGGCACTGAAGCCGAGGAGTACAACATTGATGGGATGTCGGACACTATTCGTCGTAACAGATACTTTGGAGTATTCGGAGAAGGAACCCGCCTTGCAATGCCGAAGACAAGACTGCGCGCCGGACTCATCGTCATTGAAGCCTGGTTCAGGGGCTACTGAGGGAGTTCTGGATTAGGGGGTATCCGGACAGTCGGACTATATACATCGTCCGGACTATTGAAGCGTGAAGATACAAGAGTCAAGACTCTGACCCGTGTCCGGATGGGACTCTCCTTTGAGTGGAAGACAAGCTTGGCGATCCGGATATTGTATTTCCTTCCTTGTAACCGACTCCATGTAAACCCTAGCCCTCTCCGGTGTCTATATAAACCGGGGAGGTTGGTCCTTAGAAGGCCGATCATAGTTACAATCATACCATCATAGGCTAGCTCTTAGGGTTTAGCCTCTACGATCTCGTGGTAGATCTATTCTTGTACTATTCATATCTTCAATATTAATCAAGCAGGAAAAAGGGTTTTACCTCCATCGAGAGGGCCCGAACCTGGGTAAACATTGTGTCTCTTGCTTCCTGTTACCATCAGCCTAAGACGCACAGATCGGGACCCCCTACCTGAGATCCGCCGGTTTTGACACCGACACCCACTTACCCCAAAAGCATGATTTCATCTATTATACTTCCCCGATGGAACTTGTCAATCCATTCTATGTATTGATCCTTGTGGCTGTAACATATCATGTTACATGATTCCCGTATAGAATGAGAGATACAGAGGAGGGATATGGTGCTATACCGCTACATGATATTATGAGTTAGCCTTGAGCTAAGCAGGTATGTAATGTAAAAGAGATTGGATTTTAGATGTAGTACTATGATATGTGACGTATCTTGGTTTTATAGTAAATTGCGTGTGTCAGCTATTAATCCAAGGACCGACACAACAAAGCGCAGAGATTCAACCCTTATCCGGGACCAGGTCGTCACAGATGTCTGGGAAGGGGGGGGGGGCTTCCCAAGAGGAAATAAGGTAACGACAGTTTCCATCATAGAAAATGATCTTGGGAGACGATTTTTCTTCCACCACGAGGATTTTTGTCACAAACAATCACAATTTTTGTAGTGATTGATGTGTGGTCTTTTTATTGGAAGTACCTCTAAATAAAAGACCATTTCATCCAACACAAAGGAGTAGAGATGGGGAAAACATGACCTAAAATGCTGATAAGTACACAATGTATAGTGATCAGACTAAAACAACACAAAATCACCAACCATAATTGTGGCCACTGCCAATCTCCGATACTCCTCATCTCTTATCTTACTACTAAATAAGATGTAAGGTCCTAAGCTATGTCAATTTTCTTCCGCACATCTTCCGTCCGCTCTCCCTCTATATGTTACTCCACCCTTTTATCGGTTTTCCATCCCTATAGATTTTCTTTCTTAATGATTTTTATCTGGTCAGTCAATCATACCAATATTTGATAACAAAATAAATTCATAGATAGTAATCAATCTCTTCTTTGGCAATAAATATTTGATAAGACAATAGATTCAGGGGAAGGAATCAATCATGATTGGTAATTATTTGCTAATACAATAAAATTCATGGGAATGAATAAATCACAGTCGGTCATCATTCCCTTCCTATCTCTATCTTTACCTCTGTCTCTACTTTAAGAGTTAAGTAAAGTTTCATTTAATTTTTTGTGTTGTCCAGTATGGCAACTCATAAAAAATGATTGGTACGGCTTAGCCATTTTTGATAGAAAGTAGCATTGTTAAGGGAGAAAAAGGGTGGGATGTGAGTGAGGATCCTAAAGGTATAATTGAGACATGATTGGTATCGAACTTCGATATATGTGTGTCCTGTTACAATGCACAGCCAATCACCTAGTTTAATTTAAAAATATGTCAGCCACCAAAGGGGGCCACACAAGGTAGGCTAAGGAGAAACCATGCCATCATAACATGATCCCAAATTAAGTTGACCCAGGAAACATCACACTTATTATGCATATGCCTCATAACTATTGCCGCATTTCGAGTGTCTAAATTGAGTATCCCAAGTCCACCCTTATCCTTAGGTCGACAAACTCTATTCCATGCTGCCAAAGATTGCCTTGGAGTCTCTCTATTCCATGCTGCCAAAGATTGCCTTGGAGTCTCTGAACTACCACACCATAAGCATTGCCTTTGAACTCTTTCCAATTGTTTCATAATTCCATGAGAAATATGTAGACAACAAAGATAGTAAAAAAACGAAATGGCAACAAAGATAGTAAAAAAAATTAGAAAAGGAGGATGACCCCGGCCTCTGCATCTAGGAGATGCATGCGGCCACTTTATTGATTATTCTCGAGGACCTTACAAAGTAGTACAACAATATGCCTGAATCCGCCATCTTGGCAACATCTGCCCCTACTCCTATCCATATGATGAAGGGGGTGCAAGCTGGGCCAAATACCCAGACCTCTCACCTAAGCCTAACATCTAAAGCCGGAGGCCCTGACCGAGCCACATACCGGGTCTGGGCACAATCCGGTCCGACGCACTCACATATGTCGTCGCGGCCATCTTCCACCGGTCCATCTTCAGAGCAGACTGAGGTGCCAACCTTGGCAGGTTCCTCTGCCATCGACGCCATCATGACGCCAAACGATGACCACCATCTACGCTAGTCCATCTCCAAGCAGAAGGAGTGCTACCACATGACGAAGACCGGCGGAGAATAGGTGAAACGCCGCACACATTGTCGCCGCCAAACACCTCACACGCACCGCAAAGTGCCCACCATGCTTCCGGGAACCCCAGGCGACGCCTTCAAGAAGGAGCGCGATGAGGGTACGACGCCGTCGCCCGCAAGGGGAACTAGAGCTTTCACCCAAAGGAAGATCATAGTGAAAGACGGGAGAGGACCTCGACAAGGCCTCCAAGAAGGGGACCGACGCCCAGCAAAGGCGCCGCCATTGTCGTGGCCTCCGCCGACGGCCAAGGGTTTCCCCCGGTTTCGGCCCCATCCCATCCACCTGGCCAAAGACTTGGCAAGGGAGCACCCGCAGCCGGAGAAGGTGTTGGACTTCATCGAAGCATGCACGCCGGGTGACGGGGCACCCCGACCCACTGTAGTAGACGTCCACCGAGACCTCGCCGCCCGCACGGCCGAAGTCGCGGACCACCAGCACCCACGGCAGTCACCCGCCGAAGAGGCAACGCCGTCCACACCGCCCGAGGCCGCCGCCCCGGCATCCACCCATCGCACACATTCCGTCAAAACATGGAGAACGACCCACATCGCCGCCACCAGGAAGCACCACACCGCGAACACCCAAGCCGGGCAGGACGCGGCAAGGCCACTCCGGCCATATCCGGACGGATCGGGCGAACCCCAGCCCACCAACCGCCAGATCGGAGTATGGCCCCGATCCCAGGGCCGAGGCAGCCGGATCTGGAGCCGTCCCCGGCGACCAGGCGCGGGGCGACAATGCCGGCAGCAGCCGCCGCAGAGGGCCGACCTCGGCGGCCACTAGGGAGCACGGGAAGCGGGCGGCGGCGCTGCCCGATGCGGGGTGGGGTGGAGGGCCCTCCAGAGGTTGAGGCGGGTCTGTGGGAAGCCCGCCGCCGCCGCCCGCCATGTGGGCAAGCCCGACGACGGCTGCCGGCGGCGGGGGGAGGAGGAGACGGGAGGCGGGGACCGAGGCGCCTAGGGTTTTGCCCCCGAGTCGCCCGAGAGCGGACGACGCCATGTGATAAATGAAGAAATGGTAGAAAGTCTTCTCTCCATTCTAGGCAAGATGCATAAGATCTTGGAATGATGTCCTAGTGGTTCCGATAGGTAAACCCAATAAGTGAATTCCAAAGACCCAAGCTGACACTCCAAACACTTGTAAGCCTCAATGCCTCACCAACAGTAACATTAACGGGGATCATGCAAGACTTATGATAGCTAACCAACTGGCTCGTGGAAGTGGCATAAACCTGTAGCATATCCTTAAGTTCAAATAACTGACTCTCGGATGAGAAAACAGAGTCAACACTATATAGGAGTTACTCCCTTCGTCTAAAACTAGATGGGAAGTGCGGCTTGCCGCACCCCCGGCCCTAACTTATCCAGCTCCCTATACATGATTGTGACATATCCTTAAGAGAACTTTTTCAAAAGAAGCAAATTTACCCAAAATACAATACACAGTTTTGAGTGGTTCATAAGATCATGATTAACGATATAGGAAATGATATCTTACACCAACAAAGTTTGCACGGCTATGCAATGGATGATTCAATTGAAGTTGCATTGTCCATCTAATTGGTCCAGCACGCCAAATCCAAAACTATGCTTAATCACTCAATGAATTATCACATGTATCTATGGTTGTAAGCATGTACTTTTATACAACTGAGCTCAAAACCAAACCCAAACTTCATACCATATAATCAAGCCATAGTGATCTCCCACGACAATAAGTTCATTACAATGGATAGAAGTCTAATACATCAAAAGCAGAACAGTATAAGAAACTTATATGGTTCGGCTATGGCATAACATCAGACTACATATATATGGATAGAGATAGTTTGGTCTGACTGCTTTGTCGCGCCCGACTCTCTAGGTTGTAAAACCTGTTGATGGACATATCCATTGAGTGTGCCATATGGAGATCATCACAGTAAGAATACAGTTCTTCTACTGACCCTTATGTACAGCAAGATTTAGCCATCCGACAAATGAGTAACTCCTTGACCAGAGCTAAGAGCTAGTATCAATTTCAGGCACCTTGACCAGATATGCGCAATACCAATATAACTGAAAATGAAGCACAAAGAGACACCTAATTTTCAGAGGTGACATTACCTTGTTCTGCAAACTATAATGGTCAGTCTAGTTCGAGAAGTGTTCAAGATTGTTCTACAAACTCATGCCAGCCTTCCTACTCCACAGAACTATTAGGATGTTTTTGGGATCACCACATGAATAGTTCTCCATGTTAATATGTTATTCTCTAGGCTCAACCAAGCATTAACTGAAATAATAGCTGCAGAGACAAAAACAAATTATAATGAGCTCCTAGTTATAAAATTTTTGTCTCAAGTATCTTAGCATGATCCAAAATGTATGAATAAAAAAAATCTCAAACTGGGAACAAGAAAAGGATAACCTACAGCTAGATAATCGATTGAATAGATAAACTACGTAGTACCAG
Organism: Aegilops longissima; assembly: GCA_021605205.1. Lineage (NCBI taxonomy): Eukaryota > Viridiplantae > Streptophyta > Magnoliopsida > Poales > Poaceae > Aegilops > Aegilops longissima. The sequence continues at coordinate 529,274,625 of CM038681.1, read as the reverse complement.
AACTACCATAGAAAGGGTAAAAAGAAATGTATAAATCCTAATCAACTAATTCACACTGTGGGCATGCTATGAGTGGAGGTGCATGTACGGTAACTTCCAGGACAAATGAGCACACAGGAAACATAATGAAATTCAGAGACATGTAAATCATCGAACAGAACCTTGACTTCCAGTCAATCAACAGAAAATTCATATATGTATTATAGTTAGTTGCAACTGGTCAATAATTAGCAAGTACAGCCACTTGTGCCCCTACAATAATTAGCGCCGCCACCACTTGAACAGTAAAATCACCCAGTGGAACTAGAATTTTTCATAAGCCTGACACTTTTAACCAGAATTAAACCAAGTATCAGTATATGACTACCACGAGCGACGACGCCGCAAACACCACAACACAAGAGCAGCATGAGGAGTCTATTACACATCATCATCGACCCAAACTTCGAATGATGATTTTCCTGATCGACCTGCTCTGCTGCATGCAATGTAAGCCTCCTATATCCTAGCACGGCATGTGATATATGAATTAACATGGTAAGTGGATAACAGAGTAAGTACATAACCTAGAGCGGAAACTTGGTTCACTTTAATTTAAAATTGGTGGTTTCTTACATGCAAGCCCATTCTGTAGCTCTATAACTACATCAGTTGAGAAAAATCTTACACTGGATCCGGTAGGCATAGAAGCCTACTCGTGCTTACCATCATTTAGATTAGAAAGATGGGGAGGTTGTGCACTTTCCTGATGTACTAATCATCTAATACAAATAACCAATGCATCAAAAACCTCTTTTACGTGGACCATATACTTGGAAGGAATAGTGTGGCCTTTCCAGAAGGAAAATACATCTCAAATACACTTCAGAACCACAGGTATTGGCATAGACACTAAACATACGTATCAAGTCCACTACAAAGCATAAAATGAAGAGGAGCAGGATAAACTTCTATATTACAGAAATGAGTGCAAACTACAGGCATTTATTCAATATAAAACCAAGGATACGCTGGACTTGAGGACACAAAGCAAAACCTGAAATAAACATGAAACAAAGACATAAGAAACCATAGCAAATCTCGACACGGGTACAACTTGCAAGACTCTCGGCATGAAGGCAAAACTGGCTAGTCACATGAGAGGAAATAAAACGACATTTTTCTACCCCAACTCCTATTTGTGATCACCTCAAATGCCAAATACACTGCAGCCAAGAAAGAAAACATTAACCAACTAGAGAATATAAACACCTGGCGGCTACGACGATGGTTCGTCCTGCTACTGCCGGTGACCGATGGTGGACGGAGTGCGTGTTTCTCACCGTCTCTAGCGGTGTCGTGCCCAGGAGGTTGTCATAGATCACCCCCCTGCATGCATCGAGAGGGTGCGCCTGGATCTTCCGGTCAGCAGCGGTGCCGATGAGCTCACCTTGACCCGCCACTCCCCCCTGTGCGCACTCCCCCTGTAGCAACATGAGTGGCGGCAACTGCATCCAACTTGTCTATTTTGTCAAAATAAGAAAGCAGGAGGTCATCTGTAAGGAGAGAACACCATATCGCCAAAAATCAAATGCTTAAGCTTGAAAATGCATGCTTACATCCACTACTTAGAACTGATCCTACCAAGAAGAAACATTTAAAGAAAGTACAGCAAGCATTGACAAAAACATAGGAGCAGCTATTTCAAATAAATCTGAGTGCTAAAAACTCCATTAAAGAAGTGAAAATCTAGTTAGATATATTAATATCTTAGTACAAGTATAGATAATTTGATATCTGATATAAAAGATGCTTTAGTTAACTATGCTCGAAGGACCGAGACTCTAGTCAGATGATTCTAAGATAATATCAAGATGCATTAGAAATAACTCGCATAATATATACCATACAGAAAAAATATACACCTACAACAAAACCTTTTTAATTGGCTAACAATACAATAAAATAAAGAGGAGTAATCAGTATCTGTCAGAAATATCAATCAACAAAAAGTGTTGCTCTAGATTTTGATGTGTTACGCAAAAGAGAAAATAAACAACTGCCAGCTTAATATTGGTTGGGAAGTAACATCAATGATGTAATCCTGCTGGACTAATAGGAAAATGAATAAGCGTCTACCATATCCAAGTAGGAGCTAGAACCCAAATACTTGAACCTTCATAATATAATACAGTAATAAAAACATAAGTTTCAGAGTATCAGCTCTATATACAAAATACTCTCATTGCTAAAATAAGGATAAGCTGTGTAAGTTCATCCTTATTTAACTCCTCTTTATGTAGGTAGCATATTTTAAACTCTATAGTTGGAAGTTTGTTCAAACTGCAGGATCCAAAAAAATGGAGTGGTGACGTACAGAATTGGGGAAAGCTTCAGAACAAACTAAAGAAAACGAAAGGAAATGTCCGCTCAATGGCTCGGATTAACCAAGCAACTTAATCACATCAGTCGAAAAATTGTTTATGGATACAAAACGGGACACGCTACCTCGGTCACTCTTTACATGAACAATCCAGCACTATCTCAAGAAAAATCTCAAAAAAATCTTGTAGTATTAATTTTTGTAGCATGAACAAATAGCTGCAACTGGTAACTTGCAAAAATAGAAGTAATAGTATCACAACGAATTAAAACAAGTCATTCAACCGATAACTTGCTGGGAGTGAGTCTTTCTAGTATAACAAAGTGCAACTTACTTTTAACCAGATTAAATAAAAGAACAACAACAAACAATAAAGGTACGAGAGAGAAGAAAACTTTACTTTAAACGGCTATAAACACTGGAGCATAAATAAGCAACACCTTTAAATAAAAATAAAAAGGGTTTAGTGTTCATTGCATAGTGGGCTCAGATTCGCCTTTCCTCGATCATATAACCTACCCCGTCATCTCTTATCACCAGATCAATCTGTTTACACAATGGAGCTGCCCTGATAATCACTCAACAAGAATGACCATCCGAGGACAGATCAATAGGTATCACATGATCAAAAAGGATTCTAGAGACAACAGGGAGGATCCAACTTGATACCCACATGTGCCTTGATTGCTCAAAGGCACACTTATTCCAGCCACAGTTAATCATCATCGCCCTAGCACGAACGCCACAGCCACAGACAAAGCGAAATGGCGAGAATGCCCCCGGCAGGACAGGCTATTTACGAGCGGTGGCACGAAACGGGAGTAACTATTCATTCCAGCAGTAACTTTTTTATCCGACAGACGAGGTCGTTACAGGGGTCGATCCGACGACCCAGATCCGATCAAGCCACCCGATCCGACGGCCAGGAATCCCAAACGGTTGAGGAACCGGTATCCTTATTTCTTGATGGATTTCTTGATGGATCACCAGATCAATATGTTCTTATGAGGGTGAAACTGCCCTGGTTATCACTCATCAGAAATGACCATCCAAGGACAGAGCCACTAAAATAAGAACGTGATCAAAATAGCTCAAAGAAATGAAGGGGGATCCAAATTAATACCCACAACAATTGCCTCGATTGCTCGAGAGCATGCCTATATCAGCCATAACTGATCATCATAGCCCTAGCCATGTCCCATGCAGTAGCTGAAGCAGAGCAGGAGGAAGATGGAGCTCACCGAGGGAGGTTGTAGCCGAGGCAATACTTAGTGGGCGCCGGGGTTGCGCCTGAACGCCGTCCAGCCGGCGAGGAACCGCTTCCTACACCGCACATCCACGCCGCTGCATCGGAGTTGCGCCTTGCACCGTCCCGCCGATGAGCACGAACGCCACGGGCACCGAGGCGGCCAATGAGAGGATGAGGTGATGTAGCACATCCAGGAGCACAGAAATATGTCGTAGGTACACAACAACCTATTCGCTTGGAGACACTGCTGCCCCTGCAACATCAGCAGCACCAACCCACAACAACAACACCTACAAAAGACAAAGAAGAGCGACAATCAGAAGGGTTTAAACAAATATATCTAAAAAACATAGATCATAGCAGAGGTAAATAAAGCAAGAGCACCAAAAATTAACTAAATAGACACAAGAAGCATCATAGCAGAGTACATCAAACCAACAACCAAAAGGGGATAATGGAGTGGAAGACCATAAATTAATCAGTATGTCTCAATAGTACAACATGAACCAATGGTGACAGGTGTGCTTATCATGCATTGCAGGCTAGCACATAGCAAGAGAAGAAATTTCATTTCACATATGCAACAACAATAAGAACAATTCAGGTTGGTCACCTAACGATACATCCAACTCACACAAATTATCCAGGTACACAACAACCTGTTCGCTTGGAGACACTGCTGCCCCTGCAACATCAGCAGCACCAACCCACAACAACAACACCTGCAAAAGACAAAGAAGAGCGACAATCAGAAGGGTTTAAACAAATATATCTAAAAAACATAGATCATAGCAGAGGTAAATAAAGCAAGAGCACCAAAAATTAACTAAATAGACCCAAGAAGCATCAATGCAGAGTACATCAAACCAACAATCAAAAGGGGATAATGGAGTGGAAGACCATAAATTAATCAGTATGTCTCAATAGTACACCATGAACCAATGGTGACAGGTGTTCTTATCATGTATTGCAGGCTAGCACATAGCAAGAGAAGAAATTTCATTTCACATATGCAACAACAATAAGAACAATTCAGGTTGGTCACCTAATGATACATCCAACTCACACAAATTATCCAGTTGCGGCACACACAATTCCTTCCTCAAGGTTTTATGCCTTTTATGTCCTAGCTAAAATTCCTGGTACAAGATAATTAGAAGGACATCACAGTTAATTTCATGTTAGTGGAAAGGAACATAACACAAGCAAACTTCATGAGAGAGATATGTCGGTTCAACTGGAATGGTGCAGCAATTAAATACCCAAACAGTGGCATGCTAGGCTAATTGGCGGAGGTTGTTGTTTTAGCAGCAGACATATACAAATCTAAGGAGGATGGAGAGCATCAAGCTTACCAGGGGCAACGTGGTTGAGCAGCAAGGCTAGGTGAAGCAGCAAAGAACAACATCCCATTCTTCCTGTACAATCCAATGGCCCTTTTCTTCAAGCACATCTACAAGAGAAGAGCGGACCAAATGTGAGCACTGGGGATTTGAGAGAGAGAGAGAGAGAGAGAGAGAGAGAGAGAGAGACGGGGAAGAGAAGACAGACCTTGTCGAGCTCACTGAAGAGCTGCATCCCGGGCGAGCAGAAGCACGAGAGAGATAGAGTGACTTGTTTTCCATTCACGTTCCAATCAGCGGGATCCCCCAATCAGCAGTTCTTTCATGCGGTGAAAGGGGATAAAAATTTCATTCTTCTCAGCTGGGGGTACAACCTGGGGGGCCTTGTCGATGAGCTCGTGGACGTAGTTCTAGCCGAAGTAGCGGTGGCCGGCGTCGTACACGCCGTGGATGACGCCCACGGGCTTCGTCTTGTTCACCGCCACAACGCGCACCGACTCCGACGCGCCCGCCACGCCGCCCGGCGCCATGCCGCCCTCCACCGCTGCCACGGGCGCCATCGCCGGCGCCGCTGACCCGCCGCCCTCCTCCGTGGCCGCGAGGTTTGAGGGAGGGAGAGGGGGAGGAGAGGGCGGGGCGAGCGGGGGCATCCAAACGGGGCGGGGCGGGGCAGCGAGGACTGAGGGAGGGAGAGGGAGAGGAGAGGGCGAGGCGATGCGGGCGGGGCGGCGGTGATGCGGGCGGGAGAGGGAGAGGAGAGGGCGGGGCGATGCGGGCGGGGCGGCGAGGACGAGGGAGGGGGCGCGAGTGCGGGCTAGGTCATCTCCACGCGAGCCGGCGCCTTTTATACCCCATGACGCGAAATGACGAAAATGCCCCCGACGGGGCAGTATAATTACGCGCGGTGGCACGGTCGAGGTGAAACTGTTCGTTGCAACAGTAACTTTTTTTTATCCGACGGACGCGGTCATTCCAGGGCTCGATCCGACGGCCTAGATCCGATCAAGCACACAGATCCAACGGCCAGGAATCGAAACGGCTGAGGAGCCGGGAGGATGACCGGCATCCTTATTTCTCGATAAGTGTTGTGGTTTTAGTTACAGGACACTTATTTTGGAATCAAGGGAGTACTATTCGCTCTTTTTTGTCCTTGGAATTGTTTTTTAGCCCTGAAGTTGGCGGAATTTTTTCATTCACGGAACATTTTATACGAGCACACCAGTAGGTCAAGTTTGGTCCAAAAGAACTTCAGATTTTTTGTCTTTTTCCTCATTTTCTAATTTATTCAGACCGTATCAGGTTTATCTACACCCATGTTTCGAAGTGTATTTTGCCCTAAAATTGCTCTTATTCTCCCCCAGCCTTTTCTCTTTGGGGTTCTTAGATCAGGTCATTGAACTGTAGCACTCCTCTTGTTAGAAACAGTGTGGTACATGAAAGAAGATAATGGAAATGAAAACTGACGTTTACCAATGAAAACTTGTATTAAAAACGTAGGAGTAGTTCATTTCTCTTAAAGAAGAAAAAGGCAGTGTTGCGTTCTGGACAAAAAGAGGTCATATGCAAGTTAACTCAAGGTTGGCGAGCAATAAGGCGGATCGTTTTTCCCACATCGGCCTGTTTTGAAGTGTTCTACTCCCTCCATTCTATAATGTAGTGCATATAGATTGAGAAGTCAAATCTCATAAACTTTGACAAAGTTTGTAGATAAATACATTTACATCTAGAATGCCAAAGATATATCATCAAATTCATCATAAGATATAGTTTCATATTTTATATATTTGATATTGTAAATATAAATAATTTTCTCTATAAACTTGGTCAGAGTTTACAAAGTTTAACTTTTCAAAAAATCTATGTGCATTCCATTATGAAACGGAGGGAGTATAACACAACTGGCCTAGGCTGGTGACTGAAACGCTAGAGTAAAGAATGCACAGTATATGATAGATGCAAAGTCATGTATCAAAAATATGTAGCAACAGAATCTGAATGAAGAAACCACAAGCAGACCTAAGTAGCCTTCTTCATCCTTATCCTGATCACCATGATGCGCAGGATAAGGTGTACCTAGCTACCCCTAAAAAAAAGGTGTACCTTTTTTTTAGAAAAGGAGGATGACCCCCGGCCTCTGCATCTGGGCGACGCATACGGCCACTTTATTAATTATTCTCACAAGACCTTACAAAGTCATACAACAGCAAGACTAAAACCACTTTCTAAGCAACAACTGTCGCTACACCTATCCAATCGATGAAGGGGCGCTAATAGTCTGGGCCTAATACCAAACAGACATCGCAGGCAAACCTAAACATCTAAGACCTGAGGTCCCAACCAGACGCTGCGGGTATGGGGTACCTACCAGTCCGGCGCACTCCTCAACAGGACGCTTTGCGGGTATGGGGTACCTACCAGTCCGGCGCACTCCTCAACCAGACGCTGCGGGTATGAGGCCGCCGCAGCCACCTGCCACCAAACCATCTTCTGAGTTGTACTGTTGCATCTACCTTGCACGGTCTAGTTACCGTTGACGCCACCACGACGCCAGACAGCTCCACCGCTCTGCGCTCGTCCATCCCGACACGGACATCTGAAAGATCTGTCGTGCGTAGCACCTACCGACTAGGCATGACTCAGCGTAGCACCCGCCGCCAGGCATGACTTGACATCTCTTACAGACGATCCGACGGTTAGAACGCTGCTCCTCCCGCCAACCTCCACACCATTGCCGCTGCTGGAGCGACAAACGAAGCCCTTCACCCATAGCAACTCCCCGTAACGCCCAAGCCTCCCAAGACGGCGCTCCATGGAGGTTACGACGCAAAGGCGCCGCCGCCGTCCAATCCAAGACGGATTTTGGACTTTCGTCCGGAACGGGACGGAGGTGGATAGGAGGACCTCGACCGCCATCAAGATGGGTAACGACGCCAAAGCCGCCGCCGATGCCGGGCCGAGCTAGCCGACCAAAGTTTCCTCCGGTCCTCTTCCTGTACCACCAATCTCCATCTGCTTTGGATCTGGCAGCAGCCAAGACCCGAAAACTCCAGAGAGGGAAGCACCATAAGGCTCAACACCTCCGGCGTAGATCCATCCAGGCACCGGAACAAAGAAGACCCGACCTGGTCAGCGACGAAAGCCACCATCCTGCGCCGGCCGACGGCGATCATGCACCGGATCCAGAAGGATCGGACCCGAGACCGACGGTGCACGCGACCACCAGATCCAGCGGCCGCACCACGCCGCGAGCATGAACCCCAACCGCCGGCGCGCTGCGCACGTCGCGGCCAGGATCCATCTGCAGCGCGCCGCACCCCGCAAAAGGCGCGGCGCCTCTCGAACGGCCGTCCGCCGCCACCTATTCGGGAAGGGAAGGAGCTCCGCAAGACTGCCGGCCTCTGGCCGCCCGGCGGCGCTGCTGGCGGCGGCGAGGATGGAGGAGATGCGGGGGAGTCCGGGCGCCGGCGGCTAGGGTTTCCCCTTGGTCGCCCACGGGGGCGACCCGAGGGGTACGAACGAGGGGTCGAAAAAAAAAGGTGTACCTAGCTCTGTATACTCTGATGATGGTCAAATTGACATATGGAGAGAAAATGAACATAACACATGCTAGAAAGCAGCCACACTATGTTTGGAAAGCAGAAGCATACTGGTCTTTTACATTAGGAACAAATATAGATAGGGGCATTAGATAAGATGGTAGATAACAGTACATTCTGAATGAAGCGTTGTACACCTAGCTTCAGCACTTTCAGATACTGAAATCTTCATGTTCTTTGTCAAGAACAGACATGCTTCAGAGTCAAAACAAGAACAGACATACTTGCCTACAAACTAAACAGTGCCCTTGCATGTAGAACAGTAAGCAATTCCCCCCAAAAAGCTTTGGATCATGCAATATATGCCAATCTCCAGTTCACCAGTGAAACGGGTCGTCGACAGTAATATCGGATGCTTTCTGGAAGCTCCAATAATTCTGAAGTTCAGGGCCTACCACCATTATCTGACAGTCATCGCTCCATGCTAGACGCGAGAGAGCCACCAATCTGCGTGTCATCTTTCTCACCTTGGCCACCGAAGCAAGACTCTCTCTGTTTAGCAGAACATACAAAGTTTGTAGCACTTCCGCTCTCCTGGAAATGAACTTAAGGAATCGAAGTTCACTTTGATCCCCTCTATATTCATGGATAACCATCTTCTTGACGTGGGACTCGATGCATTCAACAGTGGAGAGCTCCCGCCAGAACTTGGCATGTTTTCTTCCGGTGGGTTCAGTTAAAGACTGAAACATGATATCAGTAAATGGTTCATTAGAGATGGTTTGCGCAAGAAGCAATCATCTTCCATTTCTAATAAATAGCAGTATGAGTGCCAACGGACTGATTGAATAATTGCATGGATACTAGGTGTCAGAGTAATGGGCCACGGGTAGGTTAACCCGAGCCCCTGAACCTTTCAAGACATCGGGACAGGCTGCGCCTCTCAAGACCCAAGATGAAGAGCCGCTTTTTGAGAGTCGGCGGCAAGGCCGCCGACTGCCCCTCACGGCTGAGTCCCAGGGACGACTTCGAGATAAGCCGACTCCTAACTGGCGGCTTTCAGAGAAGCCGGCTATGGGGAGTCGGCCCGCGACTCCGACCACCTCCTGCCTTCGCAATAATGGACGGGACGGGGTACGGCCACCGCGCGGCCCATTCCTGCCCCGTTTGCGAACGGCAGGCATGGCCACAGTGCGTCGTACCAACGGAGATCTCCATCCGGCGCGGCACTGTTGCCATGCCGGCCCTGACATCAGCCCCCGTGGGCGGCGCTCTGTGCCCACGACGGCTTGTCTGTATGACCCAGAGACGGCGGGTCCCACCTGTCGACGGGGGTACAGAAGACGGCGAGAGCGCCATAAGACGGACCCGTTGGGAGTCTGCCCCCAGGAGTCGGCTAGCCCCTCCCACGGGCCCCGCACGCCATTAACCAGACGAGACGGGGAATGGCAAAAATGATCGCTCGTCAGGCGGCGGCACTGTTGCCATGTCCCCATGACCAAGTCAGCGTCATTAGAAGCACGGCTACAGTAATCCGCAGCCGGCAAGACCCGCCCGCGGCGGACAAGGCCTGTCGGCTCCGCACCGGGCCCGTCGGCGGGGCCTGCCAGTCGGCGGGCCCCAGCAGTCGGCGGAGAAGACGACGGCCTGAGAGACAGACAGCTGGGACCCGCGCCCTGCCGGATTACCATTGTACCCCCGGGGGGTAGGCCTATATAAACCCCCCTGGGCACCCATGCAAAGGGTTGGTCGCTGATAGTTTTAGACACACATAAAGGAAAGATGAGAGCTAGTCGTGCCCTTCTCCTTCCTCACCCCGAACAGCTCAAGGAGCAACCTTGTACCCACTTTGCCATAGTGATCATGCGGAGACCCCGCAGAGCAGCAGTAGGGGCGTTATCTCCACGGAGAGCCCTGAAGCTGGGTAAGATCCGCCAGCGTGCATGTCTTCTCCTCATCCCGTTTCCAGGCACCGGCGACGTTCTACTCGCCCCCACCATGATAAGCCATCCCTTGGCATATGTCGCACCCAACCCCCGACATTTGGCGCCCACCGTGGGGCGAGGTGCACCGTCGTCCGGAGACCTGCTCTGGACGGGAACCCTTTTTCTCCCTGGCGAGCGCAGCCAGCCCGGCACGCCAGACGGAGTCTGCGCCGACGCGCTGCATGGCGCTGAGATCGCCTGGGCAGCCAGCTGCCTCGCCGAACTTGTCGGTGAGGTTCGCCTCTCCGACGAGCTTGCATCCGACGCAGGCACGGGCGGCCCCAAGAGCCTCCTCGCGGGCCTCCTTGACCAACTCCACGTCGCCGGCGAGCCTGCCGTGGACTTGGAGTCCGTAGGCTCCACCGACCCAATGCTGGTCGACTCCGACACCGCGTCGCTCGACGCGTTCCCCACCAACGTGGTGTTCTACAACGAGCCGCTCCCTCGCGCGGAGAGCGGAGGAAGCACCGTCACAGAGGTGCTCGTCATCGGTCATGGCGAGCATTCCGACGAAGGAGCTCATGACCCACTCGACGTGGCTCTGCAAGACCTGACCGCGCCTATTCCGGAAGACGCTGACGCCGAGACGCTGGAGGCGCGCCGCCTTCAGCTCGTCGAAGGCGCGAAGAAGCTGGCAAGCATGAGACGCTTGTCAGAAGCCTACCAGCGTGAGATGGATCGCGCTGTGGGCGGCTCGCCGGCCCCAACTAGGCCTAGCCGCCTAGGCGCGGTCCAGCAGCGCGGCGTGGCCATCGCCAACCTGTTCGGGGCCAATCGCCCTGTGTACGCCACGCCTGCGGAGAACATCCGCGCGCCAGCGGCGGCGACGAAGCCAGACAACCGAGGTGGAGAGCGCCGCCTGATGATGGAGCGAGTCCAGCAGCTCCTCGACGCGGCTGCCGCACAGATGCGCCGCAACGACAAAACAACGACCTGCCTCCCCGCCGAGATCAAGGCGCGACGTCCCGGACACCGACTGGCGGTGTCCGCGGAAGAAAAGACAAGGATCTGGCTGTCAGCCACAGTCGGACTCGCATCACCATCGAGCGCGACCAAGATGGCCGCCCAAGAGCAGTGGAACGGCGGGACGACTATCTGCCTCCTCCTCCTCGCAAAGAAAGGCGAGTCTCCCCGCCACCCGTCGAGCATCCGACTCTCGGCGACCGCCTTGGCCGCCGAGAGGGAGTCGGAGAGAATGACGCCCGCCACCGGATCGACCGACTCCACCGATCCCTGGCGCTGGAAGAAGAAGACGAGTTGGGTCCGCCCTGTTTCGGACCACGCATCCGAGACGAGCCCTTTCCCAAAGGGTTCACGCTCCCCCGAGATACGCCCAAGTACACCGGCTCCGTAAAGCCGGAAGACTGGCTGGTTGACTACTCCATGGCCGTCAACATAGCGAACGGCAACAAGCGTGTTGCCGTAAAGTATGTTCCACTCATGCTCGAGGCACGGCCGGACATGGTTGAACAACTGAAGCCCCGCAGCATCAACAAGCGGGTCGACTTCACGAAGCCGTTCGCAACTTCACAAGCACGTACAAGCGACCTCCCAAGCCTCGCCAGCTTTCCTTGTGCGTGCAAGGCCCCAACGAGTCAACTCGCGACTACCTCACGCGCTGGGCCGAGCTTCGGAACTCCTGCGAGGGCGTGCACGAGGTGCAAGCTATCGAGTACTTCACCGCCGGGTGCAGAGAAGGCACCCTCCTCAAGCACAAGCTCCTCTGCGACGAGCCGGAGACCCTCGACGAGCTGCTGATCATAGCAGACAAGTACGCCACAGCCGACTCCTCCATGAAGGCGGAGATTCAAGTTAGTGCGACCGGCAAAGTGGCCCCTCAGGCTCCCAGAACTCCGGCTGGAGACGCCAGTCGGCGACAACAACAGAACGATCACAAGCGCAAGGCCCCACAGCCGGCTTCCAGCAGCCGGCAGGTTGCGACAGTCGAAGACCAGCAGCCGGCAGGTTGCGGTAGTCGAAGACCAGCAGCCGGCAGGTTGCGGCAGTCAAAGACCAGCAGCCGGAGGGGCAGCCTCCGACCAAGCGACAGAAAGGCGGCAAGTCCAACTGGTTGCCGGCCTTCTCTTACGAGCAGACTCTAGATGGTCCACCAAGTTCCACAATGGCGCAAGCCGTCAAACCACACCACCGGAAGTGCCACCGCTCACCAGATCGCCAAGGAGACGGCCTCCTGCCTCCCCCGCCTGCTGGGCCGCCGCCTCCACCGCCGCCCCAGCAGCCGGCTGTCAGGCCAGTCGGCGCAGTACAAGATGAGTACCCAGAAGAGCACGGAGCCTATGTGGTGTTCACGGTGTGGCTGCTAATCGGCCAGAAAGCGATCGCAAGAAGAAGAGGTGAATGCAAGAGCATCGATACTCGAGTTCATGCATCTGGTCCGAGAAGCCTATCGGCTAGAGCAGAGCTGATCACCCGAGGTGATGCGAGTCCGGGCTCCCACGCCTGGTCTTGGGCGCCACCTTTGCCACAGATAGGCGGGCAGCTCGCTTCGCAAGTGCTGATAGACGGAGGCGATAGCATCAACATCTGTACAAGGATACCATGGAGAAGTTAGGAATCAAGCAAAGACAGCTTTAGAGCAGCGGACTGTGTTCCACGGCATTGTTCTCGGCCTTTCCACGCTCACCGATCGGCAAGATCCACGATAGACGTCCTCTTTGGGGACAAAGATCATTTCCGCCGAGAGCCAGTTTGGTTTGAAGTGGTGGACCTCGAAAGTCGTACCACGCGCTGCTTGGCCGACCTGCTTTGGCCAAGTTCATGGCGGTCCCCCACTACGCCTACCTCAAGATGAAGATGCCGAGTTCCAAGGGATCGACCATAGTGGCGACTCTGAAGTCGTCGCTTTGCTGTTGAAAGCAGTCGGCTAGCCGAGTCCCTGGTGATCGCAGCTGAGAAGCGGCTTCTTGATCGGGTTGTGGCGATGGCCGGCAAGCAGCCCGAGATATCGCCCAACCCCAAGGAGTCGGAAGCTGAGGGTTCGTTCAAGCCGGCCAAAGAAACGAAGAAGATACCCTTGGACCCGGAGCACCCAGAGAGGTACGCTGTCATAGGTGCAAACCTTGACAGCAAATAGGAAGGCGAGCTCGTCGATTTCCTCCGTGAGAATCGGGACATCTTCGCATGGTCCCCTAAAGACATGCCAGGTGTACCGATGGAATTCGCCGAGCACAAGTTACATGTCCGATCTGATGTGAAGCCCGTCAGGCAGCCCTTGCGCCGCCTGTCAGAAGAGAAGAGAAGAGTTGTTGGAGAAGAGATAGCCCGACTCCTAGCAGTCGGCTTCATTATGGAAGTATTTTTTCCAGAATGGTTAGCAAACCCGGTCCTGGTGCTGAAGAAGAACAAGCAGTGGCGGATGTGTATTGACTACACAAGCCTCAACAAAGCTTGCCCCAAGGACCCATTCGCTCTGCCGAGAATTGATCAGGTGATAGACTCCACAGCCGGATGCGAGCTGTTGAGCTTCTTAGATGCATATTCGAGGATATCACGGATCAAGTGAACCCGGCCGACAGATCAAGACCGCCTTCATCACGCCGTTTGGAGCCTTCTGCTACCTGACCATGACGTTCGGCTTGAGGAATGCCGGCGCCACCTTTCAGTGTTGCATGCAGAAGTGCCTCCTCAAGCAACTCGGCAGAATGCCCACGTCTACGTGGACGATGTGGTGGTGAAGACGGAAAAGCGTGGAACACTGCTGGAAGACCTCAAGGAAACCTTTGAGAACCTGCGCCGATTCCAGATCAAGCTCAACACTGAGAAGTGTGTCTTCGGAGTACCAGCCGGCCAACTCCTTGGCTTCCTGGTCTCTGAACGCGGCATAGAGTGCAACCCCGTAAAGATCAAGGCCATCGAGAGGATGGAGGTACCCCGCCGACTGCTAGATATGCAAAAGTTCACCGGCTGCTTGGCGTCCATCAACCGATTCATCAGTCGGCTCGGCAAGAAAGCTCTCCCTTTATACCAGCTCATGAAGAAGACCACATTTTTTGAATGGAACCACAAGGCGGACGAAGCTTTTATCCAGTTGAAGAAAATGTTAACTACTCCCCTGTCTTTGGCGGCCCGACTCCTAAAGAGCCCATGCTCTCAGACATTGCCGCCACCGGCCGGGTAGTCAAGATGATCATTGTAGTTAAAGCAAGGAGGAAGGCAAGGCGCTACTGTCCGAGAGACGGTATATTACCCGGCGAAATCTTGTCGACCTCCAAGCAAAACTACCCCACTACGGAAGATGTGCTACTGGCGTGCACTTTGCCGCCAAGAAGTTGAAGCCTTACTTTCAAGAGCATCCAATCATCGTGGTTTGCACAGCCCCACTAGCCGAGATCATCTAAGCCGAGATGCTTCTGGCCGAGTGGCCAAATGGGCCATAGAGCTGGCTCCCTACACCATCTACTACCAGCCCCGCACCGCCATCAAGTCGCAAGCACTGGCCGACTTCCTCGTCGACTGGGCCGAGACCCAGTACCTACCGCCAGCGCCCGACTCCATCCATTGGCGGATGCATTTCGATGGCTCCAAGATGCGCACCGGCTTGGGAGCCGGCGTTGTCCTCACTTCCCCCAAAGGCTACAAGCTCAAATATGCGCTGCAGATCCATTTCGCCGCCTCCAACAACGTCGCCGAATACGAGGCGCTCATTCACGGGCTCCGGCTTGCCAAAGAACTTGGCATTCGCCGGATCCTGTGTTATGGCGACTCCGATTTAGTGGTCCAGCAGTCATCTGGCGATTGGGACGCCAAAGATGCAAACATGGCGAGCTACCGTTTCCTTGTATAGCAACTCAGCGGATATTTTGAGGGGTGCGAGTTCCTTCACATGCCAAGAAATGACAACGACCAAGCAGACACCCTGGCACGAATCGACTCCACCCGCCAAGCAATACCATCCGGCGTCGCCCTTCAGCGCCTCCTCAAGCCGTCGGTCAAGCCTTCACCAGAATCAGACTCCATCTTTGTGCCGGCTCCCCCCGAAGAAGTCGGATCCGACTCAAGAGCCGCAGCAGACGGCACGAGAGTTCTTACAGATGGCTCCAAGAATGCGCGATCAAAGCCGCCCGGGACTTGAGAACCCGCCCGGGATCGCGGCGACCAATCCAAGACTCCAAAGCTCGGCCGGGGACTGCACCGGTCGGCCGGGGACTTCATCAATCCAAGAAGCGGCCGCGGACTCCAGCCCGCCGCCTCCCAGCCCAGTCGCCCTCGTCCAAGTCGCAGTACTGGCAGTTGAAGAAATAGCAGCACCCTCATGGGCCCAGCCCATCCTCAAGTTTCTAGTGAGCAAAGAGCTACCAACCGATGCAATCTTGGCTCGGCAAGTACAAAGCCGAGCGGCAGCCTACACCATAGTCAACAGAGAGCTGGTCAGGCGCAGCGTCACTGGTGTCTACCAGCGTTGCGTCGAGCCAGAGCAAGGCCAAGCAATTCTCAAAGACATCCATCAAGGCGAGTGCGGCCACCATGCGGCCTCAAGAGCACTCGTCGCCAAAGCCTTTCGACACGGTTTCTTCTGGCCAACTGCCCTAGAAGAGGCCAAGGAATTAGTCCAAAAATGCAAAGGGTGCCAGAAGTTCCGCTCCAAGCCGCATCAGCCGGCTTCCGCACTCAAGACTATCCCATCGCCTGGCCCTTTGCGGTTCGGGGCCTGGACATGGTGGGACCATTCAAAACAGCACGAGGCGGCCTAACTCACTTACTTGTCGCGGTGGACAAGTTCACCAAGTGGATAGAAGTAAAGCCCATCAAGAAGTTGAATGGTCCGACTGCAGTGACTTTCATCTCCGACATCACGACTCGGTACGGCATACCACACAGCATCATCACCGACAATGGCACAAATTTTGCCAAAGGCGCCTTGGCCCGTTTCTGCGCGACACAGGGCATCCGACTGGACTTAGCGTCCATCGCCCATCCGCAGTCAAACGGCCAGGTGGAGCGAGCAGACGGCCTCATCCTGTCTGGCATCAAGCCTCGACTGGTCGAACCACTGGAGCGTTCGGCCGGCTGTTGGCTTGATGAATTGCCAGCCGTCCTCTAGAGTCTGCGCATGATTCCAAACAAGTCAACCGACTTCACACCTTTCTTCCTCGTCTACGGTGCTGAAGCCGTCATCCCAACGGACATAGAATTCGACTCCCCGCGAGTCACCATGTACACCGAGGAGGAAGCAGAAGAAGCACGTCAAGACGGTGTCGATCTGCTGGAAGAGGGCCGGCTGTTGGCACTCAACCGGTCCAGCATCTACCAGCAGAGCCTGCGCCGATACTACAATAGGAAGGTCAGGCCGAGATCTTTCCAAGAGGGCGACCTTGTGCTCCGACTGATCCAGTGAGCGATCGGCCAGCATAAGCTGTCGGCCTTTGGGAAGGCCCTTCATTATCGACAAAGTCTTGGGCAACGACTCCTACTACCTGATCGACGCTCAGAAGCCCCGAGCACGCAAGAGGGACGACTCCGGCAAAGAGACGGAACGGCCATGGAATGCAAATCTTCTCCGAAGATTTTACAGTTGATGCAGTATGTACCACGCTACCCTTTGTATTAAAGTACCAAGACTTCGGGCCCCCCGAGACGAGCTCGGGGACTGCCCTTTTTGTTATCTATATGATAAGAATTATGCCTTCGAGTATGCTACTCTTTGTTATGCCGCTTGGCACCGGGTTCGACTAGTCGGCCCGGGGACTCGCCGCCTCGCGCTATGGAATGCTTCCTGCAGTCGGACAAGTAGTGTGTGGTGCCTAAGCCGTCTCCTGTCAGAAGCCGCAGCTCGCAGAGCGACTATTTGGTGGGCGAAGTAAGGAAGAATGGGCGCCCACATGAAAAATGGCTAAGGACTCAAAGCATAAGCGTGGCTTAAGCCGGCTTCCACCTCTCTTCATAAAGCCGACTCTTGAGTAGTCGGCTTGCCGCTTCTATCAACTTGTTAAAAGACTCTAAAAAATGGCTAAGTATTTGCCTTCCCAAAAGTAGCCAAGCATTTGATCCAATGGCGATCCAGAAGCGGTTGTCCATTGGCAAGGCAGCGACTAAGGGAAGCGGCAAAGGAAAAAGCCAAAGGAGCAATGAGCAAGGAAAGATAGAATTCGGTAAATATTTACATAACATAGGCCCTTGGCCGAATCTTCAAGCAGAAGTTCAAAATACACCCCGCGGGTGGAATTGTGCGAATTAACAAGTTCTTCAAAGACTACTAAAGTAGATAAAATAAAGGCAAGACGGCAGCCTAGGAAGCAGCGCAGGTTCGGAGGGTCGGAAGAGACGGCGGTGTCAGCGCGCCGGGGCCGGTGGGCGATCTCGGCTTGATCGTCTCGGCGGCAGCCGCTCGTTGTTGAGGCGCGGTCGAGCCGAGGCTGGTCGCCCGCTCCGCCTTCTTGGCGCCTCCGTCTCACCTCCGTCCCCGCCTCACCTTCCTCCTCGGGCGCTGGAGCCGATCACCTCCGCCGAAGTCCTCGTCATAATCCGGGTTCATCGAACCACTCCGGCGGCGCCTCCCGTCGTCTTCAGCCCGCCAGGACGAAGACGCTGGTGTCTCTGTAGTCGGCGATCGCCGCCGACGCTTCGAGGGCGTCTTCCACAGCTATCAGCTCCGCTGAGCCTCTGTTAAAATGCTTGCCAGCCGGTCAGGTCTAGCCTCGATACCACGCCTTGACGAATTCCAAGGCCCGCGCGCTCCGGCCGGGCGAGGAACCTTCGAGCCTCAAGACGGCCAGCCACGACCTCCAGCCAGTCGGCAGTCCGACTGAGAGTGCGCAGAACCGGCATGTCTGGCCACAGGGCAGCAATCGCCTGGGCGGCGACACGTTGAAGCCGGCGCAGCATCCGATGGGTCGGCCGCAGACGAGCCTTGATGCTCAGAAGCTGCTCATCAAGGGTCCGGGGGGCGTTGGCGGCAATCTCCGCACCATTTGCCCTCCGCGCCTCGCGATCAGCCTCGATGGCTTGAGTGGCTGCCTGCGTGTGGCCAGGGAAGAAGTCTGCCAAGACGAAAAAGAAGCAAGTCAAAAAATCAGGAGTCAGCCCGACCTATAGTCAGCGTCTCAAAGAAAGAATGTAAAGAAACTCACCGTCGACGATGTCCTCGATCTCATGGAAGCCGGAGGTCAGCGGTGCCTCCTTGTCGGTCCAGAGGAGCGCGCTTCGAACTCGGCCGGAGAGCAGTCTCTTTCTTCTCCGCCTCGTCCTGCGCCTTCTTAAGCAGCTCCTTTGCTCCGCTTGACTGCGTTGCAAGCAGGTCGCGCTCTGGGCGAGCTTGTTGCACTCCTCCCCTTGGCACGCAAGGTGGTGTTGGCCGCCCAGCTGCTGCTGTAGAGTGGCGCTGGCCTCTGAAGAATAAAAAAAAAAAAGGACGTTAAGTCGTCAACAAAGAAGGTCGCCAGAAGATCCGCCCGACCGCCGGCGATCGGCCCGAATCTCGGGACTACAGCCATGAGCCAAAGCGCGCCCCACGAAGAAGAAGGAGGACTCACTCCGGCTCTTCGACAAGTCGGCAGTCCGCTTGCCCAGCTCCTCAACATTGCGGTTGAAGGCAATGACGCGGAGGTTGTGATACTCCTGTGATAAGTATTTTAGACAAAGGTAAATATTTGAACTCACGGATGGAGTTCGAGCCGCCGCTCAGCAGCCGCCCAAACTCGGGACTACACCCGGTGGGTGCAGCGGCGCCTCTACGAGAGAAGAACAAGAAAAACAAAGTCAAAAGAAGAAAGCATACCCGGACGGCTGCTCGCGACGCCATATGCGCCTTGGTGCAGTTCTGGATGGCGTCAACCTCGGCTCGCAGCTACACATGAACGCCCGTAAGCGCTGGTTCAGCGAACTGTCGCCTCCTCGCACCACCAAGCGGCGCGGCGCTGCCGCTCGGCGTCTTTGATGGCCGTGGCGGCGCCGGTCTCTGCGGGCGTGGCGCCAAATCGCCTTCTCAAAGGCGGCGGCGCACTGGCGACGCGACTTGAAGGAGCAGCTTCGCCACGGCCTCGTCTTCAGTCGGCGGCACCGGCGGGTCCGCCAGCTGTTTACCTTGCGCGCTCCCAGATGGCGGCGGAGGCGGCGGTGGTGGCACGGCCGTGCCCGACATGGAGGTCTCGCCGCCTTCCCACTCCATGATGGGGTTCTCACCGCCGGCTCCCCCAGTCTGCCCCGTGAACTCCGGGGGCGGCGGCGCGGAGCTCAGCGGGATGACGAACAACGCCGATTAGCGGTGCGCGGCCTCCTCAGCTCGCCGCTTTGCCGCGACGGCGGCTTCGGCCTCATCCAGCTTCTTCTGGGCGGAGGCCGCCGCCTTCTCGGCCTCCGCCCTCTCTAGGCGGGCGGCTTCTTCCTCGTCGCGCTTCTCCTGCGCGTTCCACTCCGTCGCCTCCCGGAGGTCGGCGGCGGGGTCAATCCGCCGAGTAGTGGCGGACATCTCTGCCCTCCCCATGATGGAGGCGGCGGCGACCCTCTCTAAAGTAAGGGGAGCCATGAAGCGAGGAAGGCATGTAAAAGATTTGGACAAGATTCACTAGAAGAAAACAAGACAAAAGGCGGACGCACTTACGCAGAGACCAGTAGCAGCTTTTTAACTTCCTTGCGGAAGCGGTTGGCCTTTGCGACCGCCTCTTCCCGCTTGGTCGCGGCGGCCGCCCCCTTGAACTTCTTCGACCGGCCGCCAAGCAAGCTCGGCCAGGCCCGGCGCTTCTTCGCGCCGCCTTGACCACCCAAGCCGGCGGAGGAACTCGCGCTCGGCTGGCCGACCTTTGACTGGTGGCGCGGGGCAACTTCTTCCTCGGCGTTGTCATCAGGCCATTCGGCAAAGGTGGCCGAGGGCTGGAAGTCGCCTGCTCCTCCTCCTCCTCCTTCGGCGTCGGCCTCCATCGCTGCCGCCCCCAAGTCAGGGTCGTCGACGTCGCTCTCCGCTAGGTCGGGGACGAACTGACGGGCCGGTCCCGTGGTGCCGGCTGAAGGCTGGATGAGGGGGTCTGACTCGAAAAACCAAAAAAGATCAGAAGTCGGATTCGGCTGAAAAAGAAAACTGAAGAAGAAGAGAGACGACTTACAACAGGCGGGGGGTTTGCGCGTGAGTACGGCTCCTTGCCGAACCGCCAATCCGCCGTGAGATTGCAGTTCGCGATGTAGTTCACCATGTCCGCCACCTCCGCGTGGGGCATGTCCTTGGAGCACATCCGACTTGGGTCCCGGTGGCCGCTCATCTGACAGATCAGATGAGGTCGGCCTTGAGCGGAGGACTCGGCGCCGCCACGGGCGGCCAGCAGGTTGGCCCGGTCAAACCCTCCGATGCGTCAAGACTCGAGTCGCGCGCGGCAAGCGGCGGCACCAGCTGAGTCGACATCTGGCCCGGTGGGACCAGCTCGGGAGCCTCCCAACCAGTGCGCCGGCTTTGTAAGGCGGCAGATTGACCCAGTCGCCTTCTGGGGCGACGTTCTTCACATAAAAATAAGACCACTGCCACATCTTCACCGACTTAATCAGCGAGATGGTGGGAAACGGGTTGTCGGCCACCGATCTCCGCATCGTGATGAAGGCACCGCACAGGGATGGCACGCCGGCGACGTGCGTGCCGAGCTTGGACTAGAAGAACTCCCCCCAAAGCTCGATGGTGGGGAGAACGCCGAGGAAGCCTTCGCACAAGGTGTCGAAGGCAGCCAGCAGCACCACTGTGTTCGGAGTAAGGTGGTGCGGCTGGAGCCCGTGGAACTCCAAGAAGGAGCGGAAGAAACCGCTCGCCGGCAGCCCTAGGCCGCGCATGAGGTGTGAGCGGAATACGACCCGCCGCCCTCCCTCCGCGGCGATATTCCCTCGCTGAGTGGCGGGCCCATAATAGGTTCTTCTTTGGGGAGACGACGCGTCTTGCAAAGGAACTCGATGTGGTCGTCGTCCACCTCGGAGCCGTCCCACACGCCGAAGCGCACGACAGGAGGTGCGGCGGCGGAGGAAGAGCTCATCGCTGCGGGCATGGCGTGGTTCGGCGCGGTGGCGTCGAGAGGAAGAAGAGGCAAGAGGAAGCGGAGGGAGTAGGGAAGATGGGCGTGCGTGCTTCGCCGCCCCCCTCCTCCCGCCCACTTATAGGCTCGTGGGCTGAGAAGCCGATGGGGCGGACGTGGGATTAACTGCGCCCAGGACCCCACGCCCCCTACGATTTACCACACGAAGTTACTGCGCGCAGTTACGATGTGGGAACCCCAACCTTCCGCACGGCCGCAACGGATATGTTCGCGTGCCGAGGCGCGGTAGTGGCGGGTCCCACCTGACGGCCTGTCCCGTCGCGCGCGTGGGTGGGCAGACTGACCCCGCCGCGTGGCGCCACGCGACGGGTCCGCAACGGGCAGATGCCTGGAAGCTTATCAGGCACACTACCTGGATCCCGCTACGACTTTGAAACTCTTTAAGGGGCAAGACGGCCTTCTGCGAGTCCGGCTCCAGCTAGTTGGCCTAGAGGAGGACGGCGAGCAAGGCCCAGATTCCACCACCAGAAGGATGAAACTGTTGAGGCTCCTCGACATGTCACCCTCGGCGCCTCACCGACCGAGGACTCTGTCGGAGTAATGGGCCACGGTAGGCTAACCCGAGCCCTGAACCTTTCAAGACATCGGGCAGGCTGCGCCTCAAGACCCCAAGATGAAGAGCCGCTTTTTGAGAGTCGGCGGCAAGGCCGCCGACCGCCCTCACGGCCGAGTCCTGTGGGCGACTTGAGATAAGCCGACTCCTAATCGGGCGGCTTCAGAGAAGCCGGCTATGGGGAGTCGGCCCGGACTCCGACCACCTCCTTCCTTCGCAATAATGGACGGGACGGGGTACGGCCACCGCATGGCCCATTCCTTCCTCGTTTGCGAAGGTAGGTATGGTATGGAAGGCGCCGTACCAACGGAGATCTGCATCCGGCAACGGCATCGTTGTCATGCCGGAACCGACATCGACCCGTGGTGGCGCCACAATGCCCACGACGGCTGTCTGTCACGACCTAGAGCGGCGGGTCCCTTTGTCGGGAAATGTGAAGACGGCGAGCGCCACAAGACGGACCGTTGGGAGTCGGCCCCGAGTCGGCTAGCCCTCCCACGGGCCCCGCACGCCATTAACCAGATGAGACGGGGAATGGCAACAGTGATCGCTCGTCGGCGGCGGCCTTTGTTGCCATGACCCCATGACCAAGCCAGCGTCATTAGAAGCACGGCTACTGATAATCCGCAGCCGGCAAGACCCGCCCATGATGGACAAAACTGTCGGCTCCGTACCGGGCCCATCGGCGGGGCCCGCCATCGGGCGGGCCCCAAAGAATCAGCGGAGAAGACGGCGGCCTGAGAGACAGACGGCTGGGACCCGCGCCCAGCCGGATTACCATTGTACCCCCGGGGGCTAGGCCTATATAAACCCCCCGGGGCACCCATGCAAAGGGTTGGTCGCTGATAGTTTTAGACACACATAGAGGGAAGAGGAGAGCTAGCCGTGCCCTTCTACTTCCTCACCCCGAACAGCTCAAGGAGCAACCTTGTACCCACTTTGCCATAGTGATCATGCGGAGACCCCGCAGAGCAGCAGTAGGGGTGTTATCTCCACGGAGAGCCCTGAAGCTGGGTAAGATCCGCCGGCGTGCATGTCTTCGCCTTATCCCGTTTCCAGGCACCGGCGACGTTCTACTCGCCCCCACCATGATAAGTCATCCCTTGGCATATGTCGCACCCAACCCCCGACACTAGGTGTCACGACCGGTTTTTCAATAAAATGCTTATTGAGAAATCGATCTCTTGATTCTAGTATAGGAAGAATTATCCTTACTGGTAGACAAATAATTGATACAGAAGGCCAGTAGCATCAAAATATATTACAGGGTTGAGCTGAGGCTGCTCAACAATTATTACAAACACGCCAACATTGAACATAAGGGCGGTTATGATACAGGGGTGTGGTGGCATACTATCGACTCGAGATAAAAGTGGTGGTGGAAATATCACGGTGGAGTGGATAACATGACTCCTAAGCGGCAGCTCATCGGCGTCAAGTGAGGCTCGATGAATTTATTTGGGTAGCGAGCGGATATAATCTGATGACCAAATCCAGGATCGCACGAGACTGATGGGACTCCTCTAGGCATCGGACTCGCTATCGAACTCTTCATCTATGAGATCGCCTTCGTCAACATCTGGCCAAATCAACAAGCCAGGTGAGTACTTTGAAAGTACTCGCAAGACAGTTCAGACATAAGATATAACAAATGCATGCATGAATGCGTCATGGGAAAATAGTAATGCACATTCAAATAATAAATATTGGCACAACATGATAAGTAAAAAGGGAGTCGGGCGGTAGTCTTCCCGAAATCCCAACAAAATGACTGAAAAGCGATCGGGTGTCTGGAGCGACGCCTCGAAGGGTAAACAAAATAAATTATCATGCCGCAATCGGGCGTCTAAGCGACGCCACATAAAGGGCTTATATTGAAAGTAAATGACATGCGTGCCACAGTCGGACGTCGGAGCGACATCGCAGAAAGGGCTTATATTGAAAGTAAATAACATCGCGTACATATCGGACGTCGGCCGACATCGCAGAAAGGGCTTATATTGAACGTAAATAACAGGCGTGCCACAGTCGGACGTCTGAGCAACATCGCAGAAAGGGCTTATATTGAAAGTAAATAACAGGCGTGCCACAGTCGGACGTCTGAGCGACATCGCAGAAAGGGCTTATAGTGAAAGTAAATAACAAGCGTGCCACAGTAGGACGTCTGAGCGACATCGCAGAAAGGGCTTATAGTGAAAGTAAATAACAAGCGTGCCACAGTCGGGCGTCTGAGCGACATCGCAGAAAGGGCTTAAATTTCATTATTCATATCTGATAAATTCATGAAGATATAATACTCATGGGAAATATTCAACACGTAATAATAAACGGGTTAGTCCATCCATAGAAACAAACATTTAACCGGACTTAACACTCATGTGGTTCACCGGAGTTTTGTCACTGAGACTGACACTTGACAAGATAAGTTGAACACAGTACTTGGACATGGATAAGATGATTCAAATGATTTTTGACTCTACAGAGTTTGTACTAATTATCCACAGCCAACAGATTTCCGTAGTCACGATGGACTAGTTTCGTTTACAGTATTTCGGTGGAAACACATCTAACCAGTACACACCCATCCCACCTCACGATGCCAGGAATCACCCTAGACAACGTTCAAGAAAAACTTTGAGACGGGGAGATCACAACCTCGAATAACATGGGATCAAATTTATATACACGCGCTCTAAGGGGTGCCCCCCTCTCGGTCCCAACCGGAAACACCCATGCCCCCTGACCGGATGACTGGCTTTAATCCAGGGCCATGGAACCCTCATCACGGCCTCTCTATTTGGTGTGTACCAGGAAAGAGGTCTGCAACTTACTAAGCCATATCCCTTGCGGAAAACATGTGGTAGTACAGGAAGGGAAAACGGATGAGAACTGGACTTGATTCACGTTGACACTGGAGTCAACTAGTCTGGCATAAGACTGGAATGCTACAACACTGCCATCTTACCCATTCTCATGCCATCACATGGCCATGCAAACTCATATCCAACAACATATAGATTTTCGAAACTCACTTGCCTCAACTTTGCATGTAATATAACATTTATCGAAATGCTCATAAACATGCCATGAAACTACTTAATGCAAACATGCCAAGACACTCATCATATCAAAAGTTCAAACATGCTTGCCTGGTTCGGAGTAGTCGGAGTCTAGCTTGGCGAAGTTCGCGGTTCCGTCACCTCCTCCGGTATCTATGGTATAAGAAAATACGTACTAACGTAAATACCGTGAGTGCACAAAAAAGTGTTCCAAATATTTTTCAAATAAATATGACAAAAAAAACTAGGCAGAAAAATAAAGATGACAGAAAAAGAATCAATCAAAATCAGTTTCATTTAAAAGTTATAAAGGTTTTAATCCAGGACTCATCGTAATGAAACGAGAAAGTTTCGAGGCCGATTATAAAACAGAAAACGCTCGCTAAAAACCCGTCAACTGCAAAAGGAGATGTATTCTGCCCGAAGGCGTCTTCAGAAAACGGTTCGAAAAAAAGAAAATACTGACGAGGGGTCCCACCCGTCAGGTTTGAAATTTCAAACGGGGGGAAAAGCAGAGCTCGTCGGCGTCCGAGAGCTGCGGTGGTCGCCGGCGGCGATCCACGATGAGTTAGGAGGATCGGAAGGTACCTACGTGACCAGCGTGACCTTCCGCGTCTGTGGGTGGTGGTGGTCGTCGTCGGCGAGCACCACGTCGACGGTGGTCCTTGCTCCGGCGGACGGCGGCTCGGGTGAAGGTGGATCTCGTCGGGGAGGGCTGCGGAGGTCAAATTGAAGCCTGGGTTAGATCACTGGGTGCTCGAGAAGACTACTGACGAGGTTTGGGCGGCGGGGATGGCCTCACCGGAGTGGATCGAGCTGGTGGCCGAGGCGGATCGGGGCGGCCGGAGTTGGGGGAGGAGACCTCCCCGAGGTCCTCCTAGTGGCTTGGCGGGGTTCTGGTGGGGTGCGGAGGTGGTGTATGCTCGAGAACGAGCTCGGGACTCCATTTTATAGGCGATCCGAGGCGGTGGCCGTGAACGGGGATCTCCGGCGATGGTTACGGCGGTGCAGTGCTTGGTCGGGGAGTTTAGGAGGTTGGGTATCAACGTGGAGGTCCATGGGTTCCGTTTAGAAGCTAAACCAGGTTGGATTAGGCGCGCATGGGTGGTTTCGACAGAACGGGGCGGCGCGGGCCCGTCGGCGGCAGAGGGCGCGCCCTGTGCTTGCCGGGCCACAGCGACAGTCTTGTGGTGTCTTGTTGGCATGCATGAGGCCACGCGAGGGCTAGGGGCGTTAGGCGGCGCCGGACGGCGAAGGGATGGCGCTGGCTCCGTTAGCCGCCACGGGTGGCTCTGCCACCACAGAAGCTGCCGGCGTCGGCGATGCTCGCCGCCACCGACACCTGCGCCCGTCCAAGAGAGCATGCGGTGCTCTGGTCAAGGAGGAAAGGCCAAGCAACGCGCCAGGTGCACTGGTGATCGATGACAAGGCACTCGATTTAAAAACGACAACGACAAAACTCAAACTCTGAATTTTATGAATATGCAACAACAAAGTGCCGACCAAGTGTTTGATGAAATGATTCAAGCATGAGAAGAATTTATCTGGGGCTGATCTTTGGTGTGGTGGCCTCTCAAAGCTCCTGGGGGTTGCCTGAATTTTGGTGGAATTTTTGGAGAAAGGAAAATATGAATTTCATCAAAAATGATGAATCTGGTCCAAACTTGCAAAGGTTGAAACTTGAAAATTTTAAAAAGAGGAAGAGTGGATCTTGATGGATCTAGGTTGGGGATGCTAAGGACTATCCAGAGGAGTTGGTTTGAGATCAAAACTCAAAGGGAATCAGGTGCTTCCTTTGTAAATCATCTAGGCTTAGAATAATGGACATAATTATTTTTGGAGAAAAAATAAATGAAATAAAATCCAAAAATAGGTTGGACTTGTTGGAATAGAATGTTTGGGTTGCCCCAAAGTGGAGGGAGGGGTTTTGGGAGAATTTACCACATGAGGCATGGTAAAACAATGGATGGTTTCAAAACAAAAGAGTAGCCTCAAAACCAATAGGGTTTCTTTTTAAAAGAAAATAAATTCCAAAAATATATTTGAGGTGGTAAAAGTCAGAAGGAAGGTTTTCAACTAACCAAACACCAAGGTTGAAGAAGATACCAAATAAAATCATTGTCCTGAGGAAAATTTGAGAGAGAGGGGTTTTTAGAAGGATTTTAAATGACCTTCTTCAAATCAAACAAGGTTTTTGTTAAAAACCAAATTAAAATTTTTGAAGTGTCACACTAGGACTTCACCTCAATGTGCAGCGTGTCAACGTTGGGAAAGCATATGAGGAAGGCCACCAGCATCTTGGCCTCCTTTGAGACACCAAAATTAACCTTAACGGCCAATTTCTTAACGCCCGGAAGCATTGCGCTTGGGGTCGGCAGTATGCCAGGCTGCAGTGGCCAAACGATGCACCAAAAGAGGCAGATATGTCATCTCTATACATCATTGGCGATCTCATTTATGTACTACTTCCTCTGTTTCTTTTTAGATATTCCACTATAGAAACTACACTCGGATGTATATAAAAGTTTTTTAGAGTTTAAGTCCTCGTCTTGCGCCCTCTTAAAAGACTTATATTTAGGAATGGAAGGAGTACTAGAGAGTGATGGAATCATGGATACTTGGAGATGTTATTATACCTTGATGGCATTGTCGCCGATATGCAGCCGGTGAGTTCTTGTCTCCAAGAAGCCTAGCGCCCGCAGGCTGGGCGCACAAGCAATCTTGATCATCGTAGTACTGTCGTCACGGGGCTGCTGAGGAGAGCCCGCAAGATCCACCAAGAAGAGCCGCTCCAGGAGCGGGGCGTCCACCACGGCGACCTCCTCCGACGTGAAAAACCAGAGGAGCACACACTGGAGGCTTTTGCTGCGGAGGTGGGAAAATATCCTATGAAGCTTAGGCTCATGGACACCCCTTTATCTAGCCATTCAATTTTGCATCGCGATTCGTGCAAGTACTTTTTTTTCGTTTCTCTCATATAGTTTGACATATGAACTTCATACTTTTTCAGCACAATAGAACATTCTTACTAGAATGTGGGAAAAATACTTTCAGATTTTTTCGCGCATCATAAATAATAGAAATAAGATTTTTTTTTAATTAAAAAAATCGCATTTTCTATATTTTTCTTGGAAAAAAAATCTGAAAGTTTTATCCCACATTGTTCTAAGAATGTTTTGTTGTCCTGGAGAGTTTCAAGTTCATTTGTTGTTTTGTTTTGAAGAAACAAAAAAGAGAAAGTTTCCATGTAGTAAGTTAGTTGTGTAGTACGGATTTCAAAGCAACATTAGATGGTGAGGATAGGAGGTGTCCAGGAGCCCGTGCTCTAAAAATCCACGGAGGTGGATGAGATCGGGCGAATTGCTGAGTACGAACGCGAGCTTCTCCAGGACCGGGCAGCAAGCGAGCATGTAGTCGAGGTCCCAGTTGTTGATGACTGTCGTGAACATGTTGAGCTCCCGAAGATGGGGCAGGACGTCGGGTCCGCGGGAGAGACCAGCGGTGTCCGGAAACCTGAAGAATCCCAGGAAGAGACGCTGGAGTGAGGCGCAACGGAAAATGTCCGCTGGGAGGAGCACGGTGTCGGTGATGAACTGGGTGCCGATGACGTCGTTGATGAGGATGAGGTCCTGGATGCCCTTGGCGGCGAGGAGGCGCGGCCACTCTGCGAGCTCACGCTCGTGGGATGCGAACCTACAACGGGCGATGTGGATGGCTTGGAAGGGGCCCGGGTGGTCTGCGAGCACGCGGGCGACCGCAGAGGGGAGTAGGTCGACGCCGCTGAGGACGAGCGGGGTGGAGCGCCAGAGGTGGCGCCACTGAGAGGCGATGGCGGCCGTTCGGGCGGCTTCCTTGACGGGGAGGCGAGAGACGATGTTGCGGAGGAGGTCATCGGGGAGGGCGCTGATGCGGTCCTCGCCCTCGTAGTCAACGGCGGCGGAGAGGGAAGCCGCGATTGCCACGACATTTCCACCGGTGGGTAACCAGTCCATGAAATTCTCGACGATGGCGCCCATGGCCAGAATTGAGTGGAGTCGGGACGCGGCGGCGAGTGGAGTGAACAGTGAAGTGGAGGCGGCGGCTGTAAGAAGGGAAAGCAGGGTAGGGTTTCTACTGGGCCAGATAAATGTTGGAAGCAGCGTCCTCACGAGCCCATTCTCCAGTTGATTACCTTGTACGACATTTCACATAAGCTGTTGATTCACCTAAAAAAACATAAGCTGTTGATAATTCTTGTGTATAAGTAATATAGTGTGTGACACCTCATTTTTAGATAGAAAATACATGTTCAAACATTCTATTTTTTTAGGCATGTAACAATGTTTGATGTACAACCTCAAAATGTTTCATCTCCTAATTCAACTTGCATTAATAGAAACAAAAAAGACAAAATCAGGTGAATAGTGTCACATTCAAATTTGTCTATTTTGAATCTCTAAATTGCATAGAAGTTTTGAGATGATTTTTTTTTGAAGTTGTAGACATATCCGCATGGATGCTGTCAAATAATTTCAGTTTTTTAAAATGTTTAAATATGATTATTATTTTTTACGTTGATCTCACGACCTCACCTAAATGTGAGATCTCATACAAGTCTCCCCCTACTAATCCGCATCAGATGCCTTCGGCCTAGGGTTTGTAGATTGTTGGTCCTCATGGTCATTGTCCACCGGTGCCACCGGAGGAAACGACTAACTGGACCTCCTCCAACCATCCTTCAAATTCCATCTCCAACTTGAACCCGCTTCCATTACCACTGGCCAATATGCCTACGATTGTCGGTCGTCGACCTCTCTCCGGTGGCACCCATTGGCCTCATTAATTTATTTTTGCTTTCCCTTTCTACTCCTTAAAAAGCATTTTGCATTTTCCATCAATTAAATTCTAGTATTTCATCTTAATCTGGAGCAATAGTTATAATTTTGTTCCAACAACATTTTATATTGTATTACGTGACATAGAAATATGATATCAACCCATGTTCAAGAATTTGTCCAATTAACCAATCAACTTGTTGATTAATCACTACTCGTAGGGTCATCGAGTAATCAATAAACTAATAAATCGACCGATTAATTGATTGACTTGCCAATTAGCCTGTTAATCCCCTACTCGCCAGCTAACCGAGCAGCTACCGGTTAATGATTTCCTCAATGATGATATCAACAAAATTCTCCTTAATTTTAACTTGGACCCAGACTATTTTTGAACTAGTGGCACATATTTCAACAGCACGAAAAAAATATTCTTGAATGTTTATCACATTATATTATCACTTCGAGAAAAGGTGAAACATTTTTTTCTCAAACAACATAACTATCACAACTATATAAGGGGAGTGAACATGTTCCACACACAACGCTACATCTTTGAGAAAGGTACTATTTCATGACATATATGTTAACCATATGAATTACTATTGTAAGATACACCTTTTTCATCACATATTTGTGAACCATGTGAACAATTTTGTGTGCTATATGAACATTTTGTTAGGAAGGATAAAAATGTTTGATGGTATTCTTTGAGCAAGTATAGGGGGGACATATTTGTCGACCATATGGACAATTCTCGTGAGGTATATTGGTATGCTTTTTTTGTTTCTTTGTGTTGCAATTTTCATGGTTTGTGCAACATTTTCTGAAGAATTGTTATTTCATTATGAACATATTTTTGTGAATTATGTGAGGTATATGAATAATTTACTAAAGAGTTGCGCTATTTGTTTTTGTGATCTGCATTGTACTCGATATTTGTTGTGGAGATATATCAGCCGAGGTGCTCAATGGAAGCGAGGTGAGAGAAGAAAGGAGAAAAAAAATCTTATATCCTAAAATGGCGAGACATGGCAGGAGACAAAGAGTGTATCTCGAAAAGGATTTCCCACCGGCTTTATAGGTAAAGACATATGGTCGAACGACAAGATGTTGAGGTAACCCTCTTACAAAGTTGATCAAAATAAAAAAAAACAAGACATACAAGACTTTGTTCACATTTTGCATTTTGCATTTGTTTATTTGTCTTGTATTTCATCTTAATATGGAGAAATAGCTATAATTTTATTCCAAGAACAAGCTATATTGTATTATATGACATGGGAATATGATATCAACAAAATTCACCTTCTTCACTTTAACTTGGGTCGTTGGACAATTTTGTGAATTAGTTGATGAGAGTATGGCACCCATATATGGTCAGTGAAACTGAAAGCCAGCCTAGCAGCCCGGGCCGATGACCAAATCGGTCCCACCTTCTATATACTACACCTTTGTCATCTTGATAGATGAGGAAACCGTCCACCGCTCCCGACGAGCCATAGTCCGGCGCGAGCCAGCGGTACACAACGACTTGTAAGCCGACCAAAGCCATAGAACCCTAAATGAGACATGTATGTAAGGCGGTTAATTAGGGGCCTTTTTGGAATAGATACCTAGTTTAACACGCTCAACTTGTCAAATACAAGGTTCTAGGGTTCCTCGCGTAACTTAATCTCCGATCTCTGATGCCTCAGGTGGTTAACCTTGTAACCAACTTATCTCCATCGTGATATGTTCGTCCTCCAGCCGACACACGGTGCAATACATCATAGTAGCAGGAGTAGGGTATTACCTCTTCAAGGAGAGCCCAAACATCTGTAGATCATTGTATCTTGTGTGTAGCCATGTATATTTGCTGCTCATACACCCCTCCAACAAAATTTAGCTATCCATCGCACACCCCCTCGATATCATTGTCAGATACGAAACATCGACATTAGTGGCACACATTCAACACCATGGAAAAGTTATTCTAGAATGTTTATCACGTTAGGTTATCCCTTTGAAAAAGTGGAACTTTTTTTATCAACAACAATACATCTATCACAACTATGTAAACATTTTTGCCGAGGGGAATGAACATGTCCCGCATACAATGTTACATTCTTTGATAAAGGTATTTGTTTCATAACATATTTGTCAACCATATGAACTATTCTTGTGAGTGATACCTTTTTCATAACAAATTTGTCAACCATATGAACAATTCTTGTGAGCTACATGGACATTTTGTTAGGAAGAATGAACATTTTTCATGGTGTTCTTTGAGCAAGTATAGAGGGTACATATTTTCTCAACCATACGAACAATTCTCGTGAGATATATGAGTATGCCATTTTTGTTTCTATGACTTGCAATTATCATGAATTGGGATGCATTCTCTGAAGAATTAACCTTTCTCTAGCATATTTTGTGAACTATGAAGTATATACGGACAATTATTGTGAGGTGTACGGATATTTCTAAAGAGTAGTGCTATTTGCTTCATGTGTACTCTGTAATGATGCGAAAATCCATTTCTGCACCCGAGCTCATCTGCACCCGCGCCGACGAAAAAAATCAAACACAAATACTAGAAAAATTCAAAAAAATTCCAAAAAAAATTTGTGGGGTAGAAAATTTGATGCATGAGGTCCGCTCCAATTTTCAAATCATTTGGACATCTGAGGAGCTCTCAGCAAAAAAGACAAATTGGGGGTCTGTAAAAATGTTTACTGTTCATGTACTGTTTTGGCTTCATTTGTCTTTTTTGCTGAGAGCTGCCCAAATGTCCAAATGACTTGAAATTTGTTACCGGCCTCAGGCATCAAATTGTCTACCATACAATTTTATTTGTAATTTTTTGAATTTGTTTTGAATTTTTTTCTAACCGGGTGTAGATGAGCCTGGGCACCAAAACGCCTTACTCGTAATGATGTGCATATGGAGAGGTCTATACATATTAATTGTAAATTACTAAAAGTCTTAATTTCAGAGAATGAGTTCTTTAAAACAGGCTTTAGCCCCGTTAAACATATAAAGCAACATAATAAAATACATGGCCGGACGATACAATGTGATGAGAAGACCCGACTGGAAACTCATTCCCTGAAATAGGGTGATGATGCGAAGCAAGCGTTGCCACTACCGAGTCCAAGCAAGCAGACAATGATTTTCAGAAATGTCATCGTTAGAACTGTCTTCTGCGCCAACTTGGTCCCCAAGAATTCTCCTTCCTTCTTAGCGTGCGCACATCTGTCCGCCAGGGCATAAAGCTCGGCGACATCCCTCACTTTGTGCATTGCCAACTCCTCCCACATCTTGTGCTTACACACATTCTGATGGAATGCGGTAATGATGGCGGCAAGATGGATGTCGGGGATATTGTGTTGCACACGGCTGAACCTCTGTGTATACTTGCGGAGAGATTCACCCTCTTTCAGCGGTATGATATGCAAATATGTCTCCCGACCAGGAGGTTTGTGGCCCCCAGTAAAGGTGCCTACAAACTAATGTCATAGATCCGCCCAGGAGGAAATGTAATTCCCCGGCAAGTGCATCAACCACGACCTGACGTTGGGCTTGAGCACCAACAGGAAGTAGTTGGCGAGGTCTTGTTGTCTCGTCCGCCACGCCGATAACGAGAGAGGGAGGCGGCGACGACGCAGGGGGTTTGGACATGGTGGAACAGTTGTCTCCTCCATCGCACCGGGACCCCCGCACCCCTTCCATCTGAACGCCGCCGCAGATAATGTCGTTCAACCCCGTTGGGACATAGGAGGAATTGACGGCTGACCGGGCCAGTCCGGAGAGCTTTCCGCCGACACAGATGCCAGCCGTCGACGTATGTGACTCGCCGCAGCTCGTTCGAGCGCGGATGAGCACTGGCATCGGCTCCGTCCGGGCTGCCCTCGACATGTTCGACGGAATGGCAGAACAAGAGTCGGTACGTTTTCTTTGCTCCTGTCCGATCAATTTTTTGCATAGTTCACTAGTTTGTTTCGCACATGACGAATGCTTGCAAACCATCATCATGTAGGAGGCGTTCTTGTCGAACATGATCAATGATAATGAAGATCCGACCGAAATGGAGTATGAATTGGAGGGTACCACCGCATTTTGAAGTTGGGGGATCCAACATCCGATCCCAATCCGAGCAAGAAGAAGAGGAAGAAGACCAAGAAGACGAAGGCAAGAGGTCCGGCATTCTCAAGATTTGAGGAGATCTTGTTGGTCAAAGCTTGGTTGGCCACAACAATGGATCCAATATACGGCACGGAGCAAAAGGGGAACACGTATTGGGAGAAGATTTGGAAGGAGTATCACAAACAAAAGGAGTATGTGGAGCCGCATCCTACCGAGACCACCCGCAATGTGGCATCTCTCCAACATCGATGAGGGATCATTTAAGGGGAAGTGAACAGGTACGTCGGCTACTACTCACAAATGACCCAACGCCCTCAAAGTGGGATGGTAGTGGCAACTCACGTTAGCTCAATTGCTTCATCTTGTTGTCATTTGCATATGCTTCCTGTCTTTGCATTCTCGTGCTCATACATATGTTGTTTGCTAGACGACAGTGGCGGGCACTTTGTATCACAAGGTGGAGAAGAAGCCATTTGCTTTTAGCCATTGTTGGATCATATTGAATGGCAAGCCGAAGTGGAACCAAGTTGAGGCTGATCTCAAGTCCGGCAAGAAGAGGAATGATGGCTCAAACTCACATCAATCAATTGGGTTGGACGATGAAGAGGACGATGTTGTCGTCACGTGGAAGAGCCACCGTGTCAAAGGATAACCGGCAAGTCATGGGAAACAAGTGGGAGAAGGCACAGGCCTCCCGTGACGCCGCGGCTACAGAAATGTCATCCACATGGACGGGCATTTTTTTGGTTAGGGAGAACAAGAAAGAGAAGAGGTACACGCTCATGTTGGATGCGCAAAAGAAGAGGATGGAGTAGGACAAGAAGAGGGCGGAGAAGAAGCTCAAAATTAAGAGGGAGAAGATCAAGTTGGAGAAGCAAGAGGCGACGATCAAATGGGAACTCAAGAAGGACAAGACATTTGGCGAGATTGAGCTTGAGAAGGAGATGTTGCAACTCGCACGGGACACGGAGGATGCGAAGATCATGTTGGCGAACGAAATCCTCTTGGATGAGCATGCAAAGAAATGGTTTGCACACAAGAAGAAGTAGATCAACGACCGTAAGGAGTACGAGGTGGCCACGGCTGCAGCGGCAGCAACAGTGGATCATGCAGCCGGAATGCAGCTGGAGCAAGCAGCCAGGATGCGGCTGGAGCAGGACGAGCAGGACGCATTCCGCTCGGAGCAGGCGCCCGTCCAGTGATCCTAGTCCATCCGTCACACTAGGATATTTATTTCAGTTTGGCTTATCCGGTTTGTTGAACTATAATTTGCTTTGACTTTGTTTCGAACTGTTGAATTTAGACAGTTTGATCGATGTGCATGGATTGTATGAATTTAAGTATTAAAATTTGAGATATATGCGAATATGGCGAATCCTAACAGACTGCGCGCGCAACGCGAATCCTTGCCGTCGCTGAATCATGTAGATCAGCGCACCCAGGCCCAGCGGGTCCTAACCCATTTCTCGTTTCCCACGTCTCTCTGCTAGATTCCCTAGGCCCACTGTTGAAATGATGGATCAAATGCATGCCGGACGCTAATACAACTAGCAGAAGCTGCATGTGCCTATGTTATCTACTCTTCAAAGTAAAATTGCACTACAAATAAATATATCACCATATCTTTTGATTGCTTCTGTAAAAAATTAAATTTATTTATTTATTTGACTTCTCTATGGTGAGCTCTTCGAAACGAACCCAATATCAATATATTCAAATTTGGAGATGGAAATTACTATATATCAAACACATGACAAAGACAAAAAGTTTATTGAATTATACCACAAAGTTCTTTAGAATTTTCATACAAAGTGCCAGCTATTTAAATGTAATATTTCATAAAAAAATCTCAATTGGCAAAAATGACCAGCACATTCAACCATAAAGTTTATTAAATTATACAACAAAGTTCTTCAGAATTTTCATACAAAGTGCGAGCTAGGTAAATGTAAAGCTCATTGTTTTTCCCATAAAGTTCACTGATTATAACATTAAAGTT
This sequence comes from Aegilops longissima, assembly GCA_021605205.1. Taxonomy (NCBI): domain Eukaryota; kingdom Viridiplantae; phylum Streptophyta; class Magnoliopsida; order Poales; family Poaceae; genus Aegilops; species Aegilops longissima. Next base: position 529,238,576 of record CM038681.1, on the reverse strand, counting down.
CATTGGATTTTTTCCATAAAGCTCACGGATTATAAACGTAAAGTTCATTGGATTTTCTCCATAAACTTCGATACATCCATATGTTTTCTTTGGAACTATCAAGTAGTAAATTAACAACAGTATATTTCAATTATTATTTAAGAATAATTAACCACACTTCAGCCCATTTAATTAAACACGTTTAAAATCATCTATTAACCCTTTATTAATGATGCATGATCAAGTAGTACTTAGGATAGAGATTCCTGTCCTAGATGGTGGTGTCAGTCTACAATCAATTCGTGCATGGCAGCATGCAGTTGATGTGACATGCATGGAAGATGAGTGGGGGAAATATGGGTTGTCCTGTATGGAATGTACGACGCAACATATGAAAGGCTGACGGGCGCTGTTTGCGAACGCGACTGGATGCGCCTAGAGGCGTATAGGGGGGCAGAAAAGTCCGGTTGCAGATGCTCTAAGCGGAACAAATTATGAACCATCCACTTCTCGCACCAGGATCCTCTACCGTGCCCAGCGGCACGGTACTCTGCCGTGCCTTCTTACCCAGCGTACCCATTGGTATTGGGCCTATGGGTCAGAAATTAGAACTAACCAGCCCAGCCGTTCATCTATGCACAGATTAACTAGAGTAATTACCTACTTATTATTGTATAAAAAGTTAACTTTTACTTCCTCTGTCTTAAAATTCTTGTCTTAGATTTGTCTAGATATGGATGTATCTAATACTAAAACGTGACTTGATACATCCGTATTTAGACAAATCTAAGACAAGAATTTTGCGACGGAGGTAGCAATACACATGAGCAACATTCTTAAATGAAAATGAACTCGTATTAGAAAAATGGTTTTGCTAAATCTGAGTCATATTCTACGCGGAGCGATTTTTAATATTTAATATTTTTCTTTCTCCTATTTTTGATTTGTTATTGTTTAATCAGTTTGATTAGTATGTTTTTTTGTCTTTTTTGCGTGCTACTTGTGTAACTGGAGTTGCATATTCGTCGCCCACGTGACACTACAGTTGCACACCAGATGCATGCCCGTCACTGCCCTTATGAGCACCTATGAGAAACATGTGAACACATTTATGCCCGCCCGACTGACGTGTAACTGTAATTACGTGCAATCCATGGACATGTAACTGCGGCCACATGAATCCCCCGTATATGGATTTTGGTCAACCGGATATTCGACGGATATGGTAGCGGATACGGTATCGATAATATCCGATGGATGTAGATTATCCAGGCTTTTTACGAATTATATGAAGTTATCAAATATGATTATTCAATAAATTTAGCCCAAACAACTAGTAGCGGTCTATTTTTTGGTAGGCCGCTCCGCAAGCAAGGAGCATTGCGAGGAGAAACAAAAAGGCACAAAAAAAAATAAAAGGACCAATCCAACCGATAAAACAATAATAAGTAATAAAAAGGAAAATATAAAATACAAAAATCGCTCTGCATAACATATGACTGAGATACAAAATTGGTGTTTTTTAGATAATAATATTTTTTAGGGAAAATAATAATAGTTAATTACTTTTTCAGAAAAGTAATATTTTTTTTGCAAATCAGAAAAGTAATAGTTAATTAGTTAATATGCAGGGGTGTGATGCATTAGGTTTTTTTTTAGCGGTGTGTGATGATGTATCAGGTTTGCTAGGCTGGTTGGACTCTGGCCCATATCTTTTTTTTTAGAGGATATTCTGGCCCATACCAGAGCGTACCCCTGGGTAGGAAGAAGGCACAGCAGAGTACCGTGCTGCTGGGCACGGTAGAGGAGCCGGATCCCCAGTTCTCGTGGTGTGAAATCTGCTAGCTGCGGTCCGTGGGGCAGAGTTTGGGGGTGGTAGGAGGAAGATGCGGGAGTGCTGCGGAGATAGAGATCAGGACTCAGGAGAGGTGCTCGATAATGCAAGCGGGGCAAGAGAGACGAACGGAGAGACGTGGCCGGAGAAGCTAGATTAGACATGTTTCCCATTTGCAGTACTCCAGCTAACCGATCCGATACGCTCTGATACATCCATGCTAGGTTCTAGCTAGAACATCAAGTTCTCCAAAAGTTCACGAAAACAGTCAGTTGTGCATTCAACAGAAAAGAACAAGAGCAGTAAACTTACCAGATAAGAGCAGTTCAAATGGGTAATTTTCTGTCAGAAAAATCAACAATTTTCTGAAATCTTCCACTGAGAGCGTGCAAAAAAAATCTTGCCACTGAATCTGCCAGACTGCCCACATAAGTTCTTCACTTCAATTAGAAGCCAGTTTCTGAAAATAAGAAACTATGATAATTGCATACCTTTTAAAGCATGAGCACAAGTGGGCTGCTGCACCAGTGCTTGGTCATTCACAATATTCAGAAAACTTACGCGTCAAAAAAATATTCAGAAAACTTCGAGAGTAGAACATGTGAACAATTTTTCCAAGGCAAAATCCATGTCAATAAAACGAACAGAACGTAGAATGATCATGGGATTTGGAACCACAGTAGTCACAAGGAAAAATATAAAGAAGAGGACGGAAAATTTTGCTCAGTGGTACTCATTGATCAAAGACGAAGACATGGGACTGGACGGAGATGCTGCGTCGTGTTGCTTCCAGAGACCAAAACTGAATATGAAAGCTGTTTACATTAGAATATAATCCCATGTATAACTATATCTGTGGACATACATTTCTAGTACGTATCAGCACTCCAACATCTATATATTTATGTGATCACATATGTAAAAGTGTAACTGGTCTCCAAGCTTTAGTTTGCTGCAGAAGTGTCAAGATAGAGATGTATCTAGCACTGTCATAATATGCACCGCTTACTCCAGTAGACTAAATTCTTGTTTGCCTCCGGTTGTCTATGTTATCGCTTCACTCCATATATGTGAATCATGGGGCAATGCCATGATAACACAGAAAATATTTCTAGAAGAAGCTGAACACCTTGTAATGTATCACATGGCAACGTTGCTTCAGGTAAACTGATGTTCAGAACAATAAAAAAAGACATGGAGGGGATGATAATAATAAACATTGTTACATCCTTGTACTAACCTGATCTCACAGACTCATGGAAAGTTTTGAATGCCACTTTACCTTTTACCATTACACTAAAACATCAAAGAGGTAATTAGGACATGAATTTATAAGTATGCATATCACTAAACCACACTCAAGACTGAATTACAAAAAGGAAGCAAATTAGAAGGGGTAGACGTACGGAAGTCTGCTTTCTTTGACTCAAGCCCTCCGTGAAAATTGGCCAATATACATGTCAGTCATTATACCATACACTGAGAGAGAGAAGATCTCATGAGAGAAGGGCCATCAACAGCCACCACAGTGAGAGGGAGAAGCCATTGCGCCATGGGAAAAGAAGCAACAGCCAACGCACGGTCAGCGGGAGAGAGGGAATTGCTGCTGCACCAGCAAGAGAGATAAATTAGCAGCGGCAGCTCCACTTTTTAGTACATATGCCAAGGACAAAAAGATAGCAATAGTACCTCCGCGTGCAAGAGGAACGACTGTGCGTTCGCTGGTGACCGCGGACACGGCAAGCCTGCAGGGCCTCTCGCCCGCTCTCCTACTTTCTCTTTGCTATAGATCGATCGAGAGAGAAAGATAGGAGGGAGAGGAGTAGAGCCAGATCGCAAAACAAATTGAGAGGCAGCAAGAAGGGGAGTAGAGCCAGATCGAGAGACTCACCACAGATTTTTCCTTTTTTTAAGAAACAGCCACCGGCACCGCAATAATGCTCTACTTACGGATGATTTGCAACGGAAGGAGGCTACGGACGGACGCAGGGACTCGCTCTGCTCTTCCCCGTCCCCTTCTCGCTTTTTTCCTCGCCCCTGAATCCGGCCACCACTGGTTGCCTTCCACACCGCCAATCGCCTGGATGCGCACAGGCATGCGGCGGGACTGGCCTGTCTACCGTCGCCATCCGTGGCGTTGCTGCCGCAGGATGGGCACGGCGGATGGCAGCAACATGACACCCCGAACCGGAAGTGTGCGTGAGGTGCAGAGAGGCGGAGACGGGAGTGCGCGCACCGGAAACCTAGGCATTGGCAGCAACACGCCATAGACGTCGACCGGCCGACGTCAAGCGCCAAGGAGAGGTCACCGTCGACGTATAGCGCCTCGATGCGCAGAGTGGCAGGGACAGCCCCGTGAAGATGGCCATGGCGGCAAGGATCCAGGACGGGAGGCTCCGGCGGCGCGATGTAAGGATGGGGCGGTACGGGACGGCCCGAAGGGTCGAAGCGAGACCTTCCCTTTTATAGAAGAGTCAATTCTGGCGGTGGTCTTTAGAAGCTTGGCGTAAAGCGGTCGACTTTAGTCTTTAATCTTTGCGGCGTCGTTGAAGTGGTCAAAAACTTGGGCGGGCGTGTAAATACGGTGCTAATCACGTTTGTATACACCGATGATGCTAACGGGGCATGACAACATATGATGTCAGTGACTGCATGGTGAAGATGGGCCTGTGGCGTTTTTTTTTTCAAGAAGCGCCTGTATTTTTTCTCTTTTTTTTCAAGAAACAACTGTATTTTTATTTTATTTTGTTTTTTCTCATAAAAGGCCCCTGTCAGGTGTAGACCTCGGTCAACCACGCACGCATGGCTAGCACCCAGCCCAGAGTTGAGTTGATTACACACAAGCATATGTGAGGATTATATCTTCACACTAAATAACATAAATTAAGAATTTCAATCCAGTTATGGGTTTCTAACCAGCGACCTGTGTAAAAGAAGGAAGGCGTGCCACTCCAAGTTATGGAATCTCATGCCTATGTAGAATTGTTGTAGTTTTTTTGTCCATAGCAGAACCTGCCCGTGGGCTACAATTTCTGCTAGTTTCTTTCATTTTTGATTTTCTTAAATATAAATTACAATAAATAATATCAATAAAATATACTAAAAATTTTCACGTATTAATTTAGAAAATCCATCAAATTAAATTGTGAATTATTTGTATAATTTTAATAAGTGTGTGCATTTAAATTAATTTTAGAAGATATATTTAGAAAAATTGATCATATAAGTTCAAAAATAAAAGGTTTTAATAAATATTAATGTTTTATATAAAAGTGTTCATGCTTTAACTTTTTATGGTGCTTTAAAACTGTTCATGCATTTTAATAAAGTTTATGTGTTTTATAAAAAATGTATTTAAAACAAATATAACTATACGTATGGAAAAAATATGAGCCTAGTGTGCCATCAGACTATGGATTCTCAAATAAATACATATTTACAACTATAATTGTAATTATAATTTACATATTCTTTACAAATTTGGAAAAATGAAAAGAAAAAATAATACATTTAAAACCCGTCACTCGAACTGTAGTCTGGTTTTGTCCAGCGGGCGATCTGTCGTAGACATAGATGCTAAATATCCGTTCTAGCTAAGCCAGCTGGTATGGTATCTATCAGGTCGCTGGGTTGAAACCCCTCTGCCCTGTCTTTTTTTTGAATAAAATTCTGGAGTTCATACCATTTAGCTAAAAGATATAAATGGTCACTATCCTAATAGGACATGAATTGTTATGTGGGTTTGTTGGCTAGCTACGCACGTGGGTTATCCCGATGTCTCCAGTTAGAATGCTGGGTGACCTGTATTTAAAATTCTGATAAATTTTGTGATGTTGGCTGACAGATGAAATCCACCCGATGCCACACATACAATTAGTTTACACCTACAGGGGCCTTTCCGTAAAAAAATGAAAAATAAAAATCAAAGTTTTTTTTTGCAAAAGGAGCATGCCACACGCCACAACTCCACCATGGGGTCACTGACAGTGGGCCTGATGCCATGCTGACATGACCCGTCAGCGTCACCGTTGTATAGAAACATGATTAGCACCGTATTTACACGTCCAAAGCCAAGAGTTTTTCTTGGGGTTCGATGTATCTTTATGAGTTCAATCTTAAAGTGGCCACACGCCAACTTCTAAAGACCACCCGTGTAATTGACTCTTTATAGAAACGTCCGGCGGTGGAACAGCGGCGTAATAGCGGCACCGGATTGGCCTGGAGACTTCCGAAAAGAGGGAGAAAATCAAGAAGAGAAGCGTGGACCAAAGAGCACAACTGCTTGACCATACGCCAGATAAAATAAAAAATAAAAGGGATGAAGCGGTCGGCAGGAAATCGCCGAGCGCACCCAGAAGCATACCCCATCATGTCCCAGTAATTAACGTGTCGCGTTTTGATTGGCTGGTTTTTTATTGATAGAAAAAAGTTAAAAATCAGGATAAATCAACCCTGGCTAGATTTAGTATATTTAGAATGCGGGAGTGCTGCGGAGATAGAGATCAGGAGAGGTGCTCGATAATGCAAGCGGGGCAAGAGAGACGAACGGAGAGACGTCGCCGGAGAAGCTAGATTAGATATGTTTCCCATTTGCAGTACTCCAGCTAACCGATCCGATACGCTCTGATACATTCTTCAGCAAAGACGGAATGGCTATCTCGGTGGAGGAGAGCACGTCGTTCGTCATGGAGAAAAGAAGAACTCAAAGTGTTGACTTTCCTCAAGTAGTCAGCTACGTGCTCGATCAAGCGGCACATGTTCGTCCAGCGAGACAGCAATGCAAATTATTCCAGATCTCCCGGTGAGACCTACAAGAACGAAGCCATCAACTGAATCTGCCTCCCCTGTGAGCCTGGGACGCAATGAAGCCCAACAACCAGGCCGTCCGGAGGGCAGCTTCCACCAGCGGGCTGCTCCTCATCCTCCTGCTCGTCGCCTTCACGGCGTCCAACTACTCGTCGCTCTACACCGAGCAGCTGCTCGTCGCCGTGCCCGCCACCCCGGCCTCCTCCTCCTCTGCCGCGGCGGGATCGGGATCCCGCGCGAGCGACAGCAATGCCGGAGCGGCGTGCGACGTGGCGAGGGGCGAGTGGGTGCCCGACCCGGCCGCGCCCTACTACACCAACGCGACGTGCCCGCTGATCGACGCCCGGCAGGACTGCATGAAGTACGGCAAGCCCGGCATCGAGTCCATCCTCCGGTGGCGGTGGCAGCCCCACGGCTGCGACCTCCCCCGCTTCGACGCCGCCGCCTTCCTCCGCCTCGTCCGCGGCAAGTCCATGGCCTTCGTCGGCGACTCCGTCGCGCGCAACCACATGCAGTCGCTCATGTGCCTGCTCGCCGAGGTACATGTCCACTTCCACTAGACCGATCATCATCGCGTTGTCATCTTGAGCTCGCTCGATCGCGTGTGCTGAACTACTGCTGATTTCTCGGTTGCCGCCCGGCGCGCGCATGGGCATGCAGGTGGAGCAGCCGAGGGAGATCGAGCCCAAGGACTGCGTGCACTGCACGCGCAAGTACCACTACCGGGAGCACGACTTCACGGTGTGCGTGTTCTGGACGCCGTTCCTGGTACGGTGGAACCTGACGCGCGCCGGCGGGCAGCAGTTCATGGACCCGCACAACGTGTACCTGGACGAGCCGGACCCGGAGTGGAGCCGCGACGTCGCCGGCTACGACTACGTCGTCCTCAACGGCGCCAAGTGGTTCACCCGCCCCACCGTGCTCTACGAGGGCGGCCGCCTCCTCGGCTGCGCCAACGTCGACGGCTGCGAGGCCAAGCACAACGCCACCGCCGTGGCGCCGGACTACGCGGTGCGCGCCTCGTTCCGGACCGCGCTCCGGGCGCTCGCCGGGTTCCGCGGCCGGGTGGTGGTCCGGACGGTGGCGCCCCCGCACTACGAGAACGGCAAGTGGTACGACGGCGGCAACTGCCTGAGGACGGGGCCCCTGCTGAGCAACGAGAGCAGCCTTCCGGAGACCGAGGCCGCGTTCCACGCCGCGCAGGTGGAGGAGTTCCGGGCCGCGACGGCGGCGGCGGCGGCGGGGAGGTTCGTGCTGATGGACGTGAGCGAGATGATGCAGATGAGGGGCGACGGGCACCCCGGGCAGTACGGGCACTGGCCGCACGAGAAGGTCGGCTTCGGCATCGACTGCGTGCACTGGTGCTTGCCCGGCCCCGTCGACGCTTGGAGCGAGCTGCTGCTGCATTTGCTGACATGATTTGCACTGGTTCTTTCTCCCTAACTGTAATTGCACAAACGGAATGGTTTTGGATGCAGGGTGTTATACGATACAGGTCTCTTTGCTTGGAGTTTAGCTTGGAAAATTTTCCATAAGACCGGGTCTCTTTTTCTCACATTGTTAGACCCAGCTAATCAACATGACACGTGGACAATACGAATCTTTAAGCAAATTCAGCTTCCTCTTTCCCACAACCTAAAATTTTAGGATCCTGATAAGTGTCACACGTGTGACACGAACACATGGCAACTACGAACGTTTTTTATGGCAAGTTTAGTGACGCGAAGATGGCACCTTTCAGTGACGAATCTAGAAAGAAAATGGAGGGTAGGCTCAAAGTTTATGCCGAGAAAATTGAACGCTCTTTTGAAGAAAAAAATGATTATTTCCTAATGATTTTGTGCAAACAAACTGAAAATTTTCCCAGATTACTACTGGAAACATGTTATTTACTAGAAAATTCTTTGCATTGTTTTTAAATATCAAATTTTGGACAAAAAATTGAATCTGTTTAGCGAGATAACCATTGTCCAAATCCATTTGTCCAAATAAGCTCAAAGTTTCCCAGATTATTACTGCAAACATGTGCAAATCACTATAATTTTCTTGATTTTTTGAAAAATGTCAAATTTTGAACCAAATTTTAAATCTGTTCACTATAACAGACATTATCTACTAATCATATTGCCCAAATAAGCTAACAAATTCTGAATACTACTGGAAACGCGTGTATTTACTATATTTTTTCTAGGTTTTTTGAATAATATCAATTTTTTTGAAAAAGGTTTACCAATTTAAACAGACAATATGTGTCAAACAGGCAATAATGAAACAAGGATAGAAATTAGTTCATGAATAAATTATAATAGAGCTATCTAGTACCTACTCACTGGGACTAAACTAGCTAAAGCCTACAGCAAATAAATTATCAACATTTGACAACGGAGCAGCACACACACTAAACAAGCATCAAAAGAAATTAGACAGAGTCCAGAGAGAAATTAGCAGGTGTTGTCTGCGGTCGTGCAGGCTGCGGGTGTTGTCTGCTCGTGCGGGTGTGGCTGTTCTGCCTAATTTGCATAGATAGGCCGCATGGGCTGGCTGGCCAGCTTCTTCTGGGCTGGGCCTGCCGATGCATACTAGTAAAAAACAATTTCACGATTTTGCAGGGTAGGCTCGAGCCTATCGAAGCCTCACCGGTAGATTCGTCACTGGCACCTTTAGTTGTCAAACATGGCAGCTTTCTTTTCAGATGACAAGCTCCAGTTTGTTTTTGTTTTTGGATGGCAATTTTAGTTGTAAAAGACGTTAGAACCAGATTGCATGCCACAAGTGTGTCACTTATCATTTGGAAAATCTGTGAGACCGGGTCTCTTTTCCTCACGTTGTTAGACCCAACTAATCAAGTGACACGTGGACAATACAAATCTTGAAGCAATTGGAACTTCTTCTTCTCCGCAACACTTATCCAACCCAAACTCAGTTAGTCGCCGCCCTGCTGAGCTCCATGCGAAGGTGCACCTTGTCCCTGCCTTTGCCCCCCGGCAGCCCTTGCAAAGCCGCACGGACGCACTTTCGTTGAACTGCCGGCAAGACCAATATGAGCCGACGTCCGGGGTAGGTGTGCTTTATATCGATATGAACGCGAAGCAATGAAAAGTACATTATGTGCCAAAACATTGACTTTCATTGTTGATTAAGCCTAGACACCCATCTAATCTCTCACAATTATTTGTGTCTTCCTTTGTGTTTCCCAAACTCCCATGAGAGGGGGCGTTTTGGAAATATGGTCTAGTCGAACCCATGGTCGACACCGTCATATCATGCAATGTCTGCATGTGGATTCACGTCCTATCAGCAATTCAACATTCAAATTTCACTAGTTGTATTAACCCTTTGTTCAAACTACAACGTCAATCTTCATCATTCTGCTTCTAGGCCTCGCGGACTCGCAAGCAGGCGACGGTCTTTTCTTTTTTTTTACTGCGAGTGGGTCTGTAATTCTCTAGGCATCAACAAACTTCACGATCCACCTCTGATTTGTGTGACCATGAAACGACAGGTCCATAGTCAGCTGCCTATGAAACAACCACAAGAGTAAAGAACATTGAACGTTAAAGTAGCGGAGGAGGAAACGGACGATCTATCATGGCATGTAGCTGAGGTAATCTCTATCCCGAATGAGGTTTCATCATTTATAAGGTTTAAATATAGTACTCCCTCGGACAGATATTGTATCGCTAATATATATAGCCCACTGAAAATTCTTGGAGGCGAAAATGGATGTAGAAGTCGGGGGTTTTATTTCTTTCTTTTTTAAGTTGTTTGATAGTTATTTAAGACAACGTTTTTGGACTTTATTTTGTTTTCAGCTAATGGGTGCCTGAACAGTTTCACATTTTATAAACCAAAAGCTGCACCTTTGCTTTTGCAAGTCCAAACTCAACCGACTTAGGAATGGAATATCAAGCTCTCTAGTCCACTGCTTGTTCAGTTCGTTGGGGTCTTCGGACGATTGTTTTTTCATTTCAGAAGAAGAAACGGAGGGGGAGACGCCAACTTGGTCAAGCTCCACGGTACCATGCAGCACGTCGAAGTCAACCTCAAGCTGCATGATTGAATTATCACTTCTGGAACGTCGAAGTCAACCTCAAGCTGCATGATTGAGAGTAATCAGTTCTGGAAAGTAGGACCGGATGCAAGATGGAGATCCAGCCGGTTAGGTGGCATCGTGCCACACCACTAATTACGGCGTAATTAGTACACGGATGCCGCTAGCTAACACTGCATCTAGTCCTAAATTAAGCTATTCAGTTAACTGTACACCCTGTGTTCGTAGAAAGTCAGGCGAGTTGACATGCCCCTGAACAGCTACGGTTAAGGCTACCTGCTAGTCTGGCGTTTCTTACCCAATTGTCAACCCTCAGTTATATACTACTCCCTCCGTTCCCAAATAATTGTCTTTCTAGCCATCTTAAATGAACTACAACATACGGATGTATGGAGACATGTTTTAGAGTGTAGATTCACTCATTTTGCTCCGTATGTAGTCACTTGTTGAAATCTTTAGAAAGACAATTATTTAGGAACGGAAAGAATAGTAGTTGTATATTCCATCACAACATGAAACATCCGAAAGAACTTTGAAACAGCCGAAAAGATATATTCATGGACGCCAATGATTAGAAAGGCCCGTACAATACTCCATCCGTTTCAGTGCATGTGTATCAGGTTTTACAAGAAGTTTAACATATTTATGTTTCAAGAAGTTTCTAGAAAACATTTCAACATTAACAATACGAAACTAGTATCGGTAGATTCATCATGAAGTGTACTTTATATTTCATATATCAGAAAAGTTAACTGGCGAACAATCGCCAATTAGCAACAGATTTGCGTGATTTCACTGCCTCTGATCGAATCAGACAATCGCCCGCTACCCGCACAGCTGGATCCATCTTTTATGCTTGCCGCGCAATCTTGATTTTCAGTGATAAACCGGTTGAACCGCCATGGCCCCTATAGGGTAGGGCTCAAAGTACCCGATGCACTAACCAACTCAGTTTGTTGTCTAATATATGAAAAGTAGCTATTTGAACCTTCTTTAGGGTAACACGAACGTGGTTCATCAAAACGCCTGCAAATGTCTGGACTACCATATCCAGGCAGATTTGCCCATCCAACAAGATGATCAATTCGTGGCTATTGGAACGAATTTGAACAAATGGTTCTATTTCTCAACCTTCCTTGCTCCTACAGAACCAAGGTCGTCCGCGGACTAGTCCGCACCATAAAAATCCCCTAGACCGGCAACTAATCTGGGGAGCTTTGGGGAGTCCGGATAGTCCACTTGGCCCACTGTCAACTGAGCTACATTTCCTCACAACCCATGTGTGTTTTCCTCTAGTTCCACTTGGCCCACGTCTGGCCAACTACAGTTGGATGACCGGCTCCCCTAACGCTGTCGGCGGACATGTTAAATGTGTCCATGGACATTTGGTGTGTCTATTTTGATGCACGTCGTGGAGTTGCCCTTACTTTCATATAAGCAAAAGATGCTATTTTTTTGTGGTTATTTCATGAATTCTCTAATACATCATTGGTTGGTGTTTTCATGAACACTTCAACGGGTGTTCCTATTCATGTCACGGGGGAAGTATAGTGTCTCCGTGAGTGCTCTGACGGAAACACCAATGAATGTATATGAAAGCTATTTTTCATGTCAGCTAAAAATAATAATTTGTGGTGTTTTTTCTTGGGTTTCTCTAGTGTATTTGATATGCTATCACAATTGAAAACTTAGTTGGATTGTAATATTTAAATTAGAAGTATTGTCACATTTGAATATTTTGACTTATCAAAGATTTGGTATGCTACTAATGTGAGCTCATGAACTTAAAAAAATAGAGGCAAGCATCTAAGAGACATGGTTGGATGACCGACTCCGACAGACCGGTCTGTGGATAAATACCGTGTCCGTTTTAGGGATGTAGAGTTGGAGATGCCCTAACTCATTAAAAGGGAGTCTTTTGATGAGGTAAATAATTTTGAGGGAAGATAGATGCCTTAATGTGAGCTCCTTATAGTACTCCTGTACTGCTGTACAGTACGAGGAAGCAGTTTCCAATCACAGAAACACAGAGGCGGCAGCATCTGTCCAAGTCCAATCAGGATCCATTTCCTTTTGTGGGAAATATTCTAAAAAGATGGGGAATCCATGATCATGGGCTACACGTTACATTGCACGTCGCTGGGTGCTCGAGTCCACAGTTTTGTCTCCCATGCTAGTGGCGGTGCGTGAGTTGTATATGGACCTCCACTCCATAGTCACCAAGCAATCAAGCACTGGCAAGTAGGTATCCAACGTGAGACAGGCATACTCAATTAAACAAGTCAACGTCTTGACAGCGTGACACTAGCCATGTTTAGTGGAGGATCTACTTTGCCAGATAAACTTCTGCCGACGGTCCACGATCACACGATGCACCACTTAACTCTGTCGACACGATCACAGATTAGCTTCCCAAGTTACATCACAGTTTCACGTCTGAAGAATCAAAGAATCACGGCCGTATCATCGTATTCTGGTTTCTAGAGACGATTCAATCCAGGAGCATCTGGGACAGCAGCTCGCTCCACAGGTCGATCGGCCCCGGCAGGCACCAGTGCAGGCAGTCCACCACGAAGCTGCCCTCCACGCTCCCGCCCGGCCGGTGCCCGTACCGGCTCGGGTGCCCGTCCGGCCGCAGGTCCATCGCCTCCGTGATGTCCATTAGCACCAGCTCCGCCTCCGCGCCGTTCCTCCTCGTCGTCGCCGCCGCCGCCTTCGTCTCCCTCAGCGCCTCAACCTAGTCGAGTCACAGCATTTCATTTAGCAGCCGTACGTCACGTTCCGCATGGCGGCACGAGATCCTCGGGGTGTTGTGTACGTACCTGCGCGCTGCGGTACTCGGCCTCGAAGGCGCCCAGGGCGCGGTCGCCGCGCCGGTAGGGCCGCGTGCGGACGCAGTCGCCGCCGGTGTTCCACTCGCCGCCCTCGAAGTGCGCGGGCGTCACCGTCCGGAGCACCGCCTTGCCGCGGAACCTCTCGCTGGCGGCGACAGCGCCGAGCGCCGTCCGGAACGCCGCGCGCAGGGCGCGGGGCACGGTCATCTCGGCCGTCACGTTCCCGTTGACGCAGCTCGCGCCGCCGTTGCACGCGACGGCGCGCCCGCCCTCGTAGTACACCGAGGGGCGGAGGAACCAGTTGGTGCCCGAGAGGACGAGGTGGTCGAAGCCGGCGAGGTGCGCCGCCCACCGGGCGTCCGGCGTGTCGAGGTGCACGTCCCACATGCCGAGCGTGGCGTTCGACAGGTTGGCCTTGACCAGGAAGGGAGACCAGAAGAGGGAGGCGGTGAAGTCGTGGCTGCCGTAGTAGTAGTCCCGCCGGACGGCCCTCCCCGTCGGGTCGATCTCCGGCTCGCCCCCGACCTCCACCGGCTGCGCCACCTGCATGTCTCCAGTCGTTAACTTCCATCAGAAACAAAGCAAGAAGATGTCATTGACCGAGCGCATGCACCACGGACATACCCTGGACAAGAGGCAGAGTAGGGACTTGAAGTGGTTCCTGGCGAGGGAGTCCCCGACGAAGGCCATGGACTTGCCCCTCATGGCCTCCAGGAACCGCGCGGCGTCGAAGCGGGGGAGCGCGCAGCCGTCCGGCCGCCACCTCCAGCGCAGGAACTCGAGGCTCGGCTTGCCGAACTTCATGCAGTTCTGGTGGTCGTCGATGAAGGGGCACGTCAGGTTCGTGTAGTAGGGCGCCTCCGCGGCGTCCTGCACCCACTCGCCCCGCGTGAGGTCACATGACTGAGACGACGCCGACGACGAGAAAGAGGCACCATGTATGCGCAGGTATCGGCGATCGGTGAAGGCCAAGTCGTAGAGCGTGACGAGCACCAGGACGAGCAGGAAGGCCACCGGCGCGGCTAAGGCGGCCGAGCGCTTCGGAGAAGACGAGACGCTCTTGCTCGTGTGGGACTTCATGGCGGGGAGAGGAGATGGGCTGATGAGTGGGATCTGGGATGGGAGGATGCCGTTGCTTGGGGAACACAGGGCATGGAGGATGGAGTAACAAAATGCGAGGTGCAGACTATACCGGGCCAGTGGAGGTGGAGGTCAACGTGGCATGTACGTATGGTGTGCGTTGCACGACTGATAAAGGCCGCTACCAGAATGCTCACGGAAGCCCTGCCGCTGTCCGCGACCGCGGTTGCACGGTTGGCGCCAGACACTTTTTTGTTGGTGGCAGAAGTTTGAGACTTCCTCGTGCCATCTTCTTCCAGTCCACCTAATTTCCAACGGTTTTGCTATTTTTAGGTCCCTGCAATTTTTACAAGCGTCGGGTCGATTCTGCCGAGGCCGAAAGAGGGGGCGATGTGACAAGCGGCAATGGTGAGCGTCGGCCTTGGCGAGGCCACGGCAAGACCTCGTCGAAGACGGGGGGTTGCACAGTGAGACCAACGGACTTCGACGTCCCCTGACGAAGGCGGTGAAGAGATTGATCAGTGGGGAGGGTTGACTAGTGCAGGTGGGGTGAGGGCTACCGTCACCAAAGGAGAACAAGAGGTGGAGTAGAGGGAGAGTTGGGGCGGCGGCAATACGATGGTGGGCGGAGGCCAACGGAGAATGGGGCGGCGAGGCGATCATGGTAGCGATAGGAGGGTGCGCATGAGAAAGCGGTTAAGTCGGCGTTTGTTTACGGTGTGGGCAGGTCGGGGGTCCCGTCGCTTGAATGAAGAAGGTGGGAGAGAAGAACAATGCTGCGAGGGGTGGCTCTTGGATTGCGATGCAATAACCCACCTAATATGATGGGTTGATGTTGTGGATGGAGATCGTGATGACGTGGCTGAAGATGATCTCCACGATGCCTTGAGTGTTGGTGATGACGATGGCTTCAAACTCCCTCAGCCAAGGGAGGCGGATCCTTGGCTGAGTCAACCCACTAGGAGAGAAGGTGTTCTCTGTTTCGATGCGGTGACTGAAAAATGTGATTAATCTAGGATAGGGTTTTTAGGCCAGTATAGACACTAGGGGCATGAAGCGAATGTCAGGGTCTTTGTGGGCCCTGCCCACATGCCCCAAGGCTTGGGTGTGCGGCGTGGAAGCGTGGGAGCCACATGCCTCCCCTTGGCCTTGGTTTCTAGCCCATGGCTCATTGTCCTATGAAAATCTCCGAAGTGATTATTCTTGATTTTTTATTGCTTCGTTTCTTCTTCTTCACGTGTATTTCTCGCAGTTTTTCAGCACTTCCCCCTCCTTCATGTATTATTGGAAGCAAAGGGGGGAAATAGAAAAAATAGTGTCATAATGTATAAAATATGGTCATATATGGGCAAATTATATTAAGAAATAGTGATGCAAAATGCATGCACAACTTAGCAAAGTCATTCCGACGATGTCGACTTAAAGCGCTCTCTTTTGGTAGACGCCATACTTTTCACATTTATTCTCGTAGGCCTCTTGCCTTGGTGCAACAAATAAGAGCATGTTATTCGTCTTCTAAATCACATCCACACATATTGCAAGGGTTTCCTCTTAAGGGTTTATTTTATTTTAGTGCTTTTCACGGTCAGCAAATAGCAGCCCTCCAAGCAAAATTCCGTCAATGTGTGTTTCCTCCCATTTTTGGTGCCATAGGGTATTCCTTCCAAATGGTTGTGTGCGCCAATTTGGAAGATGCCGGATAATAATGTTGTTTCAGAGCCCTGCACTGATATGCTTAGTGAGAACAAGAAGTTGATGAAAAAACCGCCACGTGCCAAAACAAACATATTAACTGGTGTTTTTTACTAAAATTTTATACTTTAAATTTGTTGTCTTAACTTAATATATTAACTGTTGTTTTTTCTAGTATATTTAGCTAAGTTAAACACTTCCATTTATGCTAAATAACACATGTTGGTACAAATACACTTGCAATTGAAAACATGGTGTTTAGTACTCCATCCCAAATAAGTGTTGTTGATTGGTTTTGTTAGTTTTTCTTGAAATATTGTTGTGATGTCACACTAAAAAACCTTGGATCTAAGGTATTGGCATTGCTCCCATGGATTAATTTTTGGCACTTAGAGAGTTTATAGTGTATTTATATGTGTCCATACTCATGCAATGCATGAAAATATCTCAAATTTTTTATATATCATACATGTTAGCAAAAATATTAATAGAGGTTTGTAGAGTCCTTCTGCAAATTTGACTAATTCACCAGACATTATTTCAGCAAGACCTATAATATGAGCAATCTTCTAGTATTGTTCGCTTCCTTTGTTATTGTATGATTAATTTAATATTTTATTACATATATACTTGAAACTTTATAATTTGTAACAAACACAAAGTAAAGGATGCAACATACTCTAGAGTTTTAGCACCATTTTTAGAGGATCTTGATGCCGCATAGAGAGAGAGAATGGAAACATGTTTTAAGTCATTTACTAGTTTAGATTAATCCTCGTGTGGAATTTAATGTTGGAATATTGAAAAACATAAAATCCTCGATATGCCATGCTCAACTAAGAGCACCAAATCACCAATGTTTCGTGTGTTAACAAGGTTTACAATACTATGCTTTTTAGCAAGCAATTTAAATCCTACACAATGTATATCTATGTGATGAAGAATATATATCTCCAGTATACTTCAAAATACAAGAAATCTTGCAACCCTATACAAGGATACTTCCTTTGTCCCTATTTATGTGGCACATACATATATTAAGAATCGACTTTGGCGACCAACAAAACGTGGGTTACATGTCACATAAATCATACCGTTCAATTCGTATTGAAATGCAGTTCCAGCTATACTTTTTTTAATGAAATTTTAAAATATATTGTTGATCAAAGTATAATCACGAACAATGATATGACATGTAAATAAGGACATATGGAGTAACTAACAATAATAGTGACACATATTGTCTAAAAAGTAGCGTCACATATGGTACCAGATCCGCGTAACAGCATTTTCAATAGCTTGTATGTTAATTTGCCGGTAAATAGGTCCATATAGTTTATACATCTCCAACGTATTTATATATTTTTATTGCTTCATGCTATCATATTATCATTCTTGTATGCTTTATATAGAATTTTATATTATTTTTATGGACTAACTTATTAACTTAGTGCCAAGTGTCAGTTCTTATGTTTTTTGCCTATTTCTTTGTTTCACGGAAAAATTATACCAAACGAACACCAAACACGATGAAACTTTACAGTGATTTTCTCTGGACCACGAGAGAACCTAGAAGCTTCGGGAGGAGACCAGAAAACCCACAAGGGTTCCACAACCGCAAGGGGCGCGCCCTGTAGGGGGCATGCCACTAGCACTTGTGGGGACCCTGAGCCACCTCTTGACCTAATTTCTGGCCTGTAAATTCCCACATATTCCAAAACCCCCGAAGCGAGACCCAAAACAATATTATCGCCACCACAAGCCTCTGTTCTTCCACAATCCCATCTGGAGGCCTTTTCGGTACTCTACCGGAGGGGAAACCCATTGGGAGGCAATCTTCCTCGACCTTGCTGCCTCCATTATGATGTGTGAGCAGTTTCTTGAGGACCTACGGGTTCATAGAAGTAGCTAGATGACTCTCTCTATCTCTCTCTTTCTCTCTCTCTCTCTCTCTCTCTCTCTCTCTCTCTCTCTCTCTCTCTCTCTCTCTCTCTCTCTCTCTTGGTCTTCAATACAATGATCTCTGAGATCTATTCGACATAATTCTTGCGGTGTGTTTGTTGGGATGGTGGGTTTATGATCTTATTCATTGAAAATATTTGAATCTTTTTGAGATTTATTTATGTGTGATTCTATAGCTATGTATGCTTTCCGATCTATGAGTCTTCTTTGTCCAATTAGACGAGTAGATCTTAAGAGAGAGTAGTGGGTTCACTCTTGCGGTGTCCTTACTCTGTGAGAGGAGGAGTTGCAAGACACGTATTGTATTGTTGCTACTAAGGATAAAACGATGAGGTTCGAACATATTTCTTGGTCTTACTTTGTCTACATTACGTCAGCTCTTGGGGTGGTGTAATAGTAGTAGATGGAGTTGGATTAATGGTCTACTTGTCATGGATGTAATGCCTATGTAAATCATGCCATGAAGAATCATAATCATAACCATGCGCAATTCTGTCAATTGCCCAAAAATAATTCGTTTACTCAGTGATTCTATGCTTATGAGAGAGATTCCTCTAGTGAACCTATGGCCCCTGGGTCCATTCTCCATTATTACTAAAAACCTACAATTGCTCGCTGTTTTATTTGCTTTTATTTTATTTTTTTGCATACCTATCACTATCAGATTTAATCCTTGCAATTGGCGAGAACAAGTGATTGACAACCCTCTTGTCTTTGTTGGTTGCAAGCATTTATTTTGTTTGTGTGTAGGTACTGTTCATGTTGTTTGTGTGTCGTCTCCTTCTGGTTCGACAAAATTGGTTCTTAACTAAGAAAAAAACTATCTGCTACCACACTACTTCACCATTCCTCTTTGGGAAAAACCCAACATCTACCACAAGTAGCAATAATCAACCAACAAGTTATAATACAACCTTTCCAAAATAGTGTATCTAAAGTTGTCCAGTTGTAAATGTGATAATAGATAAGGTTGCTCTCTCTTTCCACCTTGGAGTACAACCTCTCTCTCTCCCTCTATCTCTCTCTCTCTCTCTCTCTCTCTCTCTCTCTCTCTCTCTCTCTCTCTCTCTCCTTGTTTATTCTCTACCACATCATCACATCATATAGGCCCTAGTAGGTATTCACATAATGTTTACTCCCTTAGCTCTCAAATAGCTTCCATGTAAACTAAGTCAAAAAGTGAAATATTTCTATGTTTGACCAAGTATCTTGAAGAAACTATTAACAACCACAATACTGAATAAATATACAATGAAAAAAATATAATGGTGGATATATTGATATTGATTTGGTATTTTTTTATCTTTATGATTTTGTATATATGTTTGATCAAACTTAGAAAGCATTGACTAACTTAGTTTATACGTCGTCTATTTGGGGACGAGGGAGTAAGTGTTTATGGAGTTAGTGACGAGTATTGTGAAAGCCAAAGTTTTAACAATTTTTGAAAATTTATACCAAACGAAAAGAACATTTGGAAACTGCTCGTTCTCCATGTTACCGGATCCCAAGGCGTTGACCCTAGGTGATGGACCGTCGACTATCGGTGCACGAGGATGGTTGTGGTGGTTGTTGATGCTAGTGGTTAGGTCGACATAGTCTGGCCTTCTCCGTGGCGAGGCGATAGGCGTCGACGGTGGTTTTGATGGGCCAGATGGCCAAGAGAGTGCGGGATTAGACCATTGGCGAAATTCGATGATGGTGATGCTTGCAAGCGCCGTTACCTTTATGAAGGTGTCAAAGATGTGGTTCTCCTGTCGTAATCCATATTGCTCCTAGGGAAACCATAGGTCTGGGTGCCCTCAGACCGGACAATAACGTCGTATGTGGTGTGCTACCCTCTTGGGGGCATCATTTTGGAGTTGGTGTTGGTTGGTGGGACATGTGGTTATTGGTGAGGCGTGCACTGTAACCGGCCTCTCCAGGGCCCTCACTTAGATGGCTGAGTGGCGACGGTTTGGGGTGCTCCATTGCGATTGTGTGGCATTGCACAGGTAGTGTGCAATGCCAATGACGTGATGCCGACCGGCGGTGTGGTTGGCCAGGACATAGATCCGGAGGTAGTGGCGGTAGGCCGCGATCATGGCACGTAGTGATGTCTCGTAGGGCATGTTTGGTTCATGACTAACTTTGCCACAACTAACCTTAGGCTAAGTTTCACTAGTAGAAAAAGGGGCAAATCTGAGACACATTAGTGCCGGTTTGATTTTGAGTCGGCACTAATGTGTCCATTAGTGCCGGTTCCAACGGCTAGCCGGCCGCTCTCATTAGTACCGGTTCGTGGCGAACCTTTAGCACCGGTTCGTGCCACGAACCGGTACTAAAGAGAATGGTGGCAGGATGTTGTCAGTCCAGGGCCCCTCCAGCACCTTTAGTACCGGTTCGTGGCACGAACCGGTACTAAAGGTCGTCGTACATAAACCCTTCGTCCACCCGAGCTCGCTCTGTTCTTCCACTTTCCTCTCACTTCCTCTGTTCTTCCCCTCTCTTCCTCGAGCTCATCACAAATTTTGCCCAAATTTTGTCAAGATTTGAAGGCCCCATCCATTCAAATGATCACAAAGGTTAGCAACTTTGTCCTTTCATCTCTCATTGCTAGATTAGCTCTTGCAATGCTTTGTATAATGATTAATTTGTGAGTTTGGTAATTTGGGAGGAATTATATGTGCTAGTATTTGATTTATATGCAATTTGAGGTCAAAAATAACAATTAGTTTGTATATGTAGGTGTGGTTTACTTAGTGCTTCTAAATCTCCGTCGTAACCACCGTCGATCGCCCGCACCGTCCCGTCGCCGGCACCACCTTGTGGTGAGGCTCTTGTTCATGAATGTTTTACATTACCAAATTGATGTTTGTGTGATTTGGATATATAGTTACTCGTATAATTATCTTACCCGTACGTTGTTTGTTATACATAGTGCCATGGTTTTGATATTCGTCCCCGTCGGCCCTCGTCCTTGTTATGATTCAATGTGGTATATTCTCTTTTAAAACTAGTTGTTGCATTTCATGTTTATGACAAATTATGCCCATCAAGTTGACATAGATATTTTTATCATGGAGGTATGTGAACCAGAAATTCCAACCGACCCTATTGTCGAGAGGTTAAATTTAGTTGAAAGAGAAAACGAGTATTTGAAAGAAAAATTGAAAAGAATTGAGGGAGAGAAGATGGAATTGGAGTTGCATGTTGCCGATGTCGTCGATGATCACAAGATCAAGATGGAGAAAATGCGGTTGAAGATTAGAAAATAGTGTGGCTTGGTATCATTATGCTGTTGGATCAATTGTTACCTTAGTTGCGATCTTGATCACATTTGTTGTTGCATTTAAATTCTTTAGCTAGAGAGTTATTTGTATGTTGCATTTAATTAAGTGTTGTATATGAACTTTATGTATGAACTTTATATATTAACTTGTATTAATTTGGTCTATTCAGTGTTGTGTAATGAAGATGAGCCGATAATGGATGTATGATGACCGATGCTCTCCCGAGTTCATTAATGGCGTGCATACTTTTCTGCTTGCCGCTGAGGCAAACAAGCGGGCGGATGGTCCATGTTCTGGCTGTAAGAATGGTCACAGTTACTCTACGTCAAGAACCATTCACGTCCACCTATTTGAGTCTGGTTTCATGCCCCACTATAATGTTTGGACCAAGCACGGAGAAAGAGGGGTTATGATGGAAGACAATGAAGAAGAAGAGGACGACGACATCTATCCTGGCCATGGGTTCCTGAATACGATGATACAACAATGGGGAAGAAGCTGAGCCGGCAATGCGGGAAGAAGTGAAGAAGAGGCATCGATGAGCCCGCCGATGATCTAGGTCAGCCATTGTCGCTGCAAAGAGAAGCTGCGCGAATTGATCGGAGAGGACGAAGTTGCAGCGCATGTTAGAGGATCACAAGAAATTGTTGTACCCAATTGCGGTTGACAAAAAAGTTGGGCACCACACTGGAATTGCTGCAATGGAAGGCGAGAGAATGGTGTATCGACAAGGGATTTGGAAAGTTCTTGGTAATGATAAAGAATATGCTTCCAAAGGACAACGAATTGCCCGAGAGTACGTATGAAGCAAAGAAGGTTGTCCGCCCTCTAGGGTAGAGGTGCGAGAAGATACATGCATGCCCTAATGACTGCATCCTCTACCGCGGTGAGTACGAGGATTTGAGCGCTTGCCGGTATGCGGTGCGTTGCATTATAAGATCGTCGTGATGACCACGATGATGTCGGCGGCGCCCGGAAGAAGATTCCTGCCAAGGTGATGTGGTATGCTCCTATAATACCACGGTTGAAACGTTGTTCCAAAACAAAGAGCATGCGAAAGCGATGCGGTGGTACGGAGAAGACCGTAAGAAAGGCGGAAAGTTGAGAGTACCACGACGGTTCGCAGTGGAGAAAAATCGAGAGAAAGTACAGGAGGAGTTTGCGGGTGACCCAAGGAACGTATGGTTTGGTCTAAGCGCAGATGGCATTAATTCTTTTGGGGAGCGAGCAGCAACCATAGCACCTGGCCTGTGACTCTGTTTGTATAACCTTCCTCCTTGGTTGTGCATGAAGCGGAAGTTCATTATGATGCCAGTGCTCATCCAAGGCCCTAAGCAACCTGGCAACGACATTGATGTGTACCTAAGGCCATTAGTTGAAGAACTATTACAACTGTGGAATGGAACAGGTGTACGTGCGTGGGATGAGCACGGACAGGAAGAATTTGACCTAAAGGCGTTGCTGTTCGTGACCATCAATTATTGGCCTGCTCTCAGTAACCTTTCAGGACAGACAAACAAGGGATATCGTGGATGCACGCACTGTTTGGATGATACCGACAATATTTATTTGGAGAGTTGTAGGAAGAATGTGTACCTGGGACATCGTCGATTTCTTCCGAGCAGGCATCCCTAAGAAAGAAAGGCAAGCATTTCAAAGGTGAGGCGGATCACCGACGAAGCCTCGCCACCATACTGGTGCTGATGTACATGATATGGTCAAGGATTTTAAGGTAATCTTTGGAAAGGGTCATGGCGGACAACCTGTTCCGAAGGACGCTGACGGACGCGCACCCATGTGGAAGAAGAAATCTATATTTTGGGACCTGCCATATTGGAAAGACCTAGAGGTCCGCTCCAATCGGCGTGATGCAAGTGACGAAGAATCTTTGCGTGACCCTGCTTGGCTTCTTGGGCGTGTATGGGAAGACAAAAGATACACCGAGGCACGGAGGACCAGCAACGTATGCACGGAAAAGGCGGCATACATCGAGGTCGAGGCCAGCTACGCTCTTACCAAAGAAGAGAAGGAAATCTTCTTTGAATGCCTGCTCAGCATGAAGGTACCGTCGGCTTCTCGTCGAATATAAAGGGAATAATAAATATGGCGAGAAAAAGTTCCGAACCTAAAGTCTCATGACTGCCACGTGATTATGATGCAAGCGCTTCCGGTTGCATTGAGGGGGCTTCTACCGGAAAATGTTCGATTAGCCATTGTGAAGCTATGTGCATTCCTCAATGCAATCTCTCAGAAGGTAATCGATCATGAAATCATACCAAGGTTGAGAATGATTTGGTGCAATGTCTTGTCGGTTTCGAGTTGGTGTTCCCACCATCCTTATTCAACATCATGACGCACGTCCTAGTTCACCTTCTTGAAGAGATTAACGTTTTGGGTCATGTATTTCTACACAATATGTTCCCCTTTGAGAGGTTCATGGAGTCTTGAAGAAATATGTTCATAACCGTGCTAGGCCGAAGGAAGCATCTCGAAGGGCCATGAAAATGAGGAGGTCATTGAGTTTTGTATTGACTTTATTCGACCTTAAGCCGATTGGTGTTCTGAATCGCGGCATAAGGGCAGATGGATGGAAAAGGCACGCTAGGAGGGGATCAAATAATATGTATGGACGGGCATTCTCTCACTGAAGCACACTACACAATTCTATAGAATTCCGCCTTGGTGGCTCCGTATATGGAGGAACACAAGAATTTTCTACACTCCAAACACCCGGAGAAGTCTGACGACTGGATTACACGTGAACAAACGAGGACTTTCGCTGGTTGGTTGATGGAGATATTCAAAATGACATGTACTCGTTGTCCCAGTTACCATCTTCGGATATAATGACTTTCAAAGGGTACCAGATAAATGGGAATACATTTTACACGATCGCCCAAGATTAGAAGAGCACCAACCAAAACAGTGGTGTCCGCTTTGATGCAACAACCAACACGGGAAAAGAAACATATTATGGTTACATAGAGGACATATGGGAACTTAACTATGGAGGTGATTTGAAGGTCCCTTTGTTTCGGTGCAAATGGGTCAATATGACACGAGGCGGGGTAACGGAAGACCCGCAGTACGGAATGACAACAGTGGATCTCAACAATGTTGCGTATGCAGACGAACCATTCGTCCTAGCCAATGATGTGGCGCAGGTTTTTTATGTGAAAGACATGTCTACCAGGCCGAGAAAAAGAAAAGATAAGGAAGTGAATGGATCATACGACGAGCCAAAGCGCCACATAGTTCTTTCAGAAAAAGAAGCATCATGGGAGTGGATGACAAGACAGACATGTCAAAAGATTATGAAAAGTTTGATGAAATTGCTCCATTCACAATGAATATTGACCCGAGCATCCAGTTGAATGATGAAGATTTTCCATGGCCACGACGCAAAGGGACACACGCGAAGAAAAAGTTTCACACCCAAAGATCTGGGATGTGATCGGCTTCACTATCATCACTTTCTTCTGTGTTTCACACCCAGGAGGGAATCTCTGTAATAGTTAGGCTAGTTATGTGTTTTGACATTTGAAACGTGAAGAAATTTTATGTGCAAACAAATTCTTTCATGCATTTACTGATTTTTTTCAGCTAAATGACCCTGAAATTGAAAAGCATTTCAAATGAACTCACAAAAGGTTGAAAGTTGGCATGGTATCATAATTTCACCCACATAGCATGTGCAAAAAAGTAGAGAGGGTTACGGCAAAAACTGGATGCACTTTCTGTACAAAATGGACAATCTCTTTCGAAGTATCAGGGTTTCCGACGAAAACTCATCTGTTACAAAGGCATTTCATTTTTTAAATAACCTAAGCATTACCAAATTGAATATAATGGTAAAACACACTAATATTAAACATAAGAAAAAAGAATCACTAATTTTTTTTTTCAAAGTTAAGTTATTCACAAACTAGTGATTCACACAAATTTCAAATAATTCAAAATTTAAACTATTCAAATTTGAAAACTATCGACACTAACCGAAAGTTTGTAATTTTTTGTACCTAAAGCAAAAATATTCACAAAGAAACTCTAAATACAGCAAAAAACAACTCAAAAATAAGTGAAACAAAAATAAATAAAGCAAAAAAATTAAGAAAATAAAAAAGCCCGCCACCTGGGCCAAAGCGGCCTACATACGACTAGAAACACAACATTTTGTTGGGCGGGATGCAGAGCCATAAAGGCTGAGAGGCCCATAGGGCGAACATATGAGTAGGCCAGTGGGCCTGAGGCGAGAACATACATGTAGGCCCAGTGGGCCTGCTTGGAGAGGAGCTCGAGAGAGCTACCGCTGGGGCTTATAAACCGGTCTGGCAGCCCCTCGACTAGCGAGGTGGGACTAAACTTGCCGCACCAAGATCAAGGCATGATCATGCTTCTTTAGTACCGGGTGGTGGCTACAACCGGTACTAAGAGAGGTCTTTAGTACCGTTGGTGCCACCACCCGGTACTAAAGGGGTGCGCTTCCCGCTTGGTTTGGCAAAACCGACCTTTAGTACCGGTTGGTGGCACCAACCGGTACTAAAGGTCCATCCTATATATACAACAGTTGAAAAAAATTCAGTTTCCCTCTCTGTTTCGTCCCTTCGCCTCGCCGCCCCGCCCCGATCGACGCCGCCATCACCCGGCCGTACCCGCCCTCGTCGCCGCCCGTCGACGCGTCGCTGCCTCCCGCCGCCCGTCGCCGCACCCACCCGTTGTCGCCCGACCGTCCCGTCGCCCGTCGTCGTCGCCCGACCCACCGCCCGTCGTCGCCTCGCCGGTGAGCTCGCCCCGGCCGCCATGTCCACACACACACACACACACACTACACACACAGAGTACACACACACACATTAGTTTGTTTGTTATAAATTTTCTGTTTTTTAGTTATAGAAATGTTAGAAATTATTCTGTTTTTAGTTATAGAAATATTAGAAATGTTAGTTATATAGAAATGTTATAAAAATTTCTGTTTTTAGTTATAGAAATTATTCTGTTTTTAGTTATAGAAATAATTCTGTTTTTTAGTTAGATGAATTAGATTAATGTCAAATTGTTAGAATTTGCATATATATAAATTTTAGTTATCACAATCCAATCATTTAAAATGTTACTTTTTGCGGGCATATAGTATTTGTTCTCGACGATATGCCGGCCCGCATCCTCATTGTCGACCCATTCGCGACGACGTCCCGCTTGAGAGGACCCATGTCCGGACCTGGGCTCCGCTGGCTGGCACTGGAGCTGCTACACGGAGGGTGCGCCGCTTGGTGAGAACCCGACCTCGGGTCTGTCGTCGACCCGATGTCTTTTGGTGGCGTTCGCGTGGGCCACATTCGGTGCAGAGGAGAGGCGCCGCCGAGGTGGTGCGTCGCCGTGTCGAGGAGGAGGGCGAAACACGCCCATCGCTACATGGCTGCTATGGACGTCGGTTCTCAATACTTGGCATGTTCTTTGGGCAGATGACCGGAGATATGATCTGTGACGGTTCCTTCTCTTTGGGTGTCCACCGCCGCGCCCCAGAACCATGAGTGACCTAGATTCTTCGTAGTACTCGATCTTTATTAGGTACCTAGCCAGTGATGTATTCGATATATAATATTCGAGGCGATGTATTCAAGATTATATATATTAAGACGATGATGTATTCGAGATTATATATTAATCGAGACGATGCATATATTATGTACTATATATATGATTCAGTTTTTCCTTATTGATTGCATCCATGCATTGTAATTTGAATACTAAATTGTTTTATATTTCTTATGTATTAGTTAAGTAAAAGCTATGGCGGACAATACCGGCAGAGAGAGAGAAGAGGAATTGTTCGACATCATACGCAGCCCTCACAGGCTAGATGATTTGAATGAAGCAGATGACGGCTCCCAATATCTGAACAATACCGGAGAGGGTGATGAAAAGATATTCGATCTCGACGACCGAGCTGATGAAGTCATGAACTATGATTATGATTATGATGACACAGACAATGTTTGTGATGACACAGACAATGCTGATCTTCAAATAACAAATACTACCGGTGAGGTATATTTATATAAGCATGCATCATGGTGATCATCACATGTTTTTTATTGAAGATATATTAACGAATCGATCTTTCTTCTTTCAGCCCTCTGGATCGAGCAAATCTGCTTCTCTGCACAGCAGGACAAAGCGAGGCCCGGCAGATTGTTGAAGGATGGTGTAAAGTACAACATCGAATCCATCAAACCTAGTGGCGAACCCTCACACCTAAGAGCATTGCGAACAAGTGGACTCGTCGGTCGGAGTTCTTGTGAAGGACAAACTCGATCTCCATTCAAGAATGGAAAGAGCCAAAGACTAAACGTCCAGGTGTTACTTGGGTCGACGACAGAGCCAAAAACGTCCTTTGGGAATCTCTGATGGAACATTTCACCCTACCAGATCATTTCACTGAAGCAGATGTGGAGAAAGTCAAGGGCGTTGCTCTTAAGAAGATGGCAATTGCATCCAACACCCACAAGAAAACTGTATGGGCCAACTACCTCGCTGCAGAAAGGAAGACTCCAAAATTCAGGGAACACTGGAGAAGCAAAGAGAACACTGGGACGATTTCGTGACCTTCAAGGATTCATAATTATCTAAGGAACGGTCGATAAAAAACAAGGCAAATGCCAAAAAAACGCAGATTCCATAGGCTGGGTCCGGTGGCTCTGTGGTGGGAATGCCTAAGTGGGATAAGTCTGAGCAAGAGATGGAGGATGCAGGGTCACTCCGGTTACTAGAGCTGGCCCCAGTGTGCGAACTTGGTTCTATGCGCATGGGGGGGGGGGGGGCGTTGGACCCAAAGACATGCCTGGTTTTGAAGAAGGAAAGTCTAAAAGGAGCCAAACAAAAGATACTTGACGCAATAGAAGAAGCTCGAATGGGGGTGTTCACGCCCAACAGAGAGAACAACGAGCTTACACGCGTCCTGGGAAATCCTAAACACCGGGAAGAACACGAGGCAAGGCGTTATTACCTGGTATGAGGGCTTTTCAGAATGGAACGAGGACTACAGGACCCGTGCAAGAAGGAAGATGGAGGAGGAGAAGAAGAGGAAGCTGGAGGAGGAGCAGAGGAAGCAGGACGCAGAATGCCTTCAAGGCCTAGAAGCAAGGCACGCGGACTTGGCACTCAAATTCCAGCAGCAGCAGCAGCAGATCAACTCACTTAGCCAGGAAAGGGGGTCTCAGCAGCGGCAGCAGCAAGCAGATGATTGTCCAGCCTTGGATAGCACCATCCCATCCATGCCGAGAAGCAGCGTTGGTTCTACCCCGGGCGACACACTGCTGGATACATACCCGGTGGATGACATCATAGAGAACACTAAATGTGAGCTACACTCCAAAATGAAGAACATATCCATGAAGGTGGCGGACGGCGTTGTTTTTACAATTACCCCTGAAGCAACCTTCCATTGCGTCCCGATTCCAGAGGGCTATGCTCGTGTCTTGGTTGATGAAGTGGTGGACCCATATTCGGGGCTACAGCTTGACATTCCTGGAGGTGAAGACGAGCGCACACTGGGAGAGACCATACATCGTATCATCCTATGGAGAAAGGATTGCATCATCTTTCGAAGTCCACCGACACCGCGTCGTCTGCCGACTCCTCCTCGAAGTCCGCCACCGAGTCAGCAGACTCCCGCTCCTCCAAGTCCACGAACGCGTAAGCCGACTCCTCCTCGAAGTCCGCCACCTCCTCCAAGTCCCCGAACGCGTGAGCTGACTCCTCCGGTTTCAAGTCCGGCACAACGTCATGCCACAGCTCCGGTTTCAAGTCGGGCACCGTGTCAGGCCACACCTCCTGCTTCAAGTCCGGCACATCATCAGGCCACTTTCCTGCTCCAACTCAGCCACGTCAGCCGTCTCCGCCGTCTCAGCAATCGCAGAAGAGACACGCCGCAGGTATGGTGCGTAGCGGTACGAGTCGAGGTAGTTCAGGAAGTACAGGCGGAGACAAGCGATATAAATTTGGTCCAAGCCTCGCTCCTCTTCCTCAGAGGCCTTATGTAACACCCCCGGTGTAATGATGCTACAGTAACCCCTGGGGTTAAGTTAATCATTTTGCTAAACAAGTGTTCGATCATCATTGTCTCCTTTCTCTTTTAAATTCCAGTTGAATTCAATTTAAAGTTATGAGTGAAATTCAAAATGCTCAGACATGAACACAAAAATGTTCATCATGTGCCAAATAATCCACAACTAATATTGGTGGTGAACCAACATTTTCGCAAAAGGTTTGAGTGGCCTAAGTTACTTAAAGTAGTGACCTAAGCAATAAATTAAATGCCCTTTTTAATTTATAAAATTGGCAACTATTCCAAAAGCCTCCCACCCTTTTTGAGGCAATGCACTTTAATTCTTTGAGATTGTTTTGGCCAGTGGCATAATTTTTTGCAAAGACTTTATTGGCTAAAAGGAAAAGGCAAAAGCTGCTGGAAAAAAAAGGGGAAAGCTAAAAAAAGAAAAGAAAAAGGCCAGGCTGCACTGTGCACTTGGCCCAGCCGCGCAACAGTGCAGCCCAGCCCACCTAACCCTGCTGTCCCCTACCTCTGTTCATCGGGGGCTGGGTGGACGCGCGCGCGCCGTCCGTGGCTGCCGATGGCCACGAGGCGGCCATCCGGCGGCTCCCCGGCGACTACTAGGTCGTCCCGACCCGGACGAACCCTAGCTGCCCCCCACTTGCCCCACGCACCTCGCCTCTCTCTTTTCCCCACCTTGCCCGAGAGCTCGTCGTCGTCGCCCTCCGTCGATCTCACGGTCCCCGACGCCCCCTCGATCGTGCTGGAGGCTGGGAGGAGCGCCGTCCTTCGCTCCGTCGTCCTCGACCATCAGCAGGAGCTGGGAGGCCTCAGAGGCCGCTCTCCTCCACCCCTTCCGCCTCTGCCGCTGCCATCTTCGCTGTCTCCGGCGAACCCTGCGCTCCTAATCTGTCGACGGCTCGTCATAGCCGCTCGGTGAGCCTTCCCCCTCTCCGTTCCTCTCCTCGCGTTGCATGCCCCGTCCTAGCTACCTCGCCGCCTCATCGTGCTCTGTCCGCCATCGGACCTCACCGTTCGGCCATTTCCGGCCACCTCCACGGCCTTGCGCCAGCTCCACTCGACGCAGCGCTCCCCTCTGTCTCGAACGCGACCAAAAGCGTGCGCTAGTTCACACCGTAGCCGCGCGCCCGGTTTTGCCCGAGCGCCACCGCCGCCTTGCTCGACGCCGGCGATGATTCCGGTCGAGTCCGACCCTGCCACCACCCCAGTTCGACTCGCGTGTCGCTCTTTCGTTCGAACGGGCCCGGCCCTTCAAACGCCGTCTCAGAGGCGAAATCCGACCACCTCCCGAGGCCTCCGCCGCGTTCTGGCGTCGCCGCCGGCGAGTCGCCGGCCCCGCTGAGCTGGCGCCGCGTGGGACCCACCCACGGTCGCTGACGAGTGGGCCCCTGCGCCCTTTTGACCGCGTTGACCCAAGTCAACGCGGGGCCCTGTTCATCCCTCTCGCTGACGTGTGGGTCCCCCAGTAGTTAGGCTAATTAATCACGTTTCAAATTAAAATCTAATTAGTTAAACTCTAATCGAGCAAGCGACATCTTGGGGCCCACACCTCTAACTATCTCTCGCTAGATTAGTTTTATTCCACTGTTAAAATAACAAAGGCTGACATGTGGGTCCCACTGGACACACATGTTAGGTTTGACCTGGTCAGCCGTCTGTTGGCCTGCTGATGTCACTATGACATCATGCTGACGTCATATATCTTTTTCTGTAAATAAATAATTCCAGAAATTACTTTAATCTTTAAAATTTCATAGAAATTAAACCATTCCTCGAATGAAAATGTTTTCTATATGAAAGTTGCTCAGAAAAATCCAACGAATCCAAATACGTGGTCCGTTCATCTGTCACATGCCCCTAGCATGCTGAACATGGAACTTTCCCCCTCTTTTCCTTTGTCAGGAATCCACCTAACGTCGGAATTCACCTCGGATGTTTCCCCCTTAAATCGCAATGTGTAGTACCGCGTTAGAGCACGCCTAGCGCCACGATCGTCATGTCATGCTTAGTGTTACCTCTGTTTGCTATGTATTTACTGTTTCTTCCCCTCTTCTCTCCAGAGACCCCGAGGTCGGCGATGCCCGGTGATCGACTACGCCACCGACGACTCCTCCTTGCCGAGCAACCGGCAAGCCCCCTTTGATCATCCCGATATCGCCCATTCCATTCTCTCATGCTTGCTTAGATTTTGCTCTTGTTATTGATTGCTCCTATTACGATGCATAGCCTGCTTTTGTATCTCTTTGTTGTTCCTCACCGCTTATCCTAAAGCGCTTAGTATAGGTTGGTTAGTGACCCATCGCTGACCCCCACCTTGTCCTTGTTGCCCTGCTTCATCATTGAAGACCCGATCAATGGGATCAAGACCAGCCCCGCACCGCACATCACTTTCCCTTAGTTGTTCGACACTCTTGGGTTACTATCAGTACCGAGGGTGAGACCTCTTCAAGACTTCCGTGTTAACCACGTAGTGTAGTCATTGATCGTGGTCATCGAGGGTGATTTCCTCTTTAACCACTCGACGATACGATTACGTCGTGCAACCCTCAAGTGTGGACCTCGAGGGTGAATCCTCTTACGTACACCTTGATGATTACATCGAGTGGAATTCACGGGGTGATTCCTCGGGCTTTCCCCTTGATGTTTAGACACACAGTTACTATGATTACTATGACTTTACACTGAGCCATGTTACTAAAGACGGGTCGACCCTGAAGGGTGCCCGCGCGAGCTTAATTGCGAGTGATGTGGAATCGGGTTGACCTGGAGGGTGCCCGCAAGATAATTACGAGGCGTGGCCGGGCATTCCTAGCCCTTGTCGCTAGTCCTCGAGACGGGACAACGGGTCACATCTTCGTGAGTCTCGCTTGTTACCGCGTTCCTAATCCACTACGATTTGGATATTTGATCCGAGGGCCTCGCCCGATAGCACTAACCATCACGTGGGCATAGTATGGGCGTTCTGCGTCGTATGCATCACCGAAGCTTAATAGGCGTCGCCGATCGAGTGGCGCGCCGGGCGGGTTGGCGTGGCGCTGCCTTGTTGAAGGAGGTAGCTAGGTCGCTCACCGCCGCGTCAGACGCATAACGTGAGGAGTTCTCGGGAGATGGCCCATGACCCCGGGGCATAGGTTTAGTCCGCATCTGGCCTCTCTATTAAGCCTAGGTCGGGTTGCGGCGTATTGTTTGGCGAGCCGGGCATGACCCAGGAAAGTGTGTCCGCCGGAGTTAATCGAGCGTGGTGGGTAAGTTGGTGCACCCCTGCAGGGAAGAAAACAACTATCGATAGCCTGTCCTACGGTAACGGACACTTGGAGTTGTATCCCGATCGATACAACTAGAACCTGTTGGACACATACTGCAATGCATTGGGACAACGAATGAATAATGAGAAGTCGTCCATCTTCTTTAGCAAAGGTTGTCCGCAGGTGATACGGGACGGGATCAAAAACACTTTGCATGTTTATGACGAGTAACTAACTGATCGGTATCTAGGGATGCCAACGGACGTCGGGTAGGCAAAGAACGGTACTTTCAAGTATCTAAAGGACAGGGTGTGGGAGAAAATTAAAGGCTGGATGGAGAAACTCTTGTCATATGCAGGGAAGGAGGTGTTGATCAAGGCAGTGGCTCAGGCTATACCCGTATATTCTATGTCATGTTTCAGGCTCCCTAGAGGTATTTGTGAAAGTATCACATCGCTGATCAGGCAATTCTGGTGGGGGAGTAAAAGAGGGAAGAGGAAACCATGCTGGATATCTTGAGATGTTTGCACTAAACCGAAGTATTTGAGAGGACTTGGCTTTCGAGATATTGATCTCTTTAACCTCTCATTACTGGCTAGACAAGCTTGGCGGATTGTACACACTCCCTCTACATTAAGTGCCAGGATTTTGCAAGCCAAGTACTACCCCGCCTCGTCCTTTCTTGAGGCCGAGCTAGGCAGCAGGCCCTCGCGAATATGGAGATCTTTCTTAGAAGGGAGAGGAGCTCTGGTGCAAGGTTTGATCCGGAGGATCGGTACAGGAGAAGAGACCCGTGTCTGGGACCAAAACTGGCTCCCCCGATCGGGCCTAATGAGACCAATCGCGTGTTTGACGGTGGATAGACCAACACATGTTGCTGAACTTATTGACTCAACCTCGGCTAAGTGGAAGGAGGATAAGGTTCGTGCGGCCTTTCTGCCGGTTGATGCAAATGTGATACTCAAAATCCCGTTGTGTACTAGAAGAGTTGATGACTTTTGGGCTTGGGGAGAGGACGAACGAGGCGTTTTTTCAGTAAGGTCAGTCTACGAACTTTTGTTGAAAATGAAACTACAAGGTGAAGCACTACTGCAACCGGTTGGAGGACACTCAAATGAGGTAGAAGAAGAAGCAGCTTGGACGTCCCTGTGGCACATTAAGGTTCCATCTAAAATCAAGGTATTTCTATGGAGACTATGCCATGAAACAATTCCAACAGCCGGGGTGCTACACCATCGAAATATGTCCACTACGAGTGTGTGCGCTTTTTGTTCTGTGCGAGATGACTGGAAGCATGCACTAGTAGATTGTGTGATGGCCAGGAGTGTATGGTCACTTTGTTCGGAGGAGACAGTGGAGGCTATGTTGGGTAATCTTTCGTTGGATGCAAAAAACTGAATTTTCACATTGCATGAAGCTTTGCCGCAAGGGGAATTTATACGGATGGTGGTGACACTTTGGGCAGTCTGGCGAGCAAGAAGGAGAGCTATACATGAAGAGATTTTTGATAGCCCATTTACTACTAACTCTTTCATACTCTCCTTTTTGAGGGACTTGGAGATGATCGACAGAGGAGCTGGCAGAGTTACGAAGCGAGCTAGCTTGGGGCAACACACATGGATGCCTCCACCAGAGGGGCATGCAAAGATGAATGTGGATGCGGCAGTGTCCCTGCAAGGGGAGTTTGGTGCCGTGGGAGCAGTGTGCCGAGACCACCGGGGAAGTTTCTTGGGTGCTTCGATCTTAAAACTCGAGTTCATCACGGATGTGAGCACACTAGAGGCAATAGCAGTAAGGGAAGGTCAATCTCTGGCTGAGGATCTATATGAGAACTCTATTCAAATCGCTACAGATTGCAAGAGGGTGGTTGAAGATGTCCAGAAGAACTCAGCGGCTGGATACGGAGCTATTGTGCATGAAATTATACTTCGTGCAAACGCTTTCTCTTCATGTAAAGTAGTTCATGAGTTCAGGAGCTCGAATTTCGAGGCTCACAATCTTGCTAGATATGCTTTGTCTTTAAATTTTGGTCGTCATGTATGGCTAGGACAACCAGAAAACCTTGAGTTTCTTCCTATAAACATTATGGGCGATGAATAAAGCATGTGAGATTGTCTAAAAAAAAACTTGAGACCGAGGGGTGGGATCACCGGAGCGTCTCCAATGTGAGATTTTGGCGGTACTGTCTCTTCTAGCCAGTTTGTGCTGCGCTTGGACTCACAGGCCTGGCTTTGTGGATGGCTCGTGATGTATGGGTTGCGTGCCTAGTCTGTGCATAGTCTTCGGTTTGTGTGGTTATGACGTCTGAATCATGTGTGCTTGCATTATCTTCGTTGGCCTCGACACGGATTATCGTTGTTTTTTTTCCAGTCTTTTCTTTGAAAAGAAAAATTATCCCTGCCTCTACATCAAGGAATCAAGCGATGCACACAACTAGTCATAGGTTCGGCCTTCTGTGACTATGCTCTTTGCAGTGTATTTCTTTGTGTGTATGTGTTTATTTTGATTGTGTGCATCTTTTAGTTGTGTAGAGGCTGGGTGTTTAGTCATTTTTTGAAATGAAGGCAAAAGATTTGCCTCATCGATTAATTAAGCAGAAGAAAATTGCCCAGTTAATTAATGAAAAACCGGGCGAAAACTGATACAAATCCATCACATGTGCACTACTCACAGAGCATGCAACCACATAAGCGCATGATTAGCAACACCCACCAATCCCCACAACACGCAACGACCACCAACCACCACACTACTACATCGCAAAGATACCCTCGACGAAAGAATCCGTTGAAGACCACGGGCACCACAAGAATCCAAGCAATCATCAAGCAGCTACGGACGTCTTTCCCATGGCGTCACTCTTCTTTGTTTTGCCTCTGAGAGCCTCCTCCACAATCTTCTAACCCTCTCTAAACGTGCGAGCAAGCTGTGAGCATCCTCATATCGGTTGATGCTTTCAGAGCAACTCCAATGGGGGCCCCCATTTCGTCCACCGCCGTCCGTTCGGGTCGGTG
Source organism: Aegilops longissima (assembly GCA_021605205.1). NCBI lineage: Eukaryota > Viridiplantae > Streptophyta > Magnoliopsida > Poales > Poaceae > Aegilops > Aegilops longissima. The sequence goes on along the minus strand of CM038681.1, from coordinate 529,202,736 downwards.
CGGACAGAAAAGTCAGCCCAACGCGCCGACCCAAACGGACGCGCGACCGTTTCTCGTCCGCGGGCGACCCATTCCCGGCCCAATTTTGAGCAGGATTTGCGTCGGCGCGGACACGAGACGGACGCGCGCGCGCACGCGCCTACTCCTCTCCCCGGGCCCGCCGATCGGTGGGAGCCACCACCATTTCCCCCCAAAAACACTCCCGCCCGCACGCGCTCCCGCCCCCAACCAGCCATGGACGACGCCATCGACCTCGCCTCCCTCGCTTCGTCCGGCGGCGCCGCCCCCTCCGGAAAAGGCAAGCACGTCCTCGTCCAAGCCGCCGTCGCTGCAGCCAGCACCGGCTCGTCGGCGTTTCCTCGGGTGGTGCTGCCCGACTCGCCCCGCGCGCCGGCTTGCAACCCGATCCCGGCTTCCATGTCTACCCGCAGGTCTCCCGCCTCTCCCGGGAGTGCTCGCCCGACGTGAGCGTGGTCGCGCCTTCCACGCCCGCGCCCGCGCCTATCGACTTCAACGCCACCCCGGTGGTCGGTGGCTCGTCATCCGGCGGCACGAGGAACGCTAAGGCGGATCTTGCGTGGCGGGCTCCGGACGCCGCAACTGTTCGAGGAAATGCCGTCCGCCGTCGACGAGGACTACATGCAGAACCTCATCTTCGAGGGCGGTGCGCTAGCCGCTGGCTACGATCCCGAGGAGGCACAAAGCCAGGACGGCCGCGGGGCGTTCACGCCGGCCGCTGCTATGATCCCGATCAGGCGGCCTTCATGCATGATCAGGTCAGCATCGACCAGGACGGCTTCCCCCTCGACCACGAGTTCCCGGACGACTACGGGCTAGAGGAAGAGGACGAGTGCGACATCGAAGTGGAGCCTTTGTTCGAGGACGAGCTCGCCAACCAAGCCGCCGGTCCTAAGCCGAAGTGCAAGAGCAAGCGCACGAAGGCGTACACGGCAGCCGAGGACAAGCTTCTTTGCGAGCGTTGGCGAGACATTGGACAAGACCCCAAGACGGGCGCCGAGCAAAAGCATTCAACCTTTTGGATTCGTGTCCACCGAGAGTTTCATGAGCACAAGAAGTTTCCACCTTACCAATTTGTGAGCACGCGTGGGTGGGTCTCCATTTCCAAGCGATGGAGGGTGATCCAACAAGAGTGCAACAAGTTTTGCGCCACTCTTGAGAGCGTCAAGACCCGCCCCCTGAGCGGCATCGGCATGCAAGACATGGTATGCTAGCAAGCAAGCCGCCCTCTTTTGGGTCATCAAGTTCATCCTTTGCGTGTTCATTTGCATATCACTTGCCCATATGCTTGCATGGAAACATTTTGTAGGCATTTCAAGCTTTGGAAGCATTCAAGGTTCAACACAATGGCAAGTGCTTCAACCTCTCCCATTGCTATCGGGTCATCAAGGACGAGGAGAAGTTCAAGGCGCAATATGCCGCATTCAAGGCACATGGGGGGAAGAATGCCGTGGAGGATGTTGGTGAGGGCGAGCCGACAAGGCCGCGAGGGAAGACCAACTCCAAGAAGGAGGACAAGCGAGATGCGGCCACCAACGCCTTGATCACAAGCGTGGACGGCACGATGAATAAGAAGGACTTAAGGGAGGAGGAGCGCCGGTGTTTCAACGCGGAGCAAATGAACGCTTTCATGAAGATCCAAAGGAGGAGGCTTGACATGGACGCCGAGAAGCAAGCCAAGATGTTCGAGCTAGAGGCGGAGAAGCAAGCCAAGGTGCTAGAGATCGAGGCCGCCAACGCCAAGACCAAGGCGAAAGAAGTGGCTCTCGCGAGCATGATGACCGGGGTGGAGATCATGAAGGTGGATCTCAACACCGTGTCGCCAAGGAAAAGGCCGTGGTTCGAGAAGATGCAGGCCGACATGCTCAAGTTCGACGACGAGTGGTCTATGGCGGCGAACGTCATCTTTTTTGTATGCCGGTAGGTGTGCTGGCATGACCACGGGAGCCGCGATGGCGTGGTCGAACTCAAGTTCCATCCATTTTGTGTCTTGGCATGTGTCTTGCCGGCCGACGAAAAGCGCCAAAGATGAATCGTGGTGATATTTTACAAGCCGGCATTGTATCTTTGGTGGTTGGTATGGTGCAAGCATAAGACATGGCACGGCATGATCGGGTCGGACCTTTTTAGAAAAAATTTAAATGCGGACATGAAATGAGTCGGCGCGTTAGGACTATTCTTGACCTAAACGCAAAATTAGACGAACGTCGGTAGGCGCCGAATTCGATGAAAAGCGGATAAATGCGCCATCCATTTAAGTCGGCCAGTTGGAATTGCTCTCACTATAAGCATCCTGTGTAGAAAAAGAACCGTGCTCGGCCTCGCTGTCATTCATTCTTCTGTTCGTTCCCATGTCACCTACCTTCTGTTCTGGTGGTTTAGCGCCGTAGTATTATTTTTCTATACACGACCTGATTCAAGTCAAATTCAGTTAGCCGCACATTACGCAAGACCGCGACATTCTCCATGTCCCGATCCCGACAGTCCAGGTCCCGTTTCTAGATTCAGTGTAGTACCTGTGTAGCAACAAGCCAACAAGCAACAAAGGTGCCCGTCCCTTGGCACCAGCACGGGCCAGAGATAAATAACAGCGGACGCAAACATGCGACGGTCGACGACAGGGACGGACAGTAGAGAGAACTCTAGCAACCTTCTGAATCGAGTAACTATGGAAAAGCTCACAAGATCACTCCTTGATGAATTACGTTTGCTTCGGTCTTCCAGACTTCCTGGCTGCCAGTCTGCCACCAACTCTTGAGCCATGGTCACGCTTGTACATCTACTCTGAATCCTGATGAACCAACCAAAGCCCCCATCAACGGAAGACGAAGCGATCAGCGGTCAGTGTTCAGGTTGCAGTTACACATTTGGTCCACATCCTGCCACGCCTCACACAGGCGAGCTCCTTTTTTGTTTTCATTTGAGAGAGAGAGAAACACACGTGAGCTCCTGCTTCACGAAGATTCCCATCTGCTTCTGGGCCCAAAGCGACAGAGAAGAAAAACAAAAGCCACGTACCGCTTCAGCGTATAGGCACTCGCACAGCGCTCCACCACCTCCTTTTAGTCCCACCTCGCTTAGCGAGGGAGCGAACGACCATCTTAAATAGCGTGCTCCACCGCACCTACTCGCCGAGCTCGATAGCGTGAGCTTGTGACCCGAGCGGGGGCAATAAGATGGTGTGGACGTTGCCGTGGTGCTGCGGGCCTGGTTGGGTTGTGCTATTGCTGGCCCGCCCGTTCCAAGTTGAGTAGAGTGGACCGTTTGGGGCCTGTGCGAAAGCTGGGCTTCACGGGCCATGATGTGGCAGGCACTGCGCGAGGCTGGTTTCACAGAGCAGCGATCACTGCCCGCTTCCAACGGTGGAAGGATAACGGGCCGCTGCACATCCTGGCCGCTTGGGCCTCACAGCCCACCCCAACGAACCACCATTTTTTTTTCTTGTGCATTTTTCACTGTCTGTTTTTTTGCTTGTACATTTTTCACTGTCTGTTTGCTATTTGAGCTGAATTAGCAAACATCGATAAACAAGACAGCGAGGGGGCTATGCAACACTGGGTTCACTTTTGGCCTGGTTGGGTTGTGCTATTGCTGGCCCGCCCGTTCCAAGTTGAGTAGAGTGGACCGTTTGGGGCCTGTGCGAAAGCTGGGCTTCACGGGCCATGATGTGGCAGGCACTGCGCGAGGCTGGTTTCACAGAGCAGCGATCACTGCCCGCTTCCAACGGTGGAAGGATAACGGGCCGCTGCACATCCTGGCCGCTTGGGCCTCACAGCCCACCCCAACGAACCACCATTTTTTTTTCTTGTGCATTTTTCACTGTCTGTTTTTTTGCTTGTACATTTTTCACTGTCTGTTTGCCATTTGAGCTGAATTAGCAAACATCGATAAACAAGACAGCGAGGGGGCTATGCAACACTGGGTTCACTTTTCTGAGTGTAGCGCGGTGCAAAAACAAGCTGTCCCTGTCTACTGCTCCTATCTATCTTGAAGACTTGACGCTGAACTGGACTTGCTTCGGCCTTCTAGACTGTCACATTATGCCGGCTGTCAGCATCATGGTCGCTGCGATTCACAAACCATTTTGCAGTCACAGCGGAACGCATGATCACAGGTTCGGCCGATTCGAACTCTGAAGAACACCATTGAGCAAATTTTACACCATGAGCATCAATCCAGTTCGCACCATGTCAAACAAATTTTACATCAGCTCTGTTGCTAGCTGTACTAGTACTGCACTAATAACCAAAGAGAAGAAAGAATAAAGAACAGCCACGAGCTTGAAAATCTACTCTGAATCCTGAACCTGAAACCAACTAATAAGCCCCCGGACGGAGCAATCAGTAGTAGTATCCGCCGCGGCGGGGCCGGTCATGGTTGCGGAGGGCACAGCAGCCGAGGGAGTAGGCGAGGAGGACGAGCAGGAGGGCGGCGATGTTGGCGCCGGCCACGGCCCGCCAGTTGCTCTTGGCGGTGGCCAGCACGCCCAGCTTGCACGCGTTGCACCGGAAGCACATCAGGCTCGGCTCGTTGCTCCACGCCTGGCAGTCTGCGTCCGTGGTGTCCGGCCCGCTCGCCGGGGCCTCGTAGAACGTCGCGTTCACCGCCCGGTACCCGCAGTACGCCGGCGGCTTGCAGCACCCGGACTGCATGCAAAAGATTGTTCATTTCGGAGCAGACACTTTGTGTTGGTGGTGTTAAGTTTTTGGCTGGCTCGATGGCCTGCTTTAGTTCATTAGAGGAGGAGTAGAGTGGCGAACTGGTTGTGCAAAATAATAAAAGTAACAGGGATCATTAAGCCACGAAAACAAAAAGTTGACCCAAAATATAAGACATTTTGAACACAAACCTTTCATTGATACTTTACTTACCCCACCAATATGTTGTTTATGTGTTACGAAATGATAACCATACCTAGCTACTTCTGAATATGAGTCGTTCCCAACAACATCAGTTTTGTGCAAAATAATCATTTGTTGGTTAAGCTCTTGTCTTGGTGAATCAAAATACCTTTTACCCCTCCATTCCAAAAAATAAGGTGTACTATTTTTTTTAAGTTAAACTGCTCTAACTTTGACCAAGTTTATGTAGAAAAATATCAATATTTACAACACCAAATCGGTATCATTAGATTCGACATGAAATATATTTCACATCTTATGTATTTTGTATTGTAGATGTTGATACATTTTGCTGTAAACTTGGTCAAACATAGACACATTTCACTTTTGACAAAACTAACACACCTTATATTTTGGAATTGGAGGTATTTTAGATTTTAGGATGGATGGAATAAGAAGCAAGTCAAAACAAACTAAACAGCCAGAAACAAAACAAACGACATGGGACTTTTCCAGGAAGAAAATATGAATAGAATATTTTGATACATAAAACAGAAAGAAAACAATTTATGTGTGATGTTTTAGCCAACACTAGAATTTCCCTTGATTTTCTTGTCTTCTCTCCTAGAACTTTTTTCCAAAATTGTATGGTTCATTTTTGTATTCTCATTTTACTTTACTTTTTGTATATTTATAAGCTGTTTTTGGCTGGAATATTTATAAGCTGTTGACATGGCATCTTGCTCATATGTGTAGTTACACCACGTGTCTAGTTCAGCTCAAATCATCTTGGAATATAGTCAAGGGGATAAATACCTTCAACACCTAAAGTTTAAAAACAAATTGCTTGAGATTTCAAGGTTGAAATGAACTTGCATAGTTGAAACGTGGAATCCCCTCCACCCCATTTATCTTCAAAGGCAAGATTGTCATTTTTTTATTGGAACTAAATGTCATATACTCTCTCCGTTCATAAATATAAGATGTTTTGGATATTCCAATATGGACTACGTACAAACTGAAATGAGTGAACATACCAAAATGTGTCTATATACATCCTATTCACAAAAAAGTTTGAACATCTTATATTTATGAACGGATGGAGTATATATCACATAAAAAAATGCCCACAATCTAGACAACCATCGAGGAGTGAATTTTTGGAGTATAGAACCTGATTAGGAAAAGTTCACACCTCTTGGTTGAACATTGAGAGGCCAGGAAGTTCTTTGGTTCGTGGTGTCATGACATCTAGAATCCTATTGGGATTGAAAATACATGAATCACCAATAGAAATTGTTTAGTTGTAGCACAGGAAAAATACAGGAACTTCCTATAGAGATTTAGTGTATGTCATAGTAATCATAGACACAAAGAAAAATCTCCAAGAGGTCTCACCTGTTGCTAGAAGCCTGGAATTCCTATTGAATCATAGTGTAGGAAAGCAAATCTATAAGATTTTTGGACGGTTCGTACCTTTGTGTTAATTAAAGAAATGACTATTTGATCATAATGTAGGGAGAATTTCTACGGATTCAGATCCTTTTTTTTAGAAAAGGAGAATGTACCCCCGGCCTCTGCATCTGGACGATGCATGCAGCCATATTATTAATTATTCACAAAGACCATACAATGTGATACATCAATAAGCCTGAAGCCACCATCTTGGCAACATCGTTGCTACTCCTATCCCCATGATGAAGGCGTGCCGAACGTCCGGGCCTAATACCAAACAGACATCGCACCAAAGCCTAACATCTAAAGCCGGGTGTCCCATCCAAGCCACTACCTGGATTGGGTCCCACACCGGTCTGGCACACTCCCAGTGAGCACCGCACGATGCAAGGGCCGTCACCTCCATCTTCCCTCGGTCCATCCTCATAGCATAACTGATGCACCAACCTTGCCAGGCCTCTCTACCATCAACGCCACCATGACGCCAGACAGCTTCCTCCTCCTGCGCGAGTCCATCTTCTCGCATCAGACGCCGAGACTCCACAGCGCCACGCCGCTGAGAACCGCCACCATCAATGTGGAAGATGAAGCACCGCTCCACCAAAGACGCCGTCCTCCGGTCCCTCGAGCCCGTGTGCACCTCCAAGAATGACGCCCCCAAGGGGGAAACAACACCAGAGAGCCACCGTCATCTGATCTACTGATCTAGGGTTTCCCCCGGAGGTAGCAGAGAGTGGCCTTGAACTTATCCACGATGATGCCTTCAGGAAGGGAACGACGTAGACAGCGTCGCCATCGCCGGCCTTGGCAATAGCCAATAGCAGGTTTTCACCCAGATCTGATCGAAGACGTCCATCTCTCGTGCACGGGCCGCCGCCATCCCTGCCGGGATCTCAACGAAGACTCAAGGAGTGGATCGGCGCCGGCGTCGTCGTCGTTAATGGCCGCCGCCGCCGCCAAGGGTTTCCCGAGCCCAAGAGCCCCACCATCCAATCACCGCCCACCACCCGGATCCGGCGAGCAAGGCCACACCGAAGCCTAGATCGAGCGGGATAAGGTGAAGGAGATGAAGCTGGCGCAGGTCGGTCCAGATCTGGCGGCCGGCCGACGGAATCACGACCGCCATGAGATCCCACCACCGGGTCCTCGCCGCCCATGCAAGCCGAGGAAGACCGGCCACACACCCGTAGCCACCCTCCGTCAGGGAAGGCGCCGCCCACCTTGACCGGGGCCGCCACCCCGGCACACCAAGCTCTCCGCGTGAGGAGCAGCCAGCCCCGCCGCCACCTTCCTCGACGCCGCGCGGGCTTGCCGGCGGCTATCTCTGGTGGCGGCGAGATCTGGAGGGAGGGGAAAGGGGGCCGGCGGAGCTAGGGTTGGGGCCACCCGAGTCGCCCTAGAGGAGCGACGCGGGGGCAGGAAGAGAGGAGAAGAAGCGTACAGAACTCAGATCCTACAAAATTTCTTTGAAATTCCTCCAAACCAAAGAGGCCCAAAGGTTTGTGTTAATCAAAGAAATGACTATTTGAACTTAGGCTTTTGTTTTGGTGGAGGGAATGCAATGTCCTCCTATTACAGAGGCATTGCTCCGACAAATTCATATCCTAGACGTATTGAAGGACTGGGTAGGAGGAATCGTCAACGATGAAGTTGGGGAAAGAGGGTCACTTTGCCGGAGGCCATTTCTATACCAAACTCAATCACCCGAAAAGACCTTAGACATGATCACAATTTTCACAAGATCATGAGCACCCCTATATTACCGTTCGACCTTGGTATGCACATATATCTTTGTTTTTGTTTGCAAATATGTGAATATCGTTTATTTCAAATGAACTTAATTGTTTTGGCACGGTTATAGAAAATGGTAGTTTAAAAAAAACTTTTGTAGTACAAATAAACTTCGTTCACCCACCGATATGTTCACGCTAATCCTGAGTTTATGCGATTAGTATTTTTGGATATTGCATTTTTGGTGTTTGTACTTTCGAGTCATTGAGCTAGTGATGTTTATAGTTCCAGTAAAATGAACAAGGGCCTATATGGCGATCAAGATATGGATTTAATGTAGGCAATTAATCATCAGCTTACTTAGCAGCTCCTGAATTGAAGTGACGTATTAATGCAACGTTCAATCCCCATAAATAAATGGGCATTGCTTGGTTGATCACTTCAGTTACTACTCTATTGAGAAGAGGGCAAAAAAGTTACAATAGTCAAACGGTTTTAACAGCTAGCAGGAGTGCCTGGGCGACTGACGCGTGATACATGCACGCCATGCAAGATGCAACCATCCAACGGACCCACAAAGCGCGCACGCATACCTGGAGGAGCGGCAGATGCAGGCGGTAGAAGTCGGTGGCGTCGATCCCGGCGGAGACGCCGCCGAGCCGGCCGCTGAACCGGCCATCCCCGCAGACGCCTGCATCGGCCATGCAGCTCTGGATCTGTTGCCACGTCTCGTAGTCGTCGACCTTGTCCTTGAGCCAGTCGGAGTAGTCCCCGATCCGGTAGTCCCCGTAGCCGCTCCCGTCGGCGGCGGTGGCGGCGCCCTTGTTGGTGACGTCGTAGGCGAAGACGGTGAGGAAGAACATGCCGACGACGAGCAGGAACATGGCGATCACGTAGAGCCAGAGGAGCGGGCTGCAGGCGCGGCAGCACGCGCCGAAGAGGGCCATGAGGGAGAGGAGGATGATCCCGCCGCCCAGGGCGAGGGTGGGCAGCCGCAGCAGGCGCTGGCACTCGGTGGAGGCGCCGTGGTCGTGGAGGTAGGCGCCCGCGCCGAGGAGCGGGACGGAGGCCACCAGGGACACGATGCTCAGGGCGCCCAGGACGCCGTTCGAGAGGCCCACCATTGCGGCCGGACGCCTTCGATCCTGTCGAGTCTCTCTGTGGAGTACGGCGTGGGGCGTGTGTGTGTGTGTGTGTCAGTGTGTTTCTCCTAGTTAGCAAATGGCTGCGTTTGGCTATGTCTGCGTGCCACGTGTTACAATCAGAAGGTTTTCGGATGATGTACTCCTGCTCACAAAATTATTGATTTTTTGTCAAAAGAGACCGCCTGCCGGATCGAAATGGCAAAAAAGACCATCTTTGAGTCAGATTGGCAAAAGAGACCCCCTTGCCATGGCGGCAGGCGCGCCAAGCGACACGTGGCAGCTGCCGCCACGACGTGAGGCGGCCGGCCCCGCCGCCATGCTGCCAGGCGGCCAGTCCCTGGCAACTGAAATCCAGGCCAGCAACGGAACGGAGCTGGTATAGTGGACCATGCCGCCACCGCATGAGGCGGCCGGCACTGTAGCAACGCACTGCTGCTGCAGGGCCATGCCACAGGCGGCCAGCACTGTAGGTTTGTAGCTGCTGCGCGCTGCACTGTAGCGTGACGAGCTGCACTGCTGCTGCACATATATATTACCTTTAAAATAATTTGTTCATATATATTACCTTTAAAATTGTTCTAACAATACTCTCACTTATGATGGATCAATAGGTCTTCTATGTGACTTTATAAGTCAACCGAACCGCAGGTTGTTTCCTCTTCATTTCTATTTATCAAAACCCATATATTCTAGTGAACATGATGACACACGCAATGCTAAAATTAAAAATAAAATTGCATCAAAGATTGAACGCTGCAATCTGTGCAGCATATATGGGAGACAAATTAGTTAATTAGCAATATAGCGGCAGGCCGCGTGCAGCAGCAGCAGTGCAGCTCGTCCCGCTTTGCACCAGTAGCAGCGCAAGCCGCCTGAACTAGTGGCGGCATGGCCCAGCAGCAGCAGTGCATCGCTACAGTGCCGCTTCCAGGGTTACAGTACCGGCCGTCTCATACGGTGGCGGCGTGGCCCACCATACCTAGCTCCGTTCCGTCACTGGCCTGGATTTCTGTTGCCCACGACTGGCCGCCTGGCAGCGTGGCGGCGGGGCCCGCCGCCTCACGTCATGGCGGCAGGCGCCACGTGTCGCCTGCCGCGTCTGCCGCCATGATGAGGGGGGTCTTTTTGTCAATCTGATTTAGAGGTGATCTTTTTTGTCATTTTAATTCGGCGGGTGGTCTTTTTTGACAAAAAATCAAAATTATTAATACAGTTTTGCTAAAGCACATCTAGATGTGCCCTGAATATTACATTTGAGATTTTATTTTTTGATCAAAGGAACACCGGCCCCCAATTTCATGAAATTGATAAACTTGCCTCTCGGATCTCTTGGGAGATTATTCTGCATGTGCATTGAGATGCCGGTCGGGGTTTGGCAGTTTGGGGTTCTGAGGCTAGAGTAAGGATGCAGTTTGCAGACAATATATACCACAACATAACTTGAGTGTTAAATCTCAATTTATACCCAACGGTGAACTAATTGACGAGGTTCACGGCGGTAAGCAGGCTCCCGCTAGAGACCCGCAGAAACGATACGGGAATAAGTGCAATGGCGATGCTCAGAGGGTGTGTAGTGGTGTGGCGGACCCGATTTGGGCCTTGAGAGGATTGTAGGTGAGGCATGCGTGGACAGCTATGGTGAGCTCCAGCAGGGGCGGCTCCACCGTGGGGTCGTGTAGGGACGGCCGCCCCGGGTAAATTTTCGAAACCTAGGGTACCCCCTACTCATCTTAGCCGGCGGCCATCATGGGAGGTGAGCAGTTTCGCTGCAAGGTCTCAGATCTGGTCGAGGGAAAGAGGAAAACGATTCGCTGCCAAAGATAACTGCTCGCTAGAGATCTATTAATCTATAGATGGGCCAATCAAATAAGCCCAATAAAAATTAGATGAGCCCATTAGTACGCAGCCTGATTTTCACGTTCACAATTCCTTTTCTAATTTCTATCGATCGTGGAACTGGTCGTCCTAAACTCACGCCTAGCGACCACGCCCTGAAGACGCGGCGCCGCCTCCAGTGCCGTCTTGCAGTCGTCGGCGCTGCTGAGGTCTGTCCAGCCGATGGTGCTAGATGGAGAAGGAGAAGTGAGTCGGCCTGTTCTGGATGCCGTCCACATGGGAAGCGGAGTCGCCGCCACCGCCGCCGCCACTGTCCCTGTTCAAAACAACAAGCGAGCAGCCAACTAAGGCAACAACGACCAGGTTATTTCGCTCTCCCCTAGTCTTCTCTTCTGTTTTATAATGTTTAATTTGTTGTCATGTTGGCCTAATTCTTGGAAGTTGAATATTGAAACTTAACTAAAAATGTGATGTTACAGAGACCTAAGAAGATGAAGCAGATAGAATCTTTTTTCAAGGTTATCCTAGTAAATCAGTCTGGACCCCAAGTTTGTGAATCTGAAGTAAATGTAACCATTTCAGAAGCTAGTGTTCCTGAAGTATTAAGCCAAGAGACTGATACAAATAATTTGCAAGATGATATTCCTCAAATATTTAATCCAGCTGACATTGAACCTGATCCTGGCCTTCGGGAACAAATTGAAGAGTATGCTACCCCGAAAATCAGAGATGTAGTGAGAAGGGCGTATATCTCGAAAGGTGCATGCCAGCCTAAAGATCATGATTTTGAACGCAATGAAGATGGCAGGGTATTTAGAGAAATATGGTACAAGGAGTTTGATTGGCTAGAGTATAGTGTAGCCAAAAAAGCTGCTCACCGTTTTCACTGTTTTCTTTTCAAGAAACCAACAATCAGTTCAAAGTTTGGGGCTGAAGTCTTCACCAAGATTGGGTATACGAACTGGAAGAAAGCAGTTGAAAACTTCAGGCTCCATGTAGGTTCAACAAATAGTGCTCACAACAATTCAAGAAGACATTATGAAGATTTTAAAAATCAGAAGCAAAGTGTGACATATGCAATGACTACTCAAACTGAGAAGGCACATATTGAATACCAGAACCGATTGTTGGCTGTTGTTGGTGTTGTAAGGTTTCTGCTTAGGCAAGGTCTTGCTTTTCGTGGTCACGTCGAGTCTAAGAATTCGAGAAACAAGGGTAATTTCCTTGAGATGTTAGAGTGGTATGCTCAAAGATGTAAGGATGCAACTGATGTTCTCTTTGATAATGCTCATGGAAATCATCAGATGACTTGTCATGAAATTCAGAAGCAACTGGTGCAAGCTTGTGCAGAAAAAACTATTGAAGTCATGATGAATGAGCTTGGGGATGGTCAATTCTCACTTCTTGTTGATGAATCCCGTGATGCGTCAATCAAGGAGCAAATGGCTGTGATTTTGAGGTTCTTGAATAAGCAAGGGGAGACTTTAGAAAGGCTGCTTTGTGTTGAGCATGTTGTTGACACCACATCTGCTTCTCTCAAACGATCTTTGGATAAAGTGTTTGCGACCCATAATTTGAGCATGTCTAGGCTGAGAGGGCAAGGATATGATGGAGCCTCAAATATGCGTGGGCAACTTAATGGCTTAAAGAAACTTGTGCTACATGATAATCCTCATGCATTTTATGTACATTGTTTTGCCCATCAACTTCAACTAGTGGTTGTGGCTGTTGTGGAAGGAGTTCTTGCTGTTAGTGATTTCTTTGGCTATACAAATATCATTGTGACCACGGTAAGTGCATCTTGTAGAAGAAAAGATGCACTGCTACAGAAACATCATGACAGGATTGTACTCCAATTGGAGAATGGGGAGATTATGAAAGGAAGGGGCAAACATCAAGAGACAACTATAGCACGACCTGGTGATACACGTTGGGGATCACACCAGAGAACTCTAGTTCGTATCTATCAAATGTGGGACTCGGTGATCCAAGTGCTACATGCTATTTGTTTAGATGGAGACAATGACGACGACAAAGGCAAAGCTTCGGGTTTGATGAAACAAATGGAAGTGTTTGAATTCGTACTTATATTGCACTTGATGATTAAAGTGCTTGGTCTGACTAATGATTTGTCGCAAGCATTGCAACAAAAGGACCAAAACATAGTCAGTGCAATGAACATGATTGTCTCTGTGAAAAGGTTATTGCAGCATTTGAGGGATGAAGGGTGGGAGCCACTTTTGGAGGCTGTAACTGCATTTTGTGTTCAGAGACATATACCGGTGCCAAATATGAATGATAATATTTCAGCAAGGGGTTATCCAAGGAGTTCACGTAAGTCAGTTACTTGCTTCCATCACTACAAGGTAGAAATATTCAATGAGGTGATTGATAGAAACATAGCCGAGATGAACAATCGATTTAGTGAAACAACAACCCGATTATTGATTTGCATTTCATGTCTAGATCCTAGAGACTCATTCAGTAGCTTTGACCATGACAAGATAATTGAGCTTGCAAGCATTTACTCAGCAGACTTTGATCCTGAAGAACGGCAATTTTTGAGTGGTCAGCTTGACATATACATTGATGTGATGAAAAGATCACCTGTTTTTTGTGGTTGTGATAGTCTATCAAGTCTCTCCGTCAAGTTAGTTCAAACTAAGGAGTATTTGCGTTTCCCATTGGTTTACCGACTCATCAAACTCGCATTGATATTGCCGGTTGCGACTGCATCAGTTGAAAGGGCTTTCTCAGCCATGAATATAATAAAAACAGATTTGAGAAACAAGATAGGTGATGAATGGTTGAATGATATGATGGTTTGCTATGTTGAGCGAGATATATTTGCTGGGATTGAAGACAAGAAGATTATCGAACATTTTCATGGCCTAAGGGATCGTAGAGGCCATCTTCCAAACCCTCCACGTATAACTACAACTTAATGGTAAACAGTTGTCTTATCTTTTGTTTAAACAAATGGCATACTATGCTGTGATTTAGATTAATCTGATTGTTTTTACATATTTCAGGTACCTAATGGACTAGAAGAATAAATATTTGGGGTAACGCATGGAAGATTTAACCAGCGGAAGTCCAAGTTAGGCTTTATGTGATTTTTTGCGTTACAATTTTTTGCCTACTTCTTGAGAATAAAATTACTTAGATAAATTTATTGTGTTGATAGTCTTTCCTGCATGCATACTCTTGCCCAACTATTTTTCTTGATTATATTGTGGCTTAGATTTTTTTCTTTAAAAGTCCGCCCCTGGTAACTTCAAATCCTGGATCCGCCACTGGGCTCCAGCAATGTGTTAGTGGTTCCGCTAGCAATGTGTTAGTGTTCGAACTCAACTATAGGCCTGTGTGATCATTTTGTGATGTGATCTTCCTTTGAGCTTCCTTTGAACTTGTGGTGCTAGTGCAAGTGTCGTGAATTTTCTTTGAACTGGTGTCGTAACTAGATATAAACATCATTCTTGAAATGGATATCTCAATTCACGATTAACTCAATGAAATGGATAGAGATCTTGAAAGCTCTAGCACGCAATTAAATTGGGGACACTTGCCATAAGCACATAACTACTAGTTCAACAATTATCACATAACTTGGACATAACTACTCATCACAAAATTTCCTTTATCTTCCTAACTTTTGCAATGCTCCCCATCTTTCTCTTTAAGAAAGCCTGCAATCATGTACTCAAGTGTTTTCTTCTCAACCTTTAGTCTATCATTGTCCCTCTCTGCCTTGATCCTCGTCACTTTGCGAAAATTTGAAGTTGTGTAAGGGCATTTTTATCCCTTAGTGGTTTTGGTGATTGATGACAATGCTTTTGCGGACTAATCGTGTGCATTGAGCATTTCAGATGTATCATGACTAGGCACAAGACAATTTGGTGCCCCTCGAAGACTATTGAAGACGACACTTCTCTACGTTTCTTTTCGGTGGATTTGAGTCGTAGGAAAGCCGTACTATTAAGAGGGGGTCCGCGTTGGAAAGGTTTGGGTGGAATCAACACGTACACGTTTGTTCCTTTTGCACCACCTTTCCTTTGGCTCTTTGGAGCATCCTCCGTTTCTTCGTGTCTTTGCAAAATGAAGGACTCCTAGTGTTGCTGATCTGGGGCATGCGGTAGTACTGCTCTTCCGAGCGGTAGTACTGCAGTGCCTTGCGGTAGTAACGGCCATAGGCGCGGTAGTACCGCAGGTACTCACGGTAGTACTGCTCCCTGGGAACGGTAGTACCGTGGCCTCTGGCCAGGCTCAGCTGCTTGAGCGGTTGTAGGGGCGGATGTAATTTTTTACATCCACGCCCTACGCGATAGTACCGCCCCATGGGCGCGGTAGTACCGTGAGCCCTGGCCTGGCACAGCAACATGAGCGGAAGTAGGAGCGGATGTAATTTTGTACATCCGCGCTCTACGCGGTAGTACCGCTTGCCAGGTGCGGTTGTACCGTGTTGGATTTTTGCATGGATCGAAACTCAGCAGAAGTTGCTACGGATGTATTTTTATATGTCCATGCCTTCTCAGTCTAGACCAACCCTACCTTGCGGTAGTACCGCAAGGGGGTGCGGTAGTACCGCTCCAGCGGTTCTACCGCCCTTGCCACAGGCTGGTCTAGCTCCTGCTACGCCAGCGGTAGTACCGTGGTCCCGTGCGGTAGTACCGCTTGCCAGGTGCGGTAGTACCGCTCGTCGCGCGCTGAGTTAGTGGGTAACTGTTGGATTTGTTCTTGCACTATATAAGGGGAGTCTTCTTCTCCGAGTTGACCACCTCTTCCATCCCCAAGCTCCATTGTTGCTCTAAGCTCCATTTTCGCCCGATCTCTCTCCCTAGCCAATCAAACTTGCTGATTCTCTAGGGATTGGTTGAGAAGGCCACGATCCACACTTCCACCAAGAGAAATTTGATTCCCCCCACTAATCACTTGCGGATCTTATTACTCTTGGGTGTTTGAGCACCCTAGACGGTTGAGGTCATCGCGGAGCCATATTCCATCGTGGTGAAACTTCGTGGTGTCGTTGGGAGCCTCCAATTAAGTTGTGGAGATTGCCCCAACCTTGTTTGTAAAGGTTCGGTCGCCGCCTCCAAGGGCACCAATAGTGGAATCACGGCATCTCGAATTGTGTGAGGGTGTGAGGAGAATATAGTGGCCCTAGTGGCTTTTTGAGGAGCATTGTGCCTCCACACCGCTCCAACGGAGACGTACTTCCCCTCAAAGGAAGGAACTTTGGTAACACATCCTCGTCTTCACCGGCTCCACTCTTGGTTATCTCGTACCTTTACTTGTGCAAGCTTATATTGTGTTGTTTCCCTTGCTTGCTTGTGTGCTTGTTGTTGTTGCATCATATACACTACAAAAAGAGACACATCCGTGACATTTTTGGCCGAACGAAAATCTTTTCTGTCATACTTATGACACTTCTATGATGATAATTGTGACAAAACACGGTATCATCATAGATGTGGTGGGGTCCTACTTCTATGACAAAAAATCATGACAGAAAATGGGCTTTCCGTCCTAGGCGGGCCGGAGACGCAGCTGCATGACATTCTTTGGGCCGTCCATGATGAAAAAACCGTGGTAGAAGCGAGGGCGAGGACAATATCGGGGTGTTCCCGGTTACGGTGGGTGGTCGGGGCTGAGCGATCGCGCTTTCTCAGACACGCAGCGCTGGGTGCGAGCGTTGGGCTCTAATCGAACCCGAGCGATCGCCTTTGACCGAAGGCTACGCTACATCGATTTCGAGCGATCGATAGATGGCTGTTAATCGAACCCGATCGAGCGATTCTTCGCCATCTGCGCTAAGCGAAGCCGATCGATGCTGCCTCTGGATGAACAATGGCGTTCTTTGGGGGTTTGGATGAACAGTTCGGTAGGGTGGATGAACAGGACCCGTGGTGTTGCCTCTGGATGAACAGGACCCCGATCGATCGAGCCGGTTGGGGCTGGATGAACAGGACCCCGTGGAGGGCAGGATGAACAGGACCACCCCGTGGAGGACAGAATGAACAGTAGACGGTGGAGGGCTGGATGAACAGTAGCCCGTGGAGAGGTGGTTGAACATGAGCCCGTGGAGAGGGGAGGTTGAACAGTCGCCGGTGGAGTAGCACGCGGTGGAGGCTGGATGAACAGGAGCCCGTTGATGAACAGTCGCAGGTGGAGGCTGGAGGAGGTCGACGGTGGATGAACAGTAGCCCATGGAGGCTGGAGGGGGTCGACGGTGGAGATGAACAGTATCCCGTGGATTCCCATTTTGCGACGCTGCGGACCTCCCGATGAACAGGACCCCTGTTTGATCAGAAGGCCCAACACAAGTCCGTTTCCTCCGTTTTGTGGTACGCCACACCCCTCCCGATCAACAGGACCCCCGTTTCGACCGTAGGAGGTCCATTTTCTCTGTTTTTCAGTACGCCAGACCCCTCCTGATGAACAGGTTCCCATTTCGAACATGGCCGGTCGAATACAAGGCTGTTTCCTCCGTTCTGCGGTACGCCATGCCTCGTTTCCATCGGCTGTTCCGTCCAAGCCCTCCCGATGAACACGACGACGCATTCCGTTCCGACCCAGCCGGTTGGCTCCCCATGAACACGACGACGACGCAGTTTCTCCGTTCCGACCCAGCCATGTACACGAGCCCTGGCCATACGTATGCGCGAGGAGGCGTTCGAGACCCTGCCTATATGTACGTACGTGGCCATATTTTCTTTCTTGCACACTGGTCGTTGTACATACGTGTACATGCTACGTGCACGCCTCTACTACGACACGCGCGCGCCTCTACATCGACCAGTATGTACGTACATGTTCGCGACCAGAATGACAATGCTACGTATGCTTCGACCAGGTGGGTCCCGACTGTCAGGCACTTCCTTGCGTGCGAAGATGTAGCTGGTGGGTCCCAGCAGTCAGGGGGGCGAATCGTTTTTTTGCCCGGACGCACTTCCTTGCGTGCGAAGATGTAGCTGGTGGGTCCCAACAGTCAGGGGGAAACGTTTTTTTCACGAAATACGATGGCCCATCCAGTGGGTCCCTGCTGTCAGGTGGAGGAATAATTATTTTACGCGTAATAAGGAGGCACTTCCTTGCTGCGGCTGTGGACCCAGCTGGCAGCCTCTCCACGTACAGTCCACGTCCGATGGAAGCTGTTCCTTGACCACGTTGACCACACCGCGCCGAGAGCACCAGGGCGGTGGACGACGGCGAGGCCTTGGAAGGGGACGATGCGGAGCCGGGGAAGACGCGGCAGTGGAAGCCCGCGCGGAGAGGAGTATGAGGGTTCACTAGTTCGGCTGCGGTGTGAGGCTGCCGTTGCCGCGGGGCCGGGCCAGCGGTGGGAATAGTAGGGGGCAGTGAGGCCTCCGCGGCAGCACAGCCGGCCACGGGAGGCAGGAGCGTGCGGCACGACGGCGCTGCTTTGGCCGGCTGGAGCAAGAAGACCAGAGGTTGAAGAAGCACTACGGCCGTTGGATGGACACCGTACGGTCACTGGAGCTAGAATCGTTCATATTGACTAAGTTGACAAAGCACTCTGTCCCCATCAACTTAGTAGGCCCACAAGTCAGCCTCCCACCAAGGTGGGTCCCAACTAGCAGGGGGAGTATTTATTTTTTTGTGCGTAATAAGGAGGCACCTTCGGTGGGTCCGAGATGACAGCGGGGGGAACGTTTTTTTTCGCAAAATACGTTGGCCCGTCCGGTGGGTCCCAGCAGTCAGGGGGGAAACATTTTTTTCAGCAAATACGGTGGCCCGTCCGATGGGTCCCTGCTGTCAGGTGGAGGAATAATTATTTTCCGCGTAATAAGGAGGCACTTCCTTGCGGCTGCCGTGGACCCAACTGTCAGCCTCTCCATGTACAGTACTCTTCCGATGGAAGTCGTTCCTTGACCACATTGACCACGCCATGCCGAGAGCACCAGAGCGGTGGACGACGGCAAGGCCTAGGAAGGGAACGACACGGAGGCAGGGAAGACTCGGCAGTTGTTTCCCATGCGGAGGGGAGTACGACCAGGGTTCTTGGTTTATCGTTCGCCCGCCGGAGGAGAATAACAGCAGTGTGGGTGTGTAGAGGGATGGCTAGGCCAGCAATGGGATCTGGTGGGCGGTGAGGCTGCAAGGCAAAGACAACCCGCCATGGGGAGGAGGGCGAGCAGTCCGCCGGCGCTTGTTTCAGCGGGTGGAGCAGGAAGAGCAGAGATTGAAGAAGACGACGGCCGTTGGATGCACATCCAACAATCCACCGCTGTAAAGGCCAACCTTTTGTTAGGAAAGACTCAAATCAGTGGAAAACAGCATACAGCCCATCTGCCATTATTTCTAATAATTTACAACCCATTTGCTAATTCTTAAGGTTTTTTTTAGAGACCATATTCTTTTTGTTAGCATTACAGCCCATATTGTGGCTACGGTTAAAAAATTATACGAAATTTTGCATATTTCGGTGCAGTCCAAACTGTTTTTAATCCCGAAATTTCGAGTCACATTCAAACTGATTTTAAAAATAAATGTATATCAATATAAAATCCAATAAATTGTCCACGCATAAAAATTAATGCAATTTAAAATCTCGAAATGAAAAAAAGAAATTTGAAACTAATTGCCGGTTTGATGTGTTTTAAAAATGTACAGCCCATTTCTTATTACTGATAGGCCATTTTCTCGTCCAGCCGAATGAAGCTCTCCTCGTCTTGAAAGATTTGCAGCCTAACAGGCCTGACAAAGTGACTTACTTGGCAAATCACAAAAAACTGGGCTGTGGCCGTGGACCCAGCTATCAGCCTCTCCACGTACAGTACTCTTCCGATAGAAGTCGGTCATTGACCACATTGACCACGCCGCGCTGAGAGCACCAATGCGGTGGACAACGGCGAGGCCTAGGAAGGGGACGATGCGGAGCCGAGGAAGACGCGGCAGTGGATGCCCACGCGGAGAGGAGTACGAGGGTTCACTGGTTCGGATGCGGTGTGAGGCTGCCGTCGCCGTAGAATAATAGGGGGTGTGGGTGAGTAGAGGGATGGCCTGGCGAGTGGTGGGAGTAGTAGGGGGCGGTGAGGCCTCCACGGCATCACAGCCGGCCATGGGAGGCAGGAGCACGCGGCACGACCGGCGCTGGTTTGGGCGGCTGGAGCAAGAAGACCAGAGGTTGAAGAAGCACTACTGCCGTTGGATGAACATCGTACGGTAACTGGAGCTAGGGTCGTTCATATTGACTAAGTTGACAAAGCCCTCCATCCCCGTCAACTTGGTAGGCCCACAAGTCAGCCTCCCATGATGTTGGGTTCCAGCTGGCAGGGGGAGTATTCATTTTTTTGTGCGTAATAAGGAGGCACTTCCTTGCGTGCGAAGATAGTTGGTGGGTCCGACCTGTTAGCGGGGAGCACGTTTTTTTCGTGAAATACAAAGACCCTTTCGGTGGGTCCCAGATGTCAAGTGGAGGAATCAAAGACTTGAGAAGGCGTACAGAACAAACTAGTGTACCAGTAAAGAGACGTTGTTGAGTTTTAGAAAAAAGAGAGACGTGCTCCTGTAGCTGGTTCGAATCCAAACCTAGACTATGACTATATATGGTGCTATGTTACTCTGCAAGTAATGAAACTGACATATCCAACGTTCACTTCTCCTTTTCTCTACTTACTCTGCCTAGCATCAGAAGCTCTGGCCGCAGCAACCATGTCCGTTGGCTGCTCGTCCACGTGCTCTTCAGCAGGCAACAACCAAATATGCGCCAAATCGCCACCCATACCATCGCCCATGGGTCTCATCACACCTCCTCCGGCACGCGCTCCGCAGCCGGTTGCTCATCGCAACCCGCTGCCCTTGGTATGGTGCCACTGCTGCAAATCACGCAGAGTCATCCGTCGCGTCTCAACCACAATCCTCAACCCTGGCCAAGTCTTCTACAAATGCCCGAATCATGGGGTAATAATATGTTTAAGTGTTGTTCTGCTACTTTCAGTTGCTGATTTTTTTAATAGTTTGGTTGATGATCTTCCAATTTGATTCGTGCAGAAAAGGGAAGATTCGTGTGATTTGTATTTCTGGGAAGTTGCTGATGTGGGGGAGTGCAACAACGCTGATTATTTGGTTAGCCGAGGAATCCCAATACCAGCAGGTTGGGGTGTTGGACAAGTAACTGAAGGAACGGCAGAAGAGGAAGATGCAGAGCAGAAGGTTGAAGATGCAGTTCCTCTGATCATGGCCAAGCAACAGCTGCTGAACGGCCTTGATAGCAATGAGGAGATGAAAGAGCTTGTGAAGATAATGGGCAAAATCGATGTGCTCTGTAGGATGATTGTCTCTTTATTTGCAGTGTATGTAGCACTCGTGATGTATTCAGTGGCTATGACATGAGCACTTTGCTAAAACTAGTAATGAATGAAACCTGTGTAGCAGGCTAGGCGTAGTGTTGTGAACATCTAATGATTTCTATTAACGGAAATCAGGGGGTATCCCATTTTGCTCATAAATAAATAAATAGTAGAGGCCCTTTTGGTAATAAATAAATAAATTAGGAGAGGACCTGTCGGGTCAGCTTTGTTCTCATTCGAAGACGTCGAGCAAATTGCAGTCCAACAACAAACTATGTCATCAAATTCAAGTTTCAAAGCCAAATATGAGTACAACTAAACAACAATGTCATCATGTTTTAGTCATCATACAATCACCAAACACAAATCAGCATACATAACAAGTGATGTTCTCACAGGAAAATACTAAACAACATGTTCATCAGGTTTTAGTTGTCATAGCAAACACAATTTCACATAGTAGATAAAAAAACGTCTTCTGACAGGCAAATACGACAAAAGCAATGTAATCATCATCCGCAGCAGCAGCATCAATATCTTCGCCATGTGTATCAGTTTGAATTGTAATTCCCCATGGTGTCATCTTCTTCTTCGTCCTCAACGTCCTCGAACGTTGGCTTCTTCTTGATCAACTCTTGTATGTCCACAGCACGACAGGTTATCTTGTACATCAGGAGTAGTGTAAGCATCATCTTGTTGTGCAACTTCATTAAACGAATTCCTCTGCTCAAACCTTTGCACTACTCTCCAGTCATCGCTACGTGCAAATGTGTCTTCCAAGAAAAAGATCTGTGTTGCTTGATTTGCCAAAATAAAAGGCTCGTTGGTCTGGTACGCCGCCTTGACATTGATGGATTTGAAATAATCATCAGCTCGGGTTTTGCGATCCCGAAAACAAGTTATACCAATGACAAGACAACAGTAACCACACACCGATGATCCTCGAAATCGAGATATATCGCAATCGAACAATGCTCGTTATGTTAGCATACATTTCAGCTTGTCTCTTTGTCATACGTATCCATGCTCATGATGGCACTGCTTTTGTGTCTTCCCGCCTTCGTCTCGTGCAAGGGTGTTGTAGCGCACATCTCCAACAACGCAAGATTCATAATGTCTTACCCGAGTATCGGGACCCATTGCTAGTGAGTAAAGGGTATCATCAATCGCTGCCCATCCTCCCGCATCTTCTTAACCTATGGTTAGAAAATAGACAAGCTGATCATCTTATGTACTCAATATATTAAAAAACGACAAGGTAATTCAAAAGCTTACATGGCTCTTGAACCATTTCGCAAATCCTGCCATAACCAGTTTGTCAATGTTTCTTGGATTTTGCGGTAGTAACTCCTTTTGTAGATGCTGCACAACATAGTGATCGCGTCAAACATCTAAATATATAAGAATGTGATGCAAGTTTAGTAGATTACGATGTATAAGCTGCAAGATTTAGCACTTACTTGATATAAGGTAGTATCTCAGGACAGTTATTCAACACATACCAAACCATTTTGTCCAAATCTTTAGGTTTGTCCTCTTGTCGACTCTTCCCTGTAACTCGAACAGAATAATCGAAAACATTGAGCCGGGGATTGTCTTCATCCACGTCTTTGCTAAGTTGGTCAGCTCTTTCAATGTATTTTGAGCAGAATGTCAACGCTTCTGTAGCAATGTAGGCCTCTGCAATGGAACCCTCGGGTCTAGCTCTATTCCTAACATAGCCCTTGAAAGTGCCTAGCCGCCTTTCAATAGGGTACATCCAGCCATACTGTACTGGACCTCTAAGTAGTGCCTCATCAGGTAGATGAACATCCAAACACCATCACATCAAAGAAGGATGGAGGATATATCTTCTCAAGGTCGCATAGGATAGTTGGTATCTTGTCTCTAAGACGCTCCAAAGCATCTATCCTGATATTTCTATTGCAGAGTTCCTCAAGAATTGTCTCAACTCGCAATCGCTCAGATATGTCGTATGCCCAATCCTCTAAGGATAACAGTAAAACCCTTTGAAGTAGGACGTGGCAGTCATGAGTTTTCAACCCTTGTACCTTGTCTCCATCTGCACTGACTCTCCTTTCAGGGTTGGAAGCAAATCCATGTGGGAATCTCACACGTGACAGGACCTTGCAAAATTCTTTTCTTTTTACCTTATCCAAGACGTACATAGTTGGTGCCATATCCCGTGGTTTACCTTCATCTTGCACCTGCAAATCCTTTCTGATACCCAGGTGTGTCAAATCAATCCTAGATTTTAAGGTATCTTTCGTCTTGCCTTCAATATTAAGAAGCGTGCCAATAATGTTGTCACATATATTTTTCTCGATGTGCATCACATCAAGATTATGCCGCAGATCCAAATCTTTCCAATACTCCAAGTCCCACAAAGTGGACCTGCGGGTAAACAATAATCTCTCTTCTGCCCTACCATGCTTCCTTTTGCCGCTACCATTATCAGGATGGTTTCCTGGTGTAATATGCCTGACCTTCTCTAATTCCACTTGCAACTCATCAACGGTGAGCCTCTTTGGCGCATCACGGTTTTCATGCTTTGCATTGAACACATGTCTTCGGTATTTTCTAGGATGCGTCTTGTCCTTGGCAAGGAAACGACGGTGTCCAATGTAACAGATCTTGCTAAGTATTGCGTATGACAGCGGATTCCTGTCACAACGAACACATGCATTGTAACCATGTGTCGTTCGCCCTAACATAGTGCCCAAAGCCGGATAATCATGGATGCACCAAATTATAACAGCACGCAGAAAGAAATCAGCTGGTGGGCTGCTATATAGGTCTCGAGTGAGAACACCCCTCCATAGCTATTGAAGTTCCTCCACAAGAGGCTCCATGAACAAATCAAAATACTTTCCAGGACTTTTTGGACCTGGGATGAGCAAGGCCATCATGTAGTTTGATTCTTTGGTGTAGACATTTGGAGGCATGTTGTAAGGGATAACAAGCACTGGCCACATGCTATATGTGGCGCTCTGGTGGCCAAATGGGTTAAATCCATCTGAAGCTAAGCCAAGTCTAATGTTTCTCAGGTTAGCAGCAAACGTTTCATGCTTCTGATTGAAGCTTTTCCACTCACTACCATGTGATGGATGGCTCATTACATTCTGATCTCTGAAATCCTGGTTCCTAGAATGCCACAATACACTCTCTTGTTTCAGCATCATGAAACAGCCTCTGCAAGTTGGAAAATGTCTTCACAGCATCGCCATCTTTCCATCTTGATGATTTGCATTTCGGGCATTCACTTAAGTTGGCATAATCCTTCCGGAACAGAACACAATTATTCTTACAAACATGGATCATATCATATCCAATTCCAACTGCACGAAGGAAATTCTTCATTTTACTGTAGGTGTGTGGCAGCTCACACGCATCTGGGAAAGCTTTGTGGAAAGCAGCCAACATCGCATCGAATGATTTGTTGGTCATCCGCTCAGATGTCTTCACCTGAAGAAAGGTGACCATAGCTGAGAATACTGTCAGCTTATTTCCTGGGGTGACAGCCACGTTGCATTGTTCCAACATGCGGGCCCACCTTTTTTTTTTCTGCAGGTGAAAGTTCACGGAATGCACGAGCATTGCATAGCATTGTTTCAATGTTGGTCAAACTCACTGGCTCCGCCACCACCACCTCCTCCTCTTCCTCCTCCTCTGATAAAAAGCATAGTCGGTGATGATCGTGTGCCTGCCATCCTGCAATATAGGCCGATCGATCTATATCTGATGGATAGGAAGGAAACTATGGCAATTTTGCAAAAAGATACCCACACCCCTATCCACACTTGCAAATAAGGCCTTCCCTTGTTCATCCTTTTCTCCCACAAGATAAACTACTCATACAAATGCATCTTGATGTTCCGTGCAACGCATGGGCATCTTGCTAGTATTTTATAAGAGTGTAGATGTAGAGTAGATACAAGCCGACAGGTGGGCCCGATGGTAGTGAGATAATGTGATGCAACACTAGAGGTGCCACGTGGAGCGTTTAACTGGTCAACTAGTCATGTCTTGAGCAAATACAGAGTTGTACGGTGAGCTCGTGACTGTATAATAACCACAAAACGTAAATGGTGACCGTAATGAGTGGATTCTGAAGTCCAATGTACATATCGTGCTTTCGCTTAAAATACAATGATCGTCACTGTATATATCGCGAGAGAAAGATGAAACATGCGTGAATGTGCTGGGGGCTTACTTTTAGAGGACCTGGAGATAGTTTGTGTGCGTACCTGAAAGCGACGTAGAGGGGGGGTATGCGATGGAGAGAGAGATGCCCTTCGTTTCTCTTTATTATGACTAACTTTATATATAGTATAAAAATATACAAATTCATAGTGCGGAATAAATATCATTGTGGGCACCATGCAATGCAAGCGTTCATACTCCTCCATATAACTTTGTAATGTTGCATATATGTAGAATTTTTTTTATAAAAATTGGCCACACTTTATTCAAAAGGAATGTTGTATGCGAAATAAACGTGAAGAGAGGGCTTTTTAGATCAACGGGGTACGTGATGTAACATGTGGGAATGTGTAGTTGATGTATTTGGCAGGGCCTAGAGAGGTATGTGTGTGTATTACGTATTCGAGAGAGGCACGGATAGAGGGGCCGACAGGGGGGCGTGGGAGAGATAGCACGAGAAATGAGAGTGGTCTAGAGAGAGAGAGAGACGAATATGACGTCACAGCGAGAGATTCCCTTGAGTGTGTATATGCAAGGAGGGAGTGGATAGAGGCACCAGGAGAATATATTTTTTGTGTGTGGTGTTTGTGTTGGTATGTGTGGGTGTGAGAAGATAACGAGACATGGGGGCAGAGGGTGTGTCACCGCGTGAGGTCCGGTAGGTCAAGGTGTGGCCCTTCCTTTGGTTCTGTCCGGCTAGGATTTGTAACCCTAGGTTCTCGGACTAAGGTAACCCCTTTAGCTCTGATATTACTATTCATCGAACCTAACTTTAAGGGGCATCCTACAGAATGCTCTGCTAGAATCATACGCGTCGATTAGGAAGAGAGGTGTGAGACAATGCGTGAGAGACATGCCTAAAGATAATGTGCGTACAGGAGACACGTAGGCAGGTCTATGTATATAGAAAGGGTCGATGGGGATTGTGCGTGTGTATGCTTGCGAGAGGAAGAGTGCTTGTGATAAAGGTTAGTGAAAACAGTCGTAAATGGTTACAAGAGGGAGGGAGGGTTATATCGAGAGCATGTGTGTGAGAAAGACACCTCGAGAGAGTGTGTGTGAGCATGTGTGAGAGACCACCGATGGAGACTAAAACTACACGTACAAGACTGTTGTACACATTGATTAAAGATATAAATTGTATCCAAATATTAGGATGGGATCATGATATTTGCAATTCGTGTAAGGAAAGGTCATTGATCCATCAGACATCTAGATTCTATCGAATTTGAGCATGTCTATGTTATTATTCGACACAATTGATCCACATAGTTAGTATTTTGAACTCCAGCCAATGCATCGCTTTAGCAATCGAATATAAACGTGAGTATAGTTCATCTTGTGTGTGTAAAGCACATTATACATACGAAAGTACACAATGAACATTATAAATAGCTACCTATGAACTAGCATACATTTGAATTCAACTTAAGGTGGTTTTAAAAAATCAAATTCAATATGAAGTCCATTCAATTATTTGAATTTGATATCATGGCGTTGTAAATCATACCTAAATTATGGGGCACCAATCTTTGCTCGATTTTGTACATAATAGCATATGTAGTCGTGTACAAAATAGATTCTAATTTAGCTCCTCCATTCCAAAATAATCGTAGTTATAGGATTTTCGGTGTCAAAATTTCAAAAGAAGCGGATAATTTAATGAGGTTTTCAAACATACAAGGTCAAATTTAACGTTGTCTATTTAGGTCAATCCTCAAAGTTCAAGACTACTCTAAACGTGAATGCTTGTGTTTCAAATTTCGAACGGAAGCGCCAAAAGAGCCTCTACTACTTGAAACCGCGCGGAGACCAATGTTTGGTAGTTCAAGGAAATTACTTTTCTAATAACTCCGACCGTGAAACCTACCGCCCGACGTCCAAAGGTCTAAACGGGGTAGTTTGTAGCTTCATCTAGACGCCACGCAACCGCCTACAAAAAACATTCATACACAATGGCCGCCTAAGCACACATGCGTGTGGCCGAAATCGCTCCCGCCCACTATTTGGGACACCTGGGATTACCATCCTACCCTCGACCCATGATGGGTCCGAATTTAAGAGGGGGCAAAGTGTGTACTTTCCCCAAATTTCAAACAAGCGCCCCATCTTCTGCTCAAAAAGCCAAAAACAAGCGCGTCCCTGCATCAAACATGGTTCTCCCCCCCCCCCCACCCGCCCAATTCCCTATTCTTACTCCGTGGGCGCAAAACTACCTCTCCACCAGCCGAGAAACCCCGGCGTCCTCCGTCCGCTACCCCATCCCACCCATCAACCGCCACCCTCCTCCATCACACTGGAGCCGATACCCCAACGTCGTCGTGCATCGCAACCTCAACCGCAACACCCTCCACGGCTAGTAGTTGAAGCCGAGGCCGAGCCGTCCGTACCTGAGCCAGTTCAACCACGCCGTCCTGCGCCTCACCGCTGTCGCTCCAACTTCGCCACCCTCCACCACACAGGAGCTGTTCCTGCTACGCCGTCCTTCGCCGCCTCAGATCTGCTTCCCCTCCGTCGATATACGGCCACGGCAACACAGTCAACAATTTGGCCATGGGTTTGTCCAAGGATCGACGGTTCTCCAAAACATCGGTTCCCCCGGGAGAAAAAAGAAGATCGCCGCGACATATGGAGGAGACCACACTGGCAACCGATAAGGGTACTCCTCTTCCCTTATTCGTGCAAATCTTACGTGTCTGCTTGCACGGTATTCATCCCACAGAAGACACTAGTTGACCGCTTCTTCTTGATACTAGATGTTCCTAGAAACTCGCGATGCACAAGGTTTCTCCTCATATACTATTTCACCTTAGCTAGAGGTCCGTCGCCCCCCCCCCCCCCAGAATTTCAATTCCTGGTCAGTTGATTCCCAATTAACGGAAGCATTCTCCGGCGTAACATGCGCTAGTCCGCCTATTACGCCGGGGAAGCAGCGCCTCAGTGTTTATCTTAGGGGCGTGTGGGGCCTAGAGCTACTGGCGCCCGATCTGGAGGTCGGCCGGGATTAAAGGGATGGCCTGGGGGTGATACATCTCCAACGTATATATAATTTTTGATTGCTCCATGCTATATTATCTACTATTTTGGACCATATTGGGCTCTATTTTACACTTTTATATTACTTTTGGGACTAACCTATTAACCGGAGGCCCAGCCCAGATTTGCTGTTTTTTTTGCCTATTTCAGTGTTTCAAGAAACGGAATATCAAACGGAGTCCAAACGGAATGAAACCTTCGAACGTGATTTTCTCATCGAATATGATCCAGAGACTTGGACCCCGTCAAGAAAGAAAGGAGGCGGCCACGAGGTGGAGGCGCGCCCTAGGCGCGCCCTACCTCGTGGGCCCTCCTTGCTCCACCGACGCACTCCTTCCTCCTATATATACCTCACGCACCCCGAGCGATCGACACGGAGCCAAAAACCTAATTCCACCGCCGCAACTTTACGATCCACGAGATCCCATCTTGGGGCCTGTTAGGAGTTCACGGAAGGGGAATCCATCACGGAGGGCTTCTACATCATCATAGCCTCTCCGATGAAGTGTGAGTAGTTTACCTTAGACCTTCGGGTCCATATTTAGTAGCTAGATGGCTTCTTCTCTCTTTTGGTATCTCAATACAATGTTCTTCCCCTCTCTTGTGGGGATCTATTCGATGCAATCTTCCTTTTTGCAGTGTGTTTGTTGAGATCGATGAATTGTGGGTTTATGATCAAGATTATCTATGAGCAATATTTGAATCTTCTCTGAATTCTTTTATGTATGATTGGTTATCTTTGCAAGTCTCTTGAATTATCCGTTTGGTTTGGCCAACTAGATTGGTAGTTCTTGCAATGGGAGAAGTGCTTAGCTTTGGGTTCAATCTTGCGGTGTCCTTTCCAAAGATGTGAGAGGGCAGCAAGGCACGATTGTATTGTTGCCATCGAGGATAACAAGATGGGATTTCTATCATATTGCATGAATTTAACCCTCTACATCATGTCATCTTGCTTAAGGCGTTACTCTGTTTTCATTAACTTAATACTCTAGATGCATGCTGGATAGCGGTCGATGAGTGGAGTAATAGTAGTAGATGCGAGGTGAGTCGGTCTACTTGTCTCGGACATGATGCCTATATACATGATCATACCTAGATACTCTCATAACTATGCTCAATTCATCAATTGCTCAACAAGAATTGTTCACCCACCGTAAAATACTTATGCTCTTGAGAGAAGCCACTAGTGAGATCTATGGCCCCCGGGTCTATTCTCTATCATATTAATCTTCCATCACCTTATTATTGCTTTGCTTTTTTACTTTGCTTTTTATTTTACTTTGCATCTTTATACCAAAAATACCAAAAATATTATCTATCATCTCGATCAGATCTCACTCTCGTAAGTGACCGTGGAGGGATTGACAACCCCTAATTGTGTTGGTTGCGTTGAGCTATTAGTTTTGTGTAGGTACGAGGGACTTGCGCATGGCATCCTACTGTATTGATACCTTGGTTCTCAAAAACTGAGGGAAATACTTACGCTACTTTGCTGCATTATCCTCTCCTCTTCGGGGAAATGCAACGCAAGCTCAAGAGGTAGCAAGAAGAATTTCTGGCGCCGTTGCCGGTGAGTCTACGCAAAAGTTAACATAACAAGTACCCATCACAATCTCTTATCTCCCGCATTACATTATTTTCCATTTGCCTTTCGTTTTCCTCTCCCCCACTTCACCTTTGCCGTTTTATTCGCCCTTTTTTCGTTCGTCTTTTCGTTTTCCTTGATGTCTTACTTGGCTCGTTTGCTCGTTTGGTTGAAATAGTTGTGTATTTATTCCTAAACGGAGAAGCTAATATCTATGAATCCTCATCCGCTTGCCAATCTTTTAAGAGATCCAATTATGATGAACCAATTCCTAGTGATTTGGATGCACTAGATTATCTTTATAAGGTTTTGCCTGAAATCCGTGAATCTGAAAATTGTGATGAAGTGCTTTATGAAGTGATTCATGATAGATATTTGAATAAAAAGCATGATTGTCATGATTTTATTATAAATTCTATTGATGCAAATTATGCTAATAATATGCAAAACCCTAAGCTTGGGGATGCTAGTTTTGCTATGTCCACTACCTGTTGCAATAATCATGATTGGGGAGATTATTATTATGATCTTGAAAATTTATTTAAGCCCCATGATGAATATAAGATTGATAATAGTGTTTGCAATAATATTGAAAGTGGGTTTGGAAGAGTTTCAACTTTAGATCCCACATATTTAGATAATATTCAATCTTATGAAATTTTTGATAAAAGTGGGCTTGGATAAATCATGACTTTAGTTAATGATAATCCCACTATTTTGGAAGAGTGTCAACTTCGCATGCATGTGGATCGTGTTGAGAATATGTTATGTGATAGCTATATTGTTTGAATTTCTTATGATCCTATATGTAATTATTATGAGAGAGGAAAATATGGTTATAGAAATTTTCATGTTACTAAATTACCTTTCGTTATGTTGAGATTGCTATTGTTCCTTTCCGCTTCCTTGCATATGCTAGTTTTTGCTTGCTATGATAATTTGTTTTTCTATAAGATGCCTATGCATAGGAAGTATGTTAGACTTAGATGTGTTTGTCACGTGTTTTATGATGCTCTCTTTGTGCTTCAATTC
Source organism: Aegilops longissima (assembly GCA_021605205.1). Taxonomy (NCBI): domain Eukaryota; kingdom Viridiplantae; phylum Streptophyta; class Magnoliopsida; order Poales; family Poaceae; genus Aegilops; species Aegilops longissima. The sequence continues at coordinate 529,171,541 of CM038681.1, read as the reverse complement.
TTGTCTCTCATGTGAGCATCATTAAAATTATCATTGCCTAGCTAAAAGGCTTTAAAGAATAGCGCTTGTTGGGAGGCAACCCAATATTTTTACTTGCTGTTATTCAATAAATTTTTGTTCTAGCCTCTGGTTAGATGTGTTTTTATGTTTTAATTAGTGTTTGTGCCAAGTTAAACCTATAGGATCTTCTTGGATGATAGTTATTTGATCTTGCTGTAATTTCCAGAAACTTTCGGTTCATCAAAACAATTGTTAAAAATCATCAGAACGTGATAAAATAGTGATTCAAATTGCTCATGATCAATAAACAAATTTCCTAGGTCTTCCTATTTTGTATGAATTTTTGGAGTTCCAGAAGTTTGCGTTAGTTACAGATTACTACAGACTGTTCTGTTTTTGACAGATTCTGTTTTTCGTGTTTTGTTTGCTTATTTTGATGAATCTATGGCTAGTAAAATAGTTTATAATACATAGAGAAGTTGGAATACAGTAGGTTTAACACAAATATAAATAAAGAATGAGTTAATTACAGTACCTTGAAGTGGTCTTTTGTTTTCTTTCGCTAACGGAGCTCACGAGATTTCTATTGAGTTTTGTGTTGTGAAGTTTTCAAGTTTTGCGTGAAATTTTTTTGATGGATTATGGAACAAGGAGTGGCAAGAGCCTAAGCTTGGGGATGCCCATGTCACCCCCAAAATAATCTAAGGACACCAAAAAGTCAAATCTTGGGGATGCCCCCGGAAGGCATTTCCTCTTTTGTCCACTTCCATCGGTAACTTTACTTGGAGCTATATTTTTATTCACCACATGATATGTGTTTTGCTTGGAGCGTCTTGTATGATTTGAGTCTTTGATTTTTAGTTTACCACAATCATCCTTGCAGTACACACCTTTTGAGAGAGCCATACATGAATTGTAATTGATAGAATACTCTATGTGCTTCACTTATATCTTTTGAGCTATATAGTTTTGCTCTAGTGCTTCACTTATATATTTTAGAGCACAGTGGTGGATTTGTTTTATAGAAACTATTGATATCTCATGCTTCACTTAGATTACTTTTAGAGTCTTAAATAGCATGGTAATTTGCTTATATAAACTTAATATGCTAGGTATGCAAGAATAATAAAATCTTTCTTATGAGTGTGTTGAATACTGTAGCGACCTGACCCAAAATCGGTCAAGTCTCTGTGTCTGTACCATCCCAAGATCATGCTGGTACTCACAGTACATCGATGAAATAATCAAAGTTCAATCACACCTGAATTTATTACACGATTCTCATATAGAGTCTTTATTACAAGAGAATAAATTCGGCTCAAGGCCAACTCATGAGAAATAAACTAAAATAAGCCGCGGAAGCATAGACGAAAATAGCGAGTCCATCCGACTCCATAGGGCAATCGCCAAGCGCGGAGCGTAGCCTCAATCCTGATCGGAATACTCCTCTGCAACATAAGACGTTGCAGCCGTGTAGGTCAGCATTTTGAATATGCTGGCAAGTCATGAAGAGAATAACAATAATAAATTTCTAACACTATATGCAATTTGGCTGTGGGGCTCTAAGTTTCATCATTTTGCGAAAAGCCAGTTTTTCCCTACTACAGTGGACTTGCTTGCAAATACTACAAAATTGTTGGTAGTTATTGAGATGATTCCGCCAACCAATGTCTCATTCCCAAATTATTAAGTCATAACCCCCTCAAAATTAATTTATTAATTTTAGTGTTGAGATTTCCGAACACTTCCAAGTTCCAGAGGCTCAAATTGTCCGTAACCGGGGACACGGCTAATCGATTAGATCTTTAACTCTGCAGAGGTTTGCGCACTTTACCCGCAAGAATCATTCCCTCCTTTTAAGTCTTCGCACTACATGGTGTTTGAAGACGGGATGAATGAAACAGGGTCTTCCAAAGAGTTCTTCCGCCTTGCGGTACCCATCCAATCCTACCGTTCTTCTACATCTCGTAGTACCGCCCAGCCAGCGTCACAACTAGGGTTGACCCAGCAGAGCCCATAATGGCTTGTGGCTGCACAGGTAAGCTTCCGGTCAATGGAGCATCCATCCGTCTCTTCGTGGCTGGGTGAAGCTTTCGCAAGATGTCATGGCACTTCTCCATGCATCCCGCCAACCACTGGGTTCTCCAGGGTGCCCGTCAACAAATCCTCCACCCGAAGAGTGAATTTCGAAGTCCATCTTGATCTTGAAGTTCATGGGGTTGTCATCATCATTGACTCTCACATCTTTCTTATGAATTTCACTCAACCAAACCCCATCCACGAGCATAGCAAAATTAAACTACTACGTCCCGGTCATGGTAACAAGGGAATTGGTTCATCCTACCACATGATACTACTCAAGAACATAACTTCAAATTTCAACTACTGCATGCATGGTGGGAGGTATTATTCTAATGCAACAAAATCATAGGTATTATAAGGAACATGATCAAAGACTTGCCTTGCTGACGATCTTCGTAAGCTAGGGAATCGTAGTAGCAAGCTTCGCACTCCGGAAACTCTACCGAGACAAACAATAATCACAATAAGCATATAGCATATGATCACTTAGCACAATAGCATAGTAATATAACACACCAAAACAAACGAACCAAAAACCCAAAGAAAACTCAAGAAATCCAACTCAAAGTTTTCCTACTTCAAACAACAACTAGAAATAGTTTTACATAACAAAAATTTTCTCAACATAACCTAATAATGGGTTTATGTTAACTTAACAGAAAAGAATGCATTAAGCAACTAGGAGCAAAAAGAATCAATTTAAAAGCTATTATAAAACTCCTATTAGGCCTAATTCAATTTCTATTAAGAAAAATAAAATAAAAGTTTTATTTATTATAAATAAAAGTTCATGCTCTAAAGTGACAGAAAATAACCTAGAATAATCAATCACAGGTGAAAAATAAATTTATTTACTAATTAAAATAATAGGAAAACAGTAGCTAGTTAATTAATTAAGAATAACATGATTCTGCTAGAAACTATTTTTTTATTAATCCTAAAATGCCCAAATTAATTCCTATGGTTTGGCAATGTCAAAACAAAGTTGGGACAAAAGGATCATATAAAATAATTTTCCTAACTCATGTTATAACAGATTTACTATTCTGACCAAAACTAAATTAAAGCAATTATAAATAATTTTAACATAGCTAATTATATTTTCTACAGAAACTATAAGAAATATGCAAACCAACAAAAAAAGAATCACCTAAAAATATTAAGTAGAATAAAAGATATGAATTTTTCAAATCTGAAACTATTCTGTTAAAACAGAAAACGAAATTAAAAGAAAAACGGGCTAAATGGGCCTAACTAACGCCCTGTGCGTAATATAACTAAACGGGCCCTAGGGTTAAACGAATCGGACCGGTCTAATAAATAAAAACCTAACTTAAAATAAACCGCAACGAACCGGAACAAAACCCAGTTTTATTTAAAAGAGGATACCCCTTCGGGGGTTCTAATCCTAGCCGCACAAACGAGATCGGACGGCGGAGAGTAGCTCCGGCGGCTTACCGGAGTTCGACGGCGGCGGCGGCTCGGGCTGCGAGTGCGTCGGCGTCTCCGGTGGTCGGGGGCGTCGGCGGAGGCTCAGCCGAGTGCAGACGGGCTCGGGGTCCGTCTGGTGGAGTCCGCGAGATCGGGTGGGCTAGGCGTCGGGCGGGAAATGGCGGCGGTGGCGTGCTCGGGCTCCGGAAGGCGTGAGGAGGGAGAGAGGTCGAGGGGCGAGGGGGGAATGGGGTGCGGGAGGGGTTTTATAGGCGGGGCGACTCGTTGCGCAAGGGGTGAATCGGGAGGAGATCAAATCCTAGATCCTTGGGATCCGCGAGCGGCGGCGCATGCGAGGTGGCGTGGCGAGGTTGACGACGGGTGGGGCCCTTTGTCGGTGAGAGGGGGGGGGCGCGGCGGTCGGTCGACCACGCGGGAGCGATTCGGTCGAGGGGGGCGTCGGTTATTGGGCAGCTCATTTGGGCTGGGCTTCTTTCGCTCTGGGCCGCTGGGTGTTGGCTGGGCCGGTTGGCCTGGTCGGCGCCCAAGGGTTTTCCTTTTTTATTTTAATTCTTTTTGAAAAATAAAAACAGAGAGAAATATAAATATTTATATAAGACATATATATATATATCAAAATGATCAGGGGAATATTCCCTATCATTTGAACATTTTCGAGGAAAAATCCAAAGTTATAAAAATCATTTTTTCCAAATTTCAAATAAACTCAAGTTTAAATTCAAAACTTTTGGCATTGTTTTCCTCTGATATTTTTGGAGTGTCATGTTTACTCCTCTCATACTTTTGCTCAAGTATTTATCAGGCATAGTTTTTTTTTGAAATGATTCCCACTTGCCAAAGTTTGAATTCAAATTCAAAACTCAAAAACTTCGAAACTCCAAATGGCACTCAACTTCAAACAGGATGCATAGATGCTTAGCTATAATTGTAAAACATTCCAAATAGGAAATTTGGGATGTTACAAACCTACCCACCTTAAGATGAATCTCGCCCTCGAGATTCGGGTTGGCTAGCAAATAGGTGCGGATGGTCTCGAAGAAGGTCTTCTTGGCGCTCTGTGTGGCTTCTTCCTCGGAGTGATGACTCCACAGCACCTTGCAAAACTTGATGACCTTGCTGCGGGTGACTCGCTCGCAGTCTTGAGAATTCGGACGGGTTTCTCCTTATAAGTCGATCACACTGTCAAGCTGTATGGCCTCTAGGGGCACTGTGTCTCTCAACGGAATATCGGCCATGTCGGCATGACACTTCTTCAGCTGAGAAACATGGAAGACATCATGAACTCCGGACAATCCTTCCGGCAATTCCAACTTGTAAGCAACTTCTCCACGACGTTCGAGGAATTTATGCGGGCCAATGAATCGGGTGCTAACTTTCCTTGACACCAAACCTCTTGATTCCACGAAGTAGAGACACACGAAGATATGCTCGGTCTCCCGCTTCGTAAGTTACTTTTTGCGTTCTTGTCGGCATAACTCTTCTGTCTCGACTGTGCTATCTTGAGTCTATCCCGAATCAGCTTGACTTTCTCTTCGG